>OX421447.1:14566789-14599289 GCA_949126865.1 Montipora capitata
GTAGACGACGAAGGGGAGGGAAAGGCGAAAGGGCAAACACCAGCCAGGGAAAAACCAACAATCGGCGTCAAAATTGTTGAGACACTCTTATCCTTTAGAGTCGATTTCAAGCTCGGCGGCGCAAATAGCCCCCTCCCCCGCACCCCCGGGACAATGTTGTGTTTTTCTGTTTTCTACGAGCCTTGTCGACAGCGGTACTTAGGGTGGGGGAGGGAGGGGTATCCCGGAAACGTACTTTCTGGACAAGTTTTCTTTGCAAACAATGAATGTGTCGTTGCCAGTGTGCTCTGTTGGCAACTGTCTCAACTAATTTTGTCGCCGATTGAAGCTGTAAAACCAGCAAAAATTATACCGCAAAGGAGCTTGATTTTGCTGAGGATTCTCAACATTAGCTGCGGCAACCGGAGGCACTTGAACCAGGGCTTGAATGGGGGAAACAGCAGCTCCAACTGGAGCTTGCGCGTCAGCCATAAGACAGTAATTTTTTTTTTTTTTACATACAACTACATACTACTACAGTCACTAACCTACACACGAGCCTGCATAAGCTACGCTAACAACATATAGAGAGAGGAGACTGGGTCTAGCCGGCATGGCGTCCGGAAGCGGTTTCTGACGCTCTGCAAAATGGGTTCTTTTGCCAAGTTTTGAACCATTCTTCATCTTGACGGGTTTTTTCTCTATTTCGATGTATTTAAAAATGGTGTACGCCTAAGCTTAGGTCTTTTCTTTTTTAAATGGGCAGGAAACGCTCCAAAAGAGGTTTGGGTTCGTCTGTTAATAGCGAGGATATGTCGGCTGATGGCAGCAAGACCTACCAAGTCAAGGACGCTATCGATGTTTCAAGGGAAGCTATGGAGGCGGGCTTCGCAGGTCTACCTTCTGATATCGATAGACTCAGGTATGAATTTAAATCGGACGTTGAAAAAATTGAGCATGAGATGAAAGAAATCAAGCAAGGCTTGAACTCGTCCCAAGGAGATGTTGAAATGCTGAAGGAAAAGATAGATAAAGATTTGAAGGAAACAACCGCGGAATTAGACGCTTTCGACCTAGAGCTACGTTAAACGCAGAAATTGAAAACAACATAAAACTTGGCTTCCACGTACTGATGTAATTTGAAGAGCGGAAAGTAAACGTGTCTCTCATATAACTCGGGTAATTTTTTTACAAACAAGCTCTTATACAGTAAAATTAACATATTCTGAAGAAGCCTATTACTTAACGAAGTAACTGCTATCTTTGTTAATAAACCTAATTTTGCGTTTATTTAAAGCCTCCATCTTTCCTGCATTACGTGCACCACAGTGATGCCAAACTGCGGGTCAGTATTGAAATTAAATGCGGTAGAATAAAGGCTCTATACAGTTTATGTTAACATATAGTGTCACTTGAGATAAATGAATGAAACTTTATTTAACCACGGGCAATTCCTCAGCTATTTACAGAAAGATCAAAACTAAAACTACTCAACTATAACTATAAACTACACTATATTAAAACGCCGCTTTCCGTGAATGCCGTGCCTTATAGAGCTTTACTGATTTCGCCTTTGAACGACCTGAGGGATTCCGCGCACCTAGCCTCATATAAGGAAGGCGATTCCACAGTGTGGCGCCACTATAACTAAAACTATTTTTGAAATAATTCGTACGTCGCAATCTAACATTAAGTTATATAACAATAAGAGTGGACCGAGGATGGTCCCCTGAGGGACACCGTAGGTCAATACACGGCTGTCAGATAAGGACCCACCAACTGAGCATTGTTGTATACGGTTCTCCAAATACGACTGAAACCATTTTAATGAATTTTCAGATATACCATAAAAGTCAAGCTTAGATAAAAGAATCTCGGGGTCAACGGTATCGAAAGCTTTCTTTAGATCTAGGAAAATAATCGCGTTGATTTTCCCGATATCTATTTTTAGTATAAATACACAGGTGATTATACAAAATCACGCGCTCTCATTGGCTCGCTATCTCGGATTATCAGCTGATAATCACCTCGACGGACAAAATGGTTGCCAGTAGTCGTTTTGCCACTGTAAGTGAAGATGATTTCGCGTTGAAATGTCTCTTTTTTGAAATAATCACCTGTGTATTTATACTAAAACAATTATTCGTCTCAGGCTCAGTGATTATCGGTGAATATTCACCTCGACTTCGTCTCGGTGAATATTCACCGATAATCACATCGCCTTCGGCGAATAATTGTTAAATATTCCCAGGAGTCAGTTTCCTCAAGTAAAGCTGTAACAGTTGAATGAATCGCACGAAAACCCGACTGATGTTTAGATAGTATATTGTGCTCCTCTAGGCATATAATTGTTCGTAAACGATTCTTTCAAAGGCCTTGACTACAACTGGAATAACCGAGATCGGACGATTGTTTAAGTCGTCTCGATCGCCTTGCTTGAAAAGGGGTGTGACTCTAGCTGATTTCCAGTCTTCTGGGAGTTTACCCTGACTAATAGATTGATTATCGCATATGGGCACACAAATGAGATCGGCACACTCTCGAATAAGCCTCGCAGATATTCCACTTATGTCCAGGTTTGACCCTAATTAGATGCACGCCCAATTTTGACATCCAACACAAAGTGTCCCCTTAAGTCTAAGCATTTGCTACCTATTTTCAACAATAAGGTTAGGTTAAAGGTTAGCATTATTTTTAGCTTTGGGTAAATCCAGCAGTTAATCTTCACTTAAAGAGCAGCATTTGGGGGACACTTTGTGACATAAATTGTCTGTATTCTGAGACACAAGTGATGTTGAAGTTAGCTAGAAGAGCAAGGAGACACTTCGTGACGCTTATTGAAATCCGAGTGCATCTAATTAGGGTCAAACCTGGACATATCTCCACTGGTAAGTTTTGGACCGATAGTGGAAAAATGGTTATTAAACTCGTTTGATATTTCTAGTGTATCAGTTAACGTCAATCCATTAATTTTAAGTGACGTTACTGACGTTTTCCCAGATTTCCGGGACGTTAACTCATTAATAGTCTGCCAAGTCTTTCGAGAGTCACCTGTGTGGTCATTATAGCTATTTTGATAGTATGCTTGTTTGGTTAATCTTATTTCTTTGTTGGTTATATTCCGTTGTCTTTTGTATAACATTCAATCATTGGGAGCATTCGATTTGATAGGTTTTAGATCAATTTGTGTAGCCGCAACATAACATTGAACTGATTGTTTATCTTCTTGCAAATGTTAGATATATAATTATAGAAACAAAGTTTGTTATCAAGGTCCATACCAAATATATCTATAGAACGCCTAACTGCAAAAGACAGACTCGTACCCAGTCGCTATGCTTTTTGGGGAAAGAGGATTGGATACTAGGTTGGATTAAGGCGCGCGAGGTGTCATGGGAAGGGTCGAAGAGAAAATAGCGACTGGCAGATTTCGTTCCAACATGGCTTCTGTTTTTGATGGCAAAGTGCATGCAGCTATATTAGAGGGAAAATTGGCTTGTCCGCATAGCAGTTGTAACAAGAAACCTATATTTTATCAAAAGAGCGGGATTTTTCACCATTATAAGACCATACATGGGTCTAACGTTCCATCTTCATTTTTGAAAGAAGCACTTATGCTATCTCGAAAACTTCATGGAGATGAAACCAAAGCATATTTGGAGAACATTTATCAACACCATGCCATGGAGGTAAGATTCCAAAATAATTAATTTGGCATCACATTGTTATGAATTAATCGAGTCTATTTTTGCAGATCTTGATTTGTTACAGCACAGTGATGATCCAACCTTTAGCTTCTTGACTGCAACCTACTAGCCTCTAAATCTAGAGTTGAAAGTTTGTGTGACGACACCGACGGAAGCTGCCAATCTGCTGGGGTTTTGCCTGCTACATTACGGTGTTTTGCAGCAACATAGGTGTAAAATAACGCCATATTCTGTTTCTCTGCTATGCACGGCTCTATGCACGATTGCACGGTTCTGTCGATCGAAATCTGCCAGTCACTATTTTTCTTCGGCCTCTTCCCATAACTCCCCGCGCGCTCCACTTTGTCCAGACCGCTTTCGCTTTGAAACCCGTAAATAGCGACTGGGCACGAGTCTGTGCAAAAGACAACATGTGATCAGTGCTGCCCACACTAGGAGCGCGCACACACACTCAGTAGGAGCTCCTTTTGCGCGCATTTTAACCCTTTGAGCAGAAGACTCACATTTGCATCAATTTAAAACAATTTGCACCATGAGCATACTCTGTTTTTGTTATTTTTGTCTTCGTTTGACAATAACTTTATTCTGATTGGCCATTCTAAATGGTGCATGTAGAGCTGAAGAACTCGTAGCGTTCTAAAAATAGAAAGATACGCGCAAAGGTTGATTCATGAGCCTGTTATGGGAGAGGCAAGCTCCTACTCATGGGCTCCTGCTATGACCTACTCTTTGCGAATACTGCTTGGGTTCTTTTTTTCCCACAGGGCTATGAACATCGAAGGGTTGTGAGACGGAGCCTACGGTTTATAGTCCCTATCCGAGTAGACTTCAGAGTCTAACCATTTGCAGATGTCATTACAAAGGTTTCACTTTGTTCTCAGTTAAATGAAGACCCTGGCGGTTGTCTTCCTGAAGATATGACAATAGCGAACAAATACTTTACTTGTTTTCAGTCAAGCTTGATTAAACATATTGGTGGCCGTTTTTTTGTAGAATCTTAGTTCTCTCATTCACATTAATTCGGAAGACTGAAAGACCACTCCTGTGTTTAAACAGAACCTGAATGCAGTTAACGTTGACCTTATTCGATTGATTCAAGTTCAATTAATGGCCGGGCTGTGAAAGACAATGAAAACGTAATAATATTATCATTTACATGCATTATAAGTATCAATGAATAAGATTTTAGAGACTTTCTTTCAAAGAAAGAATATATGAAGGTCATATATTGCAACGACAAGTATGAAACGATTTTCCTGACGAAAGATCATCTGAGGTCTTCGTGAACTGAAGAAAATTGTTTTTATACTTTCTCTTTAACACTGGGTCTTTTTCTTTTCTCATGGTTTAATGGACCTGTTTAGCTTGTGCGATATGCACGTGCACAAAACGACATTTGAAAGAAACTGTTCCCAAGAGTAACATCACGTGGTCTGAAATGGGAAGACCACGTGACCTAGAAACGTTGCCAGTCCGGGAACTTTGAGGAGGTCACGTTGTCGGCCAAACGTCAAAAGTCCACAATCCAGAAGTCTCGATCTGCGATAAAACACGTCCCATCAGTTTTCGGTGTATCTCTCTTTTAAGACGGTCACTGCTAAACTTTTGCGAGAAAAAGAGTGCCGATATCGCGTTCCTTACACGATCCATGACCAATCAGAAACATTGCTGTCATCAGGCCCAATCTGATTGGCCATAATTTGGCGGGAGACGTGTTTTAAATTTCTATCATACAGTAAACCGATGGACCAAGACCAAATGAGAGAGATCGACATTTCTGGGTTTTGGGTTTCAGGCATATGTTGCATGTAGCTTCTTTCGTGATGTATTTAACTTTCTTTTCAATTTTTAGCCTATCAGCACACTTTTACGAGCAGCAATGTTTAGGTAGAGGGAAACTTAAACCATCCCATAACACCTGAGCTTTCCAAGAGTGTGATAACCTTTCTCACTATTGCTACTATCCCCGGTATCTCCAAATCTTAGCTCCACGACTGGGAGATGCGACTTTTGCGTTAGGAAACCGCTGTCCTCTCTCCACACGTTATCGTTTTTGTCGCAGTTACAGCCGTTGGCAGGACTTGCGCACTGCTTTGTTACCCCGCATGCGCATTTATTGGAATCCACTGGTCCCGCTCCACCCCAATATTTCATTTTGCCATGATCATGTGACTCCCACCAGCCGTAAGGATCACCATTGAAAAGAAGAACAGAGTTATAGCATTCGTATTTGATAAACTGTTCGCAGTGGGAAGATTCTCTGGTTAGGTTGGACAGCTGTGAAAAACAAGAGGAGCTCACTCCAGAGTACTGAATGGTCTTTCTGTAACTCCCTCGGTTGTCAAGCCCATTAACCAACGTTCTATTTTCACTATCGTGACCAATCACTGTAACGCCGATTCCATTATTTTCACTCATGTTGCAAAAGACATCCAAGGGGTCGCAGCCTCCTTCACCATCGGGATCAATGGCATAAGAACCACTAGTGGCCTCAGGGTTGTGAGACTTTATTTCACTGCAGCTTTTACCTAATCGAATTGATATAATATAGTAATGCATTTTATTGTATATTCAACAGAATATCGGTTTTCTGATAGGTCAAAGACAATTGCATAAATAGGTTATGGCGTGCAACACAGAAGTTGCTATGGAAACAGCGATGGAGTAATGTTGTTGATTATATAGTAAATAAAGTTTTCAAATTGCACTCGCCAACGGCTCATGCAATTTTGAAAACTTCCAAACATCACTTGTGCCCATGCATAATGATCGCGAAAATCGATCGCATTAACATACGTTAACAATTAATCCATGTGCACGCGTTGGATATAAAACCCACCGCACACTAGACAGGGGCGTTCCTAGGCATTTCCATTTGTAAGCCTCGGTGGAGAATTTTCAGGGACGTGCTGTGGGGGAAGGGGGGGGGGGGGGGGGGCGAATAATTGTTAAATATTTAACAAAATGCAGCCAATTGCGGTTGGGTCAAAGAAGAAATAACAACTTAAATGACCTGACTAAGGACACATTGGTTGCAAACATGTGTGAAATATTGTTGAAACTCAAAGAAATTGGAGAACTAGTCGCGTAAAGTTCGCTAATCACGGCGTCCACTGCAATGGGTGTGACTCTGTAAGCATGTACCAGGGCAGGTGTTGCGATTGGAGCGTAAGTGGGTCTTCGCTTTCCCTGCTATCATATCGTGCAAAATGTGGTTTGAAGAGTGCCGTCTAAGGCTGTGAACGGCGGTTGGATCAAAATGAGTTTCGACCCATGGCAGAGGTCTTTTTTCCCGTACTCGTCAGCCCAGCAGACGCAAAAGAAAAGAGACCTCAGTTAGCAGGGAAGTCTTCACTCTGCTCATCGTGCTAAAAGAGCGTTAGAAGGATGGTAATAAATGTAACCACTTTGGGATAAAGGTCCGCAATTTAGCGTTCTGGATTGTCCGTGAGTGTTACTGGTTTTTCATTAGTTCAATAAAACCACTTTGTTTGTCACCACAAAATTTCATTTTCAAAGTGGCTTTCTTGTTTGAAAGATCGGTTTTGTAGGTTTCATAACGCTTATCTTGTATTCGGCTGTTGAAAACGTTCAGCTTTACTGAAACTACAATCTTGGACAAAACTCGTTGGGAAAATGTGACGCGCTAATTTGTCTGTGAGATAAAGATTACATCCTTCCCACTTTACCCCCTCCCCCCATTCCAATGTTGGTTAAACAAGGGGCAAAGGCTTGCACAGTATGTTTTGCATCACATTGTCAACATTGGTTTGGGGGGTGGAAATGGCGACCGTTGATGTAGCATTTCTCACTTGATATAAGGGATTACGATCTGACTTCATTGTATAAGGTTCTCTGATTGGGCGGAAAAAATACAATTGCGAAAATTTCCGCCCAATCAGATAATCAGAATTTAAGTCGCTCTGGAACTCGTCCATAAAGGTATGTTCCCAGGGGCTCTTCTCGCCTTACTTGAAAACTTTACGCCAGTCCCGATACTCGTCTCGTCTCGCCGTCTCGACTGAGTGCCCCTGGGTCTCCGAGGATGGTATACACCATGTGATAGGGGCTTTTACGCACATATAGCGTGTAATATTCCACTATATATTTCACGGGTCAAGTAAAATCACTCTATCAACACAAACTGGCATGTAAAGAAACAAATAGTCCAGGTTGTGATTCAACTTCGTTTAACTTTTTATCTAACTTTGTCAGGAATAATGCTCAGTTTTTCTGTCATGCAATCGTTTTTTAGTTTTTCCGAAATAAAAATCACTGCAGTCTCAACAGCCAGCTCTACATAAGACCTTAGCCATTTGGCCACGGCCCTAAGTCTGTCCTTGTAAGGAAAGAAAGATTTAATGCGACGAGTGCTTTGAAAAATTATTCTAAGGAAAAATTAATAGTCTGAGTAAATTACTCTACTCTAATTACTAAAAAAAATACTTTGTTTCTCACCGGTGTTTGTGCATTATTCATTAAAAAACTGAGAGTATTTACGACATTTTTTACTTGACTGTTTTACAAGGGGAATCCAAACAATTTGTGCCCGATTTTGAAAAAAAATTGGTAGGCGTAAACTCCTGAAACAATCACAGTTTCAACAATTACTGGGCAACTCAAATATATGTTCACTGGATCAGTGCAATTATCACATAACTAGATAACAATAAATAATGAACAATAAACAAACGTTCCAGCAGGAGATTTATTAGTCTTCGTTGAGCGAATCACATCCACAACCTACAGTATATTTGTAAGTTTCAAGTGAGTCTCGGGAGAGCAATTAAATCAAAATTTGATATTTTTCTGGGCCAACATCATGCAGCTGTTCAGTTGTGTTTCAGGCACGAAATTCCAAACTTTCGTATGTCATCCATCTAATCTTCCACGATTGGGACTCACGATAAGAAGGACTGACTTACAATTAACTTCCGACTCGGATCCAAGAAAATCGCAAACTGGCGTCATTCCGAGCATGCGCCTGCAAGTAGTACAGGACTTTCTCTTTTCCCGCCTGGGTTCCAGGCTCATTTTCAGGGCGGGGTAAGAGGGAGTTCCGGAACAGGACTAGGTATGCGCCTGCTAGAGCCATTAGTTTATCGTTGTCAAACATGGCCGTCAAACATGCGTCTTGGTGTAAGGTGGTGAGGCGATAGCTTTACACGCGCGCACACTCATGCCAAGATTATTTAACATGTTGAAACTTCGGCGCCGATGGCACTTGTATTTAAAAGAGCTGAAAACGCCACCGCACACTGGGAGAACTTGATTACGCGAATAGTCAAGAATGAACCTTTGCTCAGCTGATAGGTCTAGAGATGTGCGCCGGGTTTGAGATGATCATGAGCACACCAGACGGGTAACGCCGAGTAAAAAAACTGATGGGTACAGTTACTGATGTTTTTAGGTTACGGTATATAATAGTTCCTATACCTAGATGGCTAAGCCAATCAAAACTTTAGAACTGCATTTTCCAATGATCTAGTTTTTATTAATCATGTATATCATGGAATCTTATTCCGCGCAACGAAAGCCCGCGATTCTTTATCCTCACTCACGGAAAATTTCGTATGTGCCCTCAAAGCTTCAATTCTCGGCCAAATATTCATTTTTCGGACAATCTCTCGGCCGCGGAGATTATCAGCCGACACACCAGCCGCAACGAAGTGGTTTATTTACTTTATTACATCCATTTAGAAATCACTGCTGATCCTTGCAATCTGATTGGCTCTCAGCAGTGCGATTTATTTCCAAATCGCACTATTTTTTGCTCTAAATCGCACTATTTCCCCAGCTAATGAGAAAGGAACACTAAAACAAAACAGCCAATCAGATTTCAAGGCTTGTTTAATTAACCAATCAAATTGCAGGAAAATGAAAGACAAAAAAAAAACCATTGTGTGGCGAAGTTTGCAACTTTTGTTCCCAACTGGATCAATAAAATGTTGTTACTGACTATAATCCTGTATTTTAGCTATAATGATTGCATGATTTCTAAATGGATGTAATAAAGTGGTAATTGAACTTCGTGTCGTGCAATTTTGGTCTGAAATCATACTTGTGATTTCAAATCGAACTTGCGCTGCGCGCTCGTTCGATTTTGAAATCTCACGTATGATTTCAGACCAAATTGCACTCCACTCAATTCAATTACCATTATAAATATACTGGAACTGGTATTGTAATTGAAATGATGCATTTAATCAAGTATATAACGCACCATACCTTTCCGTTCACAATGAAGGCCGACAAACCCCGGATGACATTTACAGCGGTATGTGTTCTCTTCAAAGTCAGGAACACACTCGCTTTCATTTTGACAGCTGTGATTGTGACAAGGAGACTGTGGCTGCGAAGTAAATGGAAAATTGATTTCAATAAACGGTTTAATTAAAGGGAAGTTAAGAAGTGACCTTTTTTCAACCATTGTTTTTTTATATTTTTACTGGACATTTCCACGTTTCATAAACCAACCTGTTTCATTTATTTCGAAAGAGATCCGAAGAAAGATAAAATATTTTACCAGTTTCAGCACTTGAACTCCTTCAATTTGACTACTGTCGGTAGTTATTTATGCGGTGTCATCGAACAGCAGAAGATTATTTCCAAGTCAAGAACGTCCCACAGAATTATGTGAGACGGGGCCTACGGTTTATAGTCCTTATCAGAGAAGACTTGAAAGTCTAACCATTTGCTGATGTAATTACAAAGGCAGCACTTTCTCTCCAGCTAAGGTTCGAACTCGCCACATGTTGCTTGGCAGCCCGATACTCAATCAACTAAGCCACCGGTGCGCAAAAAGGATCTTTTTGGTAGGTGTTTCAGCACATGAACGCGTTAATAAAATAAATGGAAAAACAAAAAAGTTTGATCATGACTGAGAAAGGCTGCGTGAGATTAACTTGAGTTGGAATGATTACCAAACGGTTTCTAGCTCGCGGCCGTTGTACGTCTCCAAAGTAATTAAAATCACAGCCTTTTAGTCGATCATTGCACGCTGTGTGGCCGATAAAACACATTTTTTCCAATAAACGACCTTGTACGCCATCTATATTATAAACAACTTTTGAATGTTCCGATGACTTGAAGAAAAATCGTTACAGTAGTACAGGAAGAGTTCAGAACTAATCACTAATTTTATTTACGGCAAACAAGATCTTTAATCGCTTTATTTCGGGTTGCGCAGAATTCTCCCGTTTTCGGGATATTTTAATTAACAGTAAACGCAAGGTCAGATCTAAAGTATGCATGAAAAGTGACCCTCTACAGTTATTTAAGGACGGTGCCTACTAATTAACAATATTTTTGCCCCGGTGTGTGATTATGCAGAAAATGTAGATCTTAACAAGTGTTATTAAAATCCAAAAAGAAAATTGGGGGTAACCACGCATTTTTCAAAGATAATTCAAGAATAATATTTGTAAAAAGCTTTAAAATACAAAGCAATGTATGGCGTTCTTTCTCAAATTGAAGCTTAATTATCTCTCAAAAATGCATGGTTACCCCCAATTTTCTTTTTGGATACCAAGAGTACTTACTAAGATGTACTTTCTCCGGATAGTTCTAAACCGCGCAAAAATATCCCTGTATTAGTAAGCATCACCGATAGGAAATCCGAGTATCTCAAGATGCGCAGAACGTATGCGCAGAACGTATGCGCAATAACAATAGTAAGCACCGTCCTTAAATATAAGCAGGTGCCTTCGCCAGATTGTATTTCTAAAATTTCAATTACGATACTTATTGAACTAAAATACATAAATGAGGCCTTGTAAGATCCGCATAATTAGCAAAAAACTGCATGTTGCTCAGTTCCTATGATTTTTCATCGCAGGGTATAATCAACTGTTTATTACATTTCTGCTTAGCATGGAGATTACAACGGTTAAGAGCAGACAGAAACGATAATACGAAAATGTCCTTCTATGAAATGAGTAGTTAAAGGCAATTGAATTAACCGTCGTAAACGAAGAGCAAAATCGCTCTGACGAAGCCTTAGGGCTAACAATGCTCGACGAGGCTTGAAGTGCCAAAGCTCACAAATCTTAAATGTTAAGGGGGTTGATGTACCTCTAAGCTCGTTTAAGAAAACGAAAAGTTTCATCCCCCCCTCGACGCATGGTACCATGCCCTGTTTCTTTAGAAACGACCCCCGTCATAAACAATAATGGCCTTATTCGACATTCTTTTCGAGAGAGAATATATGACATAAAACGAGATGTAAGTTACTTACTGGGCTAAAATGATGAAAGGAAGCATTGCTTAGAATCTTTGCCTTTCCGTGAAACATGTCGTTGTCTAACAATTCGCAAGGGTACGAGCCCTGCGAGTCTGGGTAAGCTGCAAAGTTGAACGAAAAGCACTTCGGTTCACCGATGCATGTGAATGCACAACTCAATTCATCTTCCGATTTGGAGGTTGCAATTTTCGTGGCCGTTAAGGAATGATAATAATATGGTTTGAAGCTTCCGAAAGCCATAGAGTTGTGCTGTTTCTTGCCAGGATTACTTTGCAGCCAGGCCTTAGCGATTCTTGCCGAGAGAGCAACCAAAAGTAAAGCAAATACCACTGGTTTCATTGCAGTGAAAAGCATCTTGCATTTAAGTGAATTGTCCCGAAGGTTGGGATTTTACCAACAACACTGAACTATGTATTATTCATAAGACCTCCCACACGTTTTGTCGTTTTCTGATATTTGATATTTTTCCAATGACAGTCTTTCTGTTTTATGACCGACCGTGACATTTCATCAGCCGTATGCAAACATTCACCATAAACATCCAAACTTATTGAAATTACTAGGATATATTTTAAGTTAATAATTTACCTGGATAAAGAAGCGAGGAAAATTTGAAATAAATCCTGGAGGAGGGGTGATGGCTGTGCAATTTCTGGAGAATTGAATGACTCATGATTTTTAAGCGTCTCTATGTTCGCGGTTTTGTTTTGTTGTTACTAAGCGCTGGAAGAAGACAACTCGTCAACTCCCCAAAACAGTACGGACGACTTAAGACCTGAGCCCAATTTTTTTCGCACGTTTCTTGCTTCATTTATTAATCAACTTTTTTTACGTTAATGCTCAGCCCCTCATTAAAAATTAATAGTTCCGTCCCCATTTTTGGGGCATTATTTCTACCTACTACGCAAAGCGAATTCTTAAGTAGGGTAGGTAAATACGACTGTTCATATTTCGTTATCAGGTACGCATATTAATGTCTTCGTTTATAATGCTGGGCACTAGGCCCTAAGACCCTTGCCTTGAGAACCGGAGCTCCCGGGTTCAAGACTCGTTCTGACCACTCGTCGAATTTGTTCCCGGTATAGTCACCTGTAAATAGCCAACTGGTTTGTTTCAGGCCAGTTGGGATTCTTAACAGTTGTTGTTCTGTCGTCTTGCTCATTGGCACTGAAAAGCCCCGGCCTATGGGCAGTGGTCAACCAAGTATATATGTATATATAAAACGAGGGGCTAGAGAGCGTGTAGTTTTTTAAATATCAATTAATTCCCCCCTTTTCAACTTCTTAGTATGGACTGTGTAAAAGTCTCAATGTTCAGTGGTTTGAAAAGGTTGAAGCTTATCCTTTTACACAACGGAAAAAGTAAAGAAATACGAAACCAGGATAAAGGAAGCAGAACCAGAAATATTTGTGCAACCCTTCCTTTTTTCCAGGAAATATAAGATATTATATGGTGGCGAGAAAATATGGCTTTTATGTTTGAATGGCAAGAACAATATCTCACTGGTGAACGCAGCGAGCGACAGAGATATTGTTCTTGCCACGAGAACATAAATCGGAATTCACATGTTCGAGCTAACGAGTAATTTTCTTTTTATTATATGGACAATAAATATATATGGTAGAGATTGAAAAGCAGGCTTTCAATACAAATACTGGGTAAACTATTAATACAAACACAAAAGGTGGGAAAAGGCGGGAATAGTGAAGTCGTTGCTCAATGTGACCACGCGTGTTACATTCGAAAAATACGCCACTCGGTTTCTGGATGCAGTGGTCGACGGTATTGATGCTAAGAGTGTTTTAGCTCCCGTCCATATAGTAAAACCTCCTATTTTCATTTATTGTCCATGGTTGGGTGCAAAATGCATTGTTTGGTGCGTGTTAGTAAAACAATATCTGATGCCAATCTACCAGCACTATTAATAAAATTAAATTGGTTCCAGCTTTTGCTTGGGGCCTTATATAGAGTACACTATTTTCTCCTTATTTTTTCATTCGAAAAATTCCTCGTTTTGTTTCTATATATAATTATTTTAATAAAAAAATTCCTTTTTTCCTCACTTTTACCACTTTTCCTCGGTTTGACCACCTGAAATTGCATTAGATAATACATGATTGCGTTTAAAATCCTTTTACTCGGAATGTTATGGAAAGTTCTTCGTATGTATGTCAGTGGAGACGGACTTTACAAGGTCGATTTACAAATCGCACCGATATATGTAGTGTACCCGAAAGGGCTTCAATTGACCCCAAAATATATTCATATTAGTTTATGGACAAATGGTGAATGCTAAATCGGGATATGTCCTATGACAACGTATAGGTTTTTAATGACTCATGATTTTTCGGAATTTTCTGTTATTTAAATATGCCAACCATTGGAACAAAGAACATTCAATGAGGTTTAATAAAAATTGATAAAATCAACGAAATCTTTGCTTCAGTGAAATAAAAACGTGGTTCACTTGCGTAATCCAATCCGGTATTTCTTTCGTCTTCCGCAACATGAGACGGAACAATGAAACCAGTGCAGCTGAATCAATCCTTTATTCTATTTAGCAACTAGACTACACTTATCTTTCATTCGCCTCTCTACAAAACATCATGTTTAATTAAACCACTGGTGATGATGTTTTTTAATAAAATGTGCTTGCATGAGTTTTTTTCAAAAACATGCAGTTCTTCGAAAGGAGAAAATAAAATCAGAATTGATTATTTTCAAAATTTAGGGTGTCGCCTAGAAAAGAAGATTTAGAGTACTCGAAAGGACTTCAATTGACCCCATAATATACGCATATTAGCTAATGGATAGAATTGAACCGGGATAACTCCCATGACAACGTACAGGCTTTCAATGATTCATGATTTTCGGAATTTTCTGTCATTTAAATGTGCCAACCACTGGAACGAAGAACAGTCAATGCGGTTAATAAAAATTCCTCAGGTCAACGGAATCGTTGCTATAACGAAATGAAAAAATAGGGGTTCACTTGCATAAACCACTCCAGTTTTTCTTTCGTCTTCTGCAACAAGACTGAAGAACCAGTGCAACGGAGTCAATCTTTCTTTCTATATTTAATAGCAAATAGACGTCAGTCATCTTTCATTCGTCTGTCTACAAAGATTAAATCACAGGTAATAGTTTTTTTAATAAAATATTCTTGAATAAAAAAAAGGGATTTTCATAACTTCGAGAAAAAAGTCAGAATCGAATTGATTATTTTCAAATTTTGGGTCTTGGCTAAACTCGAACAGAAGTCAACCTCTCATTCTATACCTAGCAAACAGACGTTAATTAGTCTTTCATTAGTTTAAATGAAATATGCTTGATTTCTTTTTGAAAAAAGAAGTCAGAATTTATTGCTTATTTTCACTTTCAAAATTTCTTGGACGCCGCCATATTGTTCTCACAAAATGTAATTGGTGATAATCCTGATTAGCATAAATTGATATTTTGCCGTCATCTAGCAGAGGCCTGGTTGTGAGAGGCAGGCGCTTGGAGTGCCACGTGATCGTGGTTTGTGTTTGGCGATCGTTCAGCGAGTGAGGCATTCTACGGTCAGCCTTCGCCGCGTGCACAAGTCCTGTTTCGTTTTTTTGTCCTATTGAGGTGAATTAGTGTTTAATGCCTTCGTTAGGCGGTATATGATAGCGTTCCTTTACATTGTAAGTAGTGTCTTTCAATTAGAATTCCCTAGAACCCTGAGGGTCGCACCACTGCCTTGGTCGGAGGTACACGTTCCTTGTTTTTTTCCTCTTGCTGGTTTTTTTGGGGGCTTTTCGTGTCCGGCTCTGGTGCATTGCTCTTCTCTTTATTTTAGAATTAATGTTAAGTATTTTTGTTGCAATTAAAAGCTTTAATTATTAATGCAATCCGGATTATTTTGTATATACCATGATGAGTTAATTATAAATGCTGTAATTGAAAAATGCCATGCTTTTAAATAGTCCATGAGCCAAGACACCTTAAAAACAGTTTTCGTGGCACCCCCCGTAAGACATAGCGAATTTGGTATCAAATTAACTCTTATTGTATATATTTTAATAATCTACCTGTTACTTTCTATGTAGCCTGTGCCTAAGTGAGAAAATCACTTGTTTCTGAGGGGGGTGGGGGGACGGTTTTACATTTTGGCACGAATACATTTTTAAGGCTTAAAACAACAAATACTTCAAAAACTGCTTATCCAATAAGGAGAAAACTGACGAAAAGTTTATTTTAAGTAAAGTGCTGTACTCGTCTTTGTCTAAATCTCAATAGGGTGTTACCATGGTAACCGTTGCTAGGCAAATATTTCAAACAGGGATATTACATTAATATGTACATTATAAACAGGATTTTTCACAGACACTATTTTTTGAACACCAAAGCATTATTAGCATCATTCTTTTTGTAAACCATTTACTTTTTATGAACTATAAAGAATGTCACAGGCTTTAAGGCTCAATAATATTCCCGCAAGTCAACCAGTTCATTTGTTTCACAATTGTTGTAATTCTTTTAATAGCAAAGTAAAAAATAAAAACTCAAAGTAGATTTGAGACTATTGGACAGACCAAAATCTGTAAAGTGTTTTCTTCCATTATTTTTTAAATGAAAGAAAAGCCAGCACATTTTGATAATAATCCAGTGTCCGCTATTCCATGAAAGTTCCATTCCAGATTGTATATCCCATGATGCAATTCAAACTTATTATCCATAAGCGGCCATCTTGGAAAATGGTGTGCAGACAAAATGGTAAGAGAATGGTGGTTTTATACAGATTTTCCTCTTAATTTCGATTCTTGGTTGTGCAAGATAAACTCAAGTAACGTCTGTAAGTTTCTGTGTAATATATTTTATTTTTTAAAAGCTAAAATTCCCACAGAACATTACTAGAATTACTGTAAGTAGTCTGTCAGATTTTGTTTTCACCACAACATCGATACTGAAGTTTTTGGCGTGGAAGCGGTCAAATCAAACGTATAAGTTATGTTTTCAATAAGTTTTTGCTTGTGTTAAGGAAATAAGGTTTTTTTGCTTCTTTTAATTCTCTAGTGACATTTGAAGAGTTTCAGAAAACAAGCTAGTGTAATCAAGGATATGGCAGAAATTACGCCAGTAAGTTGTACTAGAAAGCGCTCAATGTCCAGCTCGATACAGAAACCTAACTGGAATAGGTGCCTTTGTCATGTAAAAGAAAATGTTCAAGGTCAATTAACAGCATTTACTACCAAAAGCTGGGAAAAGTTTGAAAGCTGCTCGACTCGGAGAAGGGATGAAATCTGGTTGATAATGAAGGACTACTGGAATGAGGGACCAAAAGGGGGATATTACCGGCAATGCTACCAAGAATACACAGACATAAACAAAGTGTCTAAGGAGGAACAAAGTCATTGCAATACCAGAGAGGATCGAGATGGAGAGTCTCTTGGGCTGTCCAGTGGCATTGAGCCTTCGTGTAAGAGGGTCTGTAGGTCACAACTTCAAACATTTGACATTGATAAATGTGCAATTTGTCAGAAGGACAAAGTCAAGAAAGCCTACGGCAAAGGAGCGAGAACAAGAGAACCTCTTACACTAAACATTAGTGAATTTGGTAGTGCCACTTTGATAAAAGCAGCCCGGATTCAGAATGACAGCCGCATGCTATTGCACATTGATGGACGAGACACTATAGCTATGGAGATCAAGTATCATCGATCGTGCTACAAAAATTATGTCCACCCAAAGCAACTGGCTAAGTTAGAAGAGCAGAATTGTCAAGAAGAAGATGCTGGAACTGAGGGTTATGACAGAGCATTTGGTAAAGTCAAAGAATTTGTTGAAAAAGAAGTCATCGCTGCGGCAAAAGCCATTCCGATGTCAACCCTTATTGAAAAATACACTTCCTTCCTTACAGAAGAAGGAGTAGATGTAGTGACGTACAGGTCCACTAAGCTGAAGAACCGGCTTACGCGTTTTTTTGGAGAACGACTGTCCTTTCATCGACCTTCGAACCAAAACGAATCAGAATTAGTCTATGGTTCGCACGTCAAAACAGGAGAGGTGGTAGAAACTGTGTTCAAGAGTACTACGTCCGTTGATGAAGAGCAAATGGCAAACAGTGACAGTGAGCCGGATTTAACAAATGCACAAGACGAAGTAAGCCGTCAAGTTTACCATACGGCTAAAACAATACAAAAGTTAGTTGCCAACATGAAACCAACAATGCCATGGCCACCATCATCAGAAGATTTAGAGTGTGAGATTGAGATGGTACCTGATCTGCTCTACAATATGATGGCATGGATTCTATCAACAAAGTCCGAATATTCTGTTGAAAGAGTTTCAGACATCTCACCGGAGGTCCATCGCCTCGCCCTCTCTCTTTCTCAGGATTTGATACATTGTGCAACTCGTGGACGAATAAAAACACCAAAACATGTCGTCCTTCCGATGACTCTAAAGAGCTTGACGGGGAATGTTGAACTGATAACCATTCTAAACAGATTTGGACATGGTTTATCATACTCCCAAATAGAGGAAGTGGAGACAGCTCTGGCAGAGATGCAGATTGCAAAGCGACAGAATGGGGTCTTTGTACCAAGTGTCTGCTACCCTGATGTACCAGGCATTTTCTGCTGGGATAACAACGACCTACAAGAGGAAACCTTGTCAGGTAAATTGTAGTCCAAATTGAGAGTAAACTGCTCATACACTTTGTTTCAGCGTATGAGAAAAACGTTTCCAATCTGTAACTAGAAAAACTATGAAAAGTAGTCTTAAAAGTAGACTTGAATAGTTTCCGTTCTTGACCAATTGGTTAGGTAGTTTAAAATATCAACCAAAAGCCAGGATTTGTAGTATTGATTTAAGTCCTTTTTAGTATTGATTAAGGCACGTCTTTACATCAATATTTATTCTGTTATTTGCTCTGCAGGTAAGGGAACGACTCATTGCACTAATGGCATTGTTATTCAACGCAAACCTCTTGGCTGTGCTCTACCACCTGAAACTTCCAATAACCAGAATCGCTCCAAAAAACGTTCTATTTCCTGCATCTCTACTGACGTACTTCCATATCATTCGGGACCTCGACAGGGACCTGATACGCTCGAAATTGATCTCACCAATATTAAACAAGCCTCCCCGGAAATTGCAGCTTATGCACGGGTCATCGACTTTGGCTGGATACTCTGCAGAATGCCGATCAAAGACACGCTATTTTCATTGGAAGATTATCAAAGGCAGGTTATACCAGCGCGGTCGGGCTTCAACATCAAACTACAGGAGGACAGTGTCCCACGTGAATGTTCAGTTGGCTATTGTCAAGTTATTGAAGCCAGTCCCACAGAACTTCCCACAGTGTACACAGTGTTGCAAAGATCTTTACAAGTGGCTAACCAGCTAGGGCAACATGATGTAATTGTTGTTTTCGATCAAGCGATCTACGCAAAAGCACTTGAAGTACTATGGCAGAACAAGGACCAGTTTCAGCGATTGGTTGTCCGGATTTGCTCCTTTCACACCATCTGTGCCTTCCTTGCTGCTATTGGCAAGCGATTCGGAGATGCCGGCCTTGCAGATGTTTTGGTTGAAAGTGGTATCGTGGGCTCAGGATCTGTGGCTGGGGTTATTGAAGGTCGTCACTACAACCGAGCTGTACGTACACATAAGGTACACATAGCTTGATTAGGTCTTTATAGAGCTGAATGGATAATATCTTGATGATTCCTACAGGATCATAACTTCACTTTTTTAATCGATGCTACGTAAATAAAATAAACAAATTTTTTGAACCTTTTGTTATTTTAGATTGTATTTGAAGCAATGCACCGACTACAATGGATGGGTTTCAAGTCATGGCTGCAACGTAGTGGTCACCGTGGTAACCGCATGATCCTTGTCAGTGCCATAGAGGACATCCGCAAAGAGTTTAGCACAGAGAAATTTAACAGGCTGCTGTGCATGCCGGATTTCCTAGAAATTTTCAATCTTTACAAGGAATACTGCAAAGAAGACAATGGTCCGCTAAAGGTGTTTTGGAATAGCTACCTGGAGATGGTGGAGGTGCTGATAAATTTCGTAAGAGCAACCAGGGAAGGGAACTGGGCCATGCATCTTGAAGGCATCAAGGAGATGCTACCATGGTTCTTCGCCTACGACCATACTAATTATGCTCGTTACCTTCCAGTGTACTTAGCCCACATGATGTTGCTACCAGACACTCACCCAGAGGCACATACCGTCCTGTTAAATGGTGATTTTGGAGTCCAACGAACAACATTACATGGATTTTCACAGATACCGGTAGATCAAACAATTGAGCAGACCCTGAACAGAAGCACTAAGACAAAGGGAGGAATTGTTGGGTTCAGCCTGAGGAAAGGTGCTGTACAGCGATGGATGATTACTGCTCACTCCCGTGCTGCTTTCGTAGACAAGTGTCGGAAGATGACAACAAATGTTCAAGAATGCCAACGCAGACAGCACAAAGAGGCAAGCCCAGCTCGCATGAAAAGAGATGAGGACGACGTAAAGAAAGTTTTCGAAGTAATCAGTAACTGGCGCAACCCGTTTGAACCATCTGAGGAACTTCTTAGTCTTAGTTCTGGGTATGTTGCCAGTGAAAGTATGAAAGCCGACCTGCTCCTGGCAAAAGAGAAGGGCACAACAGCTTTGACGGCCTTCGTAGAAGAAAGACTGGTGACAAATTCAACAGGATTCTTTCAAACACTCCCCAAACTAAAGCTAGGAAGTTTCCGTGATGCACAGAAGAAGACCTCTGTAACAGCAGGAGACAGGAACTTCATAATCAGAGCAGACAGGAACTTATTTGCCCGCCTTCTAGTCATTGGACAGAGTCGCCAGATGGACCTCAAAGATTTGCTGAGTCACGAGCTTGGTCCCCTTCCATGGTCGTTGGCTTCATCCGATGGTTCATTAGCCAAGACAAACAAAGCAATTCTTTCAAAGCTACTCGAAAATGGAGTAGAATGCCTGCCGACTTTGCCTGATCTGACAACAGCTGTCATCATAGACGCCATGGCGATGCTGCAGACGCTAGTAAGGATACCTGATAGATTTTCTGAGCTGGCAGACATGGTGATGACCAGAATTCTGATAGAGGCGGGAGAGGCAGCAAGAATCGACTTTGTTGGAGATCAATATCCAGCTAACTCAATTAAAAACACCGAGAGGAACAAGCGAGGCAGAGATGGTGAGATAGTCATCAACATTACCAATGGTCAACAGTTCTGCCCTCGTCAGTGGAGAAAGTTCATGGCAAAGGGAAGCAACAAAACCGGTCTCTTAAACTTCCTTGCACGTGAGTGGTCACAAAATGCGGTTTACGCCGAGAAAATCAAAGAACGCACTCTCTTTATCACTCATGGAGACAATTGCACCAAACTCTCCGCCTCTGATGGTACAATTACTGCATGCACAGTCTTGGAACTTTGCAGCAATCAAGAGGAAGCTGATACCAGGATGCTCCTCCACGCAAAGCACGCTTCTCAAAATGGACATCAGCACATTGCTATAAGGTCATCTGATACAGATGTAGAAGTTCTAGCTTGCTATTACCAAGCTGTCATTGCTGCTGACATAACACTGATCAGCGGCACTAAAAGCAGATCCGACAAGTATGTGAAAAGCTTGGCCGAGAGATATGTGAAGTACTTCCAAGCCTACATGCCATAACCGGTTGTGATAGTGTCAGTGCCTTTGCTACCAAAGGAAAGAAGAAAGCACTTGATATTGTGCAGTTGAATCCAGCTCTGAGGCAAATTGTCAGTAGTCTTGGTGAGAGGCTCCCTCCTAATGAAGAAGATTTAAAGAAGATAGAACGATTTGTTTGTGCCTTGTACAATGACCCTAGATGCAATGATGTAAACGAACTCAGGTACAAGTTGTTTTGCAAGAGCAAAAACCTGCAGTCACACCAGCTTCCACCAACAAAAGGAGCTCTGACATACCACCTCAAGCGTGCTAACCATCAGGCCTTCCTCTGGAAGCATGCCCTAGAGACACAAACGGACCAGGCGCCCGATGGCCATGGTTGGCAGATGAAAGAAGGCCAACTGGAAATCTACTGGACTAACCAGGCACCAGCCCCCGATGCTGTGATGGAGCTTGTATGCTGCGGCTGCAAAGGATTGTGTCAAACACGACGCTGCTCTTGTGTTGGCAATGGTCTTCCCTGTACTGAGGCATGTACATGCCAAGATAACTGTGTCAATTGTGTTAGCAAGGAAGATAGTGAAGAAGATGATGATAGTGATGACAATACTGATGTTGATGATAATGATGACGATACCGAAGGTAAAAATGACAGTTAAATTCAGATTTGGTGACGCTAATTAGTATCGGCTGTCTAGTTGACGTATTTAAATCTATGAGTTGAATGATTACAAAAATGTAATTTGATCGTATGACTTAAAAGTAGTTTTTGGTCAGAAAAAAGCCGGTTGTGAAATGGAAGGCCAAGTCATGAGAATGTAAGGATCTTTTGAAATCGCAAATGCTTCGATGGTCATCATCAAAACAAAAACAGTGTAATATACGAGTATTAGAAGTTCCGTAGGCAACCGTTGCCATGGAAACTGTATAAACAGCTACTGTGATACATAACCTTTTTGTTATCATAATAAAAATCGGCAAATTTCATTACAAACTAATTTCATCGCGTTCGTTAGAACGCATCTTAATCTGGTGTTCCTGTGGCACTAAGGCAGAAATTTTCGAGCTATCACGGGCGATTGCAGATTAGCCGCCCCTATTAATTTTTTTAGGGGCACCTCGGCCGGGAAGCTGGACTTCTTTTGACTCGAGGAAGTTCCGTAATTTTTCCGTAAGTGACGAACGCTGATCCGTAATCAATGATTACCACTAGGTTCTGAAAGATATTAATGTTTAGAGGTCACAAAGCTCTTCCCCCACCCCACCCCCAGCTAAATTTGTATTTACCTGCAAGGGCTTCAGTTATGCAGTATTCCCGAAAAATGTCAGGCCAGTAAGACCAAACATTTCTGTGCTTCCTTCTCAATTCCTTGTTTCCAAAAAACACTCACTAGTACAAAGTAAACGGTAAAAGTGAGAAGTGTAGCCCAATGCACTATTTAAACGTTGACGGTTGTCATGGCAACCGAAGAAAACATATTCGATGAGTTTGTTTCATAAAATATGGTGAGGTTAGTATTTTTGCCCAGTTTGGTGTAAAACCGTTTGGTATTTACACAGAAAGTTATCTTTTGCAATTCTTGTATATTTGGGAAGCGCAATTTGTCCTTACCCAACCCCCCTCAGAAACAGTTGATTTTCTCACTTAAGCACAGGTTACATAAAAAGTAACAGGTGGATTATCAAAATATGGAAATCAAGCTTTAATTTGATACTAAATTCACTACGTCTTACGGGGGGTGCTACGAAAATTGATTTTTAGCCACATTTCAGGACTTGGCTCATGGACTAAAACGAGTCTCTCCGACTTAAACTTTTTCGACTAGACAAGTGGGTTAACTGACACAAAACGACGGATTTTCCCACATTTTTTTAAAACAGTAATCCTGATTCATCGTGGAGACCCACTGAAAAACAGGATTTCTTTCATAACACGCTAAATAATTGATTGCATGCCGGTTAAGATATTCATCTCTATAATAATATCTGAAAGTCATCAGCTACCCAGCTGACTCCGCTGTCACCACAGGCAAACATCGTGCTCAAGAAATCGATCGAGAAACCGCACTACAAACGTCACAGAACGAAGAAACCAACAGAATTCCATTCACCCTTTCAACTAGCTAGGTACACTCTATCCTCACGGAATCAATGAACGCCTCTCATTGCATTAATTTATTCACAAATTCATGTTACCATATTTCCACTGATGGCAAAGCTCTCCCTAATCCTCATAAAAACCAACAACACCCACAATTTTTCTATTCGCTCTGACGAAGGGCTAACGCTCCAAACGTCAGCTTTCCAATCGTTCACAGTGGTAATGCGACGTTTATCAACACGTTTGATCACAGGCAGCCCAAGCTCGGTATACCATTTATAGACTTTGTATGGGAAGTTAACTTTGAGCTTATAAATGCTAAAGTAAGCTGTAAATGTAGAAATAAAGTTCACTTACCTCTACGTACAGTTGTCGTCATCTTTTCTGTGCAATCGGAGCGCAAACTGAGTCCGTTAGAGGCCGGTTTGTAGCTTAGGAATTTTTACGATGTCGTTTCTTGTCATTTTCCCTCATAAAGAGAAGAAAGGCTGGGCCCGGTTGTTCGAAAGCCGGTTAACGCTAATCCCAGATTCAGTAAAAATTAACCAAGGAGTTTATTTCTCTACTCCTAAATGTTGTTCAACGCTGATGTTCGGCAAAACTTTACATTAGAAGAAGTTTATCTAGCAAAGCAAAAATAAGCAGAGGAAACTTTCACCTTAAAGCTGGAAAAATGAAAGCAAAGTTTTCACTAATCCTGGATTAACGTAATCGGCTTTCGAACAACCGGGTGACTCGCGGCGATCTCGTCCCACAGATTGCTCTCGCATCACAAAGCAACGGAGCAAATCGCCATAAAAACACCACAGCCTTAAGGCCAGATAAATTTCCTGTGACATTAACTCCACTCCAGGACCACACGGCGATTTTTGGCGGATAAATTCCAAATAATCTTCGCCTTTCTATAATCTTCCCATGCGCTCGGCTAGATGTCTGCACTGTCATTGGCTAAGTGTTTCAAGTTGTCCAAACGGACTCAGTTTGCGCTCCGATTGCACAGAAAAGATGAGGACAACTGTACGTAGAGGCGAGTGAACTTTATTTCTACATTTACAGCTTACTTTAGCATTTTATAAGCTCAAAGTTAATTTTCCCATACAAAGTCTATAAATGGTATAACGAGCTTGGGCCGCCTATGGTTTGATAAAACCAAATTTTCCTGTGTCACTCTCCCACCGACGCAGCACCACAATTTCTTTAGAAACTAATAATAAAGTCATAAGGGCATCGATCACTGAGGATTTACCCTGTCGTACCTGCCCAATCCTTTGAGGAAAATATGAATGTTATTGAGTGATTTATAGAGTGAGTCGTGCGCGCTAGTCGGCTAAACGAGTCGTTGGCGGAAAATTTAAACTTGCCAGGGAAATAAAATTACTCCGCGTGATTATACAGTGGAAGTGAATAAAGAATTATACAGAAAACGTTCACCGAATGAGAAGTTGACATTTAAACAATGAAAGCAACGAAAAACAATTTATAACACAACTTACACATAGAATTCTTGAGGGAATAGCGAAAAGCGCGGAGGCGAAAAAAGGAGAGCGTGAAAGGAAGAGACATGCAACGGTTGCTGATAACCGAAGGAATCTAACGCGAACTGGGCCGAAATGAAATGCAGAGCTCTTTTTTATACTCGCGCTGCAAGAGACTGGCGCGAATATTCACGAGTAAAAACGTGCACGAGAAAATCATACGATTGATCAAGATAATAGATAAACTAAATAATATGAAAAAAAAAACTGAGTTTTTGTTGAACATTGATTAATCATGTAATGAGTTGGTTTCATTAACACGCATTGTTTCTTAATAGACTTATGATTTTCTCTATTGGTTTCTTGCATTTGGAATTCGATTCCAAAATGGCCGCCACTTTAGTATTCTTTTTTTGTTTGCTTGCAAATTGGCTCTTTTGACCTCGTTCAGGGTTAAAATATCTGTTGAATTTTACGTTTGAAAGCGAGGCCAAAAGGGCCAATTTGCATTCAAACAAAAGAATACTAAAGTGGCGGCCATTCTGGAATAATGTGTATAAATTGGGAATATTTTAAAGGCTTTCATAACAATTTACTCAGAATTCATTGTATAATGTACAACTTGCCAGCAACTAGTTCGCCACACTGACTACGTATAGCATATCAAGTATCTTGTACCCCCCATAAAACTAGGACAAATTGTCCCTGAGTGCTTTACATTCCTCGCAAATTTCCCTTAACTTTTCTCAATACGTTCAAATGGCAGTAAAACTGTAAATCCAGCAATGCTACACGTTGGAACACTTTTCACTTAGCTGGGTTCAGGAATAGGCTAGTCCGTGGTGCAGGCGTACTTCAGCGGACGAGCTCTCAGTTGTTTCTCTGCCATTTTAGACAAGCAGAGGAAGGTTGGAGAGAGAAACAAATAGCTACCGAGGGAACTAGTGATAAGAAAGGGGAATGAGGGGGAGGGGAGGGAAAAGGAATAGAGAAAAAGTCAAACCCCCCAGAGCTCGAGTTGCAAACACTTTCAGGAAGTAAATGGTCTAGCTCTTCAGGTGGTAATTATGTTCACACATGTTTACTTGCTACACAACTCTTGTATTTCGGAAAAGAATTAAAACGTATTGTGCATTATGACATATGACAGGCAATCCGCTTTCTAAAAGTTGTAAAATGAGAAATTTTCTGACTTAATGCCTGATTTTACCGTTTTTCCTTTTATTCCAGGCGTAGTCATACTTCCCCAATAAATAATCCTCCATCTTTCTAGCTTCTTTCTCACTTCCAGCGGGCATAAATCGGACCCAAATCCTCTTGACAGCGCTTTATTTATGTGATCGCTTTTATGGTTGCCGTGTTTGCAATAAGTAACAATTCTGTTCTTCATCCTTGTACATGGACCGCCGTTACGGGAGCACGTGCTGCCAACATAAACGACAATTGGATCGCTTCCGAAGGATCGTATTGCGCTCCATTCATAAATTCCACAAAGTCTGGTTACATTATCATTTTCCTCCCACAATTCCTCTTCTATGTTTGTATTCCTGTAACCTTGATGGTTTCGTCGTGTTTTAAGATTCCAGACCCTTGTGGTATTTTCAGGCGCCATAGCCCAAATCCAATTTGTCCAACCTTCGACTGAAAGATGACTGCTTTCTCTGTTTCTCCGGGGCATTATTCAACAAAAGCTGGGAAAACGATAGTTACAAAAGTCAAAATGTCAACCTTTCCAGAGCGATATAAGTATACGGCACCATGCAGTTCAACTTGTTATCCCTAAGTGTCGTTTTCTTCTACGGCGAAATAGCTATTTGTCTTTTGCAAAATGTATATACGGGATTATAAAATTTCTTAGAAATGTAATCAGCGATACCTGTAACTTGTTCTGATTGGTGGATTCTAGCCCTGAATAACGCACACAAGTCAACATTGTGTTTCTAGGAAGAGGAAGCAATGACATTTCACGGATCACGGAATTTCTTAGAAATGTCATCAGCAACAGACCTTGGTTTTGGTTGGCAACACTCCAGCGTTTCTCCGAATGCTAGACCAGAGAATCCGTTTCATTCCTGAATTTCTCAGAAATGCTGTCCACGGGGTAGTCTCCTTCGCAACCGTTATTAGGGTCGTCAAGCAGCGCTCCTCCGCACTAACGGCTGCTCACTCGAGCTCTGCATTCCTTTTCCCTTGTTACTGAGAACCATTGAAATGCATATAATTGTTAGCAGCTGCGCAAAAACACGACAAGACTGGAATGAGAGATAAACACGAGCAAAAACTGATGAATGGAGACGAAAGTGGATGTAACTCCAAAAGGTTATTGAATTGTAGCACAAATTGCTTTACGTGATCATTTGCAGTCACGCCTAAACAACGTGTACGTGTTTTCAAATCTGGTAGTAAAGGAATAAGTTCTGTTGACCTTTGCAGGCGTGGACATTGACATAAATGTTTATTCGAAATCAGACGTTGCAGTATGCATTAAATGCTACAAGTCCTTGGTGAAGTAACAAAAAGCAGAAGAACATGCCCAAGAGATTATAACTGAGCTGAGATCTGCTTATTCAGCGAGTAAGCGTTCTCACTGGTCTTTATTTAGTGAAAGCAAAAAGCGAAACGACAATCGCAATGTGGCCAGACTCTTCGGTGAAGAAGCGAAGACCAGACGAAGAGCTTGAAAAATAACAGATTTACCGAAGCTCTTTGACAAAGTAACACACATCTATTTTTTCTCTTGTACTGCAAAAATCTTAAAATCGTAAACACTAGAAATATTTATGAAATGTTATTGTGTTTCAGGTAAGAGCCGATCACGCTTGAGAAAAAGTAAACCGCAACCGTTAAGTTTGTGGTTTCATGTCGCTTCTGATTGGTTGCTGCACGATTGGAAATGTCAAAATCTAGGCAAAGTGTTCGCGGTTTTTGGATTTGCACAGTAAGCACTACCTGGATTAATGCTTACTTCTGATTCCATATTTAGGTCATGAAACCCAAATTTCTTACACGTAGAAGAGAGATCCGTCATTTTCCATTTGAACTAACGCGAGGTTCTAGGACCAGGTTTCTGGAAAATGGAAGCCTCCACCTTATTGGTCAGTTTGAGGGAAAGGAATGCAGAGCTCGAGTGAACAGCCGTTAGCGCGGAGGAGCGTTGCGAGACGAGCCTAACAACGGCTGCGAAGGACACTAGTCCAGGGGGACTTAAACGAGTTGCAACCCACTGTGCTACTGAGGAGCTAGAAGTCCCACGTATCTATGTCAAGGCGTTTTCACAGACCGTGCTATTTCAGAGAGCGATGAGGGGTCTGTGCTCAGTGCAGACAAGTAGATGGATAGTTTATTTGAAATCACATCACAGTCGATTTGCTAAATTGCGTCATTATTTACGTAAAATAAAGGTTTTCAAATTGACCGTCGTAAAACCAATGATGAAAGTAATTACACATCCAAAAGGATTTAAAGCAAATACACCTTTCAGCCTACCACAAAACGAACAATTATCTGGAGGAGGAGTGGTTTGGGATCTGAATTAGCAAAGTAGACCTTTTAAGAGAAGTTAAGCCCCCCTGCACTAGATATAAAATAACTTGTAACCCCTCCCCCTTTCAAAATAAGACCACTATTAACTTCCCCCCCCCCCACCCCCACTTCACATCAGGTCTTTTACGAGGTACTTTATACCATACTGAATTTTAAATTACTTTTACATATTTACTTCAGCGATATCTTTGTCCGAGACCAAAACCTCATGACAACGCTAGTATTATGAGATGTAAAACTGAGGCCACCAAAATAAAACAAGATTAAGAACGATTAAAAACAGAGATAGCTGACCATGATGTTTTGAAACTGCTAACTGGACATAGATGTCATCATAAATTCAATTCCGATACAATCTACTTCATTACTACTTGTATTCAGAAAAAAAAAATTGATGCATATGATTTGTTGGATAACCTGAATAAAGTAATGGCAAAGTATCGTGCCACCTACTCTATTGGATCTAAAACACATTAACCATGCATTAGTTTCAAGGAAGAAAAAGGAAAATAGGAAAAAAGCTGCAAAAAGAAACACCAATCAAAATCACGAGGCAACAGAACTTGAAAAAAAAAGAGAGCATGTATTATATTTCTGTCGTTAGGGGGAAGCCTTGTTGCCAATGATTACAGCTCTGCTATCCATGGTATTCCACAACTATATCATGTTGAAGAAGGAACTCTCTCAAATCCTGTTTGCGTGATCTACTTGCATGCAAATCGCTTCATTTGGAAAGCTGAGGACCTCGTTCACAGCTTTTGTTATTAGGCCTCAAATTGTCATATAGTTTAAAAATGTTTGTTTTGCTTGTTTGTGATATATGTCAAACTGCAAATAAGTTTTAACATGTTTGTTCTCGAAATTTTTCAGAAGCGTTTAAAAAAATAGGCTATTCAGTTTGCAGACTATGTAATTTATGCTAATATATGTAGTAAAATATGTAGTAGTATATACAAATACAGTTGCAAATTGAGGATAGCCTAGATGACAGACAAAAAGGATACATATTTACATTTTAGCCTTGCTCCTAAATTTTCTTGACATTTCAAAAATAAAATTGTTGTTTGTTCTGTGGAATATAGTGGCGCTGTTTCCTGATTTTGTAACGAGATTCATGCAAAGGGGGAAATAGCAAACATATCTTCCGCCCTGATTAGAGTGAAGGTTTCCGTGCATAGGTTTTTAGGAGAGGTATTTTTAGATAATTGCATGTCGTAATTAAACAGTAGACTTCATCCTCGACGAGCGTTTTCGTAAGATCTATTCATTGCAACCACTACCGGAATTCGATGGCACGAGGAAAGAAAATGTTCGAAAAGATAACTTCTTACGGTGGGAATTTTTTCATTTCATCATATTTTGTAGATAGTAAGTAAAGTAAGTGATTCATGATTTACAAAATAGGGGTCACCAATGATCTAAACGAGTAAAATCGATGTGATTTTGCAAAGCTCTTGGAAAATTTCGTTTGTCACGCTTTTGCGTGACCTGTCGGGTAAGGACTGGAACCCAAGAGAGGATCGATCGTTGAAGGGATGAAAGGTTTTTACGCAGTGTTAAGCAGTCGTCATCTTCATTTGGTTAGTGTTTTGTATAATATCTCCATTGCCGCCATGTTCATCTTCTGGAGTGTGGTTTTAGTGAAATTTAACGCTGGTTGTTTCCATGCAGGTCCGCACTATTCAAGCGGACGAGGACGAAAATACTGCTCTATTTTCACGAAAGTAAAGGAAAAGAACGTCAAAAACATGCATTCATTTTGAACTTAAGTTCGTTGGGTAATGAAAACATTAAAAAGAAACAGCCCCATTAAATTTACGCAACGGTTCGTCCTCGAGTTTTCCAAACTGGGGAGCATTGCGTGACATCGCAAAAAACGGCCGCGAAGGAAACTACTAAATGAAACACCTAAGTTTATGCAATACAATACTTTATTTAACGAGGGAACATATTGACCTTAAACAGTTTTTTAACACATGGCCCTCTTTAAGAAGCATATAACTACTTGAATACAACTTCAGCAACAAAAGTCGTTATAGATCCCTAAAAACATTTCGGAAATTTATACAAGACTCCCTGGCATCGCCTCATATTGCTCGGTGAAAACTTTACATTCAAGACTGATTGGGTATGTAGGTAACTTCTAATTCGTGAGCTACTATGGCAGAATGTTCCTCTTGGCATTCTGTCTAATATTCCAGGCGTAATTGTATGTGTCTAGTAACGCATTTTCCATATCTCTGGCCTCCTGCTCATCCACGGCGGGTTTAAAACGAACCCACAATTCATATCCCTTCTGCAGTGCCTCATTTATCAGAGTTGTTTTGTGGTTTCCATGTGTGCAATAACTAACAATTCTGTTCTTCATTTTTGTACATGGACCGCCGTTACGGGCGCACGTGCTGCCAACATAAACGACAGTTGGATCGCTTCCGAAGGGTCGTGTTGCCCTCCATTCATAAATTCCACAAAGCCTGTCTGCATCACCATGTTCCCCATACAACTCGTTTACTATTTTTGCATTCTTGTAACCTTCTTGATCTTCTCCTCGTCTTGCAAGATTCTTGACTCTTGTGGTATTTTCAGGTGCCATAGCCCAAATCCAATTTGTCCAACCTTCGGCTGGAAGATGACTGTCTTCTCTAAGTCGCGTAACCATTCTTAGACGTATTGTAGTTAGCTGAATCGCGAACTCATAACCCAACGACGTATCTGAAAAAAATAGGTCTCTTGTTTCGATTTGTTAGCAATTATTGATGGCTCGCGTTTATCTGTCAACCAATTGCCTTGCAAAACAAATGTCAGGTGACAACAAGGCAAAGCTTACACATGTTCTGATTGGATCACACTGGATTATCAAGATTTCTCGGAATTGCCATCTGGTCAATGTCTAGTAACCTCAACAATAAATGCTTTACATTTTCAATTCAAACAACCTCCAGTAGAGAGCATTCAGTCGTCTCGCGCTATCGAACAAGGCATAAAAATTAGCCTTTCTTGAAAAGACGGGAAGTCCAATTATTCGTTATTATTATATTACGTCATGAATACCACACCTCACAGCCTCGGCTAAAGTGCGGTGAACGTGTATCTGTTCTTATTTTTACATGAGCTCGGATTCCTTTGTTCTTTTCGGGGGGAATATATTACATAACCCCCAAATCAACTGTCTGAATAGCTGGGTGCGGCTTTGATTGTTTGAAGGGAAGAGCGGGGCTAATGAACAGCTAATTTAAATGCGAAGGGATTATGTATTAATATGCAAGGGGAATAAGTCACTTATGTTTATTTGGAAATACTAAATACGACGCTACAATTTCTAAAATTGAACTGAGCAGTGTTTTCTTTAGGGGCACGTTCGCGGATTTTCTTAGTCGATGGTTCATTGCTTTCCACTGATGCCCGCGAAAAATCAGTTGCTGATCCTTGCAAAACATCGGACACTATTTCCTCGGTGCGTGAATTGAAATTGTCAACTGCTTTCTCGTTGTCTGCACCCGCAAATAAAGATTCAAAGTTGTTTTTTGAAAGCTCCATTGAGGTGCTGCCACTAAAACTGCTTTGAGTAATAAACAGTTCTGACTCTGAATCGCTCAACATTGCTAACCAGTTCCCAGCATTCATTACGAACAAGACGAACAACTAATTCGAAATGCGGCTTTAAAAAATTAACAGAATTAAAAAGCCGAGAAACTTGTGAATGCCACCAGTGCCAGCATGGAGTCTTGAAAAACAAAAGAAAGATGAACAATAGAGGCATTTTTCTTCATTGTATTTTTGCATCCCTTGAGGAATCCTCGCCAATGTA
>OX421447.1:14631789-14639289 GCA_949126865.1 Montipora capitata
CTATCTAAATAAACAGGGAGTCTTTAGGCCCACAAATTTCTCAATTGTTTTGCGTTTTGTTACCTTCAACACACGTTTGAGGACCTTTCTTTTAACAGGCAAACAGCAGGTTTAGAAAAGGCGTTTCGGTCCTGGCGAATTGTTTTCGAGACTCGTGAAACGGGCTCGAGCTGCTGGCGTCACTTTGCCTATTTAGCGCTATGGAGGGCGCCGTAAGGGTGCTGAGTCAATTTAACCTTATCGAAGCCAATTAATGTTTTATCTCTCGATTAATGTTATCAACCCATTAGCTAGGCAAGAATATGAACACACTTTTTGGGGTAAAGGGGTAGGGGATTAAGCACTCCAGTCGCAAAATAGCTGACATAACATGTTGATCTAAAGCTAGTATTATGCAACAAAGAGAGATGATAATTCTCTCTCAAGGGTGATAATCCCTTGGCTGCGGAAGGGGTAGTAATCGCCTACAGGAGGTGATAATCCTCCGGGGTAACACTCATTCTCATGGCAACACAGCTATAGGGGTACCGATCCCCAGAATGAATAGCTACCATGAGTCTATGGGTGAAAATGTGACCAGCATGGGAGCACTTAATCCCGAACCCTGACTTTATTGTACTATTAACAAATATAAACCCCTCTTAATGAGCAACAAAATATTAGCAATAGGAATAACAAGGTGCTATCTTGTAAAGGAATATATACAGTGTATATATTATTGACAGTTGACAATAAGTCAACTTGCCAGAGTTCATGTCATTGAAGATTGTTGTGACTATGTTGTTTACCATTATTTTTATTTTTTATTTTTTGTTTATTGTAGACTATAGCTATTAAGGCTACCCACATTGTCTTTTGAGTACTAGCTATTGTGAAATTCTACAACTACAAAGGGAAGGGTGGAAGGGAACTGTGATTCTTGTCAACGCTGAAGAACAGAATGAATCACTGAACAGAAGCAAACGGAAATTAATGCTTTGATTGACAGAGCGAAAAACCAGTGCTGTGATTGGACAATAACTGACTGTGCATGAGGCCCATAGGCTAAATGATCTTTGTGCCCCCGTATTGCTAGCATTTACAGATACATGATTGTTTACTGTTAGCTTGACTCTAATAAGCTAAAGGTTGTATCATTAACTGTTATATTCTTTAAATTTTCTACAAAGTATATCATGACAATGTGTTGACAGATTTGCTACCGGTTGCCAATTAACCGAGAGTTCAAGCTAGCTTACGTGTAGTCTTATCCTCCCCCAGAAAATCATTGTAAGAGAGACAATTGAGGAAAAAGAGACACTTAGTGTTCCCATCTGCAAAACTCATCGATTTAGAAATTCCTTTATGATAAGTCAAGCCATAGCTTATTATTATTGGTAATTCTAAGAATTGCATATTTTATATATTCTAACATATATACAAGGCATAGTATATCTTTATACGTTTTATATACATATAGAGGATTTACGTCATGCTTTGTATTTTTTATTAGGATTTTATAAATATTTCTATTCAGTGGCCACTACACTATGAAGGAAAGGTGAAGGCGATTATTTTTCTACAAACTTCGTGTAAATATTAAGGGCAGCAACAACTTACCACATGGTAAGTTTCATAGACTTTTATTTTTATTTGCTTGCAAATTTCCAGACCTAAAGTTTACGTCTTCGCCCCATATAATATGTTCTCTACATTTACTCATGTTATGAATTCGTACGTAACACAAACAGTGCACCTGGGTTACCTGTGCTTCGACGACTACCTCAATGAGAACTTTAATTATTTCTCGACTTTTCTATTTTACTCCTGGCGTAGTCAATCGAACGAAACCGAACCAAAAACCAATCGAGCCCAATCGCTCGATTGGAGTTCGATTGGTTCGGAAATCGAACATAATCGAACTGGAATTTTTTTGTGAGTCCGATTAAGTTCGATTACCGAACCCAATCGAACTCAATCGACGCGATTGGTTCGATTTTGTTCGGTAGAAAAACAAACTGTTATTCAAAATTGATAAGCATTAACTCTTAGTAGAATTGGAAGGAATTCACTCTTTAACTGAGTTTTAACTAGAGGAGCAAGTGTGAGAGATATTAACACATTTCAATGAACTAAAGCTGGCCGCGGTCATCGTCAGTTACCCTAAGAGCCGGACCCCTATCTCCTCTTTTCTGCTTGACAACAAATTTATCCCCGACACGGACGGCGAAAGATTACTCGTGGTAGCCTTTTACCACCGCTTCCAGAATAGCAAGTTTCACCTCTGCCCTGTCCGACATCTTGCCCGTTGTACTCGTGTTTGAAATAGAAGCCAATAAATAACTTATTTGACCGCAACACTTTGTTTCAGACCAGATGAAACTGGTTCGTGTTTCTGATTGCTGAGGTGTTCGATAATGTTCGATTGTTGAACTGTTCGATTACCGAAAGTTCGATTGCGTTCGATTGGCAAACTTTTTTGTGAGTTCGATTAAGTTCGATTACCGAACCCAATCGAACCCAATCTTGACTACGTGGGATGCTAGTCCATCGGAGGGTTACCCCCAGCAGTAAATTCCCTGATGCCCATTTATACATCTGGGTGGAGAGAGGAACCGTGAGAGTAAAGTGTCTTTCCCAAGAACGCAACACAACGTCCCCGGCCAGGGCCCGAACCCGGACCACTCGCTCCGGAGTAGAGCGCACTAACCATGAGGCCACCGTGCCTCCCATACGAACAAGCCGAAGTACTCATTAATTGAACTTTTAGGACCGTGTTTAAAGATTCGGTCACGTAACGTTGCAGATCTAGATTTGCCCATACCGGGATCTCAGAAATGTGCAAGTCAAGATTGAACGTCAGTAAATTTACTGCTGAGAACGTATTTCCTTATATTTAGCCCGAGGGCATGACCATAATAATTTCTTTATCCAAAACGATCACAGTCGAGCAGTGCAAAACCTGCTTTGCGTGTTTGAAATATTCCGACCAGGAGTCGCATACACTACCCTAAAACACTACCCTGACGAAGCATATTAAAAAACTCGAGAGCATAATAAAAGGTGATTTTACTTAACAGGAAGGTGGATGGTAGGTGAGCGTGAATGGAATTATGTTGGTTTGTTCGTTCTGTGACGTTTGTAGAGCGGTTTCTCGATCGATTTCTTGGGCAAGATGTTTGCCTGTGGTGACAGCGGATTCAGGGTAGCATCGTTTTTTTTAAAAACGATGCAAAACTTGCCCTTTTATTTCTAACATGGTTTAGATCTTAGGACCGAATCGATCCGTTAAAATCACTGACCACTTTACATGCATCTCCGCAAATGTCATCTATTGCATAACCTGCACACTATGTAAGAAGACCTACATAGGCGAAACAGGGAGAATATTTGGCTGACCGCTTTCGCAAACACCTATGAGATGTAGAAAAAAACGACAGGACACAGATGCTTCAAAACCAGTTGCGCGCCATTTTAATCTTCCCAATCACTCCCACCACAACATGACAATTTGCGGCCTATCTTTACAACACGGGTACACAGAAATCCGTAAGAATCTGGTACAAAAATTCATCTTTCATCTAGGTACGCTCTATCCTCACGGAATCAATGAACGCCTCTCATTGCATTAATTTATTCACAAATTCATGTTACCGTATTTCCACCGATGGCAAAGCTCTTCCAAACTCGCATAAAGACCAAGAATACCCACAATTCCACTATTCGTTCTGACGAAGCGCTAACGCTCGAAACGTCAGCTTTCCAAATCTTTCACGGTGGTAATTTGACCTTTATCAACACATTTGATCACAGGCAGCCCAAGCTCGCTGTACCATTTGTAGACTTTGTATGGGAAATTAACTTTGAGCTTAAAAATGCTAAAGTAAGCTGTAAATGTAGAAATAAAGTTCACTTACCTCTACGTACAGTTGTCCTCATCTTTTCTGTGCAATCAGAGTGCAAACTGAGCCCGTTGGAGGCCGGATTGTGGCTTACGAATTTTTGCGATGTCGTTAGTTGTCATTTTCCCTCATAAAGAGAAGAAAGGTTGGTGACTCGCGGCGATCTCGTCCCACAAATTGCTCTCGCATCACAAAGCAACGGATCGAATCGCCATAAAAACACCACAGCCTTAAGCCCAGATAAATTTCCTATCACATCAACTCCACTCCGGGACAACACGGCGATTTTTGGCGGATAAATTCCAAGTAATGATCGCCTTTCTATAATCTTTCCATGCGCTCGCTTTGTTACGGACATTCCGGAAAGAATTTTAGACAGTTCTTCGGGAATTATGTAGCTAAGCCTAGCTCAGCTAGATGTGTGGGTACGGTCGTTTTAGCTTCATGGCGATCATATTACATTCTGGACTCTCATTGGCTAAGTGTTTCAAATTGCCCAATGAGAGTTTACAATGTAATATGCTCGCCGTCAAGTTAAAACGGCCGTAGCCACACATCTAGCCGAGCGCATGGGAAGATTGTAGATAGGTCACATTACTTGGAATTTATCCGCCAAAAATCGCCGTGTGGTCCCGGAGTGGAATTGATGTGATAGGAAATTTATCTGACCTTAAGGTTGAGGTGTTTTTATGGCGATTCGACCCGTTGCTTTTTGATGCGAGAGCAATTTGTGGGACGAGATCGCCGCGAGTCACCAGCCTTTCTTCTCTTTATGAGGCAAAATGACAACTAACGACATCGTAAAAATTCGTAAGCCACAAACCGGCCTAAAACAGACTCAGTTTGCGCGCCGATTACACAGAAAAGATGAGGACAACTGTACGTAGAGGCAATCCCAGTCGGAAAATGCGTTTCATCTGTTTGTTTTCCTTTTTTTTTCGTGTCGGTAAAAGTCTTGCCTGTCACTCCCCTGCTAAGTGGTGTCTTTGTGCATAGAGCCTCCTGCGCGTAGTTTCTTAGGAGCGAGAGGGTAGTGGAAATGCGTAGATTTCTCTGGTGGACACAGTAGAAATGATTAACTTAACCTGCAATGGCGTCGAAAATCATGTAACGCGAATGGCGTTTTGGTGGATCTTTAAACAAAACACAATACCCTTATGGAGCTCAATAATGGAAAGTCAATAAGATAACTGAACAAGGCGGTAAAAAACAAATATCTGGAATCTTAAAAGCGACGAGTAATGGACTTCGACAACAATCTATCGCCCGTCGAGCCGAAATCAAAGTGAGCTGTATTCCTAATATTTTACCAAGTGTGCTGTTATTTAGAACACTGAAACCAAATGGAAAATTCTCTTGTAACTTATGGGTTCAACAAAGACAGAGTACGAATCGAACACCTTAAGTGGATCTGTGATCTCTGTTGTCTGGCTATGGGTATTGATTTGTATTCAACTCTGCACAGTCTTCAGGTAAAAGAATAGTTGGAAATGTGACAGCCAAGAATTATTTGAAAGAAAGCCTGTCGTCTATTTTGTGCTCATTATTCAAGGAAAGAGTTTTTTTCATGGAAACAGTTTGATCCTGAAATCTATGCAATTGCGTATGATAATTTGACACGATTTAGTTTCTTCTCTTCACGCACGTAATGAAATAGGAAGGAGTTTTTGCCTCTGATAGCAAATATGTTGTTTGTTTCAAAAATATTTCGCTGGAAAAGGTGGTCTTTATGAATTAATTATGTTGTGTAATATGCGAGCTTAACTGGATAGTTTTTATGGTAATAGTAAAGCATTTTCCTGTCAACATGGGGTTTATAGCGTCTCCTGTAAACTTGATTTTCACTCTCAATAAGCATTTAGAATGATGTTCATGTCTTCTGTGGTGATACTTGACGATTCGGGAACATTTTTTGAAAAAATATTTATAATGGGTCACTCGCGCAACTTGATCGCCCGAACTTGCCCGATTATGCATAACATCCACTTGGCCTTTTGACATCCCATTGAAAAAAAAACTCGTAAAATATTCGCGGACCGGTCGATTTCTCTGAAATTTGAAAGGATGATTGCTAACGAATAGAGAAAGATTTTTCACAGTTACCAAAAATTCCTGTGTTAAGCATTAGAATTCGACGAAGAGGAATTAAAATGCGACTAAATTTGTTGCGTGCGTTGCTATTTTTGTGTTTTAATTATTGTGAAATTTTGACAGAATGTTAAATTAGGAAAAAAATATCTACGGATAGATCGTTTTCCCTCATAAAGAGAAGAAAGGCTGGTGACTCGCGGCGATCTCGTCCCACAGATTGCTCTCGCATCACAAAGCAACGGATCGAGGTTACTTGAATATAAAAGATGTAACGCTTGACGAGCAATAATATTTTTTTTAATATTTGAAAGAAGAAAAATTTCTCAGGAATCGGGACGCGGTGGAATGAGTTAACAAATTTGCGAACGTGCGCTGAAATGTGATACGCGAGGAGACAGGAATTTTTCTCTCTAACAAATGATTTTGTCATTGTAGTGTAAAATGAAGTTTATTTGGGAAGCCAACAAGATTTGTTTAACTACCTTGTTAATCCATTTTATTGCTACGACTTACTACTGCGAAGATTGTTTGCATGAAACTCACGCTTTTTGCGAATTTTGAATGTCTCTAAAGGTAAAGTAAAGGTAAAGTACCGTATTTATTCGATTGAACCGCATAACCTCGAATAAGCGCCCACCTCGAATAAGCGCCCACCCTGAAGGTAGAAAAAGTTAATTAGCACCCAGCCTAGAATAAGCGCCCACCCCCACCACCCCATCCCCAAGGACAAAATCGCCTGGCATCCATCCAGCAAGCCCTAACAGCTTCTCGCGCGACTGACCCATTTGCTGACGTTACGCTGTCGATGTCGAGGAGGCAGCACCAGAAAGTTCACTTATTGAGCTGAGTGACGATGACATTGAAGTTGATTAAGAATTATGATAGCTAAAGAGACTTCTTCGAAGACCGAACAATGAGTTGTTAGTTTTGAGCATACGTAAACCGAACAATGAACAGTTACAATTTATATGCTTTAATATTTTGTCATGTCTTGTTACAAAATAAACTTTTTACTTACTGAAAATGGTGAAAATTTAATAAACGCCCAGCCTCGAATAAGCGCCCACCCTGAAAGTCCAAAAATTAAATAAGCGCCCTGGGCGCTTAACCGAATAAATAGGGTAATTTTATTTAACATCGGTAGTTCCTTCAGCTACGAGGCTGGTATCAATGGAAGCCGGCGGTGCACCCTTTACCCCCCTCCCTCTTTCAGTGCTCTGTTTTACGGATATTTAAAGCTGTAGAGCTGCACGGATCAGAGGAAAGTGGTAACAGACGTTTAAGTCACCGAGGATCGAACCAAGGTACCTCCTAGCTTCGAACGCCGCGCACTAGCCAACTGAGCCACAACTGCTCCTACTCTAACACAAAAACATTCAGATAGTAACAAACTTCATATTTACTTAACCATTTCTTCTGCTTTTATGCTCGTCAGCATTGCGATTTGCGATAATTCGCAAGTCTGTTTTTGTATCATAGATATTTAGATTTTCAATTACAAGGGCGCTCAACCTCGCGATTGTGTAAA
>OX421447.1:14646789-14656789 GCA_949126865.1 Montipora capitata
AATTGTATCATCGCTCATCAACATGCAAACCGAGCTAGGGAATAAACTTTAGCCAGAAAACATGTAACCCGCCATATTCAATTGCACCTGAGGCCATTTACATGCAAACATTGGATGGCACTTTGGCCTAAAAACATGCGACACGTTCAAAAAAAATTTTTGTTCAACATCATCCATCGTAGAAAACGCCTTTAACAAATCCTTCCATAACGCATTACTTAAATTTGGTTCTCATTTCTTGTGGAAAAAAATGGCAGTGAGTTGTGATTTTTATCGTTTCGATTCGCCATAATGTTTCTTGAGTTGCAACGTGGTAGGAAAAAACCGCATAATTGAGGCTCATCTAGAATTCAAACGAAAATGCTCCAGAATTCTAGTTTACAACCTACTTTGTTTTTCTTTAAATGTAAAATATTAATTTCCTACTAGAAACTGTACTACAGTTGTAATGTCAAACTCTTATGTGTGGTTTGAAACCTGGTTCTTTGAACAAGAAACTTCGCTCCTGAGTAAACGTTTACATAAACACTGATGGCATGCTGTAGTCTATCTCTTTCTCTCTGTCTCTTTCCACTGTATCTCTATCTCTCCCTTTTTTTGAGTAGAGCAGGCATAAGCTAGGATGGATTTTCTGCGAGAGCTAGCTATCAAAAAAGGGTTGGATCGATTTGTCGGAGGGAAAAGCAACGCCCAGGTTAGTAAGTCTCTTTTTGATCATTTCTGACTCAAAAACCCCTACGTTATTTGAGATGCCAAGGATAATTGCATGAGATTCTATGATAACCAATCTCGTTTGCTAAAGGTAATTTTTTCCTCTTTCCATGAAACCTACTTATTTTATTTTTCCACCATTTTCAAACCGCTTTACTTGACTTTAAGCTGTAGAAAAATCAGTCGAGTACAAATGGAAAAGCTTATAAAATCTCTTAAATTTCCCTTTCTTGAGAGGTGTGTGTCAGTGCAGTGAACATTACTTGATACTGTGACTTGTTAATCACCTGGAATGAGAAAAATTTTCTATCGTCTCGCTGTCTTTCAAACTGACAATTAATTTTCTTAACACGATGACCTTAGCTGGCACAGTGGTACCAGGTAACAGCAACTCTTGCAAGTGGCACGCATAGGTGGAGGTAAACTTCTCAGGCTGGCATATTGAAAGCTGCCGAGATGAGTAAACAAACTTATTTTGGTAGCTAGTTGAAGCAAGACGACATTAGAGTGGGTTTTTAGGCAAGGTAATTTTTTCTTCTTGTAAACAACATTTTACTTTGACATGTGCCAATAGACAAAATATGCATACTTATTTTTGGGATGTCGAAATCGAGATGTTTAGTTAATGCCGAAATTTTGCAGAAATTTAAAATATATATTTCTGACGGGTAGAAGTAAACTTCATTTCAGATGAAAATTCTTTGTAGGCTGAAAGTTGCTGAGATGGTAAAAGAACTTGAATTTGAAATTTGATGATCTAATTTTTGTAGCTAATTAAAACCAAGACCAACTAACATCAGAAAGGTCACGAAATTACCTTTAAATAATTTTACGGGGAAAATGTTGTGATTTTCATCCAAGTCAAAAAATTTTCGCGGAAAAATCGAGAGCTAACGTATTATGCAAATGAAGATACCTAATGCTACCAAGTGACGCGCTCATAATTGTTTTCTCTCTTTGTACATCTCCCGTGATACAGAAACGTATGAAACCTTGAGAATTACCAGTGCTCTTCTAGAGTAAAACAAGACGCCTACAAGGGCGTATCCGTGGAATGCCCAAACAGTTAACAGAAATGGTCCAGTTACAGTCAACTTCAAGTACAGGTAGACATCAGAAAATGGCGAAAGATTACCAGAAAGATACATCTGTAATATAACTTAAAGTTTTTTGTTGTAAAAACTCATTACTAATGTTACTAAATTTACAAATGCAAACAGCGAAGCCCTATTAGCAGGTTATCAGGATACGGGATCTTTTATTTATTTATTTTTTGGAAGGAGACTTAATTCAAATCCTACAGTTTTACTTGCTTCGTTAACTCCTTTCATCCAAAAATTACAGGATCAGCCTTAAATCATCCGAAAAACTTATTACAAATCACAATTCAACAACTTATCATCCTGGGCCAGTTTTTCAGAAACTGGGTTTTAAAACGAGTTTTATCCTCTACTCCCAAATGCTGTTAAAGGCTGATATTCAGTAAAACTTTACATTAGAAGAAGTCAATCTTGAAAAAAAAAAATAAGCAAAGGAAACTGTGACCAAAAAGTTGAAAACATGAAACAAAAGTTTACGCTAATCCTGGATTAAGGTAATTGGCTTTCGAACAACCGGGCCCTGTAATCGACGTCTGGTTCTGTAATCCTGGTTTAGTTCCTTGCAAGCTGTATAAATTTGCCGTGGCGAAGACAAGAAGACAACATCCGTGCTCTATTTCTCTCAATGCTCAAAAATTCCGTAATTGCGTGTTCTATAGTCCAGTCCAATGTTCTAATTTTACAATTCCATAATCTTGATTTCAGTAACTTGGTACCAAACGTTCCACAATAACTTGAAATCCCGTTAAGAAAAATTATTAAATCCAGTAGTCCAGTCCGGATTGAGATCGCCAAAACTCTCTCTATCATCGATTCAAAACTCAACAAAAGCTACAAGTAGTAAATAGTTCTCAGAAACTACAACAGTTCGTCCTGATTCTACACTCGAGCTGAACAAAAAACCCAAAAAACCCTCGTCATCGTTTCTCGAGAGAACAGACAAACAGCCGAAACTGTTCTGTGCCTGCCCCTTACGGCACTGAAAAAGTACCGTACGTTGTACAATAGTACTTGACCGTAGCCCTTGGCCGAGAAACTAATCTTAGCCAAAGGCCCGAGAAGCGATCAGGATACGGGATAATTAGGTAAAAAAATTGTGGGATATGGGATTTTTTAGCCTGGAGGGGGGGAGGGGGTGGAGTTGAGGAGATACGGGATATTTTTGAAAGTAAGAACGCATTGCGTGTGGTAGTGCAGTAACTTGACAGTGTTTTTTTCCATAACTGTCTACTGAGCTGCGTTTTGTTTTTTCCAGGAGATTCAAGTCCTTGCACAATATGTAGCTCTAATAGTACACGACATTGTTTGGTATCGTAAATCATTACGGTGCCATGGTAGACATCTTTGCTATATACCCTCTAAGAAGACATGTGGTTCAGTAAAATACTAAGCCCAGAACGATTGAAGAAAATAAAAGGAAATCGAGAAACATTTGGCTTCAAAGCTGACATGTTGATCATTTACAACTTCTTTTTCACCACAAGCTTAAGCGTGTAGTCTGAGCTTCTGACACCTTTCCAAGACCAATGTTACTAAGTTTCCCTTTCCAGCGGGGTTAGTATCTGGATGGGGGACGTCAAAATATGCGACTTTTGCTGTCAGGAACATACGACCAAAAATTCTATTTTAACGCTCAAAAATGCGAACAAAGCAAGGTACAGATTTTGCTAGCCTGCTTTATGCAAAACAAATATTGACGAAAAAGTAAATAAATATTAATATGTAGTTTTTAAGGAGAGCAGAAGGAACTTTTAGGAAGTGTCGATCGAGAATAAAACAATTTGCCATCAGCAAAAAACATTTCGGGAGATTTTTGTTACGTTCCATCAGAGTTCAATTTTTCTATCGAACTTTTGGTCATACAAGTAAAATCGCAAAATCGAAAGTGACATCGATTTTAGCGGCCGCCTGTGATCAAGTTATACCTTCCGTGTTTACTGACAACTCACGAAACAAAGGATGCATCTGTGACAAAATGACGGCATAACACCTGGTTTTTGTTAGTGCGTTTTTTTTTTCTTTCAAGTGTTATAAAGTTCGACAAGATCTATGTGGGAATTTAACACAAAGATCACAATCGTTGATGCTAGTCCAAGTGTCAGCTGAAGTTACTGAAGTTAAGCTCCTCCCAATGAGGTTAGTACTTGGATGGGGGACGGCTGCGAAGTCTCCGTGACGGCGATAGTTAATTGGTTTTTTTAAAACTTGATTTCATTTTTTATCTTGTTTGGCCGTTGAAAGCTATTTTCTTATTTTCTTTCTACGTCAAAACGGCGAACAAACTGGTTCCCAAGAAGTATTGGAGTACGTATTCGTTCTATGCAAAATGCTTCTAATGAAGTATTCGTTCTATGCAAAATAATAATGTTCACAGTGGAACACACAAGCACGAAGCAAGATCTAGAAATAGCGTAGAAAATTCTCCCTACCTTTAAAGCTTGCCTTTCTCAAAGAAAAAGCATCTATCCACTTTATCGAATAGTTTAATACTGAAACAATCATGGTGGGCGGAAAGATTCTATTATAAATGTTTGCTTTCACCAGTCAGACGGAAGTGTGTTACGGTGGCCGAGTGGTCTAACGCTCTAGCAGGGAAGATTCGTGATGGTTTGGGAAGTATAGGAGTTCTCCTCGAGGCAGGGAAGTTTGGAAATACTGGAGGGAATATAAGTCAGTCCACCCGATCGGAAATTAATTCAATATCCGTGGGGTATGCACATTTGTGACTACCAACAAAAAAAAGACACCAGCCCGGTTTTAAGACGTGGATGCCTTAAAAAAACCAAGAAAGGAACTCTGCATTGACCTTGATTTTCAAACAGATCACCTACTGCCGGATTTCATCGCGACTCTTTGCACACTTTACTACCTCTCGCTCATTATTTCGTACTTTCCCTTTAAATCTTTTTCTGAAAGCTTGGGAAAGCGAACTGCCATTTTCACGCAAGAGCGTGGTTTCAACTACGCATGAGCAGAATATTATTTGCAGCAAAACACTTATTTGTAGACAGTTATTTGCAGGTCACGTGGTGGGCTCTCGGCCAATGAAAAGGAAGGAAAAAGTCAATCGAATGATGAAAGAAATGATCGTCAACAAAATTCCTTTCAAGAAAAATTGTAAACAATGGCAACTTCTTGAAAAGTAAAATTAGTAAAGCAATTAATTAATTAAGTAATAAGAGATTAGGACGCATAGACACTCAAATATCGCTAGGAAGGAATGGACTTGCGGTATTTTCATTAGCCCTTCAAAATTAAACTCGGAAACGGAAACATGCCCCAATCCACTTTTTACTTTGCTGAAAGTATGTCTGCATTATCGAAAAGGAGTTTTCGTGAAAAAAATATGAGCGCCTGCTACAGACTAAGTAAATATTAGTCGTAATTTATCTCGTAACATTTAGATAAATGGGGGTTTAAACATACTACAAAGTGCCCCACGGGAGGCAGTTGGTTAATTGAAGCCTCAAGCGCAACCAATCAGTGCAGAGAATTTCACTAATCACCTATGTAAGAATAAATTCAGCTTCACCACGGAAGCGCTCCCAGAATAGCCAAGCCAGATCGTGTTGAGATTAAAGTCCAGCATTCACCTTTGTGGAAGGTAAGTGCCTCATAAATTGCCTTTTTTCTCATCTATACTTGAGCTTAGGTTGTGGTAAAAAGGAATTAATATTGTAAAAGAAGGCAAATAAGGAAAGGAAATCATCTCTGCTCTCAATTTATCGCACCTCGATAACCAAAGCTTACTCTTCGAGGGTTGCAAAAATAAGCGAAAAGTGACAGCATTCTTCGCGCTAATTGTATAATTTCTAATAGGCCACCAGAATGTAGATTGAAAACGAAAAGAACTAACAAATTTTCGTAAAAAGCCGGGCAGCATATCCGCCATAAATGTATGACTTTTGACTGAAAGACCAAAAGGCTTGGCGCATGAGGTTTTGGATTCTCTCTTCCTAACTTAACCAAAAGATAAACAATTTTCATCGACCATTTATTCTGAGGAACTCTGCTGAAAAAAAAAGAAGAGAGCATTTTCCGACTGGTGAGGCAGAGCAGTGTAAATGATGACTTTTTATAATTGTAAATAATAGCGGAGCACCATGGGTAAGATTTTTTGGGAAACCTATCGATGCAAGAAATTTTGAGTGGTATACCAGAGTCATATATACGGGATTTTCAATCACGTTTACTCGAACGAGGCTACCCACGCGAGCTAGTTGATAAAACACTGGCAAAGGTAGCTTTCTCATCGCGAAATGAAGCTTTAAAAGACAAAACAAAGACATCCAAAAACATTCTACCGTTCGTTACTACCTTCAACCCAGCTGTACCTAAACTCAAAGAGATCCTTATGAAAAACTGGTTTCTAATTTCTAACGTCCCTAAACTTGCGCGCGTTTTCCCTAATGCTCTTATTGTCACCTACGGGAAGGACAAATCACTCAAGGACTTTCTAGTCAGAGCGTCAATTCCTTCTCAAACTCAAAACCATCTAAACCTAGCAAACCCTAGGAACGCACAGGTTTCCGGAACATTCCGCCACGAAGCATTACTAAACCGTGACGCACCTACTACGTCTTAAAATCGCAAAATAGAAAGACCACGAGCTCTTAGACAATCTCAAGTCAGAGCCCCATTTCTTTCGTCTATAAAAACTGAACGGAGTTATATACGGTAACTGAGGAGGGTGACAATACCACAACTACTCCAGAATTCTACAACCTACTTTGTTTTTCTTTAAATGTAAAATATTAATTGTCCTACTACAAACTTTACGACAGTTGTAATGTCAAGCTCTAAGTTATGTGTGGTTTGAAACCTGGTTCTTTGAACCTGAGTAAACGTTTACATAAACACAGATGGCATGCTGTAGTCTACCTCTTTCTCTCTGTTTCTCTCCACTGTATCTCTATCTCTCCTTTTTTTTGAATAGGGCAGGCATAAGCTAGGATGGATTTTCTGCGAGAGTTAGCCATCAAAAAAGGGTTGGATCGATTTATCGGGGGGTGGGGGGGGGGGGGGGGGGAGCAAAGCAACGCCCAGATTAGTAAGTCTCTTTTTGATCATTTCTGACTCAAAAACCCCTACGTTCTTTGAGATGCCAAGGATAAGTGAGATTCTACGATAACCATTCTCGTTCGTAAAGGTATTTTTTTCTTCTTTCCATGAAACCTTCTTATTTTATTTTTCCACCATTTTCAAACCGCTTTAGTTGACTTTAAGCTGTAGAAAAATCAGTCGAGTACAAATTGAAAAGCTTATAAAATCTAAATTTCACTTTCCTGAGAGGTGCTGTGTCAGTGCAGTGAACACACTGAATACTTTGAAAAAATTCTATCGTTTAGCTGTCTTTCAAACTGACAATTTATTTTCTTAACACGATGACCTTAGCTGGCACAGTGGTACCAGGTAACAGCAACTCTTGCAAGTGGCACGCAATAGAGCTCTTTGATAAAGGCAGCCAAATAAAATATTTTGTCTTAAAGCTGATAAACTGTTGTAGCCTCCCTACGACGAGCAGATTCAAAAGAATATTTGTTTCAAAATGAGGGCCATTTACGAAAGTGGTCTGTAATTAAAGAACAATATGACATATTGCAAAGGATCCTCCGTTCTACGAAAGGAAAAACATGAGGGAGGGCCATTCAATTTAAAAATTGAAGGGGAAGGGCTTTGGTCATGCAATTACAAAATCTTGCACAAGAAAGTAGAATTAAAAATTAAAGGAAGTAACACTTGCTATTCGGATTTGTGAGATACAGAAACCCTGTGGTTGTATTAAGATAAAATACTTGCCTGTTTCAACACCATCAAAAAATTCATATTCAGAAGAATTCCCCAAACTACCACATTAAATTCAATTGGCTGTTCCCTTCGGGATCTATGCAAGGACCACATCGACAAGAACCAGAACAACGTAAAATCGTGCAATTTGATATTGCTTCCATGAACGGGTGTTTTTATATCTTGTCCGCGAAGCCGGGAAGAATCGATGCGCACGTGATAAATCGTTGTCAGGATAGAAACCGAACGACAGATAAAAGCAATGATCGCGCAACAAAATTCCTTTCAAGAAAAAGTGCAGACAATGGCAACGACCTCTTCTTGAAAAGTAAAATTAGTAAAGCAATTAATTAATTAAACAATAAGAGATTAGGACGCATGGACAGTCAAATATTATGCTAGAATCGAATGGACTTGCGGTATTTTCATAAGCCCTTCAAAGTTGAACTCGGAAACGGAAACATACCCGAACACTTTTTATTTTGCTGAAAGTATGTCTGCATTATCGAAAAGGAGTTTTCGTGAAAATATTTATGAGCGCCTGCTACAGACTAAGTAAATATTAGTCGTAATTTATCTCTTAACATTTACATAAATGGGGGTTAAGAGATACTACAAGTGCCCCACGGGAAGCAGTTGGTTAATTGAAGCCTCAAGTGCAACCAATCACTGCAGAGAATTTTCACTAATCACCTACGTAAGAATAAATTCAGCTTCAGCACAGAAGCGCTCCCAGAATAGCCAAGCCAGATCCGTGTTGAGATTAAAGTCCAGCATTCCCTTTTGTTGAAGGTAAGAGCGTCATAAATTGCCTTTTTTCTCATCTATACTTGAGCTTACAAAAATTTGGTTTTATCAACGGATTTGATAATGTAAATTGGCCACCGTACAGAGATTCTAAAAGCTGACGTTTCGAGCCTTAGCCCTTCGTCAGAGCCAATCGAGGAATTATGGGTTACGCGTAGTTTTTATAGTAGAATAGGAGCTACGCTATTGGTGGTAACATGGCAACGTGAAAAATAGGAATATATTAGTTAAATGAAAAGCGTTCGTTAATACCGTGAGGATTAAGGGTGCCGATTTGGAAGATGAAATTTTGTTCCAGATTCTTGCGGCTTTCCGTCGTACCTAGATGTAGGGAAAGGCCGCAGATAGCCATGTATTTTTTGGAGTGGTTAAGGAGATTAAAATGGCGAGCGACTGGCTTAGATGCATCCTTGTCATTCTTCTCAACATCGCGAAGGTGTTCGCGGAATCGGTCACCTAGTTGTCTACCTGTCTCGCCAATGTATAATTTATTGCATAACGTACATGTTATGCAAGAAATGACATTTGCGGAGGTACATGTGAAACGATCGGTGATCTTAACAGATTGCTTAGGTCCCCATATCTCGCTAGTGTTAACAATGAAAAACAGTGTTAACTGAATAGAGTGTAATGTGAAGTGCTAGATTTCTATCCCATATGAACCATGTGAGCGTTAGCCCTACTGATGGAAATGGGCCCCCATTTCCATCAGTAGGGCTAACTCTCACATGGTTCATATGGGATAGAAATCTAGCACTTCACATTACACTCTATTCAGTTAAATCTGTTTAAAACATAAGTGCTACACGGCCAACGTTTGCATAAACGTAACCTTTCCTTGTACTTTAACAATGAAAAGACAAGTTTTGCATCGTGAGCGCGCGCATTTGAAAGTGCCGGGTTCCTCGTTAGTTTTGAGCGCGCTTCTAACTAAAAAGTTGCCTACGCGTTTTTGTCGCGTTTGAATGAAATAAGTGGAGGTTGCGAAAAGATTCTACCACTCTCGGGATCATTTTGGAGTAATTTGAAATTATTAACAATGATACTTTTGACTGCGTGATTATGAGGATGGAAAGTGAGGGTGAATGGAATTCTGTCATTCTTATCTTTTTGTGACGTTAGTAGTGATGACTGTCGATCAAATTGTTGGGCGCGATGATGGCCCGCTTTGACCACAGAGACAGGATAGGCACGTTTTTCGAAGAACTGGCACATCTCCTCTGATTTGCTGGAGAAATAGGAGTCATCACTATATAGACGTCGAAGTCTATGAAATTGAGAATAAGGAATGGAGTTCTTGACATGTGATGGATGTGACGATGAATACAACAAATAACTGTGAAAATCTGTAGGTTTGTAGTGCACACTGGTACATAGCACGTTGCCACTAATAGAAACTTTGATATCTAGGAAAGCCAATGAAGTTTCCGAAATTTCCCAGGTATGTTTAAGAGCCGGATGAAAAGAATTCAGACGGAGGTTATAAATTGATCGAGTTCTTCTCTGCTGGATGAAATAGCGCCGATGCAGTCGTCGATGTAGCGGCCGTAGAGTTCAGGTTTGGGGCCGTTGTACTGATTAAAAAATTGGTATTC
>OX421447.1:14666789-14679289 GCA_949126865.1 Montipora capitata
ACATTCTGCCAGTGGGAGCAGAATGTTTGGAATATAATCCCCTTATTCCGGAATTGGAATACGGGTCAATCGAACAGATCGAAGATGTTATTCCGGTTATTCCTATTCCGGAATAGGGTCAATCGAACGCGCCCTTCGAGTCTGTTCGCTTTAACCTCGTAAATCTTCGAACCTCGTTACCAGGACTTTTCACCACCACAAAAGCGAAGGAAAATGTCCTGGGAACGAGGTTGGACATAGTTGTACTTTGCACTCGTGTTACATAAAAAATGCACTCCTTTTCAGCCAGTCAGACCTGAATAATTTTTTCGAGTGTATTATTAGTATATCAAGCGTCTTTTCAGATGTTGCTGAAATTTGCGACAAGGGCAATTTCAGCAACTTCTGAAAACACAAGTGATATTAATCCTTAATTTTACGAGGACCCATTGCGATTACCTGTTAATAAAATAAAGGGCAAAATTTTCTTAACATTGTTGATGCATCTCGAAAAACAATCAGCCAAGCGGAGTCAAAACACTCGTTCTCTCACAAGCAAAGAAAACAAACAAACAAGCAAGCCAACTTCTTCTTTATGTCCAAAACGAGTACAGATGATTGCTACAGTACTTATATCCAATCGAGAGAAAAAAACCGAGTTTCATTCCTAAACGAAAGCAACGACGATTTAACCAAATGTTAAGCTTAAATTTATTAATTCACCTGTGCTTTTGAGGTTTCTACTACTTGAAAATAAAAGTCCACTTAAAAACACGCATCCGTAAAAAAAAAGCAAACGGTTCGTCCACCACGTTTAACCTACCCGTTACTCCCGTCAATGGGAAAATGTTCTGTGACCTTTGTTGGTGAGCTGCAAGATGCCTTGGTAAAAGCGTGAAAGCCCTTGACGCGTTGAATCATCGTTGTTTATCAATGTCACAATCCCGCTACACCGGGCGCCATGCAAGTCGATCTAAGTTTTAAGCTTGCAGGAAAAAAATCTTTTGCTCTTCCCCTTATCACTCAAAAATTCACCTTCAGGAGTATCTAGCCATTGATCCTTTATGGCATTTCAGCAAATGCAACGTAAATATTTTCAAAGACAAACTTTGAAGAAGACGACGTTGTTTTGCTGAAAATGAAGAAAGCTACTGAACGTGGAAGCGGTGCCTTCCGCCAATCAGGAGCGGGTATTTTTGTCCTTCGATCAATCGTGAGCGAGTAAGTTTGTTCTCTTCACAAACAAAAGTAAGAAAAAATGCCCTCTTCATTGACCAATCAGCATTCAGTAATTTTGCCCTCTATGTTATTACGACTGTAATATTTGCTGTCGTGCGAGCGAACTTCAACGTAAGACCTACGCAAAGTATTTATAAGCCTTCTTTTGTAAACTCGTTTAATGGCCTGTTGATGGCTTTCTCCTTTCGCCAGGCTGAAAGAAAATCAGACAAGAAGGTCATGGAGGTGGGGATATGGCAATACCATTTCCCATTCCAAATTTGGACAAAATCCCAGTCCCAGTCGCAAGTTTTCTTAGAAATCCCAGTCCCTGCCACTAAAATCCCAACCGGAGTTATGATAGGGAAAATATAATTTTAGAGCATCGATATGTTCTATGAAGCAGTTAATCAGGTCAATCTCAGATCCCATCTTACCCGATTATGACCTTGAGACAAATATTCCAGAATGAAATAAGGTAACAACTTTTTGTGTTTCACATGCTTTTTGTCAGATTTTAATTCAAAGGCTATTGAACAGACTGAAACTTGGTTGAAACCAAGTGAAAATCTTGCAACGAGCTTGAGCATTTGAACATTGCATCAATTATATTACCAATTACACGAAACGTTTCCGAACAGCTATCAGCTCATCAATAACGTTTAAAGAGCATGTTTTGTGTGTTTTCTGGTACCGCTACATCGACCAGCAGGTTATTTCTTCTTTTTCACAAAACCAAACCTTTCTTCCATCTTGACGTTAATTTTAATCTCAAACTTGAAGCGTTGAAGTTTTGGAAATTTGGGAAGATAAGTTGGGAATATCTTCGTATTCTCAGGCCTTAGCCGGGCATATTTGGTCACGTGATGTGTTTTAACTAGTCGGGTGCGAGAGAGCGAAAACATTTGATAGATTATGAAGCACAATATCCTTTTTAATCACAATATTTGAGACGTAAATTTAATCTGACAGACGTTCAATAGGAAGAGGTCTTCCTTTTATTCCATATTGGTATTGGTTTTCATGCCAAACCCTACGTTAGAGCTATTCAATACAATATTCTTTACCGATTCTTAGCAGTATGCTATAAATCAAAGTTATACAAAATATACGAAGGTATCCTTTCTGTAAACACAGACCAGAAACACTAAACCATTTCTCCTTTCACTGCTCGCATCCACCTGTTTTTCGAGCGATTCATTGACAAATGAATCTATTTGTCTCACATTGCAAGATGTATTGATATGCGTTGTATCCTGCGATCGCCCCACACTTAATTTCTTGATGCTAATTGCTAAAACTTTTATATGCGATTGAAGAAAGACTCAAACCTTACCGTATATAAACGGATTTAAGCTGAAGGTGATAACTAACAATTATTCCATGAGCGCGCGTTGGATATGAGATGGTAAATAGCCAACGAGGCGCGTAGCGCCGGGTTGGCTATAACCAGTCTCATATCTAACAAGCGCGAATGGAAGGATCGTTTTAAAAATTAAAAAGTTTGGAGGTATGAAATACGAGCGAAAAAAGGGAGAACATCCTAGGGAAATCGAAAAAACTTGAATAAAATACAATATTGTGTAATACCTGGTCAGACGGTATACCTGGTCAGACGGACGCAGGCTCATCACAAAAACATTTCTTACCTTTTCGCGTACTTCTAAGCTTCGGAATTGATCCAAACTTTCCCCCAAAACGTTTTTTTTTTTTTTTGCTTTATAGCGAGAGAAATTTCGCTTTTGGCGAAAAAAGTTTTAGTTTAGCAACGCTAAGCGCAATCATTTACCATACGAGGTCAAACTGAGGTACATGAGCTGATAACCGAGATTGAGTGAACCAATAAGAGCACGAGAGATGCATTATATCCGCGGTTGCGAATTTAATAATTAAATATAACACAGAAAAATTTATATATGCCTAGCATGAATACAAAACTAGGTAAATTGAAATGAACTGTGTTTTAGTAATTATTTATTGGTAGTCTCATTTATGTAGAAAAGGACATCGCAAGGGGCGTTGTAACTCTTCTAAATTCATTATTTTTATTTTTCTTTCCTAATTATACACACACTTCCGTATTATTAAGCCCATTATCAAGTTCTCGTCCAAGAAGAGTATCTGGGACTTACTATTCTGGTGATGTTAAGTTTCCTTTTCGAGTTTTTTGAAAATCAAAGTGTTGAAACAAAATTATTTGTGGACCGACTTTGTGCTCTTTTTTAAGGCGTTGCTCCCTGCTTACGACTTTTATTGATTTTGTTTCTAGTAAAACACTTGGGGTGCAGTATGGAATCTTGACGAATTCCGGTGCGATACAAAATCATAAAAAAGTCAAGTCAAATCATTAATATACATTTTTTCTCATGTTTATAGTTCATGATGTTCCTGGTGACCGTGTTGCTTTCCTTTTTTATCGCCAATTCTGTCGCGTGTGTGAGTATACTAGTTATATGATAATCGCCGCATTATTATTTTTAAAACTAAAATGTCGTTGTCACATATCAGTGTCCTTCTTCCGTTTGCAAGCTCACCTTTAAGGACGGTGCCTACTAATTCAAAGGTATTTTTGCACGGTTTACTGAATATGCGGGAAAAGCAGATCTTAACAAGTGTTATTGAAATCCAAAAAGAAAATTGGGGGTAACAAAGCATTTTTCGAAGATAATTAATCAACAATATTTGTAAAAAGCTCTAAAATACAAAGCAATGTATGGCGTTCTTTTCCAAATTGAAGGTTAATTATCTCTGAAAAATGCGTGGTTACCCCCAATTTTCTTTTTGGATACCAAGAGCATTTTAAACCGCGCAAAAATATCCCTGTATTATTAAGCACCACCGAGAGGAAATCCGAGTATCTCGAGATGCGCAGAACGTTTGCGCAATAACAATAGTAGGCACCTTCCTTAAGTTGGCACACTAAAAGTCCTCTCTCCTCCACAGGTATCTTTTTGTGTCGTTGAGAGGCTGGGGAGAGGGAAAATGAAAGCCCACGTAGGTCGATGGGAAAGGGGAAATAGAGAAGAGGAGCCTTTTCCCTCTTCCCATCTTCCACCGTGCGCTTTACTATTTTTCGATTATTGCTATTTTTATTGGGATACCCAGCGGGAGCCTCTGCGGAGAGAGCTAAAAGTCTATAGAATCAAGAGCAAGTGGTCGCGCTGATGACTACGTTAGGCTTTGATAGATTGTGCCCAAAAAAAAAAGCATATTATGCTTTTAGCAGTGCTCATATTTTTGAGAAATTATGCCAAAATTATCTTTCTGAAAATTATGCTCTCTGTCACCGAAATTATGCTACTTAGATCTTGAGTAAAATAAAGATCACCAGTAGCTTAACTCTTTCAATTCTGACTTTAATGAACATTCATATAGTCCACCTTCCAGTCTTACAGTCTTTAGCATCGCAAATACGCATGTGCGCACCTCAAAAAGCCAAATGATTAACAAATGCTATCAAAATCAACCGTTTCTGGGTTCTGAATCCGGGTCAGAAAGTTTTAGCCCGCATACTTGCTTTAGACGCCATCCAAGCAGAGCCCTCAGTTCAGCACAAAAAATATGCTTGTTGTTAATCTCTGTGTTATCGGTTATTGTACTGAAGCATTACGCAAGCCTGTAAATAGTCCACGAGAGCATGCTCTTGTGAATCGTTAAACGATGAGTTAACAATAGAGAATACTCGTTCATTGGCTGCAGACGAGGGCTGCACCAGCAGAACCTTCATAACTGCAGAAGACCAATGGGGTAGGTTATCAGATTGTTGGTCGCTGGAAGTGCTGGAAGTAGATGTACTCGAGGACGACGCCATCTTTGATCTGTGGCCTGAGGGGCCAAGCCGCCGAGCCATAAGCGTGGTGGGTTGAGGAGAGTCATGCACAGGGAAACCTGGTCTGCCAGACCATATTTGACCATGGGCCTTAGCACATACCTCAACATTTTCCAAAAACAATACAGAAATAAAATACACAAACTGAATTATTCTAGAACTATGCTGAGTTTTTTTGTTTTCAACGCATAAAAGCTCGGATTATGCTAGCAGTGCTAAACTGAAATAAAGGCTTAAAATAATGCTCGTTTTGCTAAATTATGCTTAAAATTATGCTAGCACAATCTACCAAAGCCTAGAATACATTCGCAAGCTCATGTGAAAACGATTTGTTCCTTTCTGTAACACCCTGATTGAATTTTGAAGTTTGCGAATTTTCAGAAATCAACACCACATTTCACACAAACAACCATCCACAATGTAAAGGAAGTTGCTCCATATTAACCACCCTTGCTGCCAAACAATAATGGATGAGTTTTGGTACCACTTTTTTTTCGCCGATGTTGCCTCTCGTGTAAGCAATGTATGTGATATTTTTGTTTGAAATGTTTGGATTTTGTTGTGACAACAATTTTTTTGTGAGTTGTTTCTTGGGTCTTAAGCTTCTTAAAGGATTTGCTTGCTTACTAGATTTGCTCATAAGTCAACTTCTCATGAGCGGAGCACGAGAGACAGGAGTGGACGTCTTAGGCACAGCACTCCTGCGAATAGGACATTTTTGTTTTGTTAAGGGAAGAACCGTTTTGTGTGTTTGAAGAGGGCTGGGCAATTTTTCTCTTCTCTAGAAGCAGGGGCGTAGCCAGCATTTGTTCTTAGAGGGGTTCCTAATGTATGTTGCTGGGCTGATTGATAATCGAGAGGCGCTCTTTGTCAGGGGGTCCGGCATACTCCCCAGGGAAATTTTTGAATTTTAGGTCCTGGATCGTTCTAAGCACAAATTTCCAATAATTTCGGCGCCGAACGTAGCTAGCATCACTAACAGTGGATTTCAAATCTCTATACTCTAAATTAAAGAGATAGTAATGTAATCAAAAATGGAGAAGTTAATAACTGTTTAATACATTACATGCTTCATTCGAATGCATTGTAGGCTCGCATACACAAGAACCTCGTGTGATCTCTCCAATTTACGTATCCTTACAATATTGCTACCCTCGATATAGCACGTGATACCCTCTTCTATTTTGTTTTCTTTTTCTTCAATAACGAACGCCTCATCCCGCGGAATTCCAAAATGGGGGTTCTGATGATATTTCCCTCGAGTTATAGCCATGGTCACAGCCCAAAACTTTTCGGAACCTCTGGAACCCTTCCCTGGCTACGCCATCGAGAAGTCTGTGTTTAAAATGTCCTCGGTTCTTTAATATTTTATCATCTTTTTTCCAACCCGATTTTAAATCGGTGTTTTTTCGGGGTAGGGGAGCAATTTGTCCTAGGAAATTTAAGCCTTTTTTTGCCTCAAGAGGTCAAAGATTCAGTGGGGGTAATAAATGTACAGGAAGAAATTCAAAGTCAAAGTTTGGCTACGAACAATTAATATATAATCAACGCAAAAAAGTAAAGGTATGCTCACGTGGTGATGATTAAGCGACCAAATATTCTAACAGGGCTATTAGTTTCCTGTAAATTAAGTTGTTCTACAGCGACCATATTTTTTCTAACAGACTCGAATGTGCCACTGTGAGTTATTTTCTTAATATATGACAATGAAGATCTTCCCCGCATTTTTCCCGAGAATTTCCATATTAACGCCTCGGTTTAATTGATAATGATAAATGATAATTTTGAATTTGGTGGAGCTTTATTTGACGAAGACAGATCCCATGCATTTTGGATTACTGGAACCAGCAAGCGCTTGTTCACCAGGCGACCAGTGAACAATTGTTTCCAAATTTTAATAGGCCTTTTGCAACTAACAATCACATGGTACAAAATCCGCCATGCTGGAGGGCAAGCTCATTATTATTCCCCGACTGGGACATTAAAACAAAGGCAAATCGAGCTTGACTGGTTCAGGTCTCTTTGTTTTAATGTCCCAGTGGGGGAATAATAATGAGCTTGCCCTCCAGCATGGCGGATTTTGTACCATGTGATCGTTAGTTGCAAAACGCCTATTGGAATCAATGCAGCCGGAAAACGTCAACTCTCGGTCGCGTCTCCGTCGTTCATGGCTCAAATTATTATTCGAATGTAATGTTCTCCGCCACTCGTCGCTTGTGTTGTAGCGTCTGACAGTCTCCTCCCGTCACTCTTTGCTTGTGTTTAGCACCTAAGAGGCCGACTTCCAGGTTTGTCAAGCAAACTACTTAAAACAGTCTACTCAAAGCAGTCATAGCCCTACCTAAAACAAGTCACAGAATACGCTTTTAAATTACAAAAACAAAACGTTTTAAAGAATAAAAGGAAAGGAACGGAACTTTACTGAAGTGTCTAGTCGTTCTAGCACTGGTGCACTAATTGGGGACGCTAAAAAGTGAAATTAACAATTAACGCAAATCAAGTCAAATGTTGGTTTTAGATAAATTGTGCGACTATAAGAGATGTCTTCCGTCGAGTGGTTATTTTCCTAGAAACGGGGGTAACTTGATTGTCTGTTTTGTGCTTCGTTCAATGTCTTTGTATGTTTGCTCGGTTGGAATAAGCTATTTGTAGGCGAGCGTATGAAATTAGAAAACAAGCTATCGTACTTTTATGTGGAAATACTAAATTACTACGCATGTAAGGTCAAGAAACCACATAAGAGTAATTCTGCGGAACAAACACAAAATCACTGTCGACGGTAAATCAATTTTTTTACTGTTCCTATGTTAAGTTAAGGTGGCTCAAAACAGTTTCTTTATTTTAAAACACCAATTCTTTGATTGAACGATACTATCACAATTTGCCGTTTGCTTCCCTGAAAAGGGTATCAAAGAAATGCCCAGTTATTGCTTAGCAAATTTTGATGATTTTTTTAACATAACAGGTTACCATAGCAACATTACAGCTCCTTAAAAACACACTTAACTTTAGCTTTTTGTGCCTGTAACTAAAAAAACGAGAAGGTGAACCCAGTTTTTTATTATTAAATTGCAATTAGCATATCGAGATCTATCTTTCTACAAAGTTGAAAAAAAAAATTGTAGGTGGGGTTTAGAGCCACTTTAACTTAATGAAAAATTAGGGTTAGCGTTAGGGTTTAGGGAGGGTAACCCTGCTGGAAGGGTTACCCTCCTCTATTGTTTTTCCCGGTTTCGTTTACATGCGAGGTAGGGTTACCCCAGGAGGAGGGTTACCCTACCTGCTTGCTAGGGCTACCCTTCTAGGAGGGTCATGTTTTTTTGTTTATTTCAGCCATGTAAACGCTCGAGGTAGGGTTACCCTCCTGGGAGGGTCAGGTTTAGGGTGATCAGATTACTGTCATATTCCCGCCAACTACAAACATGTCTTCGCGTGGTTATAAACCTGGGGAACTATTTCGTCGAACAATGCTGGCAAGAGTGACTAATCCAAGCCGGAATGAAAGAGGCAGAGATAGCGCCGGGGATAACCCTACACAAGTAAACGGGGGCTATCTATTGACCCTTCTAGAAGGGTTACCCTCCCTTAATGTAAACAGGGCCTTAGAACCTGGTGAGCACAAAGTAAACTTTAATCGCTTTCAGTCTAGAACTGTCATTTAGTAACTTTATCCTACAAACTTGAGAAGGTTATTACTCCTGTAAAATGTTAACACCCCTAAATAACCAATAATACAATTTCGATGGAAATAGAGAACACTTCGCAAATATGGATACAAGTCATACGTTTATCACGCACCCGTTTCTCAGTGAGGTTTTTGCTCGTTTCTTCTTATTTGCTTTTCAACCCTTGTAGTTGTTTTTCTATTTTTCACAATTATGTGCATATTTCCCCCTCAATATTTTGTTTTGTTTTCAATTATTGTTTTCTTTATCCCTACTTTTAAATAATTAGTGCCTTTGTCATGTTGACTGATTTTTGTAGGGGCTTCAGCCTCCACTATGTTACCGTCGACGGAATTTATTTGTGTACGTGTCGCGATCGCAAGGTCATCTGGGAGGAAATTTGAATCACGTGTGGCAAGTTGGCAATCGGCCATTTTGTGCCTTCTTCTTTGATACGCACATGTAAACTGCGTTTTTGTTCAAAATAGACATTGTCATCAGGTATTTTAGTAACGTTCGTTGGGTGAGGTGTGGAGAAAGGCTCTAACAAAGCAAAAAGTTACATCTCGTGACCTTGGGTATTTGGAAGAAAATATAATTTTCATGAAAGAAAGTCTCACAGAAAGGAACGAGAAGGTCTTCAGTGATTGCGTCAAAGCCAAGAAGGACAATAACTTTAAATTTTTATGGACTCGATCCGAAAAAGATATTTATGAGAAAAAAAACTGAAGTGAGCCACTAGGTAATTGATGGGAGACAAACTAGCGATTTGCCTGTAAGGATAGAGAAGAAATGCCCAGCGGAACGTATGTGTGTGTTTTTTTCATCCTTCTACAATAGTATAAATAACTTCTTACTAACCGAGCGCGAGGGCCGTACTGGGGAATATTGGCCCGAGATCGTGGCAGTACGGACCAAGCGCAGCGAGGTCCGTACAAAAACGACCGAGGGCCAATAGTCCCCAGTACGGCTCGAGCTAGCTCGGTTAGTAAGTAGTTCATTATATGGCTTTTTAAGTACCTTTTGCTTTGTTTTTGCAAGCCCGTAATCGGCGTGGGCATTAGGGAGAATAATGCCCTACAATTCAGTCACAATTAGCCAATCAGAGCGCGCGTTATATGGGCTACAAACACAAGCCATATAATAATGAATTGTAATAAATGTCAATCTACTTATTATGCAATGACTTCGAGTCTTTGGCTAGCTTAGAAATCTCCGCTTCCCCTTCCAACGTAGACCATTTAAATATGAGAGATGTTGATGTCAATCTGCCTTTAGATGTAAATGTTTAATATTATGTTGTGCATGATTTCCATTACAGTCCTTGTGTCCATGAATGCTTCTCTGATGAATATTTCTCTATCCTGCATTGCAATATTAGGAGCTTGACAGCTAATTTTGACAACCTTCAAACTATGTTGTCTAATCTGTATTTTCCTTTGTCGATAGTGGGACTTTCTGAGATTAAGCTAAACGTTGGTCAGGATTTATTATCCAATACTAATCTTTCAGGGATTAGTTCACTTCATTGCCAAGTGTTAAAAAGGCTGGGGGTGTGGCTTTTTTATAAACAATAATATGTTATCAGGACTGATCTTAGGAGAACAACAAAGATTTTGAAGCATTATGGATAGAAATTGACATTGAATCGCGTCATAATATAATTTGTGGTGTTGTTTGTGGACATCCACATAGTAATATTCAAATCTTTTTAGATAACACAAATGCAACAGTCGATTTAATTCATAGAGAGAATAAATATTATACAGGAGGTTTGTTTCTGACATCTCATAGTGGTCCATTTATGACTCTTCAAAATGCTTTCATGGAGCCTTTTTCTCACCTTAACTATAGCTGTTGTTTGGCTATTGGTAATAATACAGTTGCAGTTTTTAGAAATCCACAGCATAGTTATAAAATTTTGACATGCATTTGCATAGCGAAAACAAAATTAAATTATCACTGAGCCACTGATTAAATACTTTTCCTAGGTCTTTATTATTATTATTATTATTATTATTATTATTATTATTATTATTATTATTATTATTATTATTATCATTATAAAAAAATGAAATCAAAAGTAATTTTGTGTAATATATGTAAAGTATAATAATTAAAACTGTAAGAGCGAACTGTGTCAAGAATGCTAACCAGTTTGCAGAGTTTGTAAGCAACCAAGAAGTGGCCGAAGACGAGCTGATTGTGTCGTTTGACGTGATCTCACTCTTCACTTCCATACCGATCGGCATGGCTATAGACATCGTTCAGAGAAAACTGGAGAAATCTGATGATTGGAAAAATCACACACAGCTCACCAAGGGCCAAGTCCTGGACTTACTCTCCTTCCTCCTACACAATAGCTATTTTATATTTGAGGGAACCCAATACCATCAGGTGTCAGGTTGTGCCATGGGATCTCCAGTTAGCGCGGTTATCACAGAGCTTGTAATGCAAGAAGTTGAAGAAAAAGCATTAGAAACTTCGCCTGTCAGACCAAAATGGTGGTGCCGATATGTTGACGATTCGAAAGCGTGCATTAACCGAGACGGTGTTGAGGTCTTTCACAGTCACTTAAATTCGATAAATGCCAACATTCAGTTTACAGTAGAGATGCCTACAATAACTATGGGCAAGAAGAGCATAGCCTTCCTAGACACCACCAACAGCACTGTGAATGAAGACGGAAAGGTCGAGGTGGGTGTATATCGCAAGGCCACACTTACGAGCAAGTATTTAGATTTCCATTCACACAGCCCAACGCAAAGCAAACGAGCTGTCGTCAAGACCTTACTGGACCGCGCTAAATGTATTCCGTCTACGACTGCAAGAAGACGAAGCGAAGAACGACTCGTTATTAACGACCTGAAAGCTAATGGCTATCCTGAAAACTTCATCAAGTCGGTCGATCAATCGAACAACGCAAAACCAAAGCCCCGGGAGAGCCCAAAAGCATATGCATCAATTCCATACATTAAAGGTGTGTCAGAGCGCATTAGACGGATTTTAAGCCGCGAAAACAACATTAAGACTGCGTTCAAGCCACTAAAAACATTGGATCATGTTTTCAAAAAACCTAAAGACCGGCCGACAAAAGAACATTTGAAAGGAATTGTATACAAAGTGAGTTGCAGAACGTGCCCTTTTACATATGTTGGATAGAGAAAAAGAAGTTGGAAGCCTCGGGGGGCACAAACCTGGAACTAATGGGAATATGGGCTCTGCGGTAAAACAGCATGCTGAAACCACTGGCCACGACATACACCCAAATTATGCAAGCATTTTGGAAACAGGCGTAAAAACCAAGAACAAAAGGCTTTTTTTAGAGTCGTTGCATTCGTTCTTCGACAAAAACTCTGTCAACGAAAGAACACCATTCCCCAGGGTTTACGTGGGCACTGATTTCCTCCCTTAGGAGCAACGAACAATGACATCATTTTTCTATATATTTGCATGCCGTAACTTGCTAGTATATTTTCTCTGAAGAAGGTCGCAGAAGGCGGCCGAAAATTTATTTTTTTAACGTTTTTAGATCTGTTTTAACCCCCTTTTTATAACAATTAAGACTACTTTTAAAAACTATTTGCCATTTTTTTGCCTTGCAGGTTACATTTACGCCCTCCGCTCACCTTGAGGGTGGAGACCCACGGGCAGTGTTCTATGCTGCAAAACAGGGTATCTATCAAACTGCCGTTTCGTAGTAACACTTGTTGCTTAATTAATCCTTCTTGTCTATGCAGTACCGACGAATATTTCATTGCGGTAACGAACACAGACATGTTGATACTCTTTCTCGATGTGTCTTTTTC
>OX421447.1:14689289-14694289 GCA_949126865.1 Montipora capitata
TCAGGCGTGCGTCCTCAGTACCCTGCTATACAGCAGTGAATCGTGGACCACATACGCCAGACAGGAGAATCGCCTGGAAAGCTTCCACCTCCGCTGCCTCCGACGTATCCTGGGCATTACATGGCAGGATAAAATCACCAACACTGCAGTGCTGGAGAAAGCAGGCTCCCTCAGCATGCACCTCATGCTTTGCCAGCGTCGGATGCGTTGGCTCGGACATGTGCACCGCATGGAAGATGGACGCATCCCCAAGGACATCCTGTACGGCCAGCTAGCCTTGGGACGCCGCCCCGCAGGTCGCCCAATGCTACGCTTCAAAGATGTCTGCAAAAGAGACATGAAGTTGACAGACATTGACCCGAACAGTTGGGAACTCGTGGCAGCTGACTGCGGATGCTGGCGCCACACTGTGCATGAGGGAGTCAGGAGAGGGGAGGAAAAGAGGAACCTCCAGCTGGAGAACAAAAGGGAACAGAGGAAACAGAGACAGCAGAGCCAGACCTCAGACCAGCCGTCCGATTTCATTTGCCTCACTTGTGGCAAGGACTGTCACGCCAGGATAGGTCTGCTGAGCCATTCCAGACGCTGCTCTCAACCAGACTGATTTGACAAGACAGGGCGCAACCATTGTCTCCCGAGACAGAAGGATGCCTACTACTACTACTACTACTACTATATATATATATATATATATATATATATATATATATATATATATATATATATATATATATATATATATATATATATATATATATATATAAACAACTGTTAGTGAGTCTCTCAGGCCAACAAAGGTGTCACCACGTCAGGAGGATCTGCAAGATTCCTAGTCCAAACCTCACGACATGAACGACTGTAGTAAGTAAAAAGGAAGCGAGGACGGACAACTTCTGACGTAAAAAAGTTTAAAAATTAAAAATTTAATAAAACGTTTCGGTCAAAGACCTTCTTCAGTTATGACAACTTTTGAATAAAAACGAAACTTAAATACGATTTAGGCGCTAACAATTACACAATAACAAGTGACAACTGTCAAAAAAAAAATATATATATAAGATTACAAAAAAGGAGAACAAAAAGTGGTGCTAATTTGTAGACGACAAAAAGGCTAACTTAACGAAGCAAAAAAATTAACAAAACCCCTAGAGGGGCCCTTAAACAATGTAAATCATAATGAGATTCCCGGTCAGGGCCTTTGAGTTCATCCAAAACCTAAAGGCCTGACGAAATCCAAGAAAAGGGCCTTAGAACGGTTAATCATGTAGGAACGTACTCTATGGGAAAGGAAACTAATTATAACAAATTGTATTTTTTGAATGAAATTCCTTCCTTTTATTTAAGCCGTGGGGTGCTAGAGAGAACAGCTGAGCACTCCAATAAGCCTCTTTTGTAATTAAAAGCCTATCGATTTCTTCAGAGTTGCATGAGGCCTGCACCTGATCAATGCATTGAAATGAAAAATCATCTAGGGTATGTGGGATTTTGTTGAAATGCACTGCTACTTCGCAAGTTGTTTTGTTTGTAAGCATAGCAGACTTGTGATTACGGAACCTAATTCTAAAATCAGTGGTGGTAGATCCCACATATTGCAAGCGACATTTCTTGCAAGAGGCTAAATAAATAACGTTTTTAGAATCGCAGGAAAGACTGGAATGAATGGTGTATTTTTTTTTCCGTCTTAAAACTAAGGAAAGAGGAAAGGAAAGATGCGTTGTTTGGCTCGTAACGTTGTTCCGGCTGGCTTTAATTTTCGTTTTCATTTGGCGCTTAACATTGACAATGCTAATCTCAACACGTTTTGTAAGTGCTCTCTTCAACGCACATCAAGGGACATTTGCAATGCGGTTCTACTAGCTTCCCAACAGAAAGTTAACCTTCTCCAACAGGAGCTCCGACTCCACAGAGAACAGTTGTTCTCGAGACTCAGCTATGACTCGGCTCTTTTTCTATGGAATGGCCTTAAGAGTGAAAACGAGAATCTACTTCAAACCCTCAAAGAACGGGAAAAACGCAAGTGGCTTAAGACTATTCCTCTTGATCCCGGATTAGATTCATCCAGCTCCACGCTTAATTCACTTAGAACCAGACGGAGTCGACGTTACAACAACTTTAGTAGACTCATAAGGAAACGTCAGCATTATCGCCGAAAACGCAGAGTGCCCAATTCTATCACTGTCGACCTACTGCACCAATTAGACCCTGTTAACCTTTCGAGTGTGCCCATAGATGTAGACAAGGTTAACTTGCTCAAGAAAGGACCATCTTTTTGTCCAACGCCAAAAGACATCAATTGGCAGAGCGTTTATGACGACTTGGAAATCTTTGAAGCCCGACTCAGAACGGCAGCTTTCTTTATGGATAGCAATCCGGATGACAACCCTGCAGTTTCCAGCCAGTTACCTCAGGTTCCGAAAGATAGGAAATGGAAACCACCGACGTCAAGGTACCCAGAACTTGAGTTATTTTTAGCTAATGTGCGGCGTGACATTATTAATCCTGAGAACATTAGACATGCTAGGGATAACCTCTCTAAAAAAGAACGGACTGCCCTTAAACAATTAAAAAATGACTCTGAAGTAGTTATTCGTATACAGGATAAAGGCCCTAGATTTGTATTAATTGATGTAAACGAATACGAGGAAAAAATGTTTGGTCAACTCAATAACCAGTTGCATTATAAACCTTTGCAGTTGGATCCTACCGCTAAGCATTTGGCATTAGTAGGCAATTGGTGTTCTAAATGGCTCGGAAAAGGTGAGATCTCTCCTGAAATAGCGAAGTGGGTATTGAATAAAGAATCGAAACAAGGAGTTGCTTTTGGAAATATCAAAACCCATAAAACAGGCAACCCGCTTAGACTCATCACATCTTGCTGTGGCACGGCAATTGAAAACTTGTCGGCCTTTACTGAATTTTATTTACAACCACTTGCCAGAAAATTGCCGTCACTTATTAAGGACACCACCGATCTTCTTAACAAAATAGAAGACCTTAATACTAGCGGCCCTTTTCCAACTGGCACCTTACTGGTTTCGTGGGATGTAGTTTCAATGTTTCCCAACATCGATAACAAACTTGGTCTCACTGCCGTAAGGAAAGCTTTGAATGCCAGAGAAAATAAATTTCCATCCACTACTTGCATTTTAGAAGCTGTGAAAATTTGTTTGAATAGCAACCATTCTGTTTTTAAGGAGAATTTCTTTCTTCAAATTCATGGCACAGCTATGGGTCCAAAGAATGCCTGCAGTTATGCCGATCTTGCCATGGGCGAAATCGATCTCCAAGCTAAATTTTCCGGTCAGATAAAGCCGTCCCTGTGGTGGCGATATCGTGACGATGTTTTTGATCTTTGGCAGCAAGGCCTTCCTGCTTTACATCAATTTACGGATTACATTAATTCTCTCTATCCTACTATTAAATTTGAGTTAGTTTACTCTGAGCGTGAGCTCCATGTATTAGATCTTACATTATACCTTATCGATGGATTTATTAGGACAGTCGTCTATTCTAAACCCATAGACAGTCATTTATATCTTCCACCTTCTAGCTGCCATCCCAAGCATGTTTTCAAGGCCATTCCTTTCGGAGTAGCCACAAGATTGAAAAGAAATTGCTCTAATGAAACCTTTCTTGCTAAGAGAACAGCTGAGAACAAAGGGTACCTTCTCAATCAAGGTTATCCTTCTAAATTAGTTAATGATCAATTCTCCAAAGCCTCCGCCATTTCAAGAAATGATCTACTTAGAACTCGTGGAAAAGAAGCGAAAAAACTATTTCCGTTTGTTGTTACATTCAATCCAAATTTACCCGATGTTGGTAACATAATTAGAAAGCACTTGTTTATTCTACAATCCAACCCCAAATTAAAAGAACTTTTCCCTCGAGGCTCTGTCATACCAGCCTTCCGTCGGTCAAAAAACCTTAAAGAATTGTTAGCACCATCCCGCTTGAAAACCGCCGCAGAGGGACGAACGGATCACCACAACAATGGTTGTTTTAAATGCAATAGAAACAGATGCGATCTTTGTAAGAATTTCTTTGTGGAATCTAAATCTTTCCTTAGTTTTAAGACGGAAAAAAAAATACACCATTCATTCCAGTCTTTTCTGCGATTCTAAAAACGTTATTTATTTAGCCTCTTGCAAGAAATGTCGCTTGCAATATGTGGGATCTACCACCACTGATTTTAGAATTAGGTTCCGTAATCACAAGTCTGCTATGCTTACAAACAAAACAACTTGCGAAGTAGCAGTGCATTTCAACAAAATCCCACATACCCTAGATGATTTTTCATTTCAATGCATTGATCAGGTGCAGGCCTCATGCAACTCTGAAGAAATCGATAGGCTTTTAATTACAAAAGAGGCTTATTGGAGTGCTCAGCTGTTCTCTCTAGCACCCCACGGCTTAAATAAAAGGAAGGAATTTCATTCAAAAAATACAATTTGTTATAATTAGTTTCCTTTCCCATAGAGTACGTTCCTACATGATTAACCGTTCTAAGGCCCTTTTCTTGGATTTCGTCAGGCCTTTAGGTTTTGGATGAACTCAAAGGCCCTGACCGGGAATCTCATTATGATTTACATTGTTTAAGGGCCCCTCTAGGGGTTTTGTTAATTTTTTTGCTTCGTTAAGTTAGCCTTTTTGTCGTCTACAAATTAGCACCACTTTTTGTTCTCCTTTTTTGTAATCTTATATATATATATATATATATTTTTTGACAGTTGTCACTTGTTATTGTGTAATTGTTAGCGCCTAAATCGTATTTAAGTTTCGTTTTTATTCAAAAGTTGTCATAACTGAAGAAGGTCTTTGACCGAAACGTTTTATTAAATTTTTAATTTTTAAACTTTTTTACGTCAGAAGTTGTCCGTCCTCGCTTCCTTTTTACTTACTATATATATATATATATATATATATAGGTGTGTTAAGCAATCTGATTGGTTCGCTATCTCGGAGTAATTAAGCATTATTCACTTCCTGCGGAGTGAATAATG
>OX421447.1:14696789-14701789 GCA_949126865.1 Montipora capitata
GCCTTTATGAAAAGCTTTCGGATCTTTACACTCGTCTCAGACAGAGAATGCCGACTATTGGAATACAGGTAATGTTAAGTGTTAAATGTAGTAAATTTGTTTGTCTTTACGGTTTGTGCGTGCCTTTAGTACTCCGCTTTCATGCTAACGAGATCAACTGCAACAAGTAAACCAAAGTGCTGTATAATTGGCTCATTTGCTAATTTTATTTCTGTAATAAATAGTTTTGCCAGTGGCAATATATCAAATGGAGCTTAAGTTTTTATCTCTGAATGTTAGAGAGTTGAACAAGACTACCAAATGACGTCAATTTTTTAGATGGTTACATCAACAAACTCCTGATGTAATATTTCTTCAGGAAACATATTCGTCTGCACAGACTGTCAGATTGTGGGAAGCTGAATGGGGAGGTAAAATGCTTGCATGCCACGGCTCTACTCACAGCCGTGGTGTAATGATTCTGTTCAAACCTAAAATCAATTAACATGTCGATTGGAAATGTAATTCGGGACAAAAACGGCAGATACATTGTAAGCGAAGTAGCAATAGATGATGTTAAGTGTATTTTGGTAAATATTTATGCACCAAACGATCAAATGCAACAAATCAAATTCCTTAGAGATCTGTCTAATTCCGTCCTCAATAGTTATGCAAATGAAACTTTGGTGATAGGTGGTGACTTAAATTGTCCGTTTAATGACTGGGATAAACGAGGAGGGCGACCGGTTGAACATAAGAAAAACGTTATCCAGGAAATGAATAACTTAATGGAAACCTATGATCTTGTTGATACATGGCAAGTCAAAAATCCCAGTGTGCAAGGCTACACTTGGAACAATCCGTCAAGGAAAATTCAATGCAGACTAGATTACTTCTTGCTATCTAAAGATATTTGCTCGTCCTTGAAGGCGATTAAAATAGTCCCTGATGTTTTTTCAGACCATTCTGCGTTAAGCTTAGTCCTAGCTCACTGTGAGAAAGAAGCTAATCGAGGTCCAGGTTTTTGGAAACTTAATAATTCTCTTTTGATTGATGAAGAATACGTTGACTTAATTACAGTTAAAATACCTGAATTCGTTTTAAAGTATCATGATGTGACTGATAAAGGGCTTCTCTGGGAATTAATCCAAATGGAAATTAGGGCAGCGACTACTGCCTTTTCGAAAACAAAAGCATCGCAACAACGCGACGAAGAAAAAAAGTTAACACAAATATTCAATGAATTGCAAGAGAAAAGCAAGCTAAATCAGATCACACTTCAGTGAAGAGACAAAGGCGGAAATGGATCGCGTAAAAAATAAATTGGCAAAAATAATTGCACGAAAAACCCAGGGCGCAATGGTATGAATTCGGCGAAAAGAATAATAAATATTTTTTAAACTTAGAAAAAAGAAATCACAGGAAAAAACACATAACTTCATTGAAAACAGATGACGACTCTGTTCAGGGTGATCCAAAAGGAATACTGGATGAAGAAGAAAGATTCTACAGAGAAATATACTAATCCTGAATCAAACAATTTCAAACATTTTTTCGAGTATCCCCATTTGAAAACGTTAGATAACGAAGAAGCTAGAAGTTGCGAAGGCTTAGTAACGATAGAGGAATGCTCCGAAGCGCTTAATAAGTTCCAAAACAACAAGACGCCAGGCTCTGATGGTTTCACAATTGAATTTTACAGATGCTTCTGGAATGTGGTCGCACCGTTTATGGTTGACAGTTTTAATTACAGCTTTGAAAATGGCCTCCTAACGATTTCTCAACGGCTAGCAATTATTTCGTTGATACCAAAGAAAGACAAAAACTTGCAATATTTAAAAAATTGGAGGCCAGTTTCCCTTCTTAATAACGATTATAAAATCGCTAGAAAAGCTATTGCACTCAGAGTGGAGAAAGTTCTCCCTAAAATTGTTAATGAAAGTCAAACAGGTTATGTCAAAGGTAGGTACATTGGAGAAAGTATTAGAACGATTTCCGACATTATGTCATTTACAAAAACCCACAACATCCCTGGTCTAGGATTTCAGATGCTACATTGCCTACCAAATTGCCAGGATTTAACACCTCTTAAGTGCTCCTGGGCTGCCAGAGAAATAAAAAGTAATTTAGGAGGACAATCCAAAATTTATCTGAGACCAATCCAGAAAGATCTGTCCACTAAATCTCTTTTGCCGCAGAATTCTTGTGAAGTAAAAGAGAAATGCATGGCTTGCAAGAAAGAATTCCCAATGAGTGAACTCAAAACACACTCTTTTTACATCTGTACAGTTGCCTGGATTTAATAGTGATTCAGACTCATAGGGTGACAGTGGCATAACTGGTTGCATTCTGGAAGGCACAGCAAATGCTGATTCTGGAAGTGAATCGTCAGTGAATCCAGGGATGTCCCAAGCTCCACAACACATACACGAAGCAAACCCAGTCATAGAAGTTTCTGACTCAAGTCATTATAGCTATTTTGATAGTATGCTTGTTTGGTTAATCTTATTTCTTTGTTAGTTATATTCCGTTGTCTTTTGTATAACATCCAATCATTGGGAGCATTCGATTTGATAGGTTTTAGATCAATTTGTGTAGCCGCAACATAACATTGAACTGATTGTTTATCTTCTTACAAATGTTGGATATATAATTATAGAAACAAAGTTTGTTATCAAGGTCCATACCAAATATATCTATAGAACGCCTAACTGCAAAAGACAGACTCGTACCCAGTCGCTATGCTTTTTGGGGAAAGAGGATTGGATACTAGGTTGGATTAAGGCGCGCAAGGTGTCATGGGAAGGATCGAAGGGAAAATAGCGACTGGCAGATTTCGCTCCAATATGGCTGCTGTTTTTGATGGCAAAGTGCATGCAGCTATATTAGAGGGAAAATTGGCTTGTCCGCATAGCAGTTGTAGCAAGAAACCTATATTTTATCAAAAGAGCGGGATTTTTCACCATTATAAGACCATACATGGGTCTAACGTTCCATCTTCATTTTTGAAAGAAGCACTTATGCTATCTCGAAAGCTTCATGGAGATGAAACCAAAGCATATTTGGAGAACATTTATCAACACCATGCCATGGAGGTAAGATTCCAAAATAATTAATTTGGGATCAGATTGTTATGAATTAATCGAGTCTATTTTTGCAGATCTTGATTTGTTACAGCACAGTGATGATCCAACCTTTAGCTTCTTGACTGCAACCTACTAGCCTCTAAATCTAGAGTTGAAAGTTTGTGTGACGACACCGATGGAAGCTGCCAATCTGCTGGGGTTTTGCCTGCTACATTACGGTGTTTTGCAGCAACACAGGTGTAAAATAACGCCATATTCTGTTTCTCTGCTCTGCACGGCTCTATGCACGATTACACGGTTCTGTCGATCGAAATCTGCCAGTCACTATTTTTCTTCGGCCTCTTCCCATAACTCCCCGCGCGCTCCACTTTATCCAGACCGCTTTCGCTTTGAAACCCGTAAATAGCGACTGGGCACGAGTCTGTGCAAAAGACAACATGTGATCAGTGCTGCCCACACTAGGAGCGCGCACACACACTCACTACAAGCTCCTTTTGCGCGCATTTTAACCCTTTAGCAGAAGACTCACATTTGCATCAATTTACATCAATTTGCACCATCTGCATGCTCTGTTTTTGTTATTTTTGTCTTCGTTTGACAATAACTTTATTCTGATTGGCCATTCTAAATGGTGCATGTAGAGCTGAAGAACTAGTAGCGTTCTAAAAATAGAAAGATACGCGCAAAGGTTGATTCATGAGCCTGTTATGAGAGAGGCAAGCTCCTATTCATGGGCTCCTGCTATGACCTATTCTTTGCGAATACTGCTTGGGTTCTTTTATGTCCCACAGGGCTATGAACATCGAAGGGTTGTGAGACGGAGCCTACGGTTTATAGTCCCTATCCGAGTAGACTTCAGAGTCTAACCATTTGCAGATGTCATTACAAAGGTTTCACTTTGTTCTCAGTTAAATGAAGACCCTGGCGGTTATCTTCCTGAGGATATGACAGTAGCGAACAAATACTTTACTTGTTTTCAGTCAAGCTTGATTAAACATATTGGTGGCCGTTTTTTTGTAGAATCTTAGTTCTCTCATTCACATTAATTCGGAATACTGAGAGACCACTCCTGTGTTTAAACATGCAGAACCTGAATGCAGTTAACGTTGACCTTATTCGATTAATTCAAGTTCAATTAATGGCCGGGCTGTGAAAGACAATGAAAACGTAATAATATTATCATTTACATGTATTATAAATATCAATGAATAAGATTTTAGAGACTTTCTTTTAAAGAAAGAATATATGAAGGCCATATATTGCAACGACAAGTATGAAACGATTTTCCTGACGAAAGATCATCTGAGGTCTTCGTGAACTGAAGAAAATTGTTTTTATACTTTCTCTTTAACACTGAGTCTTTTTCTTTTCTCATGGTTTAATGGACCTGTTTAGCTTGTACGATATGCACGTGCATAAAACGACATTTGAAAGAAACTGTTCCCAAGAGTAACATCACGTGGTCTGAAATGGGAAGGCCACGTGACCTAGAAACGTTGCCAGTCCGGGAACTTTGAGGAGGTCACGTTGTCGGCCAAACGTCAAAAGTCCACAATCCAGAAGTCTCGATCTGCGATAAAACACGTCCCATCAGTTTTTGGTGTATCTCTCTTTTAAGACGGTCACTGCTAAACTTTTGCGAGAAAAAAAGGGTGCCGATATCGCCTTCCTTACACGATCCATGACCAATCAGAAACATTGCTGTCATTAGGCCCAATCTGATTGGCCATAATTTGGCGGGAGACGTGTTTTAAATTTCTATCATACAGTAAACTGATGGACCAAGACCAAATGAGAGAGATCGACATTTCTGGGTTTTGGGCTTCAGGTATATCTTTTCAGTTTTAAGCCTATCAGCACACTTTTACGAGCAGCAATGTTTAGGTAGAGGGAAACTTAAACCATCCCATAACACCTGAGCTTTCCAAGAGTGTG
>OX421447.1:14706789-14711789 GCA_949126865.1 Montipora capitata
TACAGTAAACTGATGGACCAAGACCAAATGAGAGAGATCGACATTTCTGGGTTTTGGGCTTCAGGCATATGTTGCATGTAGCTTCTTTCGTGATGTAATTAACTTTCTTTTCCTTTTTTAAAGGGGCTAGGTCACGCTATTTTAGGTAATTTTGTTTAATTTTCTTAATTATGAGCTCTAAACGTCAAATTGGCAGAAGAAGAGTCTTTCACTTGCAAAATCACGGCCACATAACAACTGAGAATGATTTCCCACCCGTGTAAATGACATTTTGATATAGACTGATAAAAATTTGAAAAAAGGTGGGCCGACGTTTTTCAAATTTACCCAAATTCAATCCATTTCAATCCTCTCCAGTTTTGTCCATCCATGTCCCTTCTTGGCTACCCTGTGTTTTGTTAGAGTTCTTCTATAGTTTTGAACAGTTATTTTGATATTTTAGTTAATTCTATGACCATTCGATCAGTGCTGAGATTGCCTAAAATTGCGTGACCTAGCCCCTTGTAGCCTATCAGCACACTTTTACGAGCAGTAATGTTTAGGTAGAGGGAAACTTAAACCATCCCATAACACCTGAGCTTTCCAAGAGTGTGATAACCTTTCTCACTACTATCCCCGGTATCTCCAAATCTTAGCTCCACGACTGGGAGATGCGACTTTTGCGTTAGGAAACCGCTGTCCTCTCTCCACACGTTATCGTTTGTGTCGCAGTTACAGCCGTTGGCAGGACTTGCGCACTGCTGTGCTACCCCGCATGCGCATTTATAGGAATCCACTGGTCCCGCTCCACCCCAATATTTCATTTTGCCATGATCATGTGACTCCCACCAGCCGTAAGGATCACCATTGTAAAGAAGAGCAGAGTGATAGCATTCGTATTTGATAAACTGTTCGCAGTGGGAAGATTCTCGGGTTAGGTTGGACAGTTGTGAAAAACAAGAGGATCTCACTCCAGAGTACTGAATAGTCTTTTTGTAACTCCCTCGGTTTTCAAGCCCATTAACCAACGTTCTATTTTCACTATCGTGACCAATCACTGTAACGCCGATTCCATTATTTTCAGTCATGTTGCAAAAGACATCCAAGGGGTCGCAGCCTCCTTCACCATCAGGATCAATGGCATAAGAACCACTAGTGGCCTCAGGGTTGTGAGACTTTATTTCACTGCAGCTTTTACCTAATCGAATTGATATCATATAGTAATGCATTTTATTGTATATTCAAATAAATATCGGTTTTCTGATAGGTCAAAGACAATTGCATAAATAGGTTATGGCGTGCAACACAGAAGTTGCTATGGAAACAGCGATGGAGTAATGTTGTTGATTATATAGTAAATAAAAATCGTATGAACTTGCTAATGCATTTTGTGATTTATGGTGAAAGTTTTAAAGTTTTCAAATTGCGCTCGCCAACGGCTCATGCAATTTTGAAAACTTCCAAACATCACTCGTGCCCATGCATAATGATCACGAAAATCAATCGCATTAACATACGTTAACAATTAATCCATGTGCAGGCGTTGGATATAAAACCCGCCGCACACTAGACATGGGCGTTCCTAGACATTTCCGTTTGTAAGCCTCGGTGGAGCATTTTCAGGGGAAATGCAATATGGGCGCGTTAGGGACTATAAGGTGCGCCAAAGGCGCGACGTGCTGGGGGGTTCCGGGGGCACGGAAATTTTTGAACATTTAAGTACTCTGAGATGCAATCTGGTGCATTCTGGAGGCTTAAATTTGGCAAAGGCCAGGATTCCATATTGAACAAGAAATAATGGATTTTAGTATAAATACACAGGTGCTTGTCATTTAGTTCTTCAAAGTGATCAACCAAAGAAAAATACACGGATCTTTTCCAGTACATCTCTGGCGTTTTCTAACATGCCTTTCAACAAGTCTACACAAAGTCTACAGTTGGATCACCGCTGAGTCGTGCTTTGTGAATCGTTTACATACAACGTACAAAACTATATATTATACCGTCCGAACGACTTGAAAGCCCGTGCTTACGTGCTTTAAGGGCCGGTATGCGCCTAATAGAACCATCAGTTTATCGTTGTCAAACATGGCCGTCAAACATGCGTCCTGGTGTAAGGTGGTGAGGCGTTAGCTTTGCACGCGCGCACACTCATGCCAAAAATTATTTAACATGTTGAAAATTCGGCTCCGATGGCACGCGTGTTTAAAAGAGCTGAAAACGCCACCGCACACTGGGAGAACTTGATTACGCGAATAGCCACGAATAAAACTTCGCTCAACTGATAGCTCTGGTGATGTGCGCCGGGCTTGAGATGATAGATACCCACCGAGACGGGTAACGCCAAGTAAAAAAACTGATGGGTGCAGTTACCGATGGTTTTAGGTAACGGTATATAATAGTTCCTATACCTTGATGGCTAAACCAATCAAAACTTTAGAACTGCATTTTCCAATGATCTAGTTTTTATTAATCATGTATATCATGGAATCTTATTTTGTGCGCAACGAAGGACCGCTATTCGTTATCCTCACTCACGGAAAATTTCGCATGTGCCCTCAAAGCTTCAATTCTCGGCCAAATATTCATTTTTCGGACAATCTCTCGGCCGCGGAGAGTATCAGCCGACATACCAGCCGCCTTAAGTGGTTTATTTACTAAATATACTGGAACTGTTATTGTAATTGAAATGATGCATTTAATCAAGTATATAACGCACCATACCTTTACGTTCACAATGAAGGCCGACAAACCCTGGATGACATTTACAGCGATATGTGTTTTCTTCAAAGTCAGGGACACACTCGCTTTCATTTTGACAGCTGTGATTGTGACAAGGAGACTGTGGCTGCGAAGTAAATTGAAATTGATTTCAATAAATGGTTTAAAGGGAATTTAAGAAGAGACCTTTTTCTCAACCATTTCTTTTTTTTATATTTTTACTGGACATTTCCACGTTTTGTAAAACATACTCCAACCTGTTTCATTTATTTCGAAAGAAATCTGAAGAAAGACAAAATACTTTACCAGTTTCAGCACTTGAACTCCTTCAATTTGACAACTGCCGGTATATATGTAGTCTTATCGAACAGTAGAAGATTATGTCCAAGTAAAGAACGTCTCACAAAATTATGTGAGACGGGGCCTGCGGTTTATAGTCCTTATCATAGAAGACTTGAAAGTCTAACCATTTGCTGAAGATGTAATTACAAAGGCAGCACTTTATCTTCAGCTATTTTAATATCCTGAGTTTTGATCCGGCCGAGGTTCGCACTCGCGACATGTTGCTTGGCAGACCGATACTCAATCAACTAAGCCACCGGTGCGCAAAAAGGACTTTTTTGGTGGGTGTTTCAGCACAAGAACGCGTTAATAAAATAAATGAAAAAACAAAAAAAGTTTGATCATGACTGAGAAAGGCTGCGTGAGATTAACTAGAGTTGGAATGATTACCAAACGGTTTCTAGATCGCAGCCGTTGTACGTCTCCAAAGTAATTAAAATCAAGGCCTTTTAGTCAATCATTGCACGCTGTGTTGCCGATTAAACACATTTTTCCAATAAACGACCTTGTACGCCATCTGTATAACAAACAATTTTTAAATGTTCCGATGACTTGAAGAGAAATCGTTACTGAGTAGTACAGAAAGAGTTCAGAACTAATCACTAATTTTATTTACGGCAAACAAGATCTTTAATCGCTTTATTCCGGGTTGCGCAGAGTTCTCCCGTTTTCGGGATATTTCAATTAACAGTAAACGCAAGATCAGATCTAACGTATGCATGAAAAGTGACTCTCTACAGTTATTTAAATATAAGCAGGTGCCTTCGCCAGATTGTGTTTCTAAAATTTCAATTACGATACTTACATGAACTAAAATACATAAATGAGGCCTTGTAAGATCCGCATAATTAGTAAAAAGCTGCATGCTGCTTCCAATCATTTTTCATCGCAGGGTATAATCAACTGTTTATTACATTTATGCTTAGCATGGCGATTACAACGGTTAAGATTCCTTCTATGAAATGAGTAGTTAAAGGCAATTGAATTAACCGCCGTCAACGAAGAGCAAAATCGCTCTGACGAAGCCTTAGGGCTAACAATGCTCGACGAAGCTTGAAGTGCCAAAGCTCACAAACCTTAAATGTTAAGGGGGTTGATGTACCTCTAAGCTCCTTTAACAAAACGAAAACTTTCACCCCCCATCGACGCATGCCCTGTGGGAGTTTCTTTAGAAACGAACCCCTTCATAAACAATAATAGCCTTATTCGATATTCTTTTCGAGAGAGAATGTATGAGATAAAACGAGATGTAAATTACTTACTGGGCTAAAATGATGAAAGGAAGCATTGCTTAGAATCTTCGCGTTTGCGTGAAACATGTCGTTGTCTAACAATTCGCAAGGGTACGAGCCCTGCGAGTCTGGGTAAGCTGCAAAGTTGAACGAAAAGCACTTCGGTTCACCGATGCATGTGAATGCACAACTCAATTCATCTTCCGATTTGGAGGTTGCAATTTTCGTGGCCGTTAAGGAATGATAATAATATGGCTGGAAGCTTCCGAAAGCCATAGAGTTGTGCTGTTTCTTGCCAGGATTACTTTGCAGCCAAGCCTTAGCGATTCTTGCCGAGAGAGCAACCAAAAGTAAAGCAAATACCACTGGTTTCATTGCAGTGAGAAGCATCTTGCATTTAAGTGAATTGTGCCGAGGGTTGGGATTTTACAAACAACACTGAACTATGTATTATTCATAAGACCTCCCACGTAACCTCACAATTTTGTCTTTTTCTGATATTTGATGTTTGGCCAATGACAGTTTTTCTGTTTTTTGACCGACGGTGACATTTCATCAGCCGTATGCAAACATTCATCATAAACATCCAAACTTATTGAAATTACTAGGATATATTTTAAGTTAATAATTTACCTGGATAAAGAAGCGGGGAAAAATTGAGATGAATTCTGGACGAGGGGTGATGGGTATGCAATTTTTGGAGAATTGAATGACTCATGATTTTTA
>OX421447.1:14724289-14729289 GCA_949126865.1 Montipora capitata
TCTAAGCATTTGCTACCTATTTTCAACAATAAGGTTAGGGTAAAGGTTAGCATTATTTTTAGCTTTGGGTAAATCCAGCAGTTAATCTTCACTTAAAGAGCAGCATTTGGGGGACACTTTGTGACATAAATTGTCTGTATTCTGAGACACAAGTGATGTTGAAGTTGGCTAGAAGAGCAAGGGGACACTTCGTGACGCTTATTGAAATCCGCGTGCATCTAATTAGGGTCAAACCTGGACATATTTCTCATTTGGATGAAGATGGAAGCGTTTATCTGTGCGAGTGAGATACCTTTGGTAGTCTCCGCTATCGGAGTCAATATCACTGGTAAGTTTTGGACCGATAGTGGAAAAATGGTTATTAAACTCGTTTGATATTTCTAGTGTATCAGTTAACGTCAATCCATTAATTTTAAGTGACGTTACTGACGTTTTCCCAGATTTCCGGGACGTTAACTCATTAATAGTCTGCCAAGTCTTTCGAGAGTCACCTGTGTGGTCATTATAGCTATTTTGATAGTATGCTTGTTTGGTTAATCTTATTTCTTTGTTGGTTATATTCCGTTGTCTTTTGTATAACATTCAATCATTGGGAGCATTCGATTTGATAGGTTTTAGATCAATTTGTGTAGCCGCAACATAACATTGAACTGATTGTTTATCTTCTTACAAATGTTAGATATATAATTATAGAAACAAAGTTTGTTATCAAGGTCCATACCAAATATATCTATAGAACGCCTAACTGCAAAAGACAGACTCGTATTAAGGCGCGCGAGGTGTCATGGGAAGGGTCGAAGGGAAAATAGCGACTGGCAGATTTCGTTCCAACATGGCTGCTGTTTTTGATGGCAAAGTGCATGCAGCTATATTAGAGGGAAAATTGGCTTGTCCGCATAGCAGTTGTAGCAAGAAACCTATATTTTATCAAAAGAGCGGGATTTTTCACCATTATAAGACCATACATGGGTCTAACGTTCCATCTTCATTTTTGAAAGAAGCACTTATGCTATCTCGAAAGCTTCATGGAGATGAAACCAAAGCATATTTGGAGAACATTTATCAACACCATGCCATGGAGGTAAGATTCCAAAATAATTAATTTGGCATCAGATTGTTATGAATTAATCGAGTCTATTTTTGCAGATCTTGATTTGTTACAGCACAGTGTTACAGCACACCTTTAGCACACCTTTGGCACACGGTTCTCCAAATACGACTGAAACCATTTTAATATTCACCGATAATCACTGAGCCTGAGGCGAATAATTGTTTTAGTATAAATACACAGGTGATTATTTCAAAAAAGAGACATTTCAACGCGAAATCATCTTCACTTACAGCGGCAAAACGACTACTGGCAACCATTTTGTCCGTCGAGGTGATTATCGGCTGATAATCCGAGATAGCGAGCCAATGAGAGCGCGCGATTTTGTATAATCACCTGTGTATTTATACTAAAAATAGATATCGGGGAAATCAACGCGATTATTTTCCTAGATCTAAAGAAAGCTTTCGATACCGTTGACCCCGAGATTCTTTTATCTAAGCTTGACTTTTATGGTATATCTGAAAATTCATTAAAATGGTTTCAGTCGTATTTGGAGAACCGTGTGCTAAAGGTGTTACAGCACACCTTTAGCTTCTTGACTGCAACCTACTAGCCTCTAAATCTAGAGTTGAAAGTTTGTGTGACGACACCGACGGAAGCTGCCAATCTGCTGGGGTTTTGTCTGCCACATTACGGTGTTTTGCAGCAACATAGGTGTAAACTAACGCCATATTCTGTTTCTCTGCTCTGCACGGCTCTATGCACGATTGCACGGTTCTGTCGATCGAAATCTGCCAGTCACTATTTTTCTTCGGCCTCTTCCCATAACTCCCCTCGCGCTCCTTTTTATCCAGACCGCTTTCGCTTTGAAACCCGTAAATAGCGACTGGGCACGAGTCTGTGCAAAAGACAACATGTGATCAGTGCTGCCCACACTAGGAGCGCGCACACACACTCACTAGGAGCTCCTTTTGCGCGCATTTTAACCCTTTAGCAGAAGACTCACATTTGCATCAATTTACATCAATTTGCACCATGTGCATGCTCTGTTTTTGTTATTTTTGTCTTCGTTTGACAATAACTTTATTCTGATCGGCCATTCTAAATGGTGCATGTAGAGCTGAAGAACTCCTAGCGTTCTAAAAATAGAAAGATACACGCAAAGGTTGATTCATGAGCCTGTTATGAGAGAGGCAAGCTCCTACTCATGGGCTCCTGCTATGACCTACTCTTTGCGAATACTGCTTGGGTTCTTTTATTTCCCACAGGGCTATGAACATCGAAGGGTTGTGAGACGGAGCCTACGGTTTATAGTCCCTATCCGAGTAGACTTCAGAGTCTAACCATTTGCAGATGTCATTACAAAGGTTTCACTTTGTTCTCAGTTAAATGAAGACCCTGGCGGTTATCTTCCTGAGGATATGACAATAGCGAACAAATACTTTACTTGTTTTCAGTCAAGCTTGATTAAACATATTGGTGGCCTTTTCTTTGTAGAATCTTAGTTTTCTCATTCACATTAATTCGGAAGACTGAGAGACCACTCCTGTGTTTAAACAGAACCTGAATGCAGTTAACGTTGACCTTATTCGATTAATTCAAGTTCAATTAATGGCCGGGCTGTGAAAGATAATGAAAACGTAATAATATTATCATTTACATGTATTATAAGTATCAATGAATAAGATTTTAGAGACTTTCTTTTAAAGAAAGAATATATGAAGGTCATATAGTGCAACGACAAGTATGAAACGATTTTCCTGACGAAAGATCATCTGAGGTCTTCGTAAACTGAAGAAAATTGTTGTTACACTTTCTCTTTAACACTGAATCTTTTTCTTTTCTCATGGTTTAATGGACCTGTTTAGCTTGTACGATATGCACGTGCATAAAACGACATTTGAAAGAAACTGTTCCAAAGAGTAACATCACGTGATCTGAAATGGGAAGACCACGTGACCTAGAAACGTTGCCAGTCCGGGAACTTTGAGGAGGTCACGTTGTCGGCCAAACGTCAAAAGTCCACAATCCAGAAGTCTCGATCTGCGAGAAAACACGCCCCATCAGTTTTCGGTGTATCTCTCTTTTAAGACGGTCGCCGATATCGCGTTCCTTACACGATCCATGACCAATCAGAAACATTGCTGTCATCAGGCCCAATCTGATTGGCCATAATTTGGCGAGAGACGTGTTTTAAATTTCTATCATACAGTAAACTGATGGACCAAGACCAAATGAGAGAGATCGACATTTCTGGGTTTTGGGCTTCAGGCATATGTTGCATGTAGCTTCTTTCGTGATGTATTTCACTTTCCTTTTTTAGTTTTAAGCCTATCAGCACACTTTTACGGGCAGCAATGTTTAGGTAGAGGGAAACTTAAACCATCCCATAACATCTGAGCTTTCCAAGAGTGTGATAACCTTTCTCACTATTGCTACTATCCCCGGTATCTCCAAATCTTAGCTCCACGACTGGGAGATGCGACTTTTGCTTTAGGAAACCGCTGTCCTCTCTCCACACGTTATCGTTTGTGTCGCAGTTACAGCCGTTGGCAGGACTTGCGCACTGCTGTGCTACCCCACATGCGCATTTATAGGAATCCACTGGTCCCGCTCCACCCCAATAGTTCATTTTTCCATGATCATGTGACTCCCACCAACCGTGAGGATCACCATTGTAAAGAAGAACAGAGTTATAGCATTCGTATTTGATAAACTGTTCGCAGTGGGAAGATTCTCTGGTTAGGTTGGACAGCTGTGAAAAACAAGAGGTGCTCACTCCAGAGTACTGAATGGTCTTTCTGTAACTCCCTCGGTTGTCAAACCCATTAACCAACGTTCTATTTTCACTATCGTGACCAATCACTGTCAAGCCGATTCCATTATTTTCAGTCATGTTGCAAAAGACATCTAAGGGTTCGCAGCCTCCTTCACCATCAGGATCAATGGCATAAGAACCACTAGTGGCATCAGGGTTGTGAGACTTTATTTCACTGCAGCTTTTACCTAATCGAATTGATATCATATAGTAATGCATTTTATTGTATATTCAACAGAATATCGGTTTTCTGATAGGTCAAAGACAATTGCATAAATAGGTTATGGCGTGCAACACAGAAGTTGCTATGGAAACAGCGATGGAGTAATGTTGTTGATTATATAGTAAATAAAGTTTTCAAATTTGCTCTCGCCAACGGCTCATGCAATTTTGAAAACTTCCAAACATCACTTGTGCCCATGCATAATGATCGCGGAAATCGATCGCATTAACATACGTTAACAATTAATCCATGTGCACGCGTTGGATATAAAAGCCACCACACACTAGACAGGGGCGTTAGTAGGCATTTCCGTTTGTAAGCCTCGGTGGAGCATTTTCAGGGACGTGCTGGGGGGGAGGGGGGGGGGGGGGCGAATAATTGTTAAATATTTAACAAAATGCAGCCAATTGCGGTTGGGTCAAAGAAGAAATAACAACTTAAATGACCTGACTAAGGACACATTGGTTGCAAACATATGTGAAATATTGTTGAAACTCAAAGAAATTGGAGAGCTAGTCGCGTAAATTTCGCTAATCACGGCGTCCACTGCAATGGGTGTGACTCTGTAAGCATGTACCAGGGCAGGTGTTGCAATTGGAGCGTAAGTGGGTCTTCGCTTTCCCTGCTATGATATCGTGCAAAATGTGGTTTGAAGAGTGCCGTCTAAGGCTGTGAACGGCGGTTGGATCAAAATGAGTTTCGGCCCATGGCAGAGGTCTTTTTTCCCGTACTCGTCAGCCCAGCAGACGCAAAAGAAAAGACACCTCTGCTAGCAGGGAAGTCTTCACTCTGCTCATCGTGCTAAAAGAGCGTTAGAAGGACGGTAATAAATGTGACCACTTTGGGATAAAGGTCCGCAATTTAGCGTTCTGGATTGTCCGTGAGTGTTACTGGTTCTTCATTAGTTC
>OX421447.1:14744289-14746789 GCA_949126865.1 Montipora capitata
AATTCGGCACCGATGGCACTTGTATTTAAAAGAGCTGAAAACGCCACCGCACACTGGGAGAACTTGATTACGCGAATAGTCAAGAATGAAACTTTGCTTAGCTGATAGGTCTAGAGATGTGCGCCGGGTTTGAGATGATCATGAGCACACGAGACGGGTAACGCCGAGTAAAAAAACTGATGGGTACAGTTACTGATGTTTTTAGGTTACGGTATATAATAGTTCCTATACCTTGATGGCTAAGCCAATCAAAACTTTAGGACTGCATTTTCCAATGATCTAGTTTTTATTAATCATGTATATCATGGAATCTTATTGCGCGCAACGAAAGCCCGCGATTCTTTATCCTCACTCACGGAAAATTTCGTATGTGCCCTCAAAGCTTCAATTCTCGGCCAAATATTCATTTTTCGGACAATCTCTCGGCCGCGGAGATTATCAGCCGACATACCAGCCGCACGAAGTGGTTTATTTACTTTATTACATCCATTTAGAAATCACTGCTGATCCTTGCAATCTGATTGGCTCTCAGCAGTGCGATTTATTTCTAAATCGCACTATTTTTTGCTCTAAATCGCACCATTTCCCCAGCTAATGAGAAAGTAACACTAAAACAAAACAGCCAATCAGATTTCAAGGCTTGTTTAATTAACCAATCAAATTGCAAGAAAATGAAAGAAAAAAAAAAACCATTGTGTGGCGAATTTTGCAACTTTTGTTCCCAACTGGATCAATAAAATGTTGGTACTGACTATAATCCTGTATTTTAGCTATAAATAATGATTGCATGATTTCTAAATGGATGTAATAAAGTGGTAATTGAACTTCGTGTCGTGCAATTTTGGTCTGAAATCATAGTTGTGATTTCAAATCGAACATGCGCTGCGCGCTCGTTCGATTTTGAAATCACACGTATGATTTCAGACCAAATTGCACTCCACTCAGTTCAATTACCATTATAAATATACTGGAACTGGTATTGCAATTGAAATGATGCATTTAATCAAGTATATAACGCACCATACCTTTCCGTTCACAATGAAGGCCGACAAACCCCGGATGACATTTACAGCGATATGTGTTCTCTTCAAAGTCAGGAACACACTCGCTTTCATTTTGACAGCTGTGATTGTGACAAGGAGACTGTGGCTGCGAAGTAAATGGAAAATTGATTTCAATAAACGGTTTAATTAAAGGGAAGTTAAGAAGTGACCTTTTTTCAACCATTGTTTTTTTATATTTTTACTGGACATTTCCAGGTTTCATTAAACATACTCCAACCTGTTTCATTTATTTCGAAAGAGATCCGAAGAAAGATAAAATATTTTACCAGTTTCAGCACTTGGACTCCTTCAATTTGACTACTGTCGGTAGTTATTTATGTGGTGTCATCGAACAGCAGAAGATTATTTCCAAGTCAAGAACGTCCCACAGAATTATGTGAGACGGGGCCTACGGTTTATAGTCCTTATCAGAGAAGACTTGAAAGTCTAACCACTTGCTGATGTAACTACAAAGGCAGCATTTTCTCTCCAGCTATTTTAATATCCTGAGTTTTGATCCGGCCGAGGTTCGAACTCGCGACATGTTGCTTGGCAGCCCGATACTCAATCAACTAAGCCACCGGTGCGCAAAAAGGATCTTTTTGGTAGGTGTTTCAGCACATGAACGCGTTAATAAAATAAATGGAAAAACAAAAAAGTTTGATCATGACTGAGAAAGGCTGCGTGAGATTAACTTGAGTTGGAATGATTACCAAACGGTTTCTAGCTCGCGGCCGTTGTACGTCTCCAAAGTAATTAAAATCACGGCCTTTTAGTCGATCATTGCACGCCGTGTGGCCGATAAAACACATTTTTCCAATAAACGACCTTGTACGCCATCTATATTACAAACAACTTTTGAATGTTCCGATGACTTGAAGAGAAATCGTTACAGTAGTACAGGAAGAGTTCAGAACTAATCACTAATTTTATTTACGGCAAACAAGATCTTTAATCGCTTTATTCCGGGTTGCGCAGAGTTCTCCCGTTTTCGGCATATTTCAATTAACAGTAAACGCAGGGTCAGATCTAACGTATGCATGAAAAGTGACCCTCTACAGTTATTTAAATATAAGCAGGTGCCTTCGCCAGATTGTATTTCTAAAATTTCAATTACGATACTTATATGAACTAAAATACATAAATGAGGCCTTGTAAGATCCGCATAATTAGCAAAAAACTGCATGTTGCTCAGTTCCTATGATTTTTCATCGCAGGGTATAATCAACTGTATTTTACATTTCTGCTCAGCATGGAGATTACAACGGTTAAGAGCAGACAGAAACGATAATACGAAAATGTCCTTCTGTGAAATGAGTAGTTAAAGGCAACTGAATTAACCGCCGTAAACGAAGAGCAAAATCGCTCTGACGAAGCCTTAGGGCTAACAATGCTCGACGAGGCTTGAAGTGCCAAAGCTCACAAATCTTAAATGTTAAGGGGGTTGATGTACCTCT
>OX421447.1:14751789-14759289 GCA_949126865.1 Montipora capitata
AAAAAAAACTGAGTTTTTGTTGAGCATTGATTAATCATGTAATGAGTTGGTTTCATTAACACGCATTGTTTCTTAATAGACTTATGATTTTCTCTATTGGTTTCTTGCATTTGGAATTCGATTCCAAAATGGCCGCCACTTTAGTATTCTTTTTTTGGTTGCTTGCAAATTGGCTCTTTTGACCTCGTTCAGGGTTAAAATTTCTGTTGAATTTTACGTTTGAAAGCGAGACCAAAAGGGGCAATTGCATTCAAACAAAAGAATACTAAAGTGGCGGCCATTCTGGAATAATGTGTATAGATTGGGAATATTTTAAAGGCTTTCATAACAGTTTACTCAGAATTCATTGTATAATGTACAACTTGCCAGCAACTAGTTCGCCACACTGACTACGTCACAGTATAGCATATCAAGTATCTTGTACCCCCAATAAAACTAGGACAAATTGTCCCTGAGTGCTTTACATTCCTCGCAAATTTCCCTTAACTTTTCTCAATACGTTCAAATGGCAGTAAAACTGTAAATCCAGCAATGCTACACGTTCGAACACCTTTTCACTTAGTTGGGTTCAGGAATAGGCTAGTTCGCGGTACAGGCGTACTTTAGCGGACGAGCTCTCAGTTGTTTCTCTGCCATTTTAGACAAGCAGAGGAAGGTTGGAGAGAGAAACAAATAGCTACCGAGGGAACTAGTGATAGGAAAGGGGAATGAGGGGGGAGGGGAGGGAAAAGGAAAAGAGAAAAAGTCAAGCGCCCCAGAGCTCGAGTTGCAAACATTTTGAGGAAGTAAATGGTCTAGCTTTTCAGGTGGTAATTATGTTCATACATATTTACTTGCTACACAACTCTTGTATTTCGGAAACGAATTAAGATGGAATCCACCAGAAGTTCGAGTAACAAGTGGACAAAAACCTAGTACCAAGATTATAAACATCGTATTACAAACTTCTGTACGACTGTTTTAAATATCTTCTGAAGAAAAATCATTTCTAGCAACACCAAACGTCAAAAACAACTGTTGAACTTCGTAAGAAACACTTAAAAGTGCTGGTGAAATGAAACTGATGATGAAATTTTACCTGTGTTTGCACAATTTCTCTGAACGTTGAAATTTAATTTTTCTCGTTCCCATGGGAAATTCTTTTCGGGGTTATTTCAGGCAAATATTTATATCTTTAGCTTTCAAGAAATGTAAAAGGGACTGTAAAATACTTAAAATTATTCTGGTACCAGATTTTTGTCCACTAAAAACTGAAATTGCTCGATTTTCTATCAGATTTCGTCTTAAAACGTATTGTGCATTATGACATATGACAGGCAATCAGCTTTCTAAAAGTTGTAAAATGAGACATTTTCTGACTTAATAACATAGAGGGCAAGATTACTGAATGCTGATTGGTCAATGAAGAGGGCATTTTTTTGTAATTTTGCTTGAGAAGAGGGCAAAATTACTCGCTCACGATTGGTCGAGCGCCAAAAATTCTCGCTCCTGATTGGCTGAACGTACCTCTTCCACATTCAGTTGGTTTCTTCTGTTTGAGCAAAACAACTTCATCGAAGTTTGTCTTTTAATTCGCGCTGCATTTGCCGAAAAGGCATAAAGATTAAGAACTAGCTTTAAAAGATGATCTGGAATTTGAATTTTCGAGTGACAAGAAGAAGGGCAAAAGATTTTTTTCATGAAAAGCTTAAAACTTGGATCGACTTACATGGCGCCCTGCGTAGCGGGATTGTGTGGTTGAAAAACAAAATGATTCCTTTCGTCAAGGGCTTTCAGTTTATCACGACACCTTGCAGCTCAACAAAAAAGGTCACAGAACAACACTGAAATGATTTGCCATTGACGGGAGGAACAAGTAGCTCAAATTTGGTTGATTTCTTTGGACAAACCGTTTTCTATGTTTACGGATGCGTATTTGCAAGTGGTAAAAACCTCTACAACACAGGTGAATAAAATAAATTGAAGCTTAACATTTGGTTTAGTCGTTGTTACTGTTGTTCAGGAATGAAACTCGTATTTTCCTCTTGAGTGGATGTAAATAACAATCATCTATACTCGTTTTGGACGCAAAGAACAAGTTAACTTGCTTGTTTGTTTGTCAGTTGTTTTGCTTCCGAGCGAACGAGTGTTTTAACTTCGCTTAGCTGACTGTTTTTCGAGGTGCCTCAACAGTGTTAAGAAAATTTTGCCCTCTATGTTATTAACAAGTAATTGCAATGGGTCCTCGTAAAATTAAGGATTAATATCACTTGTGTTTTCAGAAGTTGCTGAAATTGCCCTCGTTGCTGCGCGACTCGGGCACTTTCAGCAACTTCTGGAAAACACGCGTGATATTAATCCTTAATTTTACTCGGCCCCATACGATAACCTATACTAATGTCACATGACAGTCACATGGAAAGAAAGATAATTACACTATTTCTACTCAAAGCACAAATGGATAATTATTAACATGAGGATGCCTAATGTACGTTTTTTTAGGGTTCACCAGCTTATTTGAGTACCGCGCTCATAAATTAGTCAGTCTGGCAGCTAGCTTTTCTATTAGGCCTTAGAGACAGTTCTACGGTTTACTTAAAGTCTACCCCTCTTCGAGTCAATCAACGTGGTTCACAGTATGTTCCTGATTTTACCGTTTTTCCTTTTATTCCAGGCGTAGTCATACTTCCCCAATAAATAATCCTCCATCTTTCTAGCTTCTTTCTCACTTCCAGTGGGCATAAATCGGACCCCAAGCTCATATCCTCTTGGCAGTGCTTTATTTATGCGATCGCTTTTATGGTTGCCGTGTTTGCAATAACTAACAATTCTGTTCTTCATCCTAGTACATGGACCGCCGTTACGGGAGCACGTGCTGCCAACATAAACGACAATTGGATCGCTTCCGAAGGATTGTGTTGCCCTCCATTCATAAATTCCACAAAGTCTGGTTACATTATCATTTTCCTCCCACAATTCCTCTGCTATGTTTGTATTCCTGTAACCTTGATGGTTTCGTCGTGTTTTAAGATTCCAGACCCTTGTGGTATTTTCAGGTGCCATAGCCCAAATCCAATTTGTCCAACCTTCGACTGGAAGATGACTGTTTTCTCTGTTTCTCCGGGGCATTATTCAAGAAAAGCTGGGAAACCTATAGTTACAAAAGTCAAAATGTCAACTTTCCAGAGCGATATAAGTATACGGCACCATGCAGTTCAACTCGTTATCCTGAAGTGTCGTTTTCTTCTACGGCGAAATAGCTATTTGTCTTTTGCAAAATATATATACGGGATTATACAATTTCTTAGAAATGTAATCAGCGATACCTGTAACTTGTTCTGATTGGTGGATTCTAGCCCTGAATAACGCACACAAGTCAACATTGTGTTTCTAGGAAGAGGAAGCAATGACGGATCACAGAATTTCTTAGAAATGTCATCAGCAACAGACCTTGGTTTTGGTTGGCAACACTCCAGCGTTTCTCCGAATGCTAGACCAGAGAATCCGTTTAATTCCTGAATTTCTCAGAAATGCTGTCCACGGGGTAGTCTCCTTCGCAACCGTTATTAGGGTCGTCAAGCAGCGCTCCTCCGCACTAACGGCTGCTCACTCGAGCTCTGCATTCCTTTTCCCTTGTTACTGAGAACCATTGAAATGCATATAATTGTTAGCAGCTGCACAAAAACACAACAAGACTGGAATGAGAGATAAACACGAGCAAAAGCTGATGAATGGAGAGGAAAAGGGATGTAACTCCAAAAGGTTATTGAATTGTAGCACAAATTGCTTTACGTGATCATTTGCAGTCACGCCTAAACAACGTGTACGTGTTTTCAAATCTGGTAGTAAAGGAATAAGTTCTGTTGACCTTTGCAGGCGTGGACATTGACATAAATGTTTATTCGAAATCAGACGTTGCAGTATGCATTAAATGCTACAAGTCCTTGGTGAAGTAACAAAAAGCAGAAGAACATGCCCAAGAGATTATAACTGAGCTGAGATCTGCTTATTCAGCGAGTAAGCATTCGCACTGGTCTTTATTTAGTGAAAGCAAAAAGCGAAACGACAATCGCAATGTGGCCAGACTCTTCGGTGTAGAAGCGAAGACCAGACGAAGAGCTTGAAAAATAACAGATTTACCGAAGCTCTTTGACAAAGTAACACACATCTATTTTTTTCTCTTGTACTGCAAAAATCTTAAAATCGTAAACACTAGAAATATTTATGAAATGTTATTGTGTTTCAGGTAAGAGCCGATCACGCGTGACAAAAAGTAAACCGCAACCGTTAAGTTTGTGGTTTCATGTCGCTTCTGATTGGTTGCTGCACGATTGGAAATGTCAAAATCTAGGCAAAGTGTTCGCGGTTTTTGGATTTGCACAGTAAGCACTACCTGGATTAATGCTTCCTTCTGATTCCATATTTAGGTCATGAAACCCAAATTTCTTACATGTAAAAGAGAGATCCGTCATTTTCCATTTGAACTAACGCGAGGTTCTAGGACCGGGTTTCTGGAAAATGGAAGCCTGCACCTTATTGGTCAGTTTGAGGGAAAGGAATGCAGAGCTCGAGTGAGCAGCCGTTAGTGGGGAGGAGCGTTGCGAGACGAGCCTAACAACGGCTGCGAAGGACACTAGTCCAGGGGGACTTAAACGAGTTGCAACCCTCTGTGCTACTGAGGAGCTAGAGCCCCACGTACCTATGTCAAGGCGTTTTCACAGACCGTGCTATTTCAGAGAGCGATGAGGGGTCTGTGCTCAGTACAGACAAGTAGATGGATAGTTTATTTGAAATCACATCACAGTCGATTTGCTAAATTGCGTCATTATTTACGTAAGATAAAGGTTTTCAAATTGACCGTCGTAAAACCAATGATGAAAGTAATTACACATCCAAAAGGATTTAAAGCAAATACACCTTTCAGCCAACCACAAAACGAACAATTATCTGGAGGAGGAGTGGTTTGGGATCTGAATTAGCAGAGTAGACCTTTTAAGAGAAGTTAAGCCCCCTGCACTAGATATAAAATAACTTGTAACCCCTCCCCCTTTTAAAATAAGACCACTATTAACTCCCCCCCCCCACTTCACATCAGGTCTTTTACGAGGTACTTTATACCATACTGAATTTTAAATTACTTTTACATATTTACTTCAGCGATATCTTTGTCCGAGACCAAAACCTCATGACAACGCTAGTATTATGAGATGTAAAACTGAGGCCACCAAAATAAAACAAGATTGTGAACGATTAAAAACAGAGGTAGCTGACCATGATGTTTTAAAACTGCTAACTGGACATAGATGTCATCATAAATTCAATTCCGATACAATCTACTTCATTACTACTTGTATTCAGAAAAAAAAACATTGATGCATATGATTTGTTGGATAAGCTGAATAAATTAAAGTAATGGCAAAGTATCGTGCCACCTACTCTATTGGATCTAAAACACATTAACCATGCATTAGTTTCAAGGAAGAAAAAGGAAAATAGGAAAAAAGCTGCAAAAAGAAACACCAATCAAAATCACGAGGCAACAGAACTTGAAAAAAAAAGAGAGCATGTATTATATTTCTGTCGTTAGGGGGAAGCCTTGTTGCCAATGATTACAGCTCTGCTATCCATGGTATTCCACAACTATATCATGTTGAAGAAGAAACTCTCTCAAATCCTGTTTGCGTGATCTACTTGCATGCAAATCGATTCATTGGGAAAGCTGAGGACCTCGTTCACAGCTTTTGTTATTAGGCCTCAAATTGTCATATAGTTTAAAAATGTTTGTTTTGCTTGTTTGTGATATATGTCAAACTGCAAATAAGTTTTAACATGTTCAGTTGTTCTCGAAAATTTTCAGAAGCGTTTAAAAAAATAGGCTATTCAGTTTGCAGACTATGTAATTTATGCTAATATATAGTAAAATATGTAGTAGTATATACAAATACAGTTGCAAATTGAGGATAGCCTAGATGACAGACAAAAAGGATACATATTTACATTTTAGCCTTGCTCCTAAATTTTCTTGACATTTCAAAAATAAAATTGTTGTTTGTTCTTTGGAATATAGTGGCGCTGTTTCCTGATTTTGTAACGAGATTCATGCAAAGGGGGAAATAGCATACATATCTTCCGCCCTGATTAGAGTGAAGGTTTCCGTGCATAGGTTTTTAGGAGAGGTATTTTTAGATGATTGCATGATGTAATTAAACAGTAGACTGCATCCTCGACGAGCGTTTTCGTAAGATCTATCCATTGCAACCACTACCGGAATTCGATGGCACGAGGAAAGAAAATGTTCGAAAAGATAACTTCTTACGGTGGGAATTTTTTCATTTCATCATATTTTGTAGATAGTAAGTAAAGTAAGTGATTCATGATTTAAAAAATAGGGGTCACCGATGATCTAAACGAGTAAAATCGATGTGATTTTGCAAAGCTCTTGGAAAATTTCGTTTGTCACGCTTTTGCGTGACCTGTCGGGCAAGGACTGGAACCCAAGAGAGGATCGATCGTTGAAGGGATGAAAGGTTTTTACGAAGTTTTAAGCAGTCGTCATCTTCATTTGGTTGGTGTTTTGTATAATATCTCCATTGCCGTCATGTTCATCTTCTGGAGTGTGGTTTTAGTGAAATTTAACGCTGGTTGTTTCCATGCAGGTCCGCACTATTCATGCGGACGAGGACGAAAATACTGCTCTATTTTCGCGAAAGTAAAGGAAAAGAACGTCAAAAACATGCATTCATTTTGAACTTAAGTTCGTTGGGTAATGAAAACATTAAAAAGAAACAGCCCCATTAAATTTACGCAACGGTTCGTCCTCGAGTTTTCCAAACTTTCAGCCACTACTCGATCAGCTACCTTTTCCAGAGCTTTTCCATCCTCCCGCTCACTTCTCTTTAAAGTTTCATGATGATTCGGAAATAAATGTGCCATTCTTTTGCCGGCCTGGAATTTTTGCCCCTACGTTTTTGTCGCCTGTTATTTTAACTAATGTTTGAAAAATATGTATGAAAGTCAAGTAGACTAGTGCACGACTGATAAAACATCGCGAATATCGGTCGTGCAGTAGTCTACTTGACTTTCATAAATCAATTTTGACTGATCACTATCTTCTCTGATCCAACGTTGTGCAAGACTTATCGTCTACGGTTTTTGCAAACGTTTTAAAACCTCAACTTCACTAATGCTCGAAGTAATGCGTGACATATTACAGTCGCGTTACCTGCGCAGTAACGTTGCGCACAAACAATTAGCGCGAACGTCCTTAAGCAATGACCAGCTTACTGTTGGCTTGATAGCTCAGTTGGTAGGACAGTGTGCAGCGCAATCGCACGGTCATGCGCAGTTCGCGTCCCGTTCAATCCTGAAAAAAAATTCAGGCTTCTTTGCAGCTGCTTTACTTGCTTCATTAATTTAACTGAAATGGTCACCCTTAAATTCATCACATGCATATCTGCAGTTCAAATATATGGAAATTTCGTTATATTTTTCATCTTCCATACTAATGCAGCTAATCTCAAG
>OX421447.1:14771789-14776789 GCA_949126865.1 Montipora capitata
GTATTTTCCATTTTCCGTCGCCATGTTGTCATTTACTTTCTTAACCCTTTGATTACTATCTGGCAAAATACGTCCAGCTTTATCCACGGTCCCATCTACCCCTTGTGACATCATAACTTTTAATGGTCAGGAACAGCCTTGTCCACCAACTTGTGCAGGGAGAAGAGATCTTTCAAACCATACCAGAATGAGCACAATTCAGTGAGGGAAACTGGAGAAACGGCCAAAAAAAAAAAAACCATGTAACACTGACCTGAAAATCTCCATGAAAAGCTTGCTCCATTACCCACATACCTTTCTGAGCACCTAATTCTAAGATGATGAAAGGTTTCTCAGAAACTCTTCCCACCAAAATAAAGCCTACCAAATGCCCAGCAAGTTGAAAAAAAAAAAAATGAGGCAAAGAAAGTGAAAAGAGAGGGAAGTAGAGAAAGCGAAAAGTGAGTGTCGAAATTTTGTTTTCTGCGCATGCCCGAACTTTGCAAGCGCTTATTTTGTACCTGGCTGAAAAGGCCGCGGAGTGTACAACCTGGAAACGGGTTTGTAGGGAGATTTAGCTCTTAAACAGCACGACAGTGACCAAAAAACCCCAAAACGTTAGGGTTAGGGTTAGGGTTGGAAAAAACGTGTTTTTCGGCCAAATCTCTAGTAGCCAAAGGGTTAATTCTATTCACGTACAAAACTAAAACTGGGGAGGCCTAATTAAAATAAGCGTAGTTTCTTTTAGGCCTCCTCGCCATTGTTATCTTTACTGTTTTTATATTAATTATATATAATTGAATAGTGGCAAAAATAAAACAAATAAATAACATGAATAAAAGTAAATAAAAGTGAGCGATGGTTCCAATATAGTTATCACCTAGTGGGTGATCACCGAGGTAAACAATAATCAATATGTAGTATTTACCGTAAATGAATTGTTGAGGTAGATTTGGACAAGCGAACTACCGAATATTTCATTGTGAGTCCAAGTTTTGGGAATGAAAGAGATGTGTATCATCGTGACAGGTATCTGCACAACAACCGAAACGATTCTGAGACGAGGAACTCCTCGAGCGTAGCCTCCCATTCCTGTAACATCTTAATTTTGTTTCCAGTTTCTAAGCGAGTCTCCGCAATCTTTACATACAAAACCGAGTTATTCACGCAATGCCAGTCTATGAGACTGCTGTCATTTCCTTCTTCCAGATAGACACACACACAAAAAAATCAATTTTTTTCTTCATGCGACGTTTTACCTTTTGAGCATAGTCGCACAGAATGTTACTTACTTATTTACTTACTTACTTACTTAACAAGACGGTGAAGCATACACTGGGTTGCCTGTGGTACGTGTTACAGAAAATCAGAAGGCACTGAATTGTGTGGTATTGAACTACAGCATTCCAGTCTCTGAAGAATAACAAATAAAAGAGAAGCGAGAAACATTGGCTTCTGGGCTGACATGTTGATAATTTTCAAGTTCCCTCACAACTTCTTTTCACCACAAGTTTAACCGTGCCCTCTGAGCATCTGACAGCTTTGTAATACTAAAGTTCACTGAAGTTACCCCTGTCCGGCGGGGTTAGTATCAGGATGGGAGACCAAAACAATAAGCCCCTCATAAAACGGAAGCATCTGACTGAAAATACTAGTAACGCTAACAAATGCGAACTCAGCAAAGTACAGATTTTGTTAGCTTGCTTTATGCAAAACAAATATTGATGCAAAATTAAATAACTATTGATACATAGTTTTTAGAAAGAGCAGAAGGAAGTTTCCGGGACGGTCGATCGAGAATAAAATATTTACGACATGAAAACATTAATTTTGAACCGTGAATATAGAATATAAAAAGTTACGATCAGCGGCAAACATTTTGGGAGATTTTTGCTATGTTCAAATAAATCGCAAAATCGAAATGACATGGCCGGAATAGACCTTTTCGGCTTGTACATTTTGTTTTCCCAATACAGATCATGTGATAATACTCAGGAGGCTTGGTCCTTTGTTTTGTTCATTAAAAAGAGTGCATGCAGGCATATTCACGCTTGCATGCACTCATTTTAAAGAACAAAACAAAGGACCAAACCTCCTGAGTATTATCACATGATCTGTATTGGGAAAACAAAATGTACAAGCCGAAAAGGTCTATTCAGCGGGCGCCGTGATTAAGTTACCGCGGCATGTTTACTCGCCCAACAGTGAAGCATCTGTGTCAAATGATGGTAAGATACCGGGTTTTTGTAAGTTTCTTTTTCTGTCAAGTGTTATAAAGTTTGACAATGAAATGAGTGAAGCCAAAACAAAGATCACAATCGCCCAACTCTTGAGGTTAACAATTTGTTTATGCAAAGTCAAAATTTACTCTCCAAGACGCGTACGACATTATTTAAGCCCGCCGCACACTTGAGGAAAGAGCTGAGCAAACTGCCTCGCGAGGCGGTTTGCTCAGCCGTTTCCTCACGTGAGCCGGGAAATTGTGGTGAGAAATAGGCCGTGAAGATAAAATCAAACACGTTTGATATTTTTGGCCTCGCGAGACACATTCCTCACTGAGTGCGGCCTTCGTGAGAATCGAGCTAAGCTTGGTTTAATCAAGCATCCAATAAAAATACATGGCATACTCACGTGACTCCAGCGGTTCAAGATGGCGTCGGAGGAAGAAATTCTGACGTCACTTAAGTCACGTGAGAATGCCATGTATTTTTATTGGATGCTTGATTGACCAAGCTCAACTCGATTCTCACAATTGCCGCACACAATGAGGAATTTGCCTCGCGAGGCGAAAAATATCAAACATGTTTGATTTTTTCCTCACGGCCTCGCGAGGCGAATTCCTCACGAAAAGTTCCCCGCATACGTGAGCTCTTTCCTCACCGTGTGCGGCGGGCTTTATCACCAGGTAATTCCATCATTTTGGAAATAGCAGCTACTTTATTATTCATCTGCGTCACAATTTTTCACTGATTTTGGGGCTCATTTTGTTGAAACTCAAGCACCCTTCCAACAGGCCTGTGAACCCTTCCTGCTTACAGAGCAATACTAAAAAAATTCTCCCATATCACATTTCAACCTTAAGCTTGAAAATTCAATACACAACATGATATTATAATTCACAAAGGCAGAAAATACCACAGAATCCTTTTCCAGCGAAAAATTTATTGAAACAAACAACATAGTTGCTCTTAGAGGCGAAAACCTCTTCCTATTTCATTGCGTGCGTGAAGAGAAAAAACTCAGTCGTGTCAAATATGCGCAATATTGCAACAAACTAAATTTCAGGATCAAACCGTTTCCACGAAGAACCTTTTCCTTGAATCATGAGGCACAAAATAGACGACAAGCTTTCTTTCAAATAATTCTTGGCTGTCACATTTCCAATTATGTTTTTACTGAAGACTGTGCAGAGTTGATCACAGATCCACGTAAGGTGTTCGATTCGTTCACTGTCTTTGTTGAACCCATAAGTTACCAGAGAATTTTCCACTGATTTGGTTTCAGTGTTCTACATAACAGCACACTTGGTAAAATATTTGAAATACAGCTCACTTTGATTTCGGCTCGACGGGCGATAGATTGTTGTCGAAGTCCATTACTCGTCGCTTTTAAGATTCCACCGCCTGTCTTGTTCAGTATCCAATTCTCTTGCCATTATTGAGCTTCATAAGGGTATATTTTGTTCAAAGATCCACTAAACGCCATTCGCGTTACATGACTTTCGACGCCATTGCCGGTTAAGATAATCGTTCTACTGTGTTCACCAGAGAAATCTACGCATTTCCCACTACCCTCTCGATCCTAAGAAAATACGCGCAGAAGGCTCTATGCACAAAGACACCACTTAGCAGGGGAGTGACAGGCAAGACTCTTACCGACACGGACAAAAATTAAAAAACGACGAAATGAAACGCAGATTCCGACTGGGTTTGCCATACTGGCAATCCAGCAACAAAGCGCCACTTTTCCAATAGCCTGCGAGCGGGCTCTCCAAGGGACTGGGTTGGGGGGTAGAATGAGGGCCTGCCGCATGGCTTTGTATTTTGAATGTCGCGTCCAAATTTTGGACGCAAAATACTGATTGGCTGAAATTAAATTAATTGGTGACGTCACCATTGACAAGCTCCGATACTTCGCTTCGAGAGATGAGATGGTCAAAATGCGTTTGAGAAATTTGTAGAATGTTACCGTAACTTTACATAATTAAAGGTCGGGCAACGCGATGCAATGGCTTCTCTGCTGGAAGGAAAGGAAGTTCTATCTCTGTTTTCCACAGGATTCGGGAAAAGTCTTATTCCCCAACTGTTTTTCGTAGCGGCCAAAATACAACGAGGGCAACTTATAATAATAATACAATACATACTTAATTGACCGCTCCCCATAGGGACTTTTCAGGGCCAATGAAACACAACGAAACGACAGAACAGAACAACAACAACTGTTAAGAATCTCAACTGGCTGGAGGCAAACCAGTTGGCTATTTACAAGTGCGGCTGGGAAGTTGAACCAGGGACTACCAGGATCAAATTCAACGAGTGGTCAGAGCGGGTCTTGAACCCGGGATCTCCGGATCTCAAGGCAAGCGCCCTAACCACTGGGCCACACTGCCTCCGACTTCATGTCACCGTGGTAGTATCCTGTGCTCGACAGAGCATTATCGCTGATTACATTTGGACAAAAAGGGACTTCGACGAATTACCGTACAGAATATTCAGCTACGCTTTACAGCATCAGCAGTAGTTGTTAGGATTTTCTGGCGAAGGCTTCCTTCCTTTACAGTTTTTTTGGAGTTTCTGCCTCGAGTAATTTAGGGCCTCTTTACACGAGCCCGGGTTGGACACCGACCCGGGTCAGTTCAGCGTCGAATATTACGTTTACATGAGCCCGGGCTGGGTGAGGGTTGGGTCATTCTCGGCTGACCCGGGTCAGTTCCCTTTCGCTGGGTTGAAAGGGCTGGTTACTACTTGTCAGTGAGGAACGAACGAACCATGCAATCATAACAATCATCAATTTGTGTTAAC
>OX421447.1:14784289-14791789 GCA_949126865.1 Montipora capitata
ACCACAGAAAGAGATGTCAGAGGTGGGTCCTGGTTTAATCAAGGAAATGTACTTTTAATGATGCAATGAGAGAAATTAGGAAACCATATAAGAGGCTTCATAAATTATTGTTCGTATTATTTCCTCCTTTCTGATTGGTGTAGCCTCCTCGCATTACAATAGCTTGCGAAAAGAGCAAAATATTGTCTTAGAAATAGTTACGTCAATTGCACTGTTATAGGTGTTTTTGATCGGCGGACTGAAAACGTACTGAGGTGAGGAGTTTACTATATTCTTTTAGTCTGTCTGCGTGATACCTACCACGTTTCTATTCCTTAGTGTATTTACTGCTATCGCCTCGAGGATCCACAGCTACTTTGACAATGTTATGACGAAATTCATGATCAATAACAGGACAGACGCATGAAAAACTGACATCAATTTGTTCATAGTTAATCGAGGGACTGGTTATGAAACCTTAGAACCTTCAAAAGCGAGAACAATGTCGTCGCAATCGATGTTGAATTGACCGTGACCCTGCACAACCTTTTGTTTTCGCTTCGCACGGGTTTGTAAATTAGTTGCGCATAATTTAATAGAAGGATTTGATTGGTTATCTTCTCGAAAAAAGGTGTGTTTTGTGCAGGGACAAGGCCAAAAATACGGACAAAAACATGAAACAAAGGAACTTGTCAAGTTTCATAACCATCTCCATGCATTAACTACGATTTGTTAAACTTAACATAATAGCTTTCCTTAATTATTCTTGTGTTAGTTCAAAACGGAAATTTGCGCTTTATTGCACTCTTTATCCACTGCAGCTCATCAGACCAACAAGGCAAAATTTTAAACTAACCTGACCGACATTACATACCAGAGCTACTTTTCGGAGCCAAGATAGTGAACCGAACATCCTAGCTTGTAATGAACTTTAATTATTCATGAGTCGATATCTATTTTGTCACGGCATTACAGAGTCAAATTCCTTTGCATTAGCTTCAATTTCTTAGAGGAAAACGGTGAGACGAGACTTCATGGTTTCTTAGCGATAGCGACTCCCTTTTCAATTTGGTCCACAACAGCTCCAGAAACATCCGTTCCTTTCTTGGCCAGATCTAGGATGTTGTTCCAGCGTTCTGTATCCACACTCCATTCCCCGGTAGATCTATCTTTGTAACCATTGAAAGCGATTCTTACCCCAGCATGATATGGAGGAAGCCACGTCTTATCTTGCCAGCTGAACTGAACCGACGCCCACTGTGTTTGAGCATCGGACCCAGTTCTGGTTGGATTATCGTCGGCGCCATACCAAAGCATCTGAGTCCCGCACGGGATGAACATGTTGATGGTGTCGTCCTCCTTATCAATCACAACTTTCCATTTGTGGTTGTACCTGTCCGTGAAGGTGAACTCGAAGGGCAGTTTGGAATCGTTTTTTCCATACCGAAGGGTATCGAAAGTGCGCGATCCCTCGATGTACAGCAGTTCTCCTCCTTTCTTGCGATAAACACTGTTCACACCTTCGTAGGTGACAAGTGCTGCTGGTTTGATAGCTTTGTCGTCGCAGTAGACCTTCATTGTGCAAGGTGTTTTCCAGTGTTGCCGTGGTGTATGTTCAACTGCGAACACGGTTGGAACTAGAACTATTTATATTTGCCGAGTGAAAATATCGATCACGTGAGTCCAAACAATTGGATACGGAAATTTCTTAAGCGAAAACCTCTCAACTTCAAGGACGCGGAATCTGCATACGAAAAAGACGTGTATTGGCTCACGTCTTATCCAAGAAAACAGTCGCTGGGTAAAGCATCTCGTGATATGAGCGTAAATAAGTATTATCGTTATAAACTAGTTTTAGACAAGGTGATCAACTGAGAGTACATGTGAACACAACTTTTCATTCGACTTTCATTTTCAAGTTCAATTCACTTAAATCAACGCAAACTATCCAGTAGCTAGGCTAGGGACTTTAAGATCTACGTCGCCGACCGAGCGACGAAAACGTGAAAAACGTCACTTTAAAGTGTAACTTTGCACAACGCTAAGGCTTTCACGGTAATTTCATCTCGTTCACTTCGTACAATGTGGGCGGAAGTTATCCTAACATTGAATTTATGCGAGCGGTTTCAGAGTTATAATAAAGAATTGTACACTCACGTTGTCCATGGTGATTTCACATTGTTTTATGTGTTATGCAGAGTACAGCAATAAAAGCGTGCCGCACGTGCAGCACGATTTTTTCCCTCTCTTGACCAATGATATTGATGTTTTGTGGTGTTGACCGTGTTGTCGAAGTCGTAGCCGCAAAATTTATACAATCAACGCAAGAGTGCGTTTTACAACTGGCTATTGATTAAAGTAGGGTTTCGAGCTTTTTTTAAATTTTAACTTGTGGTGGCTTGAATGTGATGCCTTGTCTTTTCCGTCCAGGTAGATTGAACTGAAGTAGTGTTTTTTTCAAACAACTGCTTTCGTGTGTGGGGGATACATTTCGTCCTTCGAGAATAAACAAGTACCTATTTTATTCCGGACTCTTAAAAGTTTATTTCAAAAACTCATTAATAATCCATGAGCCTTACAGCCTATCAAAACATCGATAAAACGTTACGTGCATGAGCTTTATATCCGATAAAACACTCCTCGTTAGTATTCTTTATATAAAGAATACTAATAAGGCGTAGCTTGTTTTTCTTGTATGCTAATATTCACCTCTCACAATTTGAACCATTGTTTTGAGTCCAGAGGGACACACTTTTTGTGGAATGTTTTTGAAGCCGTTCAAAAAACTCGCAGCACGTGTTTTATCGGGTCTAAAACCACTCGGCTGCGCCTCGTGGTTTTAAACCCGATAAAACACTCCTGCTCGTTTTTTAAACATTACTTCTAAGTGTCGATGCTCAGTTTTAGACCACCTAACACTGAAAACGGAGGAACTATACTGTGGAGAAATACTGTTTATCTGCGTGAAAAAATTAAAAAAAACGGGAATGTTCCTCTTAAATACATTTAAGACGATACAGCGAGTTCTCAGTACTTCAGGTAAATAATTCCGTAATTAAAAGAGCTTAGACCATACGTTGTTGTTTTTGGCTTCGAAAGTGACAGGATGTGGCTTCCACATAAGTTGTAACTTGAAGAGCGGAAAGTAAACGTGTCTCTCATATAACTCGGGTAATTTTGTACAAACAAGCTCTTATATAGTAAAATGACATATTCTGAAGACGACTATTACTTAACGAAGTAAGGTTAACCCTGTCTAGTAACTGTTATCTTTGAGAATAAACCTAATTATGCGTTTATTTAAAACCTCTAGCTTTTCTGCATTACGTGCAACACAGTGATGCTAAACTGCAGGGCAGTATTGAAATTAAATGCGGTAGAATAAAGGCTCTATACAGATTATGTTAACATAGTGTCACTTGAGATCAATTTCTGTAGCCGTAACATAACATTGAACTGACTGTTTATCTTCTTACAAATGTTGGATATATAATTATAGAAAAAAAGTTTGTTATCAAGGTTCATACCAAATATATCTATAGAAGGCCCAACCGCAAAAGACAACATGTGATCAGTACTGCCCACACTAGGAGCGCACACACACACACACTAGGAGCTCCTTTTGCGCGCATTTTAACCCTTCAGCAGGAGACTCGCATTTGCATCAATTTACATCAATTTGCACCATGTGCATGCTTTGTTTTTGTTATTTTTGTCTTCGTTTGACAATAACTTTATTCTGATTGGCCATTCTAAATGGTGCGTGTAGAGCTGAAGAACTGGTGGCGTTCTAAAAATAGAAAGATACGCGCAAAGGTTGATTCATGGGCCTGTTATGGGAGAGGCAAGCTCTTACTCACGGGCTTCTGCCGCAACCTACTCTTTGGGAATACTGTTTGGGTTCTTTTACGTCCCACAGGGCTATGAACATCGAAGAGTTGTGACACGGGGCCTACGGTTTATAGTCCCAACCCGAGTAGACTTCAGAGTCTAACCATTTGCAGATGTCTTTACAAAGGTTTCACTTTGTCCTCAGTTATTTGAAGACCCTGGCGGTTATCTTCATGAGGATGTGACAATAGCGAACAAATACTTTACCTGTTTTCAGTGAAGCTTGATTAAATATTGGTGGCCGTTTTTTGTAGAATCTTAGTTTTCTGATTCCCATTATTTTTTTCCTTTAGCAAGTCGAACACTTAAAGCATGAGTGTCTGCCTCGGAAGACTGAGAGACCACTCCCTATGTTTAAACAGAACCTGAATGCAGTTTACCTTCACCGTATTCGATTAATTCAAGTTCAATTAATGGCCGGGCTGTGAAAGACAATGAAAACGTAATAATATTATCATTTACTTGTATTATAAGTATCAATGAATAAGATTTTAAAGACTTTCTTTTGAAGAAAGAATATATGAAGGTCATATTGCAACGACAACTATGGAACGATTTTCTTGACGACTTTCCCATACACGATCTATGATTTTGCATTAAGCACGAGCAACCCCTCGTGCGGTTTCTTGGTTGCAGACCAATCAGAAACGTTGTGGTCATCAGGCCCAATCCGATTGGCCATAGTTTGGCTGGAGACGTGTTTTAAATTTAGATAACACAGTAAACTGATAGGCCAAGGCCAAATGAGAGAGATCGACACTTCTGGGTCATGCGGGGCTGAGGACAAATGCTGCATGTAGCGTCTTTCGTGCAATTAACTTTCTGTTCATTTTTAAGCCTATCAGCACACTTTTACGAGCAGCAATGTTTAGGTAGAGGGAAACTTAAACCATCCCATAACACCTGAGCTTTCCAAGAGTGTGATAACCTTTCTCACTACTATGCCCGGTATCTCCAAATCTTAGCTCCACGACTGGGAGATGCGACTTTTGCTTTAGGAAACCGCTGTCCTCTCTCCACACGTTATCGTTTGTGTCGCAGTTACAGCCGTTAGCAGGCTTTGCGCATTGCTGTGCTACCCCGCATTCGCATTTATAGGAATCCACTGGTCCCGCTCCACCCCAATATTTCATTTTGCCATGATTATGTGACTCCCACCAGCCGTAAGGATCACTATTGGAAAGAAGAACAGAGTTATAGCATTCGTATTTGATAAACTGTTCACAGTGGGAAGATACAGTGGTTAGGTTGGACAGCTGTGAAAAACAAGAGGGGCTCACTCCAGAGTACTGAATGGTCCTTTTGTAACTCCCTTGGTTTTCAAGCCCATTAACCAACGTTCTATTTTCACTATCGTGACCAATCACTGTCAAGCCGATTCCATTATTTTCACTCATGTTGCAAAAGACATCTAAGGGGTCGCAGCCTCCTTCACCATCAGGATCAATGGCATAAGAACCAATAGTGGCATCAGGGTTGTGAGATTTTATTTCACTGCAGCTTTTACCTAATCGAGTTGATATAATAAAGTAATGCATTTTATTGTATATTCAACAGAATATCGCGTTTCTGACTGGTCAACTGGCTTGTGGAGTGCAATTCTGAAGTTGCTATGGAAACACAAACACAGGAATTGATTATATAATAAATAAAAATTGTATGAACTTACTCATTCATCAAGTGATTTATGATCACTCGCGATGTTTTGAAAGTTTCTCAAATTGCACTCACAAACGGCTCGTGCAATTTGAGAACGTCCAAACATCACTCGTGCCCATGCATAAATCACGAAATGCAATCGCGTTAGTACGGTTTCCTAAACACACGTTGACAATTAATTCTCGACCTCGAGTTGGATATGAAGCCCGGCGCACACTAGACATAGGCGTTCCTTGGCATTTTCCGTTTGTAAGCCTCGGGGGAGCATTTTCAGGGGAAATACAACATGGGCGCGTTAGCGACCATAACGAGCACCAAAGGCGCGACATGCTGGGGGGGTCCGGGGGCACAGGAATATTTGAACATTTAAGCACTCTGAGATGTAATCTGTTGCATTCTGGGCCCGGTTGTTCAAAAGCCGATTAACGCTAATCCCAGATTAAAATTTAAACAAGGAGTTTATTTCTCTACTTCCAAGTGTTGTTCAACGCTGATATTCGGCAAAACTTTACATTAGAAGAAGTCAATCTTGAAAAACAAAAATAAGAAAAAGAAACTTTCACCAAAAAGTTAAAACTTGAAACAAAACTTTACGCTAATACTGGATTAAATTAATCGGCTTTCGAACAACCAGGCCCTGGAGGCTTAAACTTGGCAAATTCCAGGATTCCATATCGAACAAGAAATAATGGAGTATATTTAACAAAATGCAGCCAATTGAGGTTGGCTCAAAGAAGAAAAAACAACTTAAATGACCTGACTAAGGACACATTGGTTGCAAACATATGTGAAATACTGGACCTCAAAGAAATTCGAGAGCTAGTCGCCTGTTCGTTTTTTGCGTAAATTTCACCAATCACGGCGTCCACTGCAATGGGTATGACTCTGTAAGCATGTATCAGGGCAAGTGTTGCGAGTGGAGCGTAAGTGCGTCTTCACTTTCCCTGCTAGCATATCATGCGGAATGTGGTTTGAAGAGTGCCGTAAGGTTGTGAACGGCGGTTGGATCAAAGTGAGTTTCGACCCATGGCAGGGGTCTCTTTTCCCGTACTCGTCAGCCCAGCAGACGCAAAAGAAAAGAAACCTCTGCTAGCAGGGAAGTCTTCACTCTGCTCAACGTGCTAAAAGAGCGTTAGCAGGATGGTAATAAATGTGACCACTTTGGGACAAAGGTCCGCAATTTAGCGTTCTGGAGTGTCCGTGAGTGTTACTGGTTTTTCATTAGTTCAATAAAACCACTTTGTTTGTCACCACAAAATTTCATTTTCAAAGTGTCTTTCTTCTTTGAAAGATGGGTTTTGTAGGTTTCATAACGCTTATCTTGTACTCGGCTGTTGAAAGCTTTCAGCTTTACTGGAACTAGATATTGTCCTAAGAAACTATCTTCTTGTGACAGAAACCTGTCATTTAGTTCTTGTACGAGGTGATCGACCAAAGAAAAATACACGGCTCTTTCCCAGTACATCTCTGGCGCTTTCTAACATTCCTTTCAACAACTCTACACTAAGTCTACAGTTGGATCACCGCTGAGTCGTGCTTTGCGAATCGTTTACATACAACCGTATAAAACTATATATTATACCGTCCGAACGACTTGAAAGCCCGTGTTTAAAGGCCGGTATGCACCTGCTAGAGCTATAAGGCCTGGTTCAGACGTCGTGCTTCTGCCGTGCCAAACTCAAATGAAATTGTCATTTCGATTTAAGCACGGTAGTAGCACGCCGTTTGAAACCATTAAGCGCGGCACGGCTGACTCAGGTTCGACACGACTACTTAGCACGGCAGGACTTGCCGTGCCGCACGGCAGTAGCACGACTTGGTTTCAAACGGCGTGCTATTGTTGCACCGAACTCAATTCATAAATTAATTTAATGTATTTTGCATTATTTGCATACTATTACGCTGGATGGGTGGTTTGTTTTGTCTTTTGAATTTGGCCCGACTGTATTAGGTTCGACGATTGAAACCGCT
>OX421447.1:14799289-14819289 GCA_949126865.1 Montipora capitata
GCTTTGTTTTTGCAAGCCCGTAATCGGCCCGTGGGCATTACGGGAGAATAATGCCCTACAATTCAGTCACAATTAGCCAATCAGAGCGCGCGCTATATCGGCTACAAACACAAGCCATATAATAAAGGTTTTTAATGACTTTCTCTTATTGAAATATGCCAACCATTGGAATAAAGAAAAGGCAATGAGGTTGATAAAAATTGATAAAAGCAACGAAATCTTAAAGTTTGCCACAATGAAATAAAAAAGTAGTAACCCTTGCGTAATCCACTCCGGTATTTTTTTTGACTTCTGCAACAAGACCGTGAACATGCAATGCAACCAGTGCAGCTGAATCAATCCTTCATTCTATTTAGCAACTAGACATCACTCATCTTTCATTCGTCTGCCTACAAAACAAAAATAAAAATTTGAATTTTGAATGTTTGTTCGTAACAAAAAAAAATCGGAATGGATTATTTTGAAAATTTAGGGTTATGCAATGGCTTAAAAACTCGTGCAGCAGTCAATCGCCGCTTTCACCTCTATTTGGGAAATACACATCAGTAGTCTTTTCTTCGCCTGTTTACAAAAGAACATGTTTAATTAAACCACTGGTGATGATTGTTTTTAATAAAATGTGCTAGCATGAGTTTGTTTCAAAAACATGCAGTTCTTTGAAAGGAGAAAATAAAATCAGAATTGATTATTTTCAAAATTTAGGGTGTCGCCTTGAAAAGAAGATTCAGTGTACTCGAAAGGGCTTCAGTTGACCCCCTAATAAATTCATATTAGCTAATCAGTGGATAGAATTAAACCGGGATAAATCCCATATTCATATTAGTTTATGGACAAAATGGTGAATGCTAAATCGGGATATGTCCCATGTCAACGTACAGGCTTTTAATGATTCATGATTTGCAGAATTTTCTGGCATTTAAATATGCCAACCACTGGAACAAAGAACAGTCAATGAGGCTAATAAAAATTGGTAAAGTCAACGGAATCTTTGCTATAACGAAATTAAAAAAAACAGGGGTTCAGTTGCCGTAAACCTCTCCAGTATTTCTTTCGTCATCTGCAACAAGACGGAAGAACCAGTGCAACGGAGTCAATCTTTCTCTCTCTATTTAGCAAATAGACGACTCGCTGTGTCAGTCATTTTTCGTTCGTCTGTCTACAAAGGTTAAATCACAGGTAATAAGTTTTTTAATAAAATATTCTTGTATAAACAAAAGGATTTTTCATAAATTCGAGCAAAAAGTCAGAATTGATTATTTTCAAATTTTAGGGTCTTGGCTAAACTCGTGCAGAAGTCATCCTTTCATTCTATATCTAGCAAATAGACGTTAGTCTTTCATTAGTTTTAATGAAATATGCTTGATTTTTTTTCCAAAAAGAAGTCAGAATTTATTCCTTATTTTCACTTTCAAAATTTCTTGGACGCCGCCATATTTTCCTCACAAAAATGATAAGAGGGTTCGCAGTCTTCCCCAGGCCCCGCTCGTTTAATACCCATAGAATATCGCTACTGAAGGGCTTACTGAAGGGTAATAAGGCCTAAGCTAGATTAATAATTTAAGCCTAAGCTTTGATTTTAAAATGGTTAGCTTTGTCGTGAAGTTTGGTAACCGACCTTTCCTTTGTTTAATATTGTTTGTGCCCGAGTGATAATACAGCATTATCAAATTAATAATTTAAAATATTTTCCCTAAGCAGCTAGCGGTGTGGTGGTCAAGTGGTTAGGTGACGGGTTAATTAACATTCCCCGATTCAAGTCCAAAATACTTGGGTTGTCTTTCAAAAAAATACATGACCATTTCCCATGATCCATATCAAGCTTTCATATTCAAGGTAGAGAATGCGTTGATCCTGGAGTCTCTCCTGGCCTGAGAACGCTGGGCGAGATTGCACTCATCAACGAACGCGTTGCAGGCTAAACACTCTAGTTCCCCAAATCCAATAATGCACCTCTTTTACTCCCCAACATTTTGCATAATCATTGTTTTAGATGTCTCTTGGGACAAAAAGATGTCCCAATTGGGTTTTGAGAAAGTAGAGAATAGGTTTTTCCAGAATGCTAAATTCCGCCATTAGAAACTCAACTCGCACTGTATAAAACATGATTTCTGACTAAATAGAACTTAGAATGTTGGAGTATAGACTTTTTGTTATTGGGAGGAATTTTCTGAAAACAAATTGCTATGACAAGCCGTGTTTACTCGGAAAAATCTTTCAGGAAATTTGTGCAATTATAAATTAGTGATTACTAGTGCAGACTAAAAATGGTCTGTGTTGAAAACGAGTACATGACTATGTTAACACTGGGCAATTTTTCGCGCATCTTGTTTCACTCTGCCACAGACCGTGACATTCCGCGCAACATTTTGTTGTCAAAGTCAGACAACCCTGAGGATGCGACAACGCGTGACGTCACGTTATTTTGAGACAGTTGTAACAGCTGATTCAACTGATCGAAGAAAATCTTCCATAAAAACTTCAAATCGCGATGTTTCTTTTCGAACCGTTATTTTATGGACAGCCAAATAAATAAAGTTCACTCGCCCACTATTTTCTGCGTTGTCCTGAGTGATTTGGTGGGTTTTTTGAACGCTTTTCCCCTTCCCTCAAAATTCTGCTGGATTTTCAAGCTACTCTCAGGTTTTTGTTATCGTCAGGTGATGCGGACAGGAGTCATGGATCATTGGAAATTGATAACCGTCATCAAAATCAAATTAACCAATCAAAACCTCAGATTTCCCCCAAGAGAGATAAAATTATTAATCTGTGCTTTTTGATTGGCTAATTAGATTTTGATCAATAATTCTGTTCGGAAATAATCAAAGGGAATCTGGAAAAGATCAATACAGAGTATGGTCATCGAACAGTCTGGACATGGATGTTGTAGCACCATGCATCACTCATTGCGCGTGCAGACAAACTACTGTTGAATATGACAAAGTTAATGCACAAATTCTGCACAATTTTCTTTGCCACTCAATTTGTTTCGTTTTCTATAACAACTGGAAGGATACAGAAATTCTGTATCGCAGATGAGTGCCTTGAAAGGACATACATGCAGAAGCAATTTACCATCAACTAGACCCTCCGTGACACTGGGTTGCCTGTGGTACATGCACCGTTCCAGACAATTTTTTTCAAGTTGGGGGGTCATTAAGACCATTTAAGGGGTCACCCAGAAGTCATACCAGCAGAGGCCCTTTGGCTCACAGGTCCTCAAACGTTCGTGCCACGAAACAGATCTTTCTGAGGTTAAAAACCTGGCTACCGGCCTATTAATTAATCATTTGTCAGAAAGAAGACATTCCTGTCCTCTTTAGAAAAAATAAACACGCATTGCTTACGTGTGGTAGTGACGTAACACAGCGATTTATTCCATACAAAATGTCAACTGAGCTGTGTGTTGTCGTCCAGGAGATTCAAGTTGTCCTTGCGTAATATGTAGTTCTAACAATGCACGATATTGTTTTGGTATTGTCTATCATTATATACGTAGTGCCGTGGTAGAAGACTTCAGTGGGTAAATAGCCTGAGAAGACATGTGGTTACTAGCAAAGTACTGAACCCAGAAAGATTGAAGAAAATAAATGGGAAGTGAGAAACATTGGCTTCTAGGCTGACATGTTGATAATTTTAAAGCTCCCTCACAACTTCTTTCACCACAAGTTGAAGCGTGTCCTCTGAGCAGCTTTGTAATAGTAAAATTTACTAACATTTACTAAAGATCCCCTGTCCGGCGGGGTTGACCCTTCGTAAAACAGAAGCATTGGACCGAAAATACTATTAACGCAAACAAATGTGAACTCAGCAAGGTACAGATTTTGTTAGCTTGCTTTATGCGAAAACAAATATTGATGCAAAAGTAAATTGATACACAGTTTTTAGAAAGAGCAGAAGGACGTTTCCAGGACAGTCGCTCGAGAATAACATATTTACGACATGAAAACAAAATTAATTTTGAACCGCGAATACAGAATATAAAAAGTTACGATCAGAGACAAACATTTTGGGAGATTTTTGCTACGTTCAATTTTATTATTGTACTTTTGGTTGCACAAATAAATCGCAAAATCGAAAGTGACAGCGCCGGAATTCAGCAGGCGCCGTGATTAAGTTACCGCGGCATGTTTACTCGCCAAACAGTGAAGCATCTGTGTCAAATGATGGCAAGATACCGGCATTTCGTAAGTTTATTTTTCTGTCAAGTGTTATAAAGTTTGACAATAAATGAGCGAATTCAAAACAAAGATCACAATCGCCCAAACTCTGAACGAGGTTTGTTTCTGCAAAGTCAAAAATTTACTCTCGAAGACAAGGTTATTTATCACCAGGTAATTCCATCATTTTGGAAATAGCAGCTACTTTATTATTCATCGGCGTCACAATTTTTTGCTGATGTTGGGGCTCATTTTGTTGAAACTCAAGCACGCTTCCAACAGACCTCTTTATTTTCGTGAAACCTTTCCTGCTTACAGAGCAATACTAAAAATATCCTCCTGTATCACGTTTCAACCTTAAGCTCGAAAATTCGATACACAACATGATATTATAATTCACAAAGGCAGAAAATATCACAGAATCCTTTTCCAGCGAAACATTTTATTGAAACAAACAACATAAGATGCACTAAAACGCCATTCGCGTTGCAATGACTTTCGACGCCATTGCTGGTTAACGAGAATAACAAACTCACGAGGCAGAATGTATATTTATATTTAATAAGTTAGCACAACAGAAAAACGCTAACCTCATTTTGACACGAAAATGCTTTACTATTGCTATAAAAACTATCCAGTTAAGCTCGCATATTATACAACATGATGAATTCATAACGGCCACCTTTTCCAGCGAACAATTTTTTGAAACAAACAACATATTTGGAGGCGAAAACCTCTTCCTATTTCATTGCGTGCGTGAAGACAAGAAACTCAATCGTGTCAAATTACCATGTACTTCAGGTTCAAACCCTTTCCTGAAGAACCTTTTCCTTGAATAACAAAAAGATGCTTTACTATTGCCATAAAAACTATCCAGTTAAACACATGATGAATTCATAAAGGCCACCTTTTCCAGTGAACAATTTTTTGAAACAAATAACATATTTGCTATTAGAGGCAAAAACCCCTTCCTATTTCATTACGTGCGTGAAGAGAAAAAACTCAATCGTGTCAAATATGCGCAATATTACAACAAACTAAAATTTCAGGATCAAACCGTTTCCATGAAGAACCTTTTCCTTGAACAATGAAGCACAAAATAGACGACAAGCTTTCTTTCAAATAATTCTTGGCTGTCACATTTCCAATTTTTTTTTTTACCTGAAGACTGTGCAGAGTTGATCACAGATCCACTTAAGGTGTTCGATTCGTTCTCTGTCTTTGTTGAACCCACAAGTTACCAGAAAATTTTCCATTTGGTTTCAGTGTTCTACATAACAGCACACCTAGTAAAATCTTAGAAATGCAGCTCACTTTGATTTCGGCTCGACGGGCGACAGATTGTTGTCGAAGTCCATTACTCGTCGCTTTTGAGATTCCAGGTGTTGGTTTTTCACCGCCTGCCTAGGTTATCCAACTGACTTTCCATTATTGGGCTCCATAAGGGTATATTTTGTTTAAGGATCCACTAAAACGCCATTCGCGTTACATGACTTTCGACGCCATTGCAGGCTGAGTTAATGATTCTACTGTGTCCACCAGAGAAATCTACGCAGTTCCACTACCCTCTCGATCCTAAGAAAATACGCGCAGAAGGCTCTATGCACAAAGACACCACTTACCAGGGGAGTGACAGGCAAGACTTTAACCGACACGGAAAAAAAAAAAACAAACAAACAAACGAAACGGAGATCCCGACTGGGTTTGCCATACTGGCAACCCAGTAATAAAGCAGGCCGCTCCTCAGTAGTGGCAAAAATTGCCATTTTCCACGGGATGCATGAAATAATTTAGGACAGGTCGTATCCAACCAAATTAATATAAGAAAGTGGTTACAAAACAAGATAAGTTTCAATCTGTCTTATTTATACGCTATTTCATTTTGTCCTTGACCAAAGCAAAAAATACATTATGTCTAAATTTTTCGAGATGATAATTAATACATCAGATTTTTCGATTTATTTACTCGACTCGTTTAAACTGCAAAACGGAAACAGATGAAAACGCACTGTTTTCACTTGTGAAGTCAACAGGGTATCGTAAACAATTTATCGTTTAACTGGGCTCCATAGTCAATATGCAAGGGGAGTACTTGAAAACGTCGGCCCGACGTTTTCAAGTTGGTATTCATTTTAATCTTGGCTACGCGTAGCTAAAAACTTTTAAGAATGGTTTCTGTGAGCTAGCCTAGAATAGCCGTTTCGAAGAAACTATGGCCATTAATTTTCGTTTGCCATCAGTAAACAGGTCTCCTTTGCTTCCTCATTTTTACTAACAATCCATGACACTGACCCTTTATGCTTCCGATTGCCGCCTCCCACCAAGGTGGCGCGGGTTGGATTCCCAGACTTGGCGTCACATGTGGGTTCTCTACTCTGCTTTCCTCCTGGTACTCCGGTCTTCCCTCTCCTGAAAGACGAACCACAGATTTGATATGTGTTGAGTTGATTTCTGTATGATGTCCGCAATTAGTTTTTTAGCGCTAAATACATTTGACATTTAAATAAAGTTCGTTATATTATTATGAAATATAATAAATGTTATTGAACCAAGTAGTACGTCATTGGGAGTGTTGTTAGTTGTAAGTTTTCCAAGGACGTCAGCTTCGAAGTCAGAGTCATGAAGAAGAGAAAAAATAAGGAAAAGAGTTAGTTTAAATACAGCAGCGTTGTGGAGTTTACGTTATCCAAATAGTTTACAGAACTAGACGAAGTTCTTGACCCAAAGTAATTAAGAAGGGTAAAAAAAACAAATAGCGTTTCGTCTATAACTCGCACTTTAAATACATACACTTTTTCATTTATGAGGTGGAGACGGTAGCCTCGAAACACAATAGTTGGGGTGGTCAGTTGTCTCCTCACCAAAAACACGCGAAGGAGAAAAAGGAATCTGTCCTTCATTCAAAAAACATTTCTCGCACTATTGGTGTCTTAGCACCACGTTGCATAGATGATGCACAGGCATGATGCACTGCACAGGCAGTGAAGTGGATTAGTGCTCAAGAGACAGAAAATGAAGTCTTCCTTCAGATTGTTCTCAGCTCCTTCTAAACATGTTGTTGTTGTTGTTGTTGCTGAAAAAAAAAGAAACTCACAAGAATGGGGTTGTTTCAAATGTTCACTGATGTCGATTTGTCCCTTAACGATTTTTGAAATGATATGTTTGGATTTGCATTACGGTATTGCGGATCAATATCGAGATAAAGGAAAAAAGAGAACACAAATATTTCATTGTTAGTAATTTTGTTCAGCTTTAAACACGAAGACTCACTGTAAAAGGAGTGGCTTCAGGCTCTGTTTTGTCCTAATTCATCCACGACAAGCTCGACCAATAATCCAAGATGTTAATCAAGATTACTTAAAACGTTCGTTTTATTACAGGTTTATCAATTTTTGGAACAAACTACCAAGGGATATTAAAAGCGTGGACTCATTTCATACTTTTAAAAGGAGGCTTTTAGATTTTTATGTTGATAAAACCCTTTCTTATAGTCTTCCAAGTCGTGAGGGTGTAAGTTAATGAAGCTATTTTTAAATTAATTTGATTGTAAATAATATCATATGATAATTATTATTATTTTTATTACTATACTTTTACGATTATAATTATTATTACTATTTTGTTAATATTTATTGGGGTTGAATATCAATTGGGACATCGTCCTGTTTTCTTCTCCAGTTACTGATGTTATTTTGTACGCGCAACAAATTCAATAAAGATGAAAGATGATAAAGAGATGTGTTAATAATATACAAAATTAATGTAACAGCTAGTTTTGTTTTCCCTGGAGTTCTGATGTTTCCTTCAGGACTCTCGGAAAACAAAGCTAACTAGTTTCCCGAGAGACCAGACATGAAGTTGCTTTGTTATATACAGTAGAACCCCGCCTCTGGGCAACCTCGGTAACAAGGTCACCTCGTTATTGCGGCCACTTTTTTTTTGGCCCGGCAAAGCCGTCCTGCATTCTCTTATAGAAAACCTACCTCGTTAATGCGGACACCCGTTCATACGGCCAACGGCCACAATTTTAAATCCCAAACAGTAGAATCCGCTATAATTTCACCCCGTTAACACGGCCACTCACGCTAAATTAAAAGCCTAGAAAGCCGAAGTCAACGTGGTCTGCTCTGGCCTTAAAAATGAGAACTACAATCTTGGACAGAATAAAATGGAACATCAGCAAACCCCCATTCCCCCAAATCAAGGATGAGGCCGCGCAAAAGCCAAAACGCGCCATTTTCCCATCCTTGATTTGGGAGGGAGGGGGAGGGGGAGGGGGAGGGTACAAATTTCCCATCTATTTTGTCCAAGATTGTAGGTCTTTCAGTTTCCTTCTATACTCCAACGGCAACATATTAAGTATGTGCAAACAGTCTTTATGGGGCATGTCTTTCACGTAACTCAAAATAAATTTCTTTGCTCGGCGCTGGACATTATTTAGTAAGAGTTTGGCGTATTCCAACTTAAGACGAACAATTGAACAATATAAGAGTTTCCTGATTTCAGTGTTACTGATGTCTCTGCAGATTCGGTGAATAAGGTCAAGAGTGCGGTTTGCTTGCAGGGAGATCTGCTTAATGTGTCGAAACCACTGGAGGTGGTCGGTAATGGTTATACCGCACTTCGTTGGTTTCGGAACTGTTGTCAGAAGGGACCCGTCTAGGTGGTACTCTCTCCGCTTTGATGGCAGATTCTTTCGGGAGAGGTTCAGAGTCCAAGAGTAAAAAAATTGTATTGTTTTTACGTAAAGAACTCCCAAAACGGATTGCATTATGGGATTGTGCAAGTAGTGAATATAACAACATCGCTTTATTACACCTCACCATTGTTTTTAACATTAACGGCGTCATAAGTTCAGCCGGGTCGGGTTCGGGTCTTTTATGTTACTTCTAAAAACCGAAGTTGAATGCCCTTAAAATCGCTAATTTTCATTGCAAGGTTCTAAAACTTTGTAACTTGGGCTTTTCTAAGTATGTATGTATGTATGTATGTATGTATGTATGCATGCATGCATGTATGTATGTATGTATGTATGTATGTATGTAAGAATTTCGCTTCGCAGGCACTTTAATTAAGGGGCCGTCCATTTAACTCTTTATGGGGGGGGGGGGGGGGGGTGATTTCTGGTCAGAAAAAAAAGCGTCGTGTTTACATTTACATTGTGGTTATTGCAGTAATATTTTTAATAGGCTAACCAGAGTGGCTCGCTGGCTTGCAGATTATCCGGAATGGTTGCAGTTTTGCTGGGATTTTGTAAAGCCCCCCAGGAATGATGAAATAGCTTTGCAACATTTTTTTTTCTTGCTTGCAGCAGTGCAAGAATTTTTTTTGTATTTCATTTGTGCTGCATGCAATTTGTTTCTTCCAACAAGCGCTTGCAGGAATTTTTTTTCCAAAATCACCCACCCCCCCCCCCCCCCCCCCCCTCAAGAGTTAAATGGTCGGCCCCTAAAGGGACAGTGCCCGAGGAGAGAAGGACACTTTCACGGATCGACCTGTATGCGTTTACCCTCCGAATTATGATGGCAAACTACATGAGCAGGAGAGTAGCTACAAAAGCTAATGTCTACGAGTGAAAATACAAGAATTAAGTTAAAAATTTACAATAACAATTGAACATTAATGTTTAATAGAATAAAATACAGACCATGATAAAACAAAATTAAGAATCTTCCTCTTAAATACATTTAAGACGTCACAGGTTATCAGTACTTCGGGTAATAAAGAATTCCGTAATTTTGCAGTTATATGTTTAAAAGAGTTTAGACCATACGTTATTGTTTTGGATCCGAAAGTGACAGGATCTGGCTTCCACGTACTGATGTAATTTGAAGAGCGGAAAGTAAACGTGTCTCTCATATAACTCGGGTAATTTTTTTACAAACAAGCTCTTATACAGTAAAATTAACATATTCTGAACAAGCCTATTACTTAACGAAGTAAGGTTAACCCTGTCTGTAACTGGTGATAGGAAGAACTGCTATCTTTGTTAATAAACCTAATTATGCGTTTATTTAAAGCCTCTATCTTTCCTGCATTACGTGCACCACAGTGATGCCAAACTGCGAGTCAGTATTGAAATAAATGCGGTAGGATAAAGGCTCTATACAAATTATGTTAACATAGTGTCACTTGAGATAAATGAATGAAACTTTATTTAACCACGGACAATTCATCAGCTATTTACAGAAAGATCAAAACTAAAACTACTCAACTATAACTATAAACTACATTATATTAAAACCCTGCTTTCCGTGAATGCCGTGCCTTAAAGACCTTTACTGATTTCGCGTTTGAACGACCTGAGGGATTCCGCGCACCTAGCCTCATAAGGAGGGCGATTCCACAGTGTGGCGCCACTATAATAAACTATTTTTGAAATAATTTGTCCGTGGCAATCTAACATTAAGTTATATAAGAATAAGAGTAGACCGAGGATGGTTCCCTGAGGGACACCGTAGGTCAATACACGGCTGTCAGATAAGGACCCACCAACTGAGCATTGTTGTATACGGTTCTCCAAATACGACTGAAACCATTTTAATGAAGTTTCAGATATACCATAAAAGTCAAGCTTAGATAAAAGAATCTCGGGGTCAACGGTATCGAAAGCTTTCTTTAGATCTAGGAAAATAATCGCGTTGATTTTCCCGATATCTATTTTTTAGTATAAATACACAGGTGATTATACAAAAGCGCGCGCTCTCATTGGCTCGCTATCTCGGATTATCAGCCGATAATCACCTCGACGGACAAAATGGTTGCCAGTAGTCGTTTTGCCACTGTAAGTGAAGATGATTTCGCGTTGAAATGTCTCTTTTTTGAAATAATCAACTGTGTATTTATACTAAAACAATTATTCGCCTCAGGCTCAGTGATTATCGGTGAATATTCACCTCGACTTCGTCTCGGTGAATATTCACCGATAATCACATCGCCTTCGGCGAATAATTGTGAAATATTCCCAGGAGTCAGTTGCCTCAAGTAAAGCTGTAACAGTTGAATGAATCGCACGAAAACCCGACTGATGTTTAGATAGTATATCGTGCTCCTCTAAATAGGCATATAATTGATCGTAAACGATTCTTTCAAAGACCTTGACTACAACTGGAATAACCGAGATCGGACGATTATTGTTTAAGTCGTCTCGATCGCCTTGCTTGCAAAAGGGTGTGACTCTAGCTGATTTCCAGTCTTCTGGGAGTTTACCCTGACTAATAGATTGATTAAAAATATCGCATATGGGCACACAAAAGAGATCGGCACACTCTCGAATAAGCCTCGCAGATATTCTGTCCAGGCCAGTTTCCTTTGACTTGTTTAGTTTGTTCATGAGTGAAAACACTTCGCTTGCATCAGTTGGATGGAGATGGAAACGTGTGAGTGAGATACCTTTGGTAGTCTCCGCTATCGGAGACAATATCACTGGTAAGTTTTGGACCGATAGTGGAAAATGGTTGTTAAACTCGTTTGATATTTCTCGTGTATCAGTTAAAGCCATCCATTAATTTTTAGTGACGTCACTGACGTTTTCTCAGATTTCCGGGACGTTAACTTATTAATAGTCTGCCAAGTCTTTCGAGAGTCACCTGTGTGGTCATTATAGCTATTTTGATAGTATGGTTGTTTGGTTAATCTTATTTCTTTGTTGGTTATATTCCGTTGTCTTTTGTATGACATCCAATCATTGGGAGCATTCGATTTGATAGCTTTTAGATCAATTTGTGTAGCCGCAACATAACATTGAACTGATTGTTTATCTTCTTACAAATGTTGAATCTATAATTATAGAAACAAAGTTTGTTATCAAGGTTCATACCAAATATATCTATAGAACATGCTATGAACATCGAAGGGTTGTGAGACGGAGCCTACGGTTTATAGTCCCTATTCGAGTAGACTTCAGAGTCTAACCATTTGCAGATGTCATGACAAAGGTTTCACTTTGTTCTCAGTTAAATGAAGACCCTGGCGGTTATCTTCCTGAGGATATGACAATAGCGAACAAATACTTTACTTGTTTTCAGTCAAGCTTGATTAAACATATTGGTGGCCGTTTTTTTGTAGAATCTTAGTTCTCTCATTCACATTAATTCGGAAGACTGAGAGACCACTCCTGTGTTTAAACAGAACCTGAATGCAGTTTACTTTGACCTTATTCGATTAATTCAAGTTCAATTAATGGCCGGGCTGTGAAAGACAATGAAAACGTAATAATATTGTCATTTACATGTATTATAAGTATCAATGAATAAGATTTTAGAGACTTTCTTTTAAAGAAAGAATATATGAAGGTCATATATTGCAACGACAAGTATGAAACGATTTTCCTGAGGAAAGATCATCTGAGGTCTTCGTAAACTGAAGAAAATTGTTTTTATACTTTCTCTTTAACACTGAGTCTTTTTCTTTTCTCATGGTTTAATGGACCTGTTTAGCTTGTACGATATGCACGTGCATAAAACGACATTTGAAAGAAACTGTTCCCAAGAGTAACATCACGTGGTCTGAAATGGGAAGACCACGTGACCTAGAAACGTTGCCAGTCCGGAAACTTTTGAGGAGGTCACGTTGTCGGCCAAACGTCAAAAGTCCACAATCCAGAAGTCTCGATCTGCGATAAAACACGTCCCATCAGTTTTCGGTGTATGTCTCTTTTAAGACGGTCACTGTTGAACTTTTGCGAGAAAAAGGGTGCCGATATTGCGTCCCTTACATGATCCATGACCAATCAGAAACAATGCTGTCAACAGGCCCAATCTAATTGGCATAATTTGACGAGAGACGTGTTTTAAATTTCTATCATACAGTAAACTGATGGACCAAGACCAAATGAGAGAGATCGACATTTCTGGGTTTTGGGCTTCAGGCATATGTTGCATGTAGCTTCTTTCGTGATGTAATTAACTTTCTTTTCCTTTTTTAAAGGGGCTAGGTCACGCTATTTTAGGTAATTTTGTTTAATTTTCTTAATTATGAGCTCTAAACGTCAAATTGGCAGAAGAAGAGTCTTTCACTTGCAAAATCACGGCCACATAACAACTGAGAATGATTTCCCAGCTGTGTAAATGACATTTTGATATAGACTGATAAAAATTTGAAAAAAGGTGGGCCGACGTTTTTCAAATTTACCTAAATTCAATCCATTTCAATCCTCTCCAGTTTTGTCCATCCATGTCCCTTCTTGGCTACCCTGTGTTTTGTTAGAGTTCTTCTATAGTTTTGAACAGTTATTTTGATATTTTAGTTAATTCTATGACCATTCGATCAGTGCTGAGATTGCCTAAAATTGCGTGACCTAGCCCCTTGTAGCCTATCAGCACACTTTTACGAGCAGTAATGTTTAGGTAGAGGGAAACTTAAACCATCCCATAACACCTGAGCTTTCCAAGAGTGTGATAACCTTTCTCACTACTATCCCCGGTATCTCCAAATCTTAGCTCCACGACTGGGAGATGCGACTTTTGCGTTAGGAAACCGCTGTCCTCTCTCCACACGTTATCGTTTGTGTCGCAGTTACAGCCGTTGGCAGGACTTGCGCACTGCTGTGCTACCCCGCATGCGCATTTATAGGAATCCACTGGTCCCGCTCCACCCCAATATTTCATTTTGCCATGATCATGTGACTCCCACCAGCCGTAAGGATCACCATTGTAAAGAAGAGCAGAGTGATAGCATTCGTATTTGATAAACTGTTCGCAGTGGGAAGATTCTCGGGTTAGGTTGGACAGCTGTGAAAAACAAGAGGATCTCACTCCAGAGTACTGAATAGTCTTTTTGTAACTCCCTCGGTTTTCAAGCCCATTAACCAACGTTCTATTTTCACTATCGTGACCAATCACTGTAACGCCGATTCCATTATTTTCAGTCATGTTGCAAAAGACATCGAAGGGTTCGCAGCCTCCTTCACCATCAGGATCAATGGCATAAGAACCACTAGTGGCCTCAGGGTTGTGAGACTTTATTTCACTGCAGCTTTTACCTAATCGAATTGATATCATATAGTAATGCATTTTATTGTATATTCAAATAAATATCGGTTTTCTGATAGGTCAAAGACAATTGCATAAATAGGTTATGGCGTGCAACACAGAAGTTGCTATGGAAACAGCGATGGAGTAATGTTGTTGATTATATAGTAAATAAAAATCGTATGAACTTGCTAATGCATTTTGTGATTTATGGTGAAAGTTTTAAAGTTTTCAAATTGCGCTCGCCAACGGCTCATGCAATTTTGAAAACTTCCAAACATCACTCGTGCCCATGCATAATGATCACGAAAATCAATCGCATTAACATACGTTAACAATTAATCCATGTGCAGGCGTTGGATATAAAACCCGCCGCACACTAGACATGGGCGTTCCTAGACATTTCCGTTTGTAAGCCTCGGTGGAGCATTTTCAGGGGAAATGCAATATGGGCGCGTTAGGGACTATAAGGTGCGCCAAAGGCGCGACGTGCTGGGGGGTTCCGGGGGCACGGAAATTTTTGAACATTTAAGTGCTCTGAGATGCAATCTGGTGCATTCTGGAGGCTTAAATTTGGCAAAGGCCAGGATTCCATATTGAACAAGAAATAATGGATTTTAGTATAAATACACAGGTGCTTGTCATTTAGTTCTTCAAAGTGATCAACCAAAGAAAAATACACGGATCTTTTCCAGTACATCTCTGGCGTTTTCTAACATGCCTTTCAACAAGTCTACACAAAGTCTACAGTTGGATCACCGCTGAGTCGTGCTTTGTGAATCGTTTACATACAACGTATAAAACTATATATTATACCGTCCGAACGACTTGAAAGCCCGTGCTTACGTGCTTTAAGGGCCGGTATGCGCCTAATAGAACCATCAGTTTATCGTTGTCAAACATGGCCGTCAAACATGCGTCCTGGTGTAAGGTGGTGAGGCGTTAGCTTTGCACGCGCGCACACTCATGCCAAAAATTATTTAACATGTTGAAAATTCGTCTCCGATGGCACGCGTGTTTAAAAGAGCTGAAAACGCCACCGCACACTGGGAGAACTTGATTACGCGAATAGCCACGAATAAAACTTCGCTCAACTGATAGCTCTGGTGATGTGCGCCGGGATTGAGATGATAGATACCCACCGAGACGGGTAACGCCAAGTAAAAAAACTGATGGGTGCAGTTACCGATGGTTTTAGGTAACGGTATATAATAGTTCCTATACCTTGATGGCTAAACCAATCAAAACGTTAGAACTGCATTTTCCAATGATCTAGTTTTTATTAATCATGTATATCATGGAATCTTATTTTGTGCGCAACGAAGGACCGCTATTCGTTATCCTCACTCACGGAAAATTTCGCATGTGCCCTCAAAGCTTCAATTCTCGGCCAAATATTCATTTTTCGGACAATCTCTCGGCCGCGGAGAGTATCAGCCGACATACCAGCCGCCTTAAGTGGTTTATTTACTAAATATACTGGAACTGTTATTGTAATTGAAATGATGCATTTAATCAAGTATATAACGCACCATACCTTTCCGTTCACAATGAAGGCCGACAAACCCTGGATGACATTTACAGCGATATGAATTCTCTTCAAAGTCAGGAACACACTCGCTTTCATTTTGACAGCTGTGATTGTGACAAGGAGACTGTGGCTGCGAAGTAAATTGAAATTGATTTCAATAAATGGTTTAAAGGGAATTTAAGAAGAGACCTTTTTCTCAACCATTTCTTTTTTTTATATTTTTACTGGACATTTCCACGTTTTGTAAAACATACTCCAACCTGTTTCATTTATTTCGAAAGAAATCTGAAGAAAGACAAAATACTTTACCAGTTTCAGCACTTGAACTCCTTCAATTTGACAACTGTCGGTATATATGTAGTCTTATCGAACAGTAGAAGATTATGTCCAAGTAAAGAACGTCTCACAGAATTATGTGAGACGGGGCCTGCGGTTTATAGTCCTTATCATAGAAGACTTGAAAGTCTAACCATTTGCTGAAGATGTAATTACAAAGGCAGCACTTTATCTTCAGCTATTTTAATATCCTGAGTTTTGATCCGGCCGAGGTTCGCACTCGCGACCTGTTGCTTGGCAGACCGATACTCAATCAACTAAGCCACCGGTGCGCAAAAAGGACTTTTTTGGTGGGTGTTTCAGCACAAGAACGCGTTAATAAAATAAATGAAAAAACAAAAAAAGTTTGATCATGACTGAGAAAGGCTGCGTGAGATTAACTAGAGTTGGAATGATTACCAAACGGTTTCTAGATCGCAGCCGTTGTATGTCTCCAAAGTAATTAAAATCAAGGCCTTTTAGTCAATCATTGCACGCTGTGTTGCCGATTAAACACATTTTTCCAATAAACGACCTTGTACGCCATCTGTATAACAAACAATTTTTAAATGTTCCGATGACTTGAAGAGAAATCGTTACTGAGTAGTACAGAAAGAGTTCAGAACTAATCACTAATTTTATTTACGGCAAACAAGATCTTTAATCGCTTTATTCCGGGTTGCGCAGAGTTCTCCCGTTTTCGGGATATTTCAATTAACAGTAAACGCAAGGTCAGATCTAACGTATGCATGAAAAGTGACTCTCTACAGTTATTTAAATATAAGCAGGTGCCTTCGCCAGATTGTGTTTCTAAAATTTCAATTACGATACTTACATGAACTAAAATACATAAATGAGGCCTTGTAAGATCCGCATAATTAGTAAAAAGCTGCATGCTGCTTCCAATCATTTTTCATCGCAGGGTATAATCAACTGTTTATTACATTTATGCTTAGCATGGCGATTACAACGGTTAAGATTCCTTCTATGAAATGAGTAGTTAAAGGCAATTGAATTAACCGCCGTCAACGAAGAGCAAAATCGCTCTGACGAAGCCTTAGGGCTAACAATGCTCGACGAAGCTTGAAGTGCCAAAGCTCACAAACCTTAAATGTTAAGGGGGTTGACGTACCTCTAAGCTCCTTTAACAAAACGAAAACTTTCACCCCCCATCGACGCATGCCCTGTGGGAGTTTCTTTAGAAACGAACCCCTTCATAAACAATAATAGCCTTATTCGATATTCTTTTCGAGAGAGAATGTATGAGATAAAACGAGATGTAAATTACTTACTGGGCTAAAATGATGAAAGGAAGCATTGCTTAGAATCTTCGCGTTTGCGTGAAACATGTCGTTGTCTAACAATTCGCAAGGGTACGAGCCCTGCGAGTCTGGGTAAGCTGCAAAGTTGAACGAAAAGCACTTCGGTTCACCGATGCATGTGAATGCACAACTCAATTCATCTTCCGATTTGGAGGTTGCAATTTTCGTGGCCGTTAAGGAATGATAATAATATGGCTGGAAGCTTCCGAAAGCCATAGAGTTGTGCTGTTTCTTGCCAGGATTACTTTGCAGCCAAGCCTTAGCGATTCTTGCCGAGAGAGCAACCAAAAGTAAAGCAAATACCACTGGTTTCATTGCAGTGAGAAGCATCTTGCATTTAAGTGAATTGTGCCGAGGGTTGGGATTTTACAAACAACACTGAACTATGTATTATTCATAAGACCTCCCACGTAACCTCACAATTTTGTCTTTTTCTGATATTTGATGTTTGGCCAATGACAGTTTTTCTGTTTTTTGACCGACGGTGACATTCCATCAGCCGTATGCAAACATTTATCATAAACATCCAAACTTATTGAAATTACTAGGATATATTTTAAGTTAATAATTTACCTGGATAAAGAAGCGGGGAAAAATTGAGATGAATTCTGGACGAGGGGTGATGGGTATGCAATTTTTGGAGAATTGAATGACTCATGATTTTTAAGCGTCTCTATGTTCGCGGTTTTGTTTTGTTGTTACTAAGCGCTGGAAGAATACAACTCGTCAACTCCCCAAAACAGTACGGACGACTTAAGACCTGAGCCCAATTTTTGTCGTACGTTTCTTGCTTCATTTATTAATCAACTTTTTTTACGTTAATGCTCAGCCCCCCGTTAAAAATTAATAGTTCCGTCCCCATTTTTGGGGCATTATTTCTACCTACTACGCGCAAAGCGAATTTTTAACTAGGGTAGGTAAATACGACTGTTCATAATTCGTTATCAGGTACGCATATTAATGTCTTCGTTTATAATGCTGGGCACTAGGCCATAAGACCCTTGCCTTGAGAACCGGAGCTCCCGGGTTCAAGACTCGTTCTGACCACTCGTCGAATTTGTTCCCGGTATAGTCACCTGTAAATAGCCAAACTGGTTCGTTTCAGGCCAGTTGGGATTCTTAACAGTTGTTGTTCTGTCGTCTTGCTCATTGGCACTGAAAAGCCCCGGCCTATGGGCAGTGGTCAACCAAGTATATATGTATATATAAAACGAGGGGCTAGAGAGCGTGTAGTTTTTTAAATATCAATTAATTCCCCCCTTTTCAACTTCTTAGTATGGACTGTGTAAAAGTCTCAATGTTCAGTGGTTTGAAAAGGTTGAAGCTTATCCTTTTACACAACTGAAAATATAGGATATTACATGGTGGCGAGAAGATATGGCTTTTATGTTTGAATGGCAAGAACAATATCTCACTGGTGAACACAGCGAGCGACAGAGATATTGTTCTTGCCACGAGAACATAAATCGGAATTCACATCTTCGAGCTAACGAGTAATTTTCTTTTTATTATATGGACAATACATATACATGGTGGAGATTGAAAAGCAGGCTTTCAATACAAATATAGGTAAACTATAATACAAACACAAAAGGTGGGAAAAGGCGGGAATAGTGACATCGTTGGTTAATGTGACCACCCCTGTGACGTGCAAAAAATACGCCACTCGGTTTCTGGATGCAGTGGTCGTAATGATTCTAAGAGTGTCCTATTTCCTTTTTTGTCCATAGTTGGGTGCAAAATGCTTTGTTTGGTGCGTATTAGTAAAACAATATCTGATGCCAATGTACCAGCACCATTAATAAAATTAAATTGGTTCCAGCTTTTGCTTGGGGCCTTATATAGAGTACACTATTTTCTCCTTATTTTTTCATTCGAAAAATTCTTCGTTTTATTTCTATATATAATTATTTTAATAAAAAAATTCCTCTTTTCCTCTCTTTTACCACTTTTCCTCTGTTTGAACACCTGAAATTTCATTAGATAATACATGATTGCGTTTAAAATCCTTTTACTCGGAATGTTATGGAAAATTCTTCGTATGTCAGTAGAGACGGACTTTGCAAGGTCGATTTACAAATCGCACCGATATATGTAGTGTAACCGAAAGGGCTTCAATTGACCCCAAAATATATTCATATTAGTTTATGGACAATGGTGAATGCTAAATCGGGATATGTCCTATGACAACGTATAGATTTTAATGACTCATGATTTTTCGGAATTTTCTGTTGTTTAAATATGCCAACCATTGGAACAAAGAACTTTCAATGAGGTTAATAAAAATTAATAAAATCGAGGAAATCTTTGCTGCAATGAAATAAAAACGTGGTTCACTTGCGTAATCCAATCTGGTATTTCTTTCGTCTTCCGCAACATGAGACGGAACAATGAAATGATAATGAGTTTCGCAAAAATCTTTGAACTTTTTCCACAAACGTGTTCGTAAAAAAAAAAAAAAAAAAGAAAATCGGAATGGATTATTTTGACAGTTTGTGGTTATTGGCTGCTTGCATGAGTTTGTTTCAAAAACATGCAGCTCTTCGAAAGGAGAAAATAAAATCAGAATTGATTATTTTCTAAATTTAGGGTGTCGCCTAGAAAAGAAGATTTAGAGTACTCGAAAGGACTTCAATTGACCCCAAAATATACGCATATTAGCTAATGGATAGAATTAAACCGGGATAACTCCCATGAAAACGTA
>OX421447.1:14826789-14831789 GCA_949126865.1 Montipora capitata
AAAAAAAAAAAAGACACAAACGAAAGGGAGACACCGAAATAAAATTGTTATAAACCCGGTGTTTGGGAGGCGAAGCACACTCATATAACAAATAAAAACGAGTGCAAGGGAGAGAGGAGCCGAAGAGAGAAGCGCTACGCAAACCCAGTGTTTGCGAGGCCAAGCACACTCAAATATCAAATAAAGCGTGTGCGAGGGAGAACGGAGCCAAAAAGAAAGCACTACAGAAACCCGGTGTTTACGAGGCGAAGCACACTGACATGATAAATAAAAGGTGTGCAAAAGGGGACGAAAACCGAGCAAAACAGCCAAATCGGCGTAAGCGAAACATAGGCGTACAAAAGATAAAATAAAAACGAGGGGACGAAAACTGCAGCCACGTAGACGACGAAGGGGAGGGAAAGGCGAAAGGGCGAACACCAGCCAGGGAAAAACCAAGCTGTAAAACCAGCAAAAATTATACCGCAAAGGAGCTTGATTTTGCTGAGGATTCTCAACATTAGCTGCGGCAACCGGAGGCACTTGAACCAGGGCTTAAATGGCGGAAACAGCAGCTCCAACTGGAGCTTGCGCGTCAGCCATAACACGGTAATTTTTTTTTTTTTTTTACATACAACTACATACTACTACATTCACTAACCTACACATGAGCCTGCATAAGCTACGCTAACAACATATAGAGAGAGGAGACTGGGTCTAGCCGGCATGGCGTCTGGAAGCGGTTTCTGACGCTCTGCAAAATGGGTTCTTTTGCCAAGTTTTGAACCATTCTTCATCTTGACGGGTTTTTTCTCTTTTTCGATGTATTTAAAAATGGTCTACGCCTAAGCTTAGGTCTTTTCTTTTTTAAATGGGCAGGAAACGCTCCAAAAGAGGTTCGGGTTCGTCTGTTAATAGCGAGGATATGTCGGCTGATGGCAGCAAGACCTACCAAGTCAAGGACGCTATCGATGCCTCAAGGGAAGATATGGAGGCGGGCTTCGCAGGTCTACGTTCTGATATCGATAGACTCAGGTATGAATTTAAATCGGACGTTGAAAAAATTGAGCATGAGATGAAAGAAATCAAGCAGGGCTTGAACTCGGCCCAAGGAGATGTTGAAATGCTGAAGGAAAAGATAGATAAAGATTTGAAGGAAACAACCGCGGAATTAGACGCTTTCGACCTAGAGCTACGTTAAACGCAGAAATTGAAAACAACATAAAACTTGATCTGGCTTCCACGTACTGATGTAATTTGAAGAGCGGAAAGTAAACGTGTCTCTCATATAACTCGGGTAATTTTTTTACAAACAAGCTCTTATACAGTAAAATTAACATATTCTGAAGAAGCCTATAACTTAACGAAGTAAGGTTAACCCTGTCTGTAACTGGTGATAGGAAGAACTGCTATCTTTGTTAATAAACCTAATTATGCGTTTATTTAAAGCCTCTATCTTTCCTGCATTACGTGCACCACAGTGATGCCAAACTGCAGGGCAGTATTGACATTAAATGCGGTAGGATAAAGGCTCTATACAGTTTATGTTAACATAGTGTCACTTGAGATAAATGAATGAAACTTTATTTAACCACGGGCAATTCATCAGCTATTTACAGAAAGATCAAAACTAAAACTACTCAACTATAACTATAAACTACACTATATTAAAACCCTGCTTTCCGTGAATGCCGTGTCTCCGTGAATGTCGCCTTTGAACGACCTGAGGGATTCCGCGCACCTAGCCTCATATAAGGAAGGCGATTCCACAGTGTGGCGCCACTATAACTAAAACTATTTTTGAAATAATTCGTACGTCGCAATCTAACATTAAGTTATATAAGAATAAGAGTGGACCGAGGATGGTCCCCTGAGGGACACCGTAAGTCAATACACGGCTGTCAGATAAGGACCCACCAACTGAGCATTGTTGTATACGGTTCTCCAAATACGACTGAAACCATTTTAATGAATTTTCAGATATACCATAAAAGTCAAGCTTAGATAAAAGAATCTCGGGGGCAACGGTATCGAAAGCTTTCTTTAGATCTAGGGAAATAATCGCGTTGATTTTGCCGATATCTATTTTATATTCCCAGGAGTCAGTTGCCTCAAGTAAAGCTGTAACAGTTGAATGAATCGCACGAAAACCCGACTGATGTTTAGATAGTATATCGTGCTCCTCTAAATAGGCATATAATTGTTCGTAAACGATTCTTTCAAAGACCTTGACTACAACTGGAATAACCGAGATCGGACGATTGTTGTTTAAGTCGTCTCGATCGCCTTGCTTGCAAAAGGGTGTGACTCTAGCTGATTTCCAGTCTTCTGGGAGTTTACCTTGACTAATACATTGATTAAAAATATCGCATATGGGCACACAAATGAGATCGGCACACTCTCGAATAAGCCTCGCAGATATTCTGTCCAGGCCAGTTGCCTTTGACTTGTTTAGTTTGTTCATGAGTGAAAACACTTCGCTTGCATCAGTTGGATGGAGATGGAAACGTTTATCTGTGCGAGTGAGATACCTTTGGTAGTCTCCGCTATCGGAGTCAATATCACTGGTAAGTTTTGGACCGATAGTGGAAAATGGTTATTAAACTCGTTTGATATTTCTCGTGTATCAGTTAAAGCCATCCATTAATTTTTAGTGACGTCACTGACGTTTTCTCAGATTTCCGGGACGTTAACTTATTAATAGTCTGCCAAGTCTTTCGAGAGTCACCTGTGTGGTCATTATAGCTATTTTGATAGTATGGTTGTTTGGTTAATCTTATTTCTTTGTTGGTTATATTCCGTTGTCTTTTGTATAACCTCCAATCATTGGGAGCATTCGATTTGATAGCTTTTAGATCAATTTGTGTAGCCGCAACATAACATTGAACTGATTGTTTATCTTCTTACAAATGTTGAATCTATAATTATAGAAACAAAGTTTGTTATCAAGGTTCATACCAAATATATCTATAGAACATGCTATGAACATCGAAGGGTTGTGAGACGGAGCCTACGGTTTATAGTCCCTATTCGAGTAGACATCAGAGTCTAACCATTTGCAGATGTCATTACAAAGGTTTCACTTTGTCCTCAGTTATTTGAAGACCCTGGTGGTTATCTTCCTGAGGATATGACAATAGCGAACAAATACTTTACCTGTTTTCAGTCAAGCTTGATTAAACATATTGGTGGCCGTTTTTTGTAGAATCTTAGTTTTCTCATTCACATTAATTCGGAAGACTGAGAGACCACTCCTTTGTTTTCAGAACCTGAATGCAGTTAACGTTGACCTTATTCGATTAATTCAAGTTCAATTAATGGCCGGGCTGTGAAAGACAATGAAAAAGTAATAATTTTATCATTTACATGTAGTATAAGTATCAATGAATAAGATTTTAGAGACTTTCTTTTAAAGAAAGAATATATGAAGGTCATATATTGCAAAGACAAGTATGAAACGAATTTCCTGACGAAAGATCATCTGAGGTCTTCGTAAACTGAAGAAAATTGTTTTTATACTTTCTCTTTAACACTGAGTCTTTTTCTTTTCTGATGGTTTAATGGACCTGTTTAGCTTGTACGATATGCACGTGCATAAAACGACATTTGAAAGAAACTGTTCCCAAGAGTAACATCACGTGATCTGAAATGGGAAGACCACGTGACCTAGAAACGTTGCCAGTCCGGGAACTTTGAGGAGGTCACGTTGTCGGCTGAACGTCAAAAGTCCACAATCCAGAAGTCTCGATCTGCGATAAAACACGTCCCATCAGTTTTCGGTGTATCTCTCTTTTAAGACGGTCACTGCTAAACTTTTGCGAGAAAAAAAGGGTGCCGATATCGCGTTCCTTACACGATCCATGACCAATCAGAAACATTGCTGTCATCAGGCCCAATCTGATTGGCCATAATTTGGCGGGAGACGTGTTTTAAATTTCTATCATACAGTAAACTGATTGACCAAGACCAAATGAGAGAGATCGACATTTCTGGGTTTTGGGCTTCAGGCATTTGTTTCATGTAGCTTCTTTCGTGATGTATTTCACTTTCCCTTTTTAGTTTTAAGCCTATCAGCACACTTTTACGAGCAGCAATGTTTAGGTAGAGGGAAACTTAAACCATCCCATAACATCTGAGCTTTCCAAGAGTGTGATAACCTTTCTCACTATTGCTACTATCCCCGGTATCTCCAAATCTTAGCTCCACGACTGGGAGATGCGACTTTTGCGTTAGGAAACCGCTGTCCTCTCTCCACACGTTATCGTTTGTGTCGCAGTTACAGCCGTTGGCAGGACTTGCGCACTGCTGTGCTACCCCGCATGCGCATTTATAGGAATCCACTGGTCCCGCTCCACCCCAATAGTCCATTTTTCCATGATCATGTGACTCCCACCAACCGTGAGGATCACCATTGTAAAGAAGAACAGAGTTATAGCATTCGTATTTGATAAACTGTTCGCAGTGGGAAGATTCTCTGGTTAGGTTGGACAGCTGTGAAAAACAAGAGGAGCTCACTCCAGAGTACTGAATGGTCTTTCTGTAACTCCCTCGTTTGTCAAACCCATTAACCAACGTTCTATTTTCACTATCGTGATCAATCACTGTCAAGCCGATTCCATTATTTTCAGTCATGTTGCAAAAGACATCTAAGGGTTCGCAGCCTCCTTCACCATCAGGATCAATGGCATAAGAACCACTAGTGGCATCAGGGTTGTGAGACTTTATTTCACTGCAGCTTTTACCTAATCGAATTGATATCATATAGTAATGCATTTTATTGTATATTCAACAGAATATCGGTTTTCTGATAGGTCAAAGACAATTGCATAAATAGGTTATGGCGTGCAACACAGAAGTTGCTATGGAAACAGCGATGGAGTAATGTTGTTGATTATATAGTAAATAAAGTTTTCAAATTGCACTCGCCAACGGCTCATGCAATTTTGAAAACTTCCAAACATCACTTGTGCCCACGCATAATGATCGCGAAAATCGATCGCATTAACATACGTTAACAATTA
>OX421447.1:14836789-14844289 GCA_949126865.1 Montipora capitata
ATTGATAGCACAAGTTAATGTTTTGTTTATTATTATTTTTTAATGAGGGACAGGGTTTAACATCACAAAAATCATACATATCAGTTAAATAAATTGGAGCGGCATTATTGTCGCGTGAATCCAACAATACCTTATGATGCAAATCATAGGATTAGTTGCGAATTCTACTAGCGACCTTCTTGTTGGTAATGGTAATAATGATAATTCACCAGGCAGTACGAAACAGTTCAATCACAACGAAGCATACCTTATCACAAGAGCAAACTACGTGTGCAACTTGGAGGAACAGTTTAAGAAGAATGAAAGGCAATAAAACCATTTAATTCCATAGCAAACTTAGAACCATACATCCACATTTACCATTTTTGGAGCAAGATATTAAATAAATACACTTGCCAATAACACTGAAGCAGTTCTGCTGAGAGAAAGATAATGGCTCCTGAAACTTTTCAGGTGAAAAACACATTGCATGTAACTAATTAACTAAAGTTGTATTATCACTTTTTAATTCCCAGGTTATTATAGAGTACAAATACAAAGCAATTCTGAGACAGTTAACATCCGACCTTAAAAGTCTTGAAATTAGCCTTAAATTAAGCCTCGTTCTCATTCATGACATAACATAATCAGTCGTGTGGCCTGTAAGATAAAAAAAGCTGCAGCAATCGCTTGTTAATCGCACCAAAGAAGGAAGGCCAAAGATTGGTCAAAAAGGAATATTTACTTTGTGTTGAAGTTAACATCTCCTCAAGATCTAAGAGACTTCAGATGGTAAAAACTGTCAAATGAGTGAAAGAAAGAAGCTCCAACTCTCTTTAAAAGAACTGTGTCGACCAATGATGTTAAAATCAAGGCAACCTTATGACCCTGATTCAATTGGTACAGCTGGGGAATTTTGTTGACGGGACGAAATAGTAGAATGTCAGCTGTACAACACCTGGTTGGTCCTTAGCTCTTTCTTGGTCATACAAGGAAGGTCCTTTTTTTCTTTTTTGCTACCTAATTATTTTTTTTTGTGTGTGTGTGGAATTTTAAGGCTCTAAATGTGTTACATCTTAAATTGTATGGAAAGGTTGCAAGGTTTACTCATACCAGTAATTAAATAACAAATACAGCTCTAATGTAACATACAAACTTCAGAGTACTGTTATTGTAATCACAAAATGTTAAATGGACAGAGAAACCATCTTTACAGATTGTCCATGGTTAGTTCCTTTGTGGGACTCTTTTCAGAGTTGGTTTCTGCTTTGCATCATACCTGCAAAGGATCTGATTTTTTGCACAAGAGGTGCTAGATGTTGAAAGTACAAAGCCAATTGAAATTTTTTATTGATTTTAAGTAAAATTCTACATTGCAATAAAGTGAAAATTTGTTATCGTAATAAGAGGTTTTCAACACTTCAAAAACTCGGAATGCGTGTTAATAAGATAACAGTGAACAGAAAGATTTGTGAAGCATACAATAACTACAAAAAACTCGCATAATGCAGTCTGCAATTGAGAAAAAAACGTTTCCTTGGTCCCCATTCAAAAATAAAATAAACAATATTAACCTCTTATAGACAGACAGGTAAGCTTATATGTGATGCTGAAAAAGGCCGATGGCAATGCTTAGACATGTCTGGCCCGTGCAACAGAAATACCAAAGTTAATTCGCGACGGTAATTTGAGAAGCGGAACACTAAAAGACGACTAGTACCTTCAATTGCAATCGGTCTTCTTCCTGATTTATTTCTTGTCGGCTCTTCGAAGGTGTTTTGACCAAGCATTTTGATTTTACACATGTACAGATTGCCCTTCATATACCATTTCATCATTGCCCTTACGTAACAAAATCTTTTAGGTTGAATTGGTCGAATTTTGAATCTTGCGGGTCCCTTTGCGACCCAAATTTTCGCCGCATGGTATGTCTGTTTTGCGAGCCAGACAAGGAGAGCGATGGAAAAAAAAATGGTGACCGTTGATGTAGTATTTCTCACTTGATATCACGATCTGACTTCATTGTATGAGGTTCTCTGATTGGGCGGAAAAAATACAATTGCGAAAATTTCCGCCCATTCAGATAATCAGAATTTAAGTCGCTCTGGAACTCGTCCATTAAAGGTATGTTCCCAGGGGCTCTTCTCGCCTTACTTGAAAACTTTACGCCAGTCCCGATACTCGTCTCGTCTCGCCGTCTCGACTGAGTGCCCCTGGGTCTCCGAGGATGGTATACACCATGTGATAGGGGCTTTTACGCACATATAGCGTGTAATATTCCACTATATATTTCATGGGTCAAGTAAAATCACTCTATCAACACAAACTGGCATGTAAAGAAACAAATAGTCCAGGTTGTGATTCAACTTCTTTTAACTTTTTATCTAACTTTGTCAGGAATAATGCTCAGTTTTTCTGTCATGCAATCGTTTTTTAGTTTTTCCGATATAAAAATCACTGCAGTCTCAACAGCCAGCTCTACATAAGACCTTAGCCATTTGGCCACGGCCCTAAGTCTGTCCTTGTAAGGAAAGAAAGATTTAATGCGACGAGTGCTTTGAAAAATTATTCTAATGAAAAATTAATAGTCTGAGTAAATTACTCTACTCTAATTACTAAAAAAAAATACTTTGTTTCTCACCGGTGTTTGTGTATTATTCATTAAAAAACTGACAGTATTTACGACATTTTTTACCTGACTGTTTTATAAGGGGAATCCAAACAATTCGTGTCCGATTTTGAAAAAAAATTGGTATGCGTAAACTCCTGAAACAATCACAGTTTCAATAATTACTGGGCAACTCAAATATATGTTCAGTGGATCAGTGCAATTATCACATAACTAGATAACAATAAAAAATGAACAATAAACAAAAGTTCTAGCAGGAGATTTATTAGTCTTCGTTGAGCGATTCACATCCACAACCTACAGTATATTTATAAGTTTCAAGTGAGTCTCGGGAGAGCAATTAAATCAAAATTTGATATTTTTCTGCGCCAACATCATGCAGCTGTTCAGTTGAGTTTCAGGCACGAAATTCCAAACTTTCGTATGTCATCCATCTAATCTTCCACGATTGGGACTCACGATAAGAAGGACTGACTTACAATTAACATCGGACTTGGATCGAAGAAAATCGCAAACATATTAAAGGAACAACCATGTAGCAAACAGACTTGCCAAATCCTGTTGCAGGTTTAACAAAACCATCATTACCGGTAACGACTGCATGAATAGCTTGCAGTTGTTCCGCCTTAGGCACAAACGTAAAGTGGCATTTCTTGAAGGCGAAATCAATTGCCTCCAGAAATTTGGCGTTATAATTTCCTTTCACATTATCCCCATGCATGTATCCAGTGTAAAAGCGCGCGGAATAAACTATGCCCAAATAAGGAATTTTTTTCCAAATATGGTTTTTCCCCCAGTTTTGGGGGAAAAAATGGCGTCATTCCGAGCATGCGCCTGCAAGTAGTACAGGACTTTCTCTTTTCCCGCTTGGGTTCCAGGCTCATTTTCAGGGCGGGGTAAGAGGGAGTTCCGGAACAGGACTAGGTATGCGCCTGCTAGAGCCATCAGTTTATCGTTGTCAAACATGGCCGTCAAACATGCGTCTTGGTGTAAGGTGGTGAGGCGATAGCTTTGCACGCGCGCACACTCATGCCAAAATTATTTAACATGTTGAAAATTCGGCGCCGATGGCACTTGTATTTAAAAGAGCTGAAAACGCCACCGCACACTGGGAGAACTTGATTACGCGAATAGTCAAGAATGAAACTTTGCTTAGCTGATAGGTCTAGAGATGTGCGCCGGGTTTGAGATGATCATGAGCACACGAGACGGGTAACGCCGAGTAAAAAAAACTGATGGGTACAGTTACTGATGTTTTTAGGTTACGGTATATAATAGTTCCTATACCTTGATGGCTAAGCCAATCAAAACTTTAGGACTGCATTTTCCAATGATCTAGTTTTTGTTAATCATGTATATCATGGAATCTTATTGCGCGCAACGAAAGCCCGGGATTCTTTATCCTCACTCACGGAAAATTTCGTATGTGCCCACAAAGCTTCAATTCTCGGCCAAATATTCATTTTTCGGACAATCTCTCGGCCGCGGAGATTATCAGCCGACATACCAGCCGCACGAAGTGGTTTATTTATTTTATTACATCCATTTAGAAATCACTGCTGATCCTTGCAATCTGATTGGCTCTCAGCAGTGCGATTTATTTCCAAATCGCACTATTTTTTTTTTGCTCTAAATCGCACCATTTCCCCAGCTAATGAGAAAGGAACACTAAAACAAAACATCCAATCAGATTTCAAGGCTTGTTTAATTAACCAATCAAATTGCAGGAAAATGAAAGACAAAAAAAAAACATTGTGTGGCGAATTTTGCAACTTTTGTTCCCAACTGGATCAATAAAATGTTGGTACTGACTATAATCCTGTATTTTCGCTATAAATAATGATTGCATGATTTCTAAATGGATGTAATAAAGTGGTAATTGAACTTCGTGTCGTGCAATTTTGGTCTGAAATCATACTTGTGATTTCAAATCAGAACTTGCGCTGCGCGCTCGTTCGATTTTGAAATCACACGTATGATTTCAGACCAAATTGCACTCCACTCAGTTCAATTACCATTATAAATATACTGGAACTGGTATTGCAATTGAAATGATGCATTTAATGAAGTATATAACGCACCATACCTTTCCGTTCACAATGAAGGCCGACAAACCCCGGATGACATTTACAGCCATATGTGTTTTCTTCAAAGTCAGGAACACACTCGCTTTCATTTTGACAGCTGTGATTGTGACAAGGAGACTGTGGCTGCGAAGTAAATGGAAAATTGATTTCAATAAACGGTTTAATTAAAGGGAAGTTAAGAAGTGACCTTTTTTCAACCATTGTTTTTTTATATTTTTACTGGACATTTCCACGTTTCATAAAATATACTCCAACCTGTTTCATTTATTTCGAAAGAGATCCGAAGAAAGATAAAATATTTTACCAGTTTCAGCACTTGGACTCCTTCAATTTGACTACTGTCGGTAGTTATTTATGTGGTGTCATCGAACAGCAGAAGATTCAAGAACGTCCCACAGAATTATGTGAGACGGGGCCATTTGCTGATGTAATTACAAAGGCAGCACTTTCTCTCCAGCTATTTTAATATCCTGAGTTTTGATCCGGCCGAGGTTCGAACTCGCGACATGTTGCTTGGCAGCCCGATACTCAATCAACTAAGCCACCGGTGCGCAAAAAGGATCTTTTTGGTAGGTGTTTCAGCACATGAACGCGTTAATAAAATAAATGGAAAAACAAAAAAGTTTGATCATGACTGAGAAAGGCTGCGTGAGATTAACTTGAGTTGGAATGATTACCAAACGGTTTCTAGCTCGCGGCCGTTGTACGTCTCCAAAGTAATTAAAATCACGGCCTTTTAGTCGATCATTGCACGCCGTGTGGCCGATAAAACACATTTTTCCAATAAACGACCTTGTACGCCATCTATATTACAAACAACTTTTGAATGTTCCGATGACTTGAAGAGAAATCGTTACAGTAGTACAGGAAGAGTTCAGAACTAATCACTAATTTTATTTACGGCAAACAAGATCTTTAATCGCTTTATTCCGGGTTGCGCAGAGTTCTCCCGTTTTCGGGATATTTCAATTAACAGTAAACGCAGGGTCATATCTAAAGTATGCATGAAAAGTGACCCTCTACAGTTATTTAAATATAAGCAGGTGCCTTCGCCAGATTGTATTTCTAAAATTTCAATTACGATACTTATATGAACTAAAATACATAAATGAGGCCTTGTAAGATCCGCATAATTAGCAAAAAACTGCATGTTGCTCAGTTCCTATGATTTTTCATCGCAGGGTATAATCAACTGTATTTTACATTTCTGCTCAGCATGGAGATTACAACGGTTAAGAGCAGACAGAAACGATAATACGAAAATGTCCTTCTGTGAAATGAGTAGTTAAAGGCAATTGAATTAACCGCCGTAAACGAAGAGCAAAATCGCTCTGACGAAGCCTTAGGGCTAACAATGCTCGACGAGGCTTGAAGTGCCAAAGCTCACAAATCTTAAATGTTAAGGGGGTTGATGTACCTCTAAGCTCGTTTAAGAAAACGAAAAGTTTCATCCCCCCCTCGACGCATGGTACCATGCCCTGTTTCTTTAGAAACGAACCCCTTCATAAACAATAATGGCCTTATTCGATATTCTTTTCGAGAGAGAATATATGACATAAAACGAGATGTAAATTACTTACTGGGCTAAAATGATGAAAGGAAGCATTGCTTAGAATCTTTGCCTTTCCGTGAAACATGTCGTTGTCTAACAATTCGCAAGGGTACGAGCCCTGCGAGTCTGGGTAAGCTGCATAGTTGAACGAAAAGCACTTCGGTTCACCGATGCATGTGAATGCACAACTCAATTCATCTTCCGATTTGGAGGTTGCAATTTTCGTGGCCGTTAAGGAATGATAATAATATGGCTGGAAGCTTCCGAAAGCCATAGAGTTGTGCTGTTTCTTGTCAGGATTACTTTGCAGCCAAGCCTTAGCGATTCTTGCCGAGAGAGCAACCAAAAGTAAAGCAAATACCACTGGTTTCATTGCAGTGAGAAGCATCTTGCATTTAAGTGAATTGTCCCGAAGGTTGGGATTTTACAAACAACACTGAACTATGTATTATTCATAAGACCTCCCACACGTGTTGTCTTTTTCTGATATTTGATATTTTGCCTATGACAGTCTTTCCGTTTTATGACCGACCGTAACATTTCATCAGCCGTATGCAAACATTCACCATTTACATCCAAACTTATTGAAATTACTAGAATATATTTTAAGTTAATAATTTACCTGGATAAAGAAGCGGGGAAAAATTGAGATAAATTCTGGAGGAGGGGTGATGGCTGTGCAATTTCTGGAGAATTGAATGACTCATGATTTTTTTAGTAAAACAATATCTGATGCCAATCTACCAGCACCATTAATAAAATTAAATTGGTTCCATCTTTTGCTTGGGGCCTTATATAGAGTACACTATTTTCTCCTTATTTCTTCATTCGAAAAATTCCTCGTTTTATTTCTATATATAATTATTTTAATAAAAAAATTCCTTTTTTCCTCACTTTTACCACTTTTCCTCTGTTTGACCACCTGAAATTGCATTAGATAATACATGATTGCGTTTAAAATCCTTTTACTCGGAATGTTATGGAAAGTTCTTCGGATGTCAGTGGAGACGGACTTTACAAGGTCGATTTACAAATCGCACCGATATATGTAGTGTACCCGAAAGGGCTTCAATTGACCCCAAAATATATTCATATTAGTTTATGGACAAATGGTGAATGCTAAATCGGGATATGTCCTATGACAACGTATAGGTTTTTAATGACTCATGATTTTTCGGAATTTTCTGTTGTTTAAATATGCCAACCATTGGAACAAAGAACATTCAATGAGGTTTAATAAAAATTGATAAAAT
>OX421447.1:14849289-14856789 GCA_949126865.1 Montipora capitata
GATAAAAACGACTCTGAACCTTTTACAGACGTTTCTCCATTCTAGACTCAAATTTCATCCCCAAGTTTAAAAAAAATCGATTTTTTCAAACTCATTTCATTGTTTCTTAATGCACTTCTTCATCTCTGAGTTTCAAACACACGTTAATAGAACTAAACAAAATGACTTCCTTTAGCTATCATAGCCATATAACCGATTGTTTGATTGGATCTCCGATTAACCAATAAAAATTCTTGACGTAAGTACCCTGTTTTCCCGCAAATTCACAATGGCGGCGGCAGAATATTCTTGTATTCTGAAGGAGCTGCTGGGGAATGGGTGGGTGCGTTTAAGGGGGGGGGGGGGGGGGAAGAGGAGGGGAGGGGGAGTGGGTAGGTTGATCGAGGGGGGAGGGGTGGGGAGACCGACTGGAAAAAATCTCCAGATTTTAGATCACCATAGGTTGGCATCTCTGCTTACATGGCGCCCTGCGTAGCGGGATTGTGTGGTTGAAAAACAAAATGATTCCTTTCGTCAAGGGCTTTCAGTTTATAACGACACCTTGCAGCTCAACAAAAAAGGTCACAGAACAATACTGAAATGATTTGCCATTGACGGGAGGAACAAGTAGCTCAAATTTGGTTGATTTCTTTGGACAAACCGTTTTCTATGTTTACGGATGCGTATTTGCAAGTGGTAAAAACCTCTACAACACAGGTGAATAAAATAAATTGAAGCTTAACATTTGGTTTAGTCGTTGTTACTGTTGTTCAGGAATGAAACTCGTATTTTCCTCTTGAGTGGATGTAAATAACAATCATCTATACTCGTTTTGGACGCAAAGAACAAGTTGACTTGCTTGTTTGTTTGTCAGTTGTTTTGCTTCCGAGCGAACGAGTGTTTTAACTCCACTTAGCTGACTGTTTTTCGAGGTGCCTCAACAGTGTTAAGAAAATTTTGCCCTCTATGTTATTAACAAGTAATCGCAATGGGTCCTCGTAAAATTAAGGATTAATATCACTTGTGTTTTCAGAAGTTGCTGAAATTGCCCTCGTTGCTGCGCGACTCGGGCACTTTCAGCAACTTCTGGAAAACACGCGTGATATTAATCCTTAATTTTACTCGGCCCCATACGATAACCTATACTAATGTCACATGACAGTCACATGGAAAGAAAGATAATTACACTATTTCTACTCAAAGCACAAATGGATAATTATTAACATGAGGATGCGTAATGTACGTTTTTTTAGGGTTCACCAGCTTATTTGAGTACCGCGCTCATAAATTAGTCAGTCTGGCAGCTAGCTTTTCTATTAGGCCTTAGAGACAGTTCTACGGTTTACTTAAAGTCTACCCCTCTTCGAGTCAATCAACGTGGTTCACAGTATGTTCCTGATTTTACCGTTTTTCCTTTTATTCCAGGCGTAGTCATACTTCCCCAATAAATAATCCTCCATCTTTCTAGCTTCTTTCTCACTTCCAGTGGGCATAAATCGGACCCCAAGCTCATATCCTCTTGGCAGTGCTTTATTTATGCGATCGCTTTTATGGTTGCCGTGTTTGCAGTAACTAACAATTCTGTTCTTCATCCTTGTACATGGACCGCCGTTACGGGAGCACGTGCTGCCAACATAAACGACAATTGGATCGCTTCCGAAGGATTGTGTTGCCCTCCATTCATAAATTCCACAAAGTCTGGTTACATTATCATTTTCCTCCCACAATTCCTCTGCTATGTTTGTATTCCTGTAACCTTGATGGTTTCGTCGTGTTTTAAGATTCCAGACCCTTGTGGTTTTTTCAGGTGCCATAGCCCAAATCCAATTTGTCCAACCTTCGACTGGAAGATGACTGTTTTCTCTGTTTCTCCGGGGCATTATTCAAGAAAAGCTGGGAAAACTATAGTTACAAAAGTCAAAATGTCAACTTTCCAGAGCGATATAAGTATACGGCACCATGCAGTTCAACTCGTTATCCTTAAGTGTCGTTTTCTTCTACGGCGAAATAGCTATTTGTCTTTTGCAAAATATATATACGGGATTATACAATTTCTTAGAAATGTAATCAGCGATACCTGTAACTTGTTCTGATTGGTGGATTCTAGCCCTGAATAACGCACACAAGTCAACATTGTGTTTCTAGGAAGAGGAAGCAATGACATTACACGGATCACAGAATTTCTTAGAAATGTCATCAGCAACAGACCTTGGTTTTGGTTGGCAACACTCCAGCGTTTCTCCGAATGCTAGACCAGAGAATCCGTTTAATTCCTGAATTTCTCAGAAATGCTGTCCACGGGGTAGTCTCCTTCGCAACCGTTATTAAGGTCGTCAAGCAGCGCTCCTCCGCACTAACGGCTGCTCACTCGAGCTCTGCATTCCTTTTCCCTTGTTACTGAGAACCATTGAAATGCATATAATTGTTAGCAGCTGCACAAAAACACAACAAGACTGGAATGAGAGATAAACACGAGCGAAAGCTGATGAATGGAGAGGAAAGGGGATGTAACTCCAAAAGGTTATTGAATTGTAGCACAAATTGCTTTACGTGATCATTTGCAGTCACGCCTAAACAACGTGTACGTGTTTTCAAATCTGGTAGTAAAGGAATAAGTTCTGTTGACCTTTGCAGGCGTGGACATTGACATAAATGTTTATTCGAAATCAGACGTTGCAGTATGCATTAAATGCTACAAGTCCTTGGTGAAGTAACAAAAAGCAGAAGAACATGCCCAAGAGATTATAACTGAGCTGAGATCTGCTTATTCAGCGAGTAAGCATTCGCATTGGTCTTTATTTAGTGAAAGCAAAAAGCGAAACGACAATCGCAATGTGGCCAGACTCTTCGGTGTAGAAGCGAAGACCAGACGAAGAGCTTGAAAAATAACAGATTTACCGAAGCTCTTTGACAAAGTAACACACATCTATTTTTTTCTCTTGTACTGCAAAAATCTTAAAATCGTAAACACTAGAAATATTTATGAAATGTTATTGTGTTTCAGGTAAGAGCATAGGCAGCCCAAGCTCGCGTCACTACAGACAGCCGTTGAAAATTTAAACGCGTTATAAGACTTTGTATGGGAAATAAAATACAGTCGATTATAAAGCCTAAAAAATGCTCAATTTAACGTTCCTTCAATAAAATGAATCAAAATGACTCACCTCTGCTGTATTCTTGTGCCTTTTGGAGTTCATTTCACAGTTTCGGGAAGTCCGTGTTTTCAATGTTCTAAGACGAAGTCAAGGCTGCACACTAAGATTTCAACCGTTGTCAGCTCAGAGGCGGTTTGCAACTCGAAAATCCATCCCAGCCAAGATTTTTTCACGCAAAGCTAAAGCCACATCATTTGCGAACCTCCATGAATGTTTCGTAGTCAAAAATCCCCACGCACTTGGCTGGAAATGAGCATTTTCTGCTTCGATTTCCACGATAGCTGATGAATTTAACTGCTTATGATCGCCGCACGAGACACGGAGCTTGGGTCCGAGGTCAAATTAACTCCACCCGATGAGGTACAGTCATTACAACACTTACCCCCATCCCACAGCGGCTTCTCGTAACAGCTCCATGGTTACGAGAAGCCGCTGTGGGGATGGGGTAAGTGTTGTAATGACTGTACCTCATCGGGTGGAGTTAATTTGACCTCGGACCCAAGCTCCGTGTCTCGTGCGGCGATCATAAGCAGTTAAATTCATCAGCTATCGTGGAAATCGAAGCAGAAAATGCTCATTTCCAGCCAAGTGCGTGGGGATTTTTGACTACGAAACATTCATGGAGGTTCGCAAATGATGTGGCTTTAGCTTTGCGTGAAAAAATCTTGGCTGGGATGGATTTTCGAGTTGCAAACCGCCTCTGAGCTGACAACGGTTGAAATCTTAGTGTGCAGCCTTGACTTCGTCTTAGAACATTGAAAACACGGACTTCGCGAAACTGTGAAATGAACTCCAAAAGGCACAAGAATACAGCAGAGGTGAGTCATTTTGATTCATTTCATTGAAGGAACGCTAAATTGAGCATTTTTTAGGCTTTATAATCGACTGTATTTTATTTCCCATACAAAGTCTTATAACGCGTTGAAATTCTCAACGGCTCTCTGTAGTGACGCGAGCTTGGGCTGCCTATGGTAAGAGCCGATCACGCGTGACAAAAAGTAAACCGCAACCGTTAAGTTTGTGGTTTCATGTCGCTTCTGATTGGTTGCTGCACGATTGGAAATGTCAAAATCTAGGCAAAGTGTTCGCGGTTTTTGGATTTGCACAGTAAGCACTACCTGGATTAATGCTTCCTTCTGATTCCATATTTAGGTCATGAAACCCAAATTTCTTACATGTAAAAGAGAGATCCGTCATTTTCCATTTGAACTAACGCGAGGTTCTAGGACCGGGCTTCTGGAAAATGGAAGCCTGCACCTTATTGGTCAGTTTGAGGGAAAGGAATGCAGAGCTCGAGTGAGCAGCCGTTAGTGGGGAGGAGCGTTGCGAGACGAGCCTAACAACGGCTGCGAAGGACACTAGTCCAGGGGGACTTAAACGAGTTGCAACCTTCTGTGCTACTGAGGAGCTAGAGCCCCACGTACCTATGTCAAGGCGTTTTCACAGACCGTGCTATTTCAGAGAGCGATGAGGGGTCTGTGCTCAGTACAGACAAGTAGATGGATAGTTTATTTGAAATCACATCACAGTCGATTTGCTAAATTGCGTCATTATTTACGTAAGATAAAGGTTTTCAAATTGACCGTCGTAAAACCAATGATGAAAGTAATTACAGTCCAAAAGGATTTAAAGCAAATACACCTTTCAGCCAACCACAAAACGAACAATTATCTGGAGGAGGAGTGGTTTGGGATCTGAATTAGCAGAGTAGACCTTTTAAGAGAAGTTAAGCCCCCTGCACTAGATATAAAATAACTTGTAACCCCTCCCCCTTTTAAAATAAGACCACTATTAACTCCCCCCCCCCCCCCCCCCCCACTTCACATCAGGTCTTTTACGAGGTACTTTATACCATACTGAATTTTAAATTACTTTTACATATTTACTTCAGCGATATCTTTGTCCGAGACCAAAACCTCATGACAACGCTAGTATTATGAGATGTAAAACTGAGGCCACCAAAATAAAACAAGATTGTGAACGATTAAAAACAGAGATAGCTGACCATGATGTTTTAAAACTGCTAACTGGACATAGATTTCATCATAAATTCAATTCCGATACAATCTACTTCATTACTACTTGTATTCAGAAAAAAACATTGATGCATATGATTTGTTGGATAACCTGAATAAAGTAATGGCAAAGTATCGTGCCACCTACTCTATTGGATCTAAAACACATTAACCATGCATTAGTTTCAAGGAAGAAAAAGGAAAATAGGAAAAAAGCTGCAAAAAGAAACACCAATCAAAATCACGAGGCAACAGAACTTGAAAAAAAAAAGAGAGCATGTATTATATTTCTGTCGTTAGGGGGAAACCTTGTTGCCAATGATTACAGCTCTGCTATCCATGGTATTCCACAACTATATCATGTTGAAGAAGAAACTCTCTCAAATCCTGTTTGCGTGATCTACTTGCATGCAAATCGCTTCATTGGGAAAGCTGAGGACCTCGTTCACAGCTTTTGTTATTAGGCCTCAAATTGTCATATAGTTTAAAAATGTTTGTTTTGCTTGTTTGTGATATATGTCAAACTGCAAATAAGTTTTAACATGTTTGTTCTCGAAATTTTTCAGAAGCGTTTAAAAAAATAGGCTATTCAGTTTGCAGACTATGTAATTTATGCTAATATATATAGTAAAATATGTAGTAGTATATACAAATACAGTTGCAAATTGAGGATAGCCTAGATGACAGACAAAAAGGATACATATTTACATTTTAGCCTTGCTCCTAAATTTTCTTGACATTTCAAAAATAAAATTGTTGTTTGTTCTGTGGAATATAGTGGCGCTGTTTCCTGATTTTGTAACGAGATTCATGCAAAGGGGGAAATAGCATACATATCTTCCGCCCTGATTAGAGTGAAGGTTTCCGTGCATAGGTTTTTAGGAGAGGTATTTTTAGATAATTGCATGTCGTAATTAAACAGTAGACTTCATCCTCGACGAGCGTTTTCGTAAGATCTATTCATTGCAACCACTACCGGAATTCGATGGCACGAGGAAAGAAAATGTTCGAAAAGATAACTTCTTACGGTGGGAATTTTTTCATTTCATCATATTTTGTAGATAGTAAGTAAAGTAAGTGATTCATGATTTACAAAATAGGGGTCACCAATGACCTAAACGAGTAAAATCGATGTGATTTTGCAAAGCTCTTGGAAAATTTCGTTTGTCACGCTTTTGCGTGACCTGTCGGGTAAGGACTGGAACCCAAGAGAGGATCGATCGTTGAAGGGATGAAAGGTTTTTACGCAGTGTTAAGCAGTCGTCATCTTCATTTGGTTAGTGTTTTGTATAATATCTCCATTGCCGCCATGTTCATCTTCTGGAGTGTGGTTTTAGTGAAATTTAACGCTGGTTGTTTCCATGCAGGTCCGCACTATTCAAGCGGACGAGGACGAAAATACTGCTCTATTTTCACGAAAGTAAAGGAAAAGAACGTCAAAAACATGCATTCATTTTGAACTTAAGTTCGTTGGGTAATGAAAACATTAAAAAGAAACAGCCCCATTAAATTTACGCAACGGTTCGTCCTCGAGTTTTCCAAACTGGGGAGCATTGCGTGACATCGCAAAAAACGGCCGCGAAGGAAACTACTAAATGAAACACCTAAGTTTATGCAATACAATACTTTATTTAACGAGGGAACATATTGACCTTAAACAGTTTTTTAACACATGGCCCTCTTTAAGAAGCATATAACTACTTGAATACAACTTCAGCAACAAAAGTCGTTATAGATCCCTAAAAACATTTCGGAAATTTATACAAGACTCCCTGGCATCGCCTCATATTGCTCGGTGAAAACTTTACATTCAAGACTGATTGGGTATGTAGGTAACTTCTAATTCGTAAGCTACTATGGCAGAATGTTCCTCTTGGCATTCTGTCTAATATTCCAGGCGTAATTGTATGTGTCTAGTAACGCATTTTCCATATCTCTGGCCTCCTGCTCATCCACGGCGGGTTTAAAACGAACCCACAATTCATATCCCTTCTGCAGTGCCTCATTTATCAGAGTTGTTTTGTGGTTTCCATGTGTGCAATAACTAACAATTCTGTTCTTCATTTTTGTACATGGACCGCCGTTACGGGCGCACGTGCTGCCAACATAAACGACAGTTGGATCGCTTCCGAAGGGTCGTGTTGCCCTCCATTCATAAATTCCACAAAGCCTGTCTGCATCACCATGTTCCCCATACAACTCGTTTACTATTTTTGCATTCTTGTAACCTTCTTGATCTTCTCCTCGTCTTGCAAGATTCTTGACTCTTGTGGTATTTTCAGGTGCCATAGCCCAAATCCAATTTGTCCAACCTTCGGCTGGAAGATGACTGTCTTCTCTAAGCCGCGTAA
>OX421447.1:14864289-14871789 GCA_949126865.1 Montipora capitata
GAACAACCTCCAGATTTTTCTTTGGGGGTGAATTTAGGAAGATACCTCTATGACATATGCTGAAAATGTCCTTTGTATTCTGATACCATCAAAATTCTCTCAGGTGTAATTTTTAGAAGTAAATGTTCGTATTCTTATTCCGGATGAAGGCCAATCGAACGCGTCCTAGATGCGACCTCAACTACACTGGTTAACAGCGTTAAAAGCCCTGTGTACCAAGCGATTCTGAAGAAACTTTGGCTAGCCAGTGGTGCATCGTACACGTCTACGTGCGAAGGCAACTGTGTGACAGTAACGATGATGACAGTGTGTAAGTCCGAATGTGACCTGCTCCATGTAAAGTGCTCTGAGGCGCTAAACATTTCTGAAGCCCAGCCTGCTCAAGGGAATGCATGTGTAGGCTTCAACTCCTTGATGACTTGCTTTTAATACGATCCGATAATAAAACAAAAAAACGTACACAATGTTAAATGTTTGTTTTCTTCATTACAAGGTGTCTGCGCACGGGCAGAAAGGCTGCTATTTTGACACATTTTCAAAGAAACGAGATTCTTCCGTGAAGCATACACTGGGTTGCCTGTGGTACGTGTAACAGAAAATCAGAAGGCACTGAATTGTGTGGTATTGAACTACAGCATTCCAGTCTCTGACGAATAACAAATAAAAGAGAAGCGAGACACAATGGTTTCTGGGCTGACATGTTGATAATTTTCAAGTTCCCTCACAACTTCTTTTCACCACAAGTTTAAGTGTGCCCTCTGAGCATCTGACAGCTTTGTAATACTAAAGTTCACTGAAGTTAATCCCCGCCTGTCCGGCGGGGTTAGTATCTGGATGGGTGACCTAAACAATATACCCCTTAATAAAACAGAAGCGTCGGACCGAAAATACTATTAACGCTAACAAATGCAGACTCAGCAAGGTACAGATTTTGTTAGCTTGCTTTACGCACAACAAATATTGATGCAAAAGTAAATAACTATTGATACACAGTTTTTAGAAAGAGCAGAAGGAAGTTTCCGGGACGGTCGATCGAGAATAAAATATTTACCACATGAAAACAACATTAATTTTGAACCGTGAATATAGAATATAAAACGTTACGATCAGCGACAAACATTTTGGGAGATTTTTGCTACGTTCAAGTTTGTTATTCTACTTTTGGCTGCACAAATAAATCGCAAAATCGAAAGTGACATGACCGGAATTCAGCGGGCGCCGTGTTTAAGTTACCGCGGCATGTTTACTCGCCAAGCAGTGAAGCATCTGTGTCAAATGATGGCAAGATACCGGGTTTTTGTAAGTTTCTTTTTCTGTCAAGTGTTATAAAGTTTGACAATAAAATGAGAGAAGTCAAAACAAAGATCACAATCGCCTAACTCTTGAGGTTGACCATTTGTTTATGCAAAGTCAAAATTTACTCTCCAAGACGCGTACGACGTTATTTATCACCAGATAATTCCATCATTTTGGAAATAGCAGCTACTTTATTATTAATAGTTAATAGTTAATAGTTTAATAGTTTATTGAAAACACATTTTCGCATTTAAAAATGAATTACAATGTGTATTTACAATTTAAAAATTATATAAAATTAAAAATTACATAAAAATGTAGATTTTAAATATTATTATTAAAAGAAATAATTGCACTAGGAAAAAAGCTTCTTTTAAGTCGCTCCGTTTTACACTTATATAGGGTTCTGTGAGTATTATTCCTCATCGTACGTCCATGCGCACTCACCCTCGTCATTGTCAGGTGCTTTGAGAGAGGGCCCTTCCCGTCAATTTTCTTTGAAGTTCTAATGCAAAGATCATTGCGGCGAACGTCCAACCTTGGGCATTCAGCAAATTTACATGCCCTGCTATAGGTTTGTTTGGGAAAGATAATACCAAAAGCTCGTTTCTGGACTCTTTCGAGCTGTTCAGACAGATAGGAAGGAAAAGCATAATGCCAGACTACGCAGCTATATTCCAAAATAGAGCGTATCAAAGACACATAAATTGAGACTAGGTCAGCTGCTGGGACACCACCCCGACGTAAAACACGTAGGATATGTAAGCGTTTCGATGCCTTAGCAACTTCTGATGCGATATGTTCGTTCCACTTTAAGTCATTCTGAATAATAAGCCCCAGGACCTTATGTGAGGTTACCACTTCTAACGGTTGATCATCAATTGTTAAGGGGGATAACTGGGGTTTTTCCTTGAAGAAACACAAACGCAACTCTTTGCATTTCTTAGCGTTAAGACGCATCCAGTTGTCAGAGGCCCAGCTGTTTATACAGTCAAGTGTAGACTGGGAAGATGATAAGCTACCCTTACTAAGGTTCTCTGACAACGAGACATCATCTACGTACTTCCACATTCTGAAATTAGGTGACATGGCCCTCCCCAAATCATTGACCATTGTGAGGAACAAAATCGGGCCTAGTTTGGTCCCTTGGGGGACCCCTGCTTTGACAGGGAGCCATTCCGAAAATGTCTGATTTAACTTAACGCGCTGTTTTCTATCAGATAGAAAGTTAATGATCCAAGGGATCAGACAAAGTCTAACGTTAAGGTTAATAAGCTTTTGGACAAGGATGTTATAACCAATACGGTCAAAAGCTTTTGAACAGTCCAAAAAGCAGACTCGGAGATGTTCATTAGGACTGTCTAGCTGTAAAAGCCAATTATGGACCATATCTGACAGACAGTAAGATGTGGATGTTCCTTTCAAGCAGCCAAACTGCATAGGGTCAATTTTATCCCTGACATCCTCAATCAACCATGAAACCACAAAGTCTTCTAAAACCTTTGAAAGGCAGGGTGTGAGTGAGATTGGTCTTTTATCACTCTCACATGTGGGCTTTGTGACTTTAGGAATTGGGATGATATTAGATTCCTTCCACGAGAATGGCATAACCCCAGACGACAAAGATACATTAAAAATAGTAGCAGCTGGGGTTGCTAGTTCAAAAGCAAACTCTTTAAAAATCCTGCTAGGAATATTATCGGGCCCATGGGCCTTATGGGGCTTAATTGAAGTAAGTTTTTTACATACTTCATAAGGTTGTACCATGGGCAACGTATCGCCCGTGGGGGGGAAAGCAGGCAGCAAAAACAAATCAAGCGGGGGGATGTCCGAACTTACAGATGTAAAGAAATTGTTAAACGCATTGGCTAATTCAGGATCAGATAAGGTCTTACCATCATCGGCGCCACAATTTTTCACTGATTTTGGGGCTCATTTTGTTGAAACTCAAGCACGCTTCCAACAGACCTGTTTATTTTCGTGAACCCTTCCTGCTTACAGAGCAATACTAAAAAAAAATTCTCCGATATCGCATATCAACCTTAAGCTCGAAAATTCAATACACAACATGATATTATGATTCACATAGGCAGAAAATACCACAGAATCCTTTTCCAGCGAAAATTTTATTGAAACAAACAACATATTTGCTCTTAGAGGCGAAGACCTCTTCCTATTTCTTTGCCTGCGTGAAGACAAGAAACTCAATCGTGTCAAATTACCATGTACTTCAAGTTCAAACCCTTACCTGAAGAACCTTTTCCTTGAATAATGATGCACAAAATAGTCGACAAATGGTCAACCAATTATTTTTTTTACCTGACTTTGTTGAACCCATAAGTTACCAGATAATTTTCCATTTGGTTTCAGTGTTGTACATAAATTTACACTCGTGATAAAATATTGGAAATACAGCTCACTTTGATTTCGGCTGGACGGGCTATAGATTGTTGTCGAAGTCCATTACTCGTCGCTTTTAAGATTCCAGGTATTTGTTTTCACCGCCTGCCTAGTTTATCCAACTGACTTTCCATTATTGAGCTCCATAAGGGTATATTTTGTTTAAAGATCCACTAAAACGCCATTCGCGTTACATGACTTTCGACGCCATTGCAGGTTAAGTTTATCATTCTACTGTGTCCACCAGAGAAATCTACGCATTTCCACTACCCTCTCTATCCTAAGAAATTACGAGCAAAAGGCTCCATGCGCAAAGACGCCACTTAGCAGGGGAGTGACAGGCAAGACTTTTACCGACACGAAAAAAAAAATCAACGCAGATTCCGACTGGGTTTGCCATACTGGCAACCCAGTAACTCAAAGCGAAATGATTGCGGAGTTTGATGACTTCCCCGCTTTTGAGATACAGAGGGAATTGTGCCAACACTTAAAACGGCCCGAGAAGTTATCGGGTCTTTGGAGAAACGGGTCCCTGGCCACTATACGACAGCTTCAATCTATACCAAAGTTTCACTATTTGTCCATGTAACTGTAAATCTCTATTTTAACATGGGTAGTGACTTATCCACGGAATTAAGTTATCCGCCCTCTGAGTCTCAACAAGTGGGGTCTCATCTTTACTGGTCCTCCGTCTCTTTAAAGTTCTTTAATGTAAAATCCGTTTTGTTCAACTGAGTACCAATCATTACCATCTAAATGACCATGGAGGTATTTATATTCTCCAAGAGTAGTATATTAGGGATGATTCGACCACTTTTCTTCCGCAAAGGAATTTGTGGAGCTGTGGAGGGTTGCTAGGGGCGTTGCTAAGAACGCGTTGAAATGGAGGCATCTGATTGGTTCGTCGTAACGGAATCCTATTATGATTATCAAAGCTCTAATACTTTGAATAATTATCCAGCTGGCTCCTGATTTGTCGAGAGGAAGTTTGATTGACAGACCGTGGGAATGGTTCAGGGGCGTGGTCGTGAGCGTTCCGTTTTTGTAGACGTTTAAACGGCCGAACCCGTTTTAGGCGTTTCCTTAGGCGTTTTTTAGGTCCCAGACCCCACTGGGACACCTCTCCCCGATAAGGAAGAAAAAGTCCCAGACCCCCTCGGATAAAAACACAAAACACACAAGAAAATCCAACCAAAACAGATTTTAATGATTATTTACAAGATCTCTACAAGAAGATGGTGCCCCGCACATGCACCCTAGTGTATTATGATCAATGCTGATTTTTGGATGTGGCCGGCCAATGAAAAAACACACTCATCCCATCGGTCACACCAAGAATTGGTGCCCCGTAACAAATATTTACAATATATACAAGAAATGGAGTAGAGTCTCCTTAAGGTCACCCCAGTTTCGTAGTCTCCCTACTCCGTTTCTTTCTTGGTGCCCCGCATGCACACCCCGCAACTTTAAATGTCCAGAGGTTCAGTGCTCACACCGTCGTCCAACACTTTTCGTTTGGGATAAAAGTACGAAAAGCCGTCGCGCACTTGATTGTATGTGTACACGGTATTGTTGGCGGTGCGGAACCCGCAATTGACGCCGCTACTCGGGCGCTGAGTGAGGAGGACCTCCAGATATTTGTCTTTGTCGATGGCGTTAAGGCGTTTGTTCACCCCTTTGCAACTAAACTTGTCCTTAGTCCCAAAGCAGTAGTTGGTCTTACTGCAAAGTCCGATCATTCCATCCCCTTTCCATTCCTCCTTGAAGAGTTCCGGCTTTCTTTTGTCGTAGGCACGATGTTCGGGTGTGTCCGTACGTGGAAACCAATTCGCACTATCTGCCTCGAATGCCTCTCTCAGTTCAGGTTTAACCAGGCTTTCCACACGTTCCCCCGAAAGTGCCATGTGGTCACTGTGCGTGTCCATCTCGCAGAGTTAGAAATCAATGCGATCGACACTGGACGAAAAAATGGATTTACTCGAGTTTGCGAATTGAGCAAATATGTAGCAAATTTAGGGCTCTAAATTTGCTTTAACTTTGGTTTGACAGGTAAAGCTTGCGCAAACTTGAATGTTTGTTTTGTAGGAATTTGTGTGCAAGTGTTAAGGAAATGTAATTATTTGCTTGGCATTTGCGTGCTATGCAAATCTTTAATGTTTCCACAGATTTGCTCAAATTTGCTTCACCGCAAAGGTAGCAGTTTGACCTTAACCGCAAATGCAAGCTAATATGTCGGAAAACCAATAGTTTGCATTATCGTTTGAACTGATTTTCAAAGGATCAAAGTACGTACATTTGCATTTTATTTACTCTCTTTTGCAATGGGAGCAAAAAGGAATGAATTGCCGGAATATGACTTTGTAGTAAATTTGCAAATTTCCTTGCTATAAATATTCATATTTACCTGGGAGCAAATATGGTGATTTACAGCATCTTCGTTTTGTTGTCATAGGCAATGTGCATATGACATTTGTTACACATTTTACTGCTGTGGCAAACTTTCAATTTTTACATAACCGTTATATTATTGAACGAAAACTGCACTGGTATTCGGAAGCTTTTGAGTTTCATCAGCGGCAACGTCCTACAACGAAACCAACCAATGGTAAACAAAGGGTGCTTACCATTTAGCCAAATAATCCGGATGGAATGATCGTTGCATAAATAAAGGTAAGCGATTTTCCGAATTTAATGACCAACCGGTTGAGAATGGCGCTTACCATTTACTACATAGCATTCTATCCCGCATATTTTACTCGATCTTTTCAGAAGTGGCCTGGAAACGGAAGGATTCTCGCAAATGGTAAGGGCATTTCGCGAATTCTGTTCGGAACTGAAAAAGAGGACTACCTCTGGAGGTTGTCCACAATTTTCGAAAAGATTTTCCGGAAAATTGCCTTTCCATTTGACCTCAAACCGAAATTTCCGGATTTTTTGGCTAAATGTCACCCAAAATGCTTGGGCCTTCCTGGTTCCCAGGATCTTTTCGGAGGGGCAATTTTCCGCCATTTTGAATCACCCCGCCGCAAAGACCCTGGAAACGAGGTTTTGTGACGATGAAAATTTGGTTATCAACGGTTTGAAATTCGCGCGGGCGATGTGCTCTTTCCTCTTTCTTGTCGTTTTCGGACGACCAAGGTTTTATACGGCGATTCCTTGACATTTTTGCAGGTGAAATGGCAGTAAGAATCGACAAAACCCGAAAGAAAGGGCAACGACCATTCAGGCCATAACGTCGGGAACTTTAACAGTAGTTCGCCACAAACACACACGCCAGTGTCATGAATGTTGAATGGTCGGTCTTTGGAATGTTCTATGCCTATTTCAAGTCCACGATTCCCACTAATTCCAAGGCGACCAGAGAAACCTAGCAAGAATAGACTTCGCTAGCTGCTTGACATGGAACCGTTGAATATCTAGACTCATAAAGTTCAGAGACGGTGTTTGAGAAAGAGTTACGACCAACGCCAGCAGCATTAATCGATGAAAAATTCATGGCAGAAATAGAGGCCTTCTTTCCTAAAGCAAACGGAGTTCAACGAACGTTTGGAACAAAGGATGGCCGAACAGCTACATGTGGATTTAAGCAAAAGAGCGGGAAGATTCAAGACTTATATTAAAGCGCCGAATAGCAAAAGATTGCCGAAGGAGTTTCGGTAGGTCACCTCACTGATAATAACCTGAAAGTATATGCCTTAAATTTTGTATAGAATATCCTTTCTTTTTCATAACACGTTTGATTGCTGATTCATTGAATTGAGATTCGCATCATACATCCCTCCCTCTGCAAGGACAGTCTTTACT
>OX421447.1:14874289-14896789 GCA_949126865.1 Montipora capitata
CGGTAACAACACAAAAAGGACATCCTAGAGAATTTTTATTAAAACTTTTGTTTTAATGAGCAGTTTTCTGTATGATTGCTCCACTGCTTTAATTGTATATGGTAAAACTCACAACATCATGCTTTTAGTGCTTTGTGGCCAGGAACCCAAGAAAAAAAAAAAATTATAGATGAAATACAAAAGTTGTTTTGAGTTGTAACCATCAAACACTAATTCCATTTTAAAATCATGAGAAACTCAAGCTCAGTAACTATTATTGATTTTATTACATGCACAAAATGGTCAATTTGGAAAGGTGGACACTTGTGGGAGGCTGTCACAGGCTTCCAGATAAGTTTGCAATTCCTTTAAAGCTTCATTATTCAGTTTCACTTACACCGGAGGATTGCTTATGAATGGCAGAGTGGTGTGTTACATCATTCATTGAAATGTACATGTAGCTTATGCATTGATTGATTCAGTGACTGATTGACTGGTGTGAATATTTTCCAGGGCCTATCTCAACCATAAGCTGCAGTGCTGAAGGGAATTTCTTGAGGTGCAAGAAACAGACAGTCCACTGATTGTGAATTGTGATGCAATTGCAAATTAATGTCTTTATGTCAATACTTGGGTAGAGTAGTGTCATTGTTATTCTGGATACACTGTATGCAATTAATCTTTTGACATGAACTGGGATCAAGCGAATTTTTTCAGGCATCCGGTAATTATGGCAGAGTCAAATGTTCCGGGCAAAAATCAGTGATTACCTGTGCTAATATAGGAATTGTTTCTCAATAATTTTTGACTAAAATCAAGAAAGGTTTCACGATCCTTTAAGTCTGAGAAAATTGTCAGTGATCTTTCAATACTAAATGCATCAAACATAAGCAGTAACATGAGTTTAAGTGATATCTTTCTAATAGACGTATCTGCACGTGGCATCAATAATTGAAAGATGGGTGTAATATAAGTACCACTCAATTATGTGCAGTTAATTTGTTATAGTATACAAATCTGAATTATCTTCCATCTGAACTGGCGGGTGGCACGCCTCATACGGTTCAATGTAACTTGTAAAGTAGGTCTAACCATGCAGTTAATTTGTCATACAGTAGTACATGTAATTGTATACTAATTTGTAGTATTTTTCATCTGAACTGCCGGGTGGCACGCCTCATACAGTTCGATGTAATTTGTAAAGTAGGTCTAACAAATTAGTTAATTTGTCATATTGTAGTACACTAATTTGTAGTATTTTCCATCTGAACTGGCAGGTGGCGCACCTCATACAGTTCAATGTAACTTTTAACGTAGGTCTAACCATGCAGTTAATTTGTCATATTGTAGTACACTAATTTGTAGTATTTTCCATCTGAACTGGCGGGTGGCACACCTCATACAGTTCAATGTAACTTTTAAAGTAGGTCTAACCATGCAGTTAATTTGTCATCTTGTAGTATACTAATATGTAGTATTTTCCATCTGAACTGGCGGGTGGCGCACCTCATACAGTTCAATGTAACTTTTAAAGTAGGTCTAACCATGGAGTTAATTTGTCATATTGTAGTACACTAATTTGTAGTATTTTCCATCTGAACTGGCAGGTGGCACACCTCATACAGTTCAATGCAACTTTTAAAGTTGGTCTAACCATGCAGTTAATTTGTCATATTGTAGTATACTAATTTGTAGTATTTTCCATCTGAACTGGCGGGTGGCGCGCCTTATACAGTTCGATGTAATTTGTAAAGTAGGTCTAACCATGCAGTTAATTTGTCATAGTATACTAATTTGTAGTATTTTCCATCTGAACTGGCGGGTGGCACGCCTTATACAGTTCCATGTAATTTGTAAAGTAGGTCTAACCATGCAGTTAATTTGTCATAGTATACTAATTTGTAGTATTTTCCATCTGAACTGGCGGGTGGCACGCCTTATACAGTTCGATGTAATTTGTAAAGTTGGTCTAACCATGCAGTTAATTTGTCATAGTATACTAATTTGTAGTATTTTCCATCTGAACTGGCGGGTGGCACGCCTCATACAGTTCGATGTAATTTGTAAAGTAGGTCTAACCATGCAGTTAATTTGTCATAGTATACTAATTTGTAGTATTTTCCATCTGAACTGGCGGGTGGCACGCCTTATACAGTTCGATGTAATTTGTAAAGTTGGTCTAACCATGCAGTTAATTTGTCATAGTATACTAATTTGTAGTATTTTCCATCTGAACTGGCGGGTGGCACGCCTTATACAGTTCGATGTAATTTGTAAAGTTGGCCTAACCATGCAGTTAATTTGTCATAGTATACTAATTTGTAGTATTTTCCATCTGAACTGGCGGGTGGCACGCCTCATACAGTTCGATGTAATTTGTAAAGTAGGTCTAACCATGCAGTTAATTTGTCATGGTATACTAATTTGTAGTATTTTCCATCTGAACTGGCGGGTGGCGCGCCTTATACAGTTCGATGGAATTTGTAAAGTAGGTCTAACCATGCAGTTAATTTGTCATAGTATACTAATTTGTAGTATTTTCCATCTGAACTGCCGGCTGGCACGCCTCATACAGTTCGATGTAATTTGTAAAGTAGGTCTAACCATGCAGTTAATTTGTCATGTTGTAGTACACTAATTTGTAGTATTTTCCATCTGAACTGGTGGGTGGCACGCCTCATACAGTTTGATGTAATTTGTAAAGTAGGTCTAACCATGCAGTTAATTTGTCATATTGTAGTACACTAATTTGTAGTATTTTCCATCTGAACTGGCAGGTGGCGCACCTCATACAGTTCGATGCAACTTTTAAAGTAGGTCTAACCATGCAGTTAATTGGTCATAGTGGTGATGATGATGATGATGATGATGATAGTATAGTAGTTTTAGTATTTTCCATCGGAACTGGCTGGTGGCATTCCTTGTACAGTTCGGTGTCACTTGTAAAGTAGGTGTAATCATGCAGTTAATTTGTTATAGCATTTTAATTTGTAGTATTCTCCATTTGAACTGGCGGATGGCACGCCTTATATGGTTCGAAGTGACTTGTAAAGTAGGTCTAAACATGCAGTTAATTTGTTATAGCATACTGTGAAGTATTTTCCATCTGGTTCTGTAGATAAACGTGTTTGAAGAACTTAGATTCAAGTACAGTACTATAGGAACTTGCTTCCAAACAATGCCTAAAGCCCTGGCCAAACTATTGAACAAAGTTGGATCCCACATGCAACATTGTTGGATGTAAATGTTGAGGTAGTGGCAAAACACTATCCAACATTGCTTGACGAATTCAAGTTCAAGTTGGCGCAAAATTTGAAAATATGGCGTAGGGTTATGCTACTGGAGTTGTTTGAGGACGGAATCGAAAGGACGTATTCAAACGAGGAAAAGCCAAAGAATGGTTAAGAGAACGTGTAGAAAAGGGTATGTTCTTTGCAAGATACATCCTCGCTTGCTGATAATGAGCTCGGATCAATTTGCAGGAATTTTAAACGCTATTGAACCAGACATCTCCAAACAGCCATAATGATTAAGGCGCCTAAAAGTGTCCCACAGACATGGCCTTGCTTCCTTCGCACTGATCAAGGTTTCTGGCTGTTCATCAACAACCACTAAGTCCTCTTGGTCCTTGTCGGCCATCTCTGTTGCAAATGATGCTAAAAGCCTGGGCTTGAAAATTAGATAGCGATTCGTGATTGGCTAGTAGTGCGAACGTGACTCGATTTAGGACACAACTTTGTTGGAAGAGCGGCAAAACACTGCAACATTGTTGCGTTGAGTGGAATGCTGGTTGTATTGTTTGATCAAAAGCAAACTCTATCTAACATTTCATCGAAGAAAAAATGTTGGACGAACATCTTCCAACATGGGCGGCCAAACGGTCTAACAATGTTGGATCGAGCAAAGTTGGAGCCTTCAATCCAACTTTGTTCGATAGTTTGGCCAGGGCTTAACAAAATGTTCACCACAGTTTTTGGTTGGTGCATCATTAGTGTACATTGTATGTTGTTTGATAATAGTATTGGGCGCAGTTCAGATACCAGACCTAGTAACTTACATCAATTACATGAAAATACAGTGTAGCATATGAATCAATGTGAAATGGCTGAGTCATTCCCCTAGCTGCTATTTCAACTTTCAGGCAGGTTCGATTTAGATACTGAATTTTTATATTGTGCATATACTTGTGACGTATTATATGGCAGTTATTATGTTGTCCTAAGGTCAGCCTAAGATTTTATTAATTCCCAATCAAATGTTTGGTATCTGAACTCAGCCTTAACTTCTCCGTTGGCTTCAACATTGCCAAGTTTACTGCCGTAAGGGATATTTTGTTATGCTTTCGGGATTCAAAATGTGCATTCATCCAAATGAATTGTTGTATTGGCAAAAACAAAAGCTATGGTATCTGAGGCAAAATGAAACCGCTTCTGCAGGTTACATTTCCAAAGTACTACATGTATAGAAAGGCAAAATAATTTCATTAATTTAAAGAGATGACTAATAATTGACACAGGCCTTTGATATACCTTATATTATCGTTGCTCCGAACTAAACAATGTAACTAATTAAATTAATGTAGGATTTAAATACCTGTATATCTATCATAATTAGGAACTTACTGTCACGCAAGTCAATTATTTATTAAGATGAGTAATAATTTGCTACTAGTTGTATTGCATTAGGTTGTTACTAAATTCTGCATCAGGGTACAGTGTCTGTTTCGGACACGAATTTGAAGAAAAACGTTGAGTACTTCTATCATCTTATTTACCTTACCTACATTCGTTTGCATGTGACATTTGTATTTCAAGTGCATTATGAGAATGGATTATTTTCGGCATTAGTTTCTAAGGAATAATTCACCTTTGAGTTCCATTGTATGGAGGCACTGTCTAAAGGGCAATAAAACAGCTTCATGAATATACTGCAAATACTGTATGTCCATCCAAGTTTCAGAGCTATTTAATTGCCATCTCAATGTGCACTTGTATTATTAATAGTCAAAATTGAGAATGTGACATTTTATTGCATATGTTTAGATAATTAAACCTGCTTTATTTTATTATTGAAATGGTTGTTGCAGTATTCAATCAACAGAGTTTCAAGGGTATGTCATCTTCCATCTCAAGGAAAATGCCAAACAGATTCTTTGATTACATTTGCTAATTTGAGAAAAAAATTAACCTCTGGCCTAATAGACCATTTTACAGTTGTGGCTAAGTTACCAGGCCGCCGGTGACCCTGTTTTGATACAAACCTTCATGCTTTTGTAATGTTAATATGGACTAATTAGCGTTACAACAACACAATTTACACGATAAAAGCAGTGAGGTCTGTATCAATGCAAGGTCACCGGCAGCCTCGCAGCCATTCATAGGCTTGGTCGCTGAGCAAACAACTGTAAAATGGCCTATTAAAGAACAGTGTAAAATCACATTTTAATCATTTTGCTATTACAAGCAAAACTAATGTTTTGGATCACATCTGTTATCTTGACCAAACGCTACATGTATATTGTTCACATTTGCTACTTTAAGCAAAAATGATATTGTTATCACATTTGCTACAGTGAGCAAAAACATAATTTTAGTTTTTGATCACAGGGCTACCCGAGCAAATAGTCAAATTTCCTATCGTAAGCAAGCATGAAAACCTGGTTCTTTGAATGCATTTGGTATGCAGAGCAATTATGTGAAAAAAGTCGTATTTTGGTTACATTTAATATCCCGAGCAAATTTCTACAAAAATACATCCTTGAACACATTTGCTTTCCTGAGTAAAACCCTGCAAAACTACACGTTTGGCCACATTTGCTATTCTGAGGAATCTCTGCAAAAATTCATATTTGAACACATTTGCTGCTCCGAGCAAATGGGTACAAAAACTAATATTTGCTCGCCTTTACTCACCTTGTAAAAAGGTGCAATGATGAAAGTTTGATCAAATTTACAACTTCAGGAAAAGTACTTGCAAAATTTTAGTTTTAACATCATGTTTACTATCCCTCCAAATGTCACAAAAATACCATGTTATCCATACTTTTACTCACAACAGCAAATTTAAGACAAATGTGGCATTTACGAGCGTTGCCATGGGTGGAAAAACTGTAGCAAATGTGATCTTTGCGTTTCAGCAAAGGGGGGGGAGGTGTACCCATACATTTATGGCCTGACTTGTAAGGTCACACGACCTGAGGAGAGGGATGGGGTTTACCCCAAAATTTTACGCCTGACTTGTAAGGTCACAAGACCTGATGACAGGGGCATGGGTGGGGTACCCCAACATTTATAGTCCCCATGTGAGAAGACTTAGAGAGGAGAGGTATCCCCACGGCGGGGTGGTACCCCGTCGGAAGCTATGGATGATGATCCTGGGGGAGAGGCACGAAGCAATAACTCGTCTAACCGGTCGGCGGCGTCGGATAGATCCGACAACAAACACGGGGATACGGGAGGAACCAAGCGGTCTACACGCGCCAAGCTTTCTCTCAGGTAGGGAGGCGTAGGAGGCCGGAGCCCGTACTTACGTACGAGCCAGCCGCCACCGGTCGTATCAATGATATGGTTCTCACGGTAGACTTGAACATTTCTCGTCATTGGGTTACATGAAAAATATGTCGGAGATCCGTTCAGCAGGCGACCATGTTGTAAAAAGAGGGTGAAGAGAGGAGGGTCGTGACATATATAGAGACGTCGCGTACGGGATTGGCCGAGTGGAGGACATCACACACGGAGATTGGTTGAAAAGGATGACATCACAGGGACCCAGACCCCTCACGTTAAAAAATGGAAATGAGGCCATCTTTAATCATTTAAAACAAGACAAAAGAAGGATTTTTTTTACGAATGAAACAATTTAATTACAAATAAGAGCTGTTGACAATCGGGAACGTGGGAGGAGGCCTGGTGCCGAGCCTCGTTCCGGTTTATCCAAGCCCGTGTCCATAGGTTATTGTAAGCAAAAATATAAAAGTCAAACAAGTCTCTGGGCGCGTTCCGTATTCACAAAATAGGGAGGCTTGAGGACCAATGCATTCAATACACAAATGCACAGTCGCACAAACAATCTTCTTTAGTTTGTACACCTAAAAATCGTTCAGTTGTCATCATCATTTTGTTCTCCTTCATCTTGCGTTGGGATGGGACCTCTTGGCGCAGAGTTTCCCAGGGATCTTGGTCATCTATTTCCCTGTCACTAACGTCTTCATCCTCAGACTCGATGACCATGTCCGAGTCCGAGTCCGAGTCTTGTTCTTCCTCTTCATCTTGGTTTCGCTCCTCATCTTCTTCACTTCTCTCTTCCGAGGTAGCATAGGGTGGTACTTCCTCAAATATGTCCCCCATGGTTGTGTCTCCCACAGGCTCCTGGTCTAAACGTTTTCAACAACCTCGCCTCCTTGGACGGTCTCTGTTATAAGTTCGACTAAACGGTTTGTGGCAGTAGCGGCAGAGATGTGCCATACACTCACCCAAAGGGATTGCTCCAAATGAGCATCGCGAGTTTGACGTCTGCTTTTATAGTCATTGTGAGTCACGGAGCGACTGACTCACAATGAGTAACGATGAGTTACTCACCAGCCCTTGGAGTGACTCCCCCCAAAATACTCATTGTGAGTCATGGAGCAAGTGACTCAGAATGAGTTACTCAATAGCCCGTGGAGTGACTCCCACCCCCCAAAATGAGTAGAGAGCACACTGAGGATAAGGGTGAGAGTTGCTCATCAGGGTTGCTTATGAGTTGCTCATTTTACTCATGGTTTGCTTGGAGTGACTCCCTCAATTTGAGTTACTCAGGGTTGCTCGGAGTAACTCATCGGTTGCTCACCGTTCTGTTCCTGAAGTTTGCACCACCCCACACCGCGCTTGCTCAAAAATGGACCACGTTTGTATTTTGGCAAAAAGAAAGAAACGAGCTAAATCCACGTAGTCGCTTTTATTATTTGATTCGAGACCATTCGTAACACCCTATGTTCAAAGGGGAGTTTCAGCAAGGGTTTCATTCGGTTCGAGGCGTGTGGGCTCTGTCTCGTCCGTTGAGCAAAGTGGGATCTCTCTGAGCTTGTTCCTCTTTTGTCGATGGCATAGCTTTTGTCTCTCCCTGATTTTGTTCTTGTTTTTGTGATAGTACTGTTTCGCATACGCCTCACACCGGGCTTTGTTTCCGTGGTAGTATTGTCTCCTCTTGGCTTTCATCTTGTCCTTCTGTCGGCAGGCGAGGATCGTTCCTGCTGTCATTTCATCCACTGGCTTTGGTGGGTTTGCCACTCCATCGAGCATTTCCTTTGGGATGGTTTCTTTAACCCCGCCTGGTTCAGTCCTTTGGCTAGGCTGTCGTATTGGTTCTGTGTTTGCAACCGTCACCACACAGGGCGTCTCCACGGTATAGGTTGGTTGTTTCTCCTGCTCTCTTTTGGTCTCTCACTTTTTGTCGGGTCTTGTCCTTCTATCTCTTCTAGTGCTCCTTAACCTTGCCCGGGTTTTTGGTGCGCCATCGTTTGAGTTGCTCGTGCTTGTTCCCTTTCTGGATTTTCACTTGTCGCTTCAATCTTTCGATCTCTTGAATCAGTGCTGCAAGTGTAGCCTTCATGTATTGTGGATACACTCTTTGGTACATGGCACGCACTTCACTAAGTCAACAAAAGCAACCGGAGCTCAGTCAGACCATGTTGTCCTCCTCGGTGGCTCACAATGAGTATAAAAGCAGACGTCAAACTCGCGATGCTCAATTGGAGCAATCCCTTTGGGTGAGTGTATGGCACATCTCTGCCGCTACTGCCACAAACCGTTTAGTCGAACTTATAACAGAGACCGTCAAAGGAGGCGAGGTTGTTGGAAACGTTTAGACCAGGAGCCTGTGGGAGACACAACCATGGGGGACATATTTGAGGAAGTACCACCCTATGCTACATCGGAAGAGAGAAGTGAATAAGATGAGGAGCGAAACCAAGATGAAGAGGAAGAACAAGACTCGGACTCGGACTCGGACATGGTCATCGAGTCTGAGGATGAAGACGTTAGTGACAAGGAAATAGATGACCAAGATCCCTGGGAAACTCTGCGCCAAGAGGTGGAAGAGTCACTGAGTACAACCTATGACAAAAAAGCAAACAAGTTCTTGAAGGAGGGGATCTCTGAAACGATAGCTGAGGCCAAAGCTTTCAATGCCCTGTTACCCGTTTACAGAAGAAAGTTGCGAGGGCTGTACTTGCACTATCTCCAGTGGTTTGAACGTCTAAAGCATGACCCCGTGCATAAAGACGTTATGAAACCCGGCATCGTTTCATGGAGGAGGATTCGATGGATGTTGAAGAGGCTACAGATGCAGCTGTGGAGAGACGGAAATTTTTATTGAACAAGATGTTCCAACCGCGTCCCATCCCAACGCAACATGAAGGAGAACAAAATGATGATGACAACTGAACGATTTTTAGGTGTACAAACTAAAGAAGATTGTTTGTGCGACTGTGCATTTGTGTATTGAATGCATTGGTCCTCAGGCCTCCCTATTTTGTGAATACGGAACGCGCCCAGAGACTTGTTTGACTTTTATATTTTTGCTTACAATAACCTATGGACACGGGCTTAGATAAACCGGAACGAGGCTCGGCACCAGGCCTCCTCCCACGTTCCCGATTGTCAATAGCTCTTATTTTTAATTAAATTGTTTCATTCGTAAAAAAAAATCCTTCTTTTGTCTTGTTTTAAATGATTAAAGATGGCCTCATTTCCATTTTTTAACGTGAGGGGTCTGGGTCCCTGTGATGTCATCCTTTTCAACCAATCTCCGTGTGTGATGTCCTCCCCTCGGCCAATCCCGTACGCGACGTCTCTACATATGTCACGACCCTCCTCTCTTCACCCTCGTTTTACAACATGGTCGCCTGCTGAACGGATCTCCGACATATTTTTCATGTAACCCAATGACGAGAAATGTTCAAGTCTACCGTGAGAACCATATCATTGATACGACCGGTGCCGGCTGGCTCGTACGTAAGTACGGGCTCCGGCCTCCTACGCCTCCCTACCTGAGAGAAAGCTTGGCGCGTGTAGACCGCTTGGTTCCTCCCGTATCCCCGTGTTTGTTGTCGGATATATCCGACGCCGCCGACCGGTTAGACGAGTTATTGCTTCGTGCCTCTCCCCCAGGATCATCGTCCATCGCTTCCGACGGGGTACCACCCCGCCGTGGGGATACCTCTCCTCTCTAAGTCTTCTCACATGGGGACTATAAATGTTGGGGTACCCCACCCATGCCCCTGTCATCAGGTCTTGTGACTGCATCGACAAGTATCTCGATCGCATTGATTTCTAACTCTGCGAGATGGACACGCACAGTGACCACATGGCACTTTCGGGGGAAAGTGTGGAAAGCCTGGTTAAACCTGAACTGAGAGAGGCATTCGAGGCAGATAGTGTGAATTGGTTTCCACGTACGGACACACCCGAACATCGTGCCTACGACAAAAGAAAGCCGGAACTCTTCAAGGAGGAATGGAAAGGGGATGGAATGATCGGACTTTGCAGTAAGACCAACTACTGCTTTGGGACTAAGGACAAGTTTAGTTGCAAAGGGGTGAACAAACGCCTTAACGCCATCGACAAAGACAAATATCTGGAGGTCCTCCTCACTCAGCGCCAGAGTAGCGGCGTCAATCGCGGGTTCCGCACCGCCAACAATACCGTGTACACATACAATCAAGTGCGCGACGGCTTTTGGTACTTTTATCCCAAACGAAAAGTGTTGGACGACGGTGTGAGCACCGAACCTCTGGACATTTAAAGTTGCGGGGTGTGCATGCGGGGCACCAAGAAAGAAACGGAGTAGGGAGACTACGAAACTGGGGTGACCTTAAGGAGACTCTACTCCATTTCTTGTATATATTGTAAATATTTGTTACGGGGCACCAATTCTTGGTGTGACCGATGGGATGAGTGTGTTTTTTCATTGGCCGGCCACATCCAAAAATCAGCATTGATCATAATACACTAGGGTGCATGTGCGGGGCACCATCTTCTTGTAGAGATCTTGTAAATAATCATTAAAATCTGTTTTGGTTGGATTTTCTTGTGTGTTTTGTGTTTTTATCCGAGGGGGTCTGGGACTTTTTCTTCCTTATCGGGGAGAGGTGTCCCAGTGGGGTCTGGGACCTAAAAAACGCCTAAGGAAACGCCTAAAACGGGTTCGGCCGTTTAAACGTCTACAAAAACGGAACGCTCACGACCACGCCCCTGAACCATTCCCACGGTCTGTCAATCAAACTTCCTCTCGACAAATCAGGAGCCAGCTGGATAATTATTCAAAGTATTAGAGCTTTGATAATCATAATAGGATTCCGTTACGACGAACCAATCAGATGCCTCCATTTCAACGCGTTCTTAGCAACGCCCCTAGCAACCCTCCACAGCTCCACAAATTCCTTTGCGGAAGAAAAGTGGTCGAATCATCCCTAATATACTACTCTTGGAGAATATAAATACCTCCATGGTCATTTAGATGGTAATGATTGGTACTCAGTTGAACAAAACGGATTTTACATTAAAGAACTTTAAAGAGACGGAGGACCAGTAAAGATGAGACCCCACTTGTTGAGACTCAGAGGGCGGATAACTTAATTCCGTGGATAAGTCACTACCCATGTTAAAATAGAGATTTACAGTTACATGGACAAATAGTGAAACTTTGGTATAGATTGAAGCTGTCGTATAGTGGCCAGGGACCCGTTTCTCCAAAGACCCGATAACTTCTCGGGCCGTTTTAAGTGTTGGCACAATTCCCTCTGTATCTCAAAAGCGGGGAAGTCATCAAACTCCGCAATCATTTCGCTTTGAGTTACTGGGTTGCCAGTATGGCAAACCCAGTCGGAATCTGCGTTGATTTTTTTTTTCGTGTCGGTAAAAGTCTTGCCTGTCACTCCCCTGCTAAGTGGCGTCTTTGCGCATGGAGCCTTTTGCTCGTAATTTCTTAGGATAGAGAGGGTAGTGGAAATGCGTAGATTTCTCTGGTGGACACAGTAGAATGATAAACTTAACCTGCAATGGCGTCGAAAGTCATGTAACGCGAATGGCGTTTTAGTGGATCTTTAAACAAAATATACCCTTATGGAGCTCAATAATGGAAAGTCAGTTGGATAAACTAGGCAGGCGGTGAAAACAAATACCTGGAATCTTAAAAGCGACGAGTAATGGACTTCGACAACAATCTATAGCCCGTCCAGCCGAAATCAAAGTGAGCTGTATTTCCAATATTTTATCACGAGTGTAAATTTATGTACAACACTGAAACCAAATGGAAAATTATCTGGTAACTTATGGGTTCAACAAAGTCAGGTAAAAAAAATAATTGGTTGACCATTTGTCGACTATTTTGTGCATCATTATTCAAGGAAAAGGTTCTTCAGGTAAGGGTTTGAACTTGAAGTACATGGTAATTTGACACGATTGAGTTTCTTGTCTTCACGCAGGCAAAGAAATAGGAAGAGGTCTTCGCCTCTAAGAGCAAATATGTTGTTTGTTTCAATAAAATTTTCGCTGGAAAAGGATTCTGTGGTATTTTCTGCCTATGTGAATCATAATATCATGTTGTGTATTGAATTTTCGAGCTTAAGGTTGATATGCGATATCGGAGAATTTTTTTTTAGTATTGCTCTGTAAGCAGGAAGGGTTCACGAAAATAAACAGGTCTGTTGGAAGCGTGCTTGAGTTTCAACAAAATGAGCCCCAAAATCAGTGAAAAATTGTGGCGCCGATGATGGTAAGACCTTATCTGATCCTGAATTAGCCAATGCGTTTAACAATTTCTTTACATCTGTAAGTTCGGACATCCCCCCGCTTGATTTGTTTTTGCTGCCTGCTTTCCCCCCCACGGGCGATACGTTGCCCATGGTACAACCTTATGAAGTATGTAAAAAACTTACTTCAATTAAGCCCCATAAGGCCCATGGGCCCGATAATATTCCTAGCAGGATTTTTAAAGAGTTTGCTTTTGAACTAGCAACCCCAGCTGCTACTATTTTTAATGTATCTTTGTCGTCTGGGGTTATGCCATTCTCGTGGAAGGAATCTAATATCATCCCAATTCCTAAAGTCACAAAGCCCACATGTGAGAGTGATAAAAGACCAATCTCACTCACACCCTGCCTTTCAAAGGTTTTAGAAGACTTTGTGGTTTCATGGTTGATTGAGGATGTCAGGGATAAAATTGACCCTATGCAGTTTGGCTGCTTGAAAGGAACATCCACATCTTACTGTCTGTCAGATATGGTCCATAATTGGCTTTTACAGCTAGACAGTCCTAATGAACATCTCCGAGTCTGCTTTTTGGACTGTTCAAAAGCTTTTGACCGTATTGGTTATAACATCCTTGTCCAAAAGCTTATTAACCTTAACGTTAGACTTTGTCTGATCCCTTGGATCATTAACTTTCTATCTGATAGAAAACAGCGCGTTAAGTTAAATCAGACATTTTCGGAATGGCTCCCTGTCAAAGCAGGGGTCCCCCAAGGGACCAAACTAGGCCCGATTTTGTTCCTCACAATGGTCAATGATTTGGGGAGGGCCATGTCACCTAATTTCAGAATGTGGAAGTACGTAGATGATGTCTCGTTGTCAGAGAACCTTAGTAAGGGTAGCTTATCATCTTCCCAGTCTACACTTGACTGTATAAACAGCTGGGCCTCTGACAACTGGATGCGTCTTAACGCTAAGAAATGCAAAGAGTTGCGTTTGTGTTTCTTCAAGGAAAAACCCCAGTTATCCCCCTTAACAATTGATGATCAACCGTTAGAAGTGGTAACCTCACATAAGGTCCTGGGGCTTATTATTCAGAATGACTTAAAGTGGAACGAACATATCGCATCAGAAGTTGCTAAGGCATCGAAACGCTTACATATCCTACGTGTTTTACGTCGGGGTGGTGTCCCAGCAGCTGACCTAGTCTCAATTTATGTGTCTTTGATACGCTCTATTTTGGAATATAGCTGCGTAGTCTGGCATTATGCTTTTCCTTCCTATCTGTCTGAACAGCTCGAAAGAGTCCAGAAACGAGCTTTTGGTATTATCTTTCCCAAACAAACCTATAGCAGGGCATGTAAATTTGCTGAATGCCCAAGGTTGGACGTTCGCCGCAATGATCTTTGCATTAGAACTTCAAAGAAAATTGACGGGAAGGGCCCTCTCTCAAAGCACCTGACAATGACGAGGGTGAGTGCGCATGGACGTACGATGAGGAATAATACTCACAGAACCCTATATAAGTGTAAAACGGAGCGACTTAAAAGAAGCTTTTTTCCTAGTGCAATTATTTCTTTTAATAATAATATTTAAAATCTACATTTTTATGTAATTTTTAATTTTATATAATTTTTAAATTGTAAATACACATTGTAATTCATTTTTAAATGCGAAAATGTGTTTTCAATAAACTATTAAACTATTAACTATTAACTATTAATAATAAAGTAGCTGCTATTTCCAAAATGATGGAATTATCTGGTGATAAATAACGTCGTACGCGTCTTGGAGAGTAAATTTTGACTTTGCATAAACAAATGGTCAACCTCAAGAGTTAGGCGATTGTGATCTTTGTTTTGACTTCTCTCATTTTATTGTCAAACTTTATAACACTTGACAGAAAAAGAAACTTACAAAAACCCGGTATCTTGCCATCATTTGACACAGATGCTTCACTGCTTGGCGAGTAAACATGCCGCGGTAACTTAAACACGGCGCCCGCTGAATTCCGGTCATGTCACTTTCGATTTTGCGATTTACTTCCAAGTGAGCAATATCCACAGTAGGAGAAAGCATGTGTGCATATGTTTGAGCGGTATTTCAGTCTCTGTGTTGCATTTCCTTTCTGTAGATTTTTAATCAGTCACAAGTAAAAAAACACTGACCAGACATTCATGTCCTTTCTGAAACAAAATACTTGTTTATGAATGGTGCTATTACGACTAAGGTTTAATTAACTTGTTCAATGGATCTCTTCATGATATAAAATTAGAGAAATTGAAAAAAATTCCTCTTTAAATAAAAAAGCAAGTAAAACTGTAATAATGTTTTAATTTGTTTTGGATCTGTAGTTACATCTCGTTATTAGGATTGTGATCACATTGAGAAGCCTTAAGAAGGGATACTACAATTGTTTCTGTTAAAGTCATGGAAATAAAGCCTGTTGTTGTTGTTTGCTTTTTAAAATTCTTTCGGTCAGTTTTGCTTTCTTCACACAGAAAACTCCTTTTGGTTTATCGACTGAAGATAATTAAATTCAAGCAACTAACTAAAGTCTGCGGGAAACTTGATAAGGAAACAAAAAAACTGCAATAAGGTAACGAACAATTTGTTTTTGATCATGAAGTCTACAAGGCTCTATTAACTTTTACATATAAAATAAGAAAACGTCGGAGGCGATGAGTTTATTTCGTCTCCAGTTCTCACCAGTGTTAAAACAAAGTCTAATTAGCCCACGCATGGATCTTTCCGGAGTGTCTAAAGCTTTAATAATCAGCCTGTTGACAGGAGATTGTGAGAATATAAATCTACTCAAGACTGAGAAAAAAATGTATTCTTATTCCATGCCGTAACATTTAAATTTCCCGAGGGTGTGATATCCTTCCTCATTGCTGGCACCAGTATCTCCAAATATCAATTGTAACACAGGAAGGTGAGACTTTTCTGTGAGAAGACCACTGTCCTCACGCCAAGTGTCGTCATTCTTCTCGCAGTTACATCCTTGACTCGGGTCTGCGCATGAGTTTGGCAATGTAACTCCACATGCGCATTTGTTGTGATCAGCTGGTGTGGCACCTCCCCAGTACGTCATTTTGGTCCTTGTTCTTGACATCCACCACGCAGTGTCATCGCGAAAAATAAGAGAACCGCGACACTCGTACTTGATAAACTGCTCGCAATGAGTAGACACATACGTAAGGATAGCTAGTTGTGGTACATCAGTGATGCCTTCCCCCAGGTAGTGAACATCGCGAATGTAACTTCCAATTGGTTCGTACCCTGTTACGTGCGTTCTATCTTCGCTGTCGTGACCGATGACTGTAACCCCAACTCCATTCTTATCAGCCATGTTACAAAATACAGTGAACGGTTGGTAGCCTCCATCGCCATCAGGATCGATAACATAGGAGCCACTTGTGGCGTGTGGGCTGTGATATTTAATTTCACTGCAGGATTTTCCTAAAAGAAACGGAAGTGGGAATGCAAATGTATGCTTCAACATGGTCTAAAAAGTACCTAGGCCTAACAATTGCAAGCGAATCTATGATCGATTGCACTGATCAATCGCTTGAACTCTTATTTGGCACTTCTTTTTTTCAGTTTGTAAAGCTTAATTCGCATGCTTACCAGTGCGTTCATATCAACTTCAACTCTGTAGGCCTTCTCTTTTTCAAAGCTTATCAAAAATTTTAATTCACTACGCGCAATGTTTAATTCAGTTTTTGTATTCCGATGATTTTAGTGACAATAACAATTCATTTATATGAACTACCAAACCTACCTTTGCGTTGACATCGATCGCCAGCAAATCCAGGCTGACAAAGACAGTAATATGTATTCATCTGAAAGTCTGGAATACAGGAGCCGTTCTGACAATGTGTTCGCTGGCAGGTGGACTTTGAGTTTAAGAAAAGAAAGATAGAACTCAAGATCTCTTACTGCGATGTTCTTATATACCACTTACCAATAAGGTACTGAAAATATTTGTTCTCTCATTGAGGTTGCAACTAGTACTGTTTACGCCCTTCAGCACGGATGAGTTAATAGACCATTGCCAAGGGTAGCTTTGTGGGGAAAAAACGGTTAGCATGCACTGAGCCCATATTTGAATGGTACTGGAAACTGTGGAACTTTAAAGGGGGCTTCTGACAAAAATTGTAATTCTGGCTAAGTTTAGACACCAGCTTGGTATATAAATAGTAGATGCTCCTGTAATTACCAAAATAAAAAAATAAAAAAAAAGGTTCCAGCTATAAGTATAGGACAGTAATCTCACCATTCATTAAGCAAATGGGAAAATGCAAAAGAAAGATAAGTCATAGGTGGTAGGTCTTTAAATACACTGTGACCACAGTAGTCCACCTGGGCCAAATTTTGGACAGTTATTGAAAGTCCCAAAGGGTGTTAGGTTTGTTTTGTTACTGTGAATTATGTGCTCATGAATGGTATTCAATGAGGTGACTTAAATAGATATATAGTAGGATAGAATATTTAGAATATTTTTTCTCATACTAGTTATTTTACTCCCTCTACAATTATTGTAATCTTCATCACAGATGAAGAGCCACTCCTTGGAAACGCTGTTATTAAACCGCTATTATTATTATTATTATTATTATTATTATTATTATTATTATTATTATTATTATTATTATTATTAGCTTATCTAATCTGAAAGTAAAAAAGGAAAAAAAAGTAAAGTGATGCATTTATATAGCGCCCTTATCACAACGTCTCAAAGGCGCTTTACAATGATCAATTTGCCTCCAGCGGACTGGAAGCATATACAGGCGCAAATTGCAGCCGCTTCTAAGCAGTCCATGCATGCTGGTACTCATTTTACCGACCTCGGAAGGATGAAAAGCTGAGTGAACTTTAGCGGGAAAGAAGGTCGCCAAATATTCCAGTCTCGGCAGAACCGGGAATGGAACCCGGGACTTTAGGGTTGGAGGGCAGAGATCTTACCACTGCGCCAACCCCTCCGCTCTCTGACGGAGATTCCCAAAAGGTTTATTATCCCAATTGAAAAAATTTAAAAGTTGTACCTGCAGCCCTATAAGTTCAAATTTTTTTACGTTATTGACTAAGGTAAGCCCAAGTACATCCCGTAGGGCTGCATTGCAATAATCAAGATGAGGCAGAATAAATAACCCATAAGCATCACCAGAGTCCTTTAGGGAAATTTTCTTCCTATGTTCAACCTCCCAAACACAGAACAAAAAATTAGTAATGTCATCAAAGATCTCAGAAATGTGACTCACCCACAAGAGTGCTTTGTTCATCTAAATCCCCAGGCATATGTATGTATATGTTTATACGTATGTCCAGGAAGGCAAATGGGAGACTCACCGGGTAACCGAAAGATTTTATGCCAGATTTTATCTTCTGGGCCTGAAGCATACTGTGACGGTAGTGTTATCGGAGCAAATTCTCACTTCTGGAAGAGGGTATATAAGGTTTGGGAGGTCAGCGATGTACGAAGAGACAAGAGCGGGCGGAGAATTGAGCCTTGAGGAACCCCGAAAGGTTAAAAGGAAGTTTCAGATCTTAAGCTGACTTTATCACCGTATAAACTGAGTACTATATCGGAGAGGTAGTTATGACAAAGGTTCAAGTCCCAAACCCATGAATACTCTAACCTCGACAAAAGGATCTCATGGTCAATCACATCAAATAGTAGTAGCAGCAGTTTCACTAGCAACCTAGACAAACGTTAGGGTTAGTCTGTAAACTAGTAGTATTTTTGGTCCTTTTTTATTATCATGAGGAGCTTAAGCCGACTCAGGAATTCTCGGCTGAACGTCTCCTGACGGTGTAGATATCCATCAACAAAGGCTAAAAACATAACACAAGAGGTGTTTCGTATTCAGAAAAGTGTTAAAGCATTCAGGATCGATCAGATTGTACTGTGAACTTACGTTAAGCAGAAACAAGTAGTTAATTTTTTATTGAATGACCATATTTAGGGCGAGATGAATTTTGTGGGGAACACAAATCTATTTCAGTTCGTTTGCGCGCATCGACAGTGGCGGTTAGTGCTGGGACACGGGACCATTTTTCGTTCTATAGGATTTATGGATTAACTCTCTCACCCGGGGAAAAATGGTACAGGTCGCCGTCGTCTCTCGCCGACCAGCACTACTTCGACGCTCCTCGCCGCTGGTGAGCGAGAAGACCTCTGGCATCCAGGGTAAAATGTTAGCCAATTTGTCGAAGGAAAGTTTTTTCAGCTCTTTCGAAGAGAGATTTGTCGCCTTCAAGTCGGTAATATTTTGCGGGAAAATGGTGATCACGTTCCGAAATTCGGCGGGTCTAATCTGCAGATCGCAGGTCGCAGGTCACAGGTTGCAGTCATTGTTTCACCAATACAGAAAGTATCCTAAACATTCTTAAAAGCTAACCTTAGGATACTTTCAGTATTGGTGAAACAATGACCTGCAACCTGTGACCTGCGACCTGCGACCTGCAGATTAGACTCGCCGTCCGAAATTCTGGTAAAACGTAGACGAAGCATACGGAATAACTTTGGTTGGCCTCTGTGGGGGGATTAATTGAGCAGTCGTCGTCTGAATGTCATGGATTTCTGTATTCAGATGTTTTCAAACGAGTTATGGAGGCAGTAAAAAATGTTGACGTCGGGGAATTCGGTGCTGGAAGCCTTCCCGGTATACAGGCTCACGCTCAAACGTTGAGGTAAAATAATTACTGTTAGGTTCAATTTCATGATATCAGGATATCATGATAGCAGGAAATTGATAAGTCTGTGATTAATTAACAATTATTCCATGAGCGCGCGTTGGATATGAGATGGTAAATAGCCTTCCCGGTATACAGGCTCACGCTCAAACGTTGAGGTAAAATAATTACTGTTAGGTTCAATTCATGATATCAGGATATCATGATAGCAGGAAATTGATAAGTCTGTGATTAATTAACAATTATTCCATGAGCGCGCGTTGGATATGAGATGGCAATAGCCAACGAGGCGCGTATCGCCGAGTTGGCTATAACCAGTCTCATATCCAACAAGCGCGAATGGAATAATTGTTTTATTAAATTCCTTAAACTCCAAAAATTTGGAAGTACGAAATCCGAGCGAAAAGAGGGAGCAAATCCGAGCGAAATCGAAAAAACTTGATGAGAACTGATGCGGTGTGTAATACCTTGTGGTCAGATTGACGCAGGCTCATCACAAAAACATTTCTTGCCTTCTTGCGTACTTCTAAACGTCGGAATGGATCCAAACTTTCCGCAAAAAAAGTTTGTTTTCCTTTTTGGCTTTATTCAAAGAGAAATTTCGCTTTCCGGTGAAAACATTTTTAGTTTAGCAACGCTTAACGCAATCATTTACCATGTAAGGTCAAACCAAGGTATATGAGGTGATAACCGGGATTGAGTGAACCAATCAGAGCACGCGAAATGCATTATCCGAGGTTGAGAATTTAATAATATTGAATGTGCCTCCCTGTGACATGCTGCGAAATCAATTAGCCCGGAATGAAATTTTACACAGCTACAATTGGGCATTCTAAATTTCCCAGTTCCTCAGTTATCGAGTTCCATATATAAGTATAAAACTTAAAAATGGTTTGCTTTAAAATCAGAAAAGAACCAATTCACCGTTGCTGTTGAGAAAAGTGTATGCCAGGCAAAACAAATTGCATTTCCGTAGCCTGACAGATAAGAAATTTTTTGCCTGTGTTTAAATTAACAAATACACCAATACATCGCTAACGTTTCATGTTTAACCGGAGAATTAGGGAAGCAGATGTTCGAAGGTGTAATAGCCGTTGCGTTTTATTCCTCAGTTATCGAGTTCCATCAGTATAAAACTTAAAAATGGTTTGCTTTAAAATCAGAAAAGAACCAATTCACCGTTGTTGTTGAAAAAAGTGTATGCCAGGCAAAACAAATTGCATTTCCGTAGCCTGACAGATAAGAAATTTTTTGCCTGTGTTTAAATTAACAAATACACCAATACATCGCTAACGTTTCATGTTTAACTTGAGAATTAGGGAAGCAGATGTTCGAAGGTGTAATAGCCGTTGCGTTTTATTCCTCAGTTATCGAGTTCCATCAGTATAAAACTTAAAAATGGTTTGCTTTAAAATCAGAAAAGAACCAATTCACCGTTGCTGTTGAGAAAAGTTTATGCCAGGCAAAACAAATTGCATTTCCGTAGCCTGACAGATAAGAAATTTTTTGCCTGTGTTTAAATTAACAAATACACCAATACATCGCTAACGTTTCATGTTTAACCGGAGAATTAGGGAAGCAGATGTTCGAAGGCGTAATAGCCGTTGAGTTTATTCTCAGTTATCGAGTTCCATAAGTATAAAACTTAAAAATGGTTTGCTTTAAAATCAGAAAAGAACCAATTCACCGTTGTTGTTGAGAAAAGTGTATGCCAGGCAAAACAAGTTGCATCTCGGTAGCCTGAAAGATAACTGACAAAATAATTTGCCTGTGTTTAAATTAACAAATACACCAATACATCACTAACGTTTCATGTTTAACCGGAAAATTAGGGAAGCAGATGTTCGAAGGTGTAATAGCCGTTGAGTTTTATTCCTCAGTTATCAAGTTCCATAAGTATAAAACTTAAAAATGGTTTGCTTTAAAATCAGAAAAGAACCAATTCACCGTTGCTGTTGAGAAAAGTGTATGCCAGGCAAAACAAGTTGCATCTCGGTAGCCTGAAAGATAACTGACAAAATAATTTGCCTGTGTTTAAATTAACAAATACGCCAATACGTCACTAACGTTTCATGTTTAACCGGAAAATTAGGGAAGCAGATGTTCGAAGGTGTAATAGCCGTTGAGTTTTATTCCTCAGTTATCGAGTTCCATAAGTATAAAACTTAAAAATGGTTTGCTTTAAAATCAGAAAAGAACCAATTCACCGTTGTTGTTGAGAAAAGTGTATGCCAGGCAAAACAAGTTGCATCTCGGTAGCCTGAAAGTTAAGATATAATTTGCCTGTGTTTAAATTAACAAATACACCAATACATCGCTAACGTTTCATGTTTAACCGGAGAATTAGGGAAGCAGATGTTCGAAGGTGTAATAGCCGTTGAGTTTTATTCCTCAGTTATCGAGTTCCATAAGTATAAAACTTAAAAATGGTTTGCTTTAAAATCAGAAAAGAACCAATTCACCGTTGTTGTTGAGAAAAGTGTATGCCAGGCAAAACAAGTTGCATCTCGGTAGCCTGAAAGTTAAGATATAATTTGCCTGTGTTTAAATTAATTTGAAATAAAGATAATAATTAAAGAAATAATTTTCCATGCTGGTCGTTGTAAACCGTGTTTTAGAAAATATTTCAGATTGATTTACTGTGCCTCTGGACTATTTTGACACGTCACGCAAAATTAATTTAAAGTAATTTGAGATATTTGTCGTCATTAAAACTGTATGTTGAAGTCGGCCCAACAAATGTGTCGAGATTAACACCTCTCTCTCCCTTTGTCTCTCGCTCTGCCTTTTTAGTGTGAGTCTTGTTACAACTCCAACTGAGATTTTGGTAATTTTTTTTTTACCTAAACAGCGGGGACCCACATTCCTGACCCAAGTTTAGCTCCTCATGATGTATAATAACCAAGACTAATCCTAACCTGACCCTAATTTTTCTCTAGGCTTAATTTAGACTCCAAAAAAGTTAAGTTCTTCAATTCATTAAAGTGCGTATTCAACCTAGGTAAAACGAGGATTACCAATTTAACCTAGCTGCAAAAACGGATTCAACCTGAGAACGCATTTTACCGTTGGTAGGTCTACTTTCCATGCTGCA
>OX421447.1:14906789-14909289 GCA_949126865.1 Montipora capitata
TTCCCTTATAGGTATGTTGTGTGAGAGAGACGGCGAGGAAGTGGTAGCATACTCAAAATGGGGACAGAATTAACATATTACAGTAGTTTAAGAACCTATTTTGATATGGTTGGGGTTTGAGCCCAATGCCTTCCTCAAACCATGTATCAATTCATTCATGCATTTCTGTATTTATGGTGGATTAATTCATGCATCAGTCCACTCGGCTGTTTTGTAACTCCACCTCGTTATAACTTAATTTCGTAACATGTATTTCGTGATTACGTCACAGGTAGCAAAGAATGCCAGAGAAGATTGCCACGAGGTAATGACTCCTAAGGCATGAGAAGTACATGACTTTGTTGATCAGACAGCACGTGTCATACTGCTTGACTTCGGTTCTGTTGAATGGAAAGAAAGGGGACATCAGCTGTACCTGATACGAGGGGCACGCATAGATCTTTGTCTTATTGTTAATCCGATTACTTAAACAAATGGGAAGAGTGGCGCAGTGGTGAGAGCATACGCCTTCCATTAATTTGTCCTATGTTCGCCATGATTCCGTGGACTAGACGTCATAAGTGGGTTCAGTGTGTTAGTTTTCTATTTATTCCAAGTGGTTTTCTTCGGGTTCTCAGATTATGCTCTCTCTCCTCAAAAACCCAATACCAGTTGATTTGACAAGTTTTCAAGAAAACTAAAAGCGAAATGATTGCGGAGTTTGATGATTAAGAAGACTTCCCCGCTTTTGAGATACAAAGGGAATGGTGCCAACACTTGAAACGGCCGGAGAAGTTATCGGGACTTTCGAGAAACGGGTCTCTAGCCACCATCCGACAGTTTCAATCTAAGCAAAGGTTAGTATTTGTCCATGTAACTGTGAATATGCACACTCTAATCACATATAAGACATGTACGAAAACCTGGTTAGCATTTAACGACGAGTCTCCGTTGTAACATGGGTAGCTACTGGATTAAGTTATCCGCCCACTGAGTCTCAACAACTGTGGCCTCATCTTTGCTGGTCCTTGGTCTCTCGACAATTTTTAATGAAACATCCATTTTGTCATCTGAGTACAAATCATTACCATCTAAATGAGCATTGAGGTATTTATATTCTCCAAATGATCAATATCCACCACAGTAGGAGAAAGCGTGTGTACATGTGTTGGGGCGGTAGTTCAGTCTCTGTGTTGCATTTCTTTTCTGTAGACTTTTAATCAGTCACAAGCAAAAAAAAAAAAAACAGACCATAACAAAATACTTGTTTAGGAATGGTGCTATTAAGACTAAGGTTTAATTAGCTTGTACAATGGATCTCTTCGTGGTATAAAATCAGAGAAATTGAACATTTCCTCGTTAAGTGAATAAGCAATGAAAACTGTAACTCTTTTAATTTGTTTTGGATCTGCAGTTACATCTCGTCATTAGGATTGTGATCACATTGAGAAGCCTTAATAAGGGACACTGCAAATGTTTCTGTTAAAGTCATGGAAATAAAGCCCGTTGTTGTTGTTGTTTGCTTTTTAAAATTCTTTCCATCAGTTTTGCTTTCTTCAGACGAAATACTCCCTTTGGTTATTGACTGAAGAGGATTAAATTAACGGAACTAACTAAAGTCTGTCGAAAACTTGATAAGGAAACAAAAAAAATTTGCAATAAGCTAACGAACAATTTGTATTTGATCATGAAGTCTACAAGGCTCTATTAACTTTTACATATATTATAAGAAAAAGTCGGAGGCGATGAGTTTATTTCGTCTCCAGTTCTCGTCAGTGTTAAAAGAAGGTCTAATTCACACACGGATGGATCTTTCTAGAGTCTGAAGCTTTAATAATCAGCCTGTCGTACAGGAGATTGTGAGAATATAAATCTACTTAAGACTGAGAAAAAAAAATGTATTTTTATTCCATGCCGTAACATTCAAATTTCCCGAGGGTGTGATATCCTTCCTCATTGGGTGCACCAGTATCTCCAAATATTAATTGTAACACAGGAAGGTGAGACTTTTCGGTGAGAAGACCACTGTCCTCACGCCATGTGACATCATTCTTGTCGCAGTTACATCCTTGACTCGGGTCTGCGCATGAGTTTGGCAATGTAACTCCACATGCGCATTTGTTGTGATCAGCAGGTGTGGCACCTCCCCAGTACGTCATTTTGGTCATTGTTCTTGACATCCACCACGCAGTGTCGGCGCGAAAAATAGCAGAACTGCGGCACTCGTACTTGATAAACTGCTCGCAATGAGTAGACACATTCGTAAGGAAAGCTAGTTGTGGTACATTAGTGATGCCTTCCCCCAGGTAGTGAACATTGCGAATGTAACTTCCAATTGGATCGTACCCTGTTACGTGCGTTCTATCTTCGCTGTCGTGACCGATGACTGTAACCCCAACTCCATTCTTATCAGCCATGTTACAAAATACAGTGAACGGTTGGTAGCCTCCATCGCCATCAGGATCGATAACATAGGAGCCACTTGTGGCGTGTGGGCTGTGATATTTAATTTCACTGCAGG
>OX421447.1:14914289-14929289 GCA_949126865.1 Montipora capitata
ATTACAACGGTTAAGAGCAGACAGAAACGATAATACGAAAATGTCCTTCTGTGAAATGAGTAGTTAAAGGCAATTGAATTAACCGCCGTAAACGAAGAGCAAAATCGCTCTGACGAAGCCTTAGGGCTAACAATGCTCGACGAGGCTTGAAGTGCCAAAGCTCACAAATCTTAAATGTTAAGGGGGTTGATGTACCTCTAAGCTCGTTTAAGAAAACGAAAAGTTTCCCCCCCTCGACGCATGGTACCATGCCCTGTTTCTTTAGAAACGAGCCCCTTCATAAACAATAATGGCCTTATTCGATATTCTTTTCGAGAGAGAATATATGACATAAAACGAGATGTAAATTACTTACTGGGCTAAAATGATGAAAGGAAGCATTGCTTAGAATCTTTGCCTTTCCGTGAAACATGTCGTTGTCTAACAATTCGCAAGGGTACGAGCCCTGCGAGTCTGGGTAAGCTGCAAAGTTGAACGAAAAGCACTTCGGTTCACCGATGCATGTGAATGCACAACTCAATTCATCTTCCGATTTGGAGGTTGCAATTTTCGTGGCCGTTAAGGAATGATAATAATATGGTTTGAAGCTTCCGAAAGCCATAGAGTTGTGCTGTTTCTTGCCAGGATTACTTTGCAGCCAAGCCTTAGCGATTCTTGCCGAGAGAGCAACCAAAAGTAAAGCAAATACCACTGGTTTCATTGCAGTGAGAAGCATCTTGCATTTAAGTGAATTGTGCCGAGGGTTGGGATTTTACCAACAACACTGAACTATGTATTATACATAAGACCTCCCACATAACCTCACGTTTTGTCTTTTTCTGATATTTGATATTTTGCCAATGACAGTGTTTCTGTTTTATGACCGACCGTAACATTTCATCAGCCGTATGCAAACATTCACCATAAACATCCAAACTTATTGAAATTACTAGGATATATTTTAAGTTAATAATTTACCTGGATAAAGAAGCGGGGAAAAATTGAGATAAATTCTGGAGGAGGGGTGATGGCTGTGCAATTTCTGGAGAATTGAATGACTCATGATTTTTTTAGTAGAACAATATCTGATGCCAATCTACCAGCACCATTAATAAAATTAAATTGGTTCCATCTTTTGCTTGGGGCCTTATATAGAGTACACTATTTTCTCCTTATTTTTTCATTCGAAAAATTCCTCGTTTTATTTCTATATATAATTATTTTAATAGAAAAATTCCTTTTTTCCTCACTTTTACCACTTTTCCTCTGTTTGACCACCTGAAATTGCATTAGATAATACATGATTGCGTTTAAAATCCTTTTACTCGGAATGTCATGGAAAGTTCTTCGTATGTATGTCAGTGGAGACGGACTTTAGAAGGTCGATTTACAAATCGCACCGATATATGTAGTGTACCCGAAAGGGCTTCAATTGACCCCAAAATATATTCATATTAGTTTATGGACAAATGGTGAATGCTAAATCGGGATATGTCCTATGACAACGTATAGGTTTTTAATGGTTTTTTCGGAATTTTCTGTTATTTAAATATGCCAACCATTGGAACAAAGAATATTCAATGAGGTTTAATAAAAATTGATAAAATCAACGAAATCTTTGCTGCAGTGAAATAAAAACGTGGTTCACTTGCGTAATCCAATCCGGTATTTCTTTCGTTTTCCGCAACATGAGACGGAACAATGAAACCAGTGCAGCTGAATCAATCCTTTATTCTATTTAGCAACTAGACCACACTTATCTTTCATTCGCCTCTCTACAAAATATCATGTTTAATTAAACCAATGGTGATGATGTTTTTTAACAAAATGTGCTTGCATGAGTTTGTTTCAAAAACATGCAGTTCTTCGAAAGGAGAAAATAAAATCAGAATTGATTATTTTCAAAATTTAGGGTGTCGCCTAGAAAAGAAGATTTAGAGTACTCGAAAGGACTTCAATTGACCCCAAAATATACGCATATTAGCTAATGGATAGAATTGAACCGGGATAACTCCCATGACAACGTACAGGCTTTCAATGATTCATGATTTTCGGAATTTTCTGTCATTTAAATGTGCCAACCACTGGAACAAAGAACAGTCAATGCGGTTAATAAAAATTCCTCAAGTCAACGGAATCGTTGCTATAACGAAATGAAAAAATAGGGGTTCACTTGCATAAACCACTCCAGTTTTTCTTTCGTCTTCTGCAACAAGACGGAAGAACCAGTGCAACGGAGTCAATCTTTCTTTCTATATTTAATAGCAAATAGACGTCAGTCATCTTTCATTCGTCTGTCTACAAAGATTAAATCACAGGTAATAGTTTTTTTAATAAAATATTCTTGAATAAAAAAAAAAGGGATTTTCATAACTTCGAGAAAAAAGTCAGAATCGAATTGATATTTTCAAATTTTGGGTCTTGGCTAAACTCGTACAGAAATCAACCTCTCATTCTATACCTAGCAAACAGACGTTAATTAGTCTTTCATTAGTTTTAAATGAAATATGCTTAATTTTTTTTGGAAAAAAGAAGTCAGAATTTATTGCTTATTCACTTTCAAAATTTCTTGGACGCCGCCATATTGTTCTCACAAAATGTAATTAAGTGAAGCTATGATCTTCGCAGTTATGAACGCAATTTTTACAATTACGTAGAGAAGCCTGAAAAATTCAGGACTTCAACGGGGTTTGAACCCGTGACCTCGCGATTCCGGTGCACGAGATAACAACTCTGAAGGACCTCCGGGACGTAAAACCTGCGCAACGTTTAATTAGTGAGAAGCTGTGGGAGCGAGGCGCCAACCAACATGCTCCATAATGTCTGCAAGCTGACCACCCACATACAACTACATACTACTACATTCACTAACCCACACATGAGCCTGCATAAGCTACGCTAACAACATATAGAGAACTTACATTAAAATAAGCAAAGGTTTCCAAACCGAATAAAATTTTTCTATTTGACCTTTAGACTGAAAATTCGATCTCAAACAAGGATCTTGTTCTTGACAAGATCCAAGAACCGAAATAAGTTAGGGGCGTTAAAGTCGAGTCTTTGCAAATTGATATATTTTGCCTAGTAAAATGTAATAGTTAAAAGAATTGCTTTTCCTGGTCTCAGGATTGTAGCCATAAAAGTCATTTACTGAATAATTGTCACCATTCTGTTGATTCCACCACTCAACCGCTTTACGCCAAAAATAGTGAATTACATCACAGCAGACTATGATATGAGGCAGTTTTTCTACTGCACTGCACTGAAATTGTAGTGAGAGCGCACCCCTCCCCTTCCCCCACATGCCCTCTATCCAATTCACGTTAGTCAAGATGTATTTGAAATAAGAAATTAAAAGCTCTGAAACTGAACTAATCATTATCTAAAGTAAAACTGTACCACTCGAAAGTCGGTTGGTTACAAAAGCTCTTTAAATACAGGAAAAAAGGAGAGAAGACGGCGCCCTCGGCCCACCCCCTCACCCCCTAAATCCGCCCTTGAGTAGATCGTGAAAAGTTTCTGGACAAAACTGGGCAATTGTTTAAAATACACAAACATTACCCTGTGTTTACTGTACGTTCCGCGATGCCAGAGAAACTATGGCCAAGCCACTGTTTCCCTGCTGAATTTGGTCTTGGCTGTAGCACCAAAATGGACATGACTGGATTAAACTGGTTGAAGGCTTTGTGCAGTTTGATGTTGTAGTCAATTTTTTTTCTTGGTTAAACATTATTCAGACTAGTTTGTTTTTTACTTTCTTTCGTCTAACAGATATAAAAATCATCATCATAATCTGAAACAAAGGTAAGTAAAACACAAACTAGTCTGAAACTTTTTTAACCAAGGAAATTTTTAACTGCAACACAGATAAAACAGATCTTAGTTGCTTCAAAGCGACGTACGTATACGCGTTTTAAGCCCGCCTCTCCTCAGGGTGCGTGCGTAATAAAATATATACCTCTTACTAACCGACTTTGAGGTCCATACTGTAAGTTACGGATCAAGTACAGTTTTTCCCCGCGAGCTATAAATTAACGGGGAAAAACGAGAATCCTTAACTTACAATACGGACCGAGAAAACTAGGTTAGTAAGATGCTACATCTCTGAGGTAATCAGAAACACGGGAAAGGATACTAGTTTCAGTAAAGCGAAAGGTTCAACGGACACAACGCTTCGGCATCAAAATCCGAAAAACGATTAAATCTTCTTGGCTTTTTGAAACAGTTGCTTGCAATATTGAAACAGTGTTACAAATTTATGTAAGAGAAACGACAGGAAAAACTTTCTAGAGAATGTTTTATCAAATTTAGCGGGCCCTACAGCGGGCCGTACTGTACAATACAGCCCGCTAAATTAGCCAATCACAGCGCGCGCACTGAGAGATATAATAAATTAAGTCAAGCGGAAGGTTCAACTCTGTTAAGAATCAAAATTATGCAAGCTTTCCTTTCCTTTTCATTTTGTATTTTCCATTTATTAGTCTAATAATTTATCCGTCCCCATGTTGTCATTTACTTTCTTAATTATATTCACGCACAAAACTAGAACTGGGGAGGCCTAATTAAAATAAGCATAGTTTCTTTTAGGCCTCCTCGCCATTGTTATCTTTACTGTTTTTATATTAATTATACGTAATTGAATAGTGGCAAAAATAAAACAAATAAATAACATGAATAAAAGTAAACAAAAGTGAGCGATGGTTCCAATATAGTTATCACCTTAGTGGGTGATCACCGAGGTAAACAACAAGCAATAAGTAGTATTGACCGTAAACGAATTGTTGAGGTAGATTTGGACAAGCGAACTATTTCATTGTGAGTCCGAGTTTTGGGAATGAAAGAGATGTGCATCATCCTGACAGGTATCTGCACAACAACCGAAACGATTCTGAGACGAGGAACTCCTTGAGCGTAGCCTCCCATTCCTGTAACATCTTAAATTTGTTTTCAGTTTCTAAGCGAGTCTCCGCAATCTTTGCATACAAAACCGAGTTATTCACGCAATGCCAGTCTATGAGACTGCTGTCATTTCCTTCTTCGAGATAGACACACACACAAAAAAATCAGTTTTTTTCTTCATGCGATGTCTTACCCTTTGAGCATAGTCGCACAGAATGACCACCGCAGGGACATGGACCTTATCTGTTTTTTTTTTCTATTGATCTTTCTTTTTCATTTTACCAACTATTGTTTACTTAACAAGACGGTGTCCAGCGAAAAGTGTACTAAGGAATTAAATTAAACCATAACAATTGTTTAAGCAATAGAGGACTTTTTCCATAGCATCGTCTAAACACGAGGGGAAGTTGTTAGAATCCAGGACAGTTATGCAAACTCGAGACGCAGTCGAGGTTTGCATAAATGTCGAGAATTCTCCCAACTCCCCCGAGTGTTGAGATGAGGTTATGTAAACAAGGAAAAAAGTCCTCTATTGCTTTCATAAAATATTTCTCAAAAACAATTCGACAAATGAAGGAAAATGTCGAGTTTTTTACTTCTTGATTGAAATAGATTTTCTTTATACACGCGTATATTTCCTACCAGCCAATCCAAATGCTTGTCTGACCACACTTATTAATCAAAATTAGTGTGACGTCACAGTCGTGTTTACATACTCTCATCTAAACACCATTATTGACCAATGAGAGTGCTCGTACTATCCCAATTAACATTTTATAAAAATGAATGGTAAGTAGATGTAAACGTGTTCTGTAAATTAAGTTTTGAATGTATCATTTAAAATAAATTTAATTTTTGATCTGAAAACCATCCATCATATTCTGACAACTTTTCGAAGCGACTGGTCTACCAGAGTTCTTCTTGGAATGGCAGAAATGTGGAATAGTCTCCCGTTATCACTTAAAGTATCAAGTAAACCCCAATTCAAATCTGAATTAAAGAAAGTGCTTCTTAATATCCTTGATATGATACTGAAGATGATCATATTTAAGTCTCTCAAATGAAACAATGCTTTTAAAAATTATACAAGAGCAAAACTATTGAAATGTCACAATAATCAAAGTAAGGATGTACAAGTGAATAGTAAATTGTCTTAAGAGTCAGGCCATTCTGCAAAATGAGTAATTTCCGTTCAAGATAAACTGTCAAGTTGTTAATATTGTAACAGTACAAATAATACCATTGTTAAGTTTAATGGTAATGTAGTTACTGAGAAACAAATGTTTATGAATCTTGTATTATACAAGTTATATTGCCAAAGGAATGACTAAAGAATATCACTGTTGCTTCATTATGAAGAGTAGTCCGACTTGCGAAAGACAGAAAAGGGTTATACCAAGCAATACGCAAGACTCACAGAGTTCAATCAGACTCTTAGGGCGCGTTCGATTGACGATATTCTGGAATAACAATAAACGGAATAACCTCCAGATTTTTCTTTGGATCGCGAGGTGAGTTTAGGAAGAGACCTCGTTAACATATGCTGAAAATCTTCTTTGTATTCTGATAGCAACAAAATTCTCGTAAGTGTAATTTTTAGAAGTGAACATTCGTATTCTAATTCCGGAATAAGATCAATGGAACGCGTCCTAAATGCGACCTCGAACACACTGGTCAACAGCGTTAAAAGCCGTGTGTACCAAGAGATTCTAAGGGAAACTATGGCTAGCCAGTGCATCGTACACGTTTCCGTGAGAAGACAACAATGTGACAGTAACGATGATGACAGTGTGTAAGTCCGAATGTGGCCTTCTCCGTGTAACATCGCGCAGAATGCCGCGACACATCCGGGACTTAATTCCATAGTCAGCGCGAAAATTCAAATTCGATCTGGTTGCTCGATAGCTAAACAATAAAGAAAATGACTACAAAAAGGCCGAAGACGCATACGTTTTTAGAGATTGCCTGCTTCGTACTTGTGTTTCGTGGTGGTTATCATACGGCTTTTGTAGATGAGATATTGATGGATTAAATGAGACAATTTTCAAGATCTTACGAATCGCGAATTTAGTCGTTTTTCTCCTCTGAATTTGGTCTATTTTAGGGAAAATACTGTAAGAGGAAAATTTGGAGCTGGACTTTTCTCCCTTTTAAGTGTCCCTTTATAACGGTTATCATATGGCTTTGAATATTTGTTGTTCAAGGAAGTTTCATGCCAAGTTTTAACGGGAAATGATGGTTACAAGTGGTCGTTCTATTCAACTTTCGAACACCCCAGCTGACCTTCTTGCCTTCCTGCTCTTCGGAAACAAGAAGAACAATAGAACGAAACTGTTTTGAATTTCCCGGCCGAACATTAATATATGCTAAGCTCCGCCTCCGCAAACAATCGATGCTATCAGGCATTGTAATTGAGGTGCTGAACTGTATCATTTAAAAGTCTCACTTCAAGTAACGCTTTGCGTCAGTTTATTTATTTATTTATTTATTTATTTATTTAGTGACTTCCATTTAGAGAAGACAAAAAAAAGGCTCTAAATGAGGGACTAACGGACGGACTCGAAGTCCCAGCGAGGCCAGCCCCAATAAATATATACTTAAACTAAAACATACATAGAAAAAAAAACTAATAATTAACAACAGTTCTTTCTTTTAATTGAGCGACAATGAGGGCAGACTGCAACAAACACTTCGATAAAGTTTCAATACGCGCGCATTCTTCACAGAACTCCAATATGCCGTCCGTGCAAGAAATGCAACGCGTTGATCGGGAGCTCTCTTTAGAGCTAATTGAATCCCCGATCAACCCCGCTTTCTTGCACATGTCCACACCACTGAAAGGCTATGACCCAATGTTTTATCTCCAAATCAACGGCGAGGCTCTATGGCAGTGGCGCGTTATTAAGGGACAAAATCAAAATCAAATGAGCTGCTCTGAGGCGCTAAACATTTCTGAAGCTGAGCCTGCTCAAGGGAATACATTTGCAGGCTTCAACTACTTGATGGCTTGCTTTTAATACGATCCGAAGATAAACCATAAAAGACGTACACAATGGTAAATGTTTCTTTTCTTCATTACACGAGGAATAGGAAAGATGACTACGCATGGGCAGAAGACATTACAACTAAAAATACAATGTGACGTAGCGTGTCCAATACAGAGAGCGTTTTCTGTAAGCTAACGAAATGGCCTAATGCGAAACACTGCGTTGGGTAACTGGTCGCAAATATACAGCGTATAGGCCATGTCACTTTTTCGTACAAAAGAACCATAACTGGGTGACAAGAAAACGGACATGATTCTCCTCGTGCTCATTTGAAAATCCGATGGAGCTATTGTCGCTATTATAGTGACGCAGATCGCAGTGGAATCTCAAGCCAAGCCCTCTACATAAAGTGGCTTTCATTGTTGGCCAAAAGGTGGAGTTCATTTCCTTTGCTCGACTGGTACTCCACTAGTAAGCCTAAATCGACGGTTTCGTATACCTTACACGAGAACTGCAATTTGACGCAAGAAGTAGCACGACACAACGTGCACCAACTCCATTTATCAATAATGTTATTGTCATTGGCATCGTGATGCACTTCAATGCACCTCACAAGAAGTAAGAACAAATATTGTTGATTAATTATCTTCGAAAAATGGGTGGTTACCCCAATTTTCTTTTTGGATTTCAATAACACTTGTTAAGATCTGCTTTTTCCGCATTTTCAGTACACCACGCAAAAATACCTTTGAATTAGTAGGCACCGTGCTGCGACGTTTTCTTTGCTTCTTTTTTGCCTCGATCTCTTCAGGAGTCCATCCCTAAACCTGATTAAAAGTTAAACTCCTTCTAGAGATTTCCCTTATAGGTATGTTGTGTGAGAGAGACGGAGAGGAAGTGGTAGCATACTCAAAATGGGGACAGAATGAACATATTACAGTAATTTAAGAACCTATTTTGATATGGTTGGGGTTTGAGCCCAATGCCTTCCTCAAACCATGTATCAATTCATTCATGCATTTCTGTATTTATGGTAGATTAATTCATGCATCAGTCCACTCGGCTGTTTTGTAACTCCACCTCGTTATAACTTAATTTCGTAACATGTATTTCGTGATTACGTCACAGGTAGCAAAGAATGCCAGAGAAGATTGCCACGAGGTAATGACTCCTAAGGCATGAGACGTACATGACTTTGTTGATCAGACAGCACATGTCATACTGCTTGACTTCGGTTCTGTTGAATGGAAAGAAAGGGGACATCAGCTGTACCTGATACGAGGGGCACGCATAGATCTTTGTCTTATTGTTAATCCGATTACTTAAATGGGAAGAGTGGCGCAGTGGTGAGAGCATACGCCTTGCATTAATTTGTCCTGTGTTCGCCATGATTCCGTGGACTAGGCGTCATAAGTGGGTTCAGTGTGTTAGTTTTCTATTTATTCCGAGTGTTTTTCTTCGGGTTCTCAGATTATGCTCTCTCTCCTCAAAAACCCAATACCAGTTGATTTGACAAGTTTTCAAGAAAACTAAAAGCGAAATGATTGCGGAGTTTGATGATTAAGAAGACTTCCCCGCTTTTGAGATACAAAGGGAATGGTGCCAACACTTGAAACGGCCGGAGAAGTTATCGGGACTTTCGAGAAACGGGTCTCTAGCCACCATCCGACAGTTTCAATCTAAGCAAAGGTTAGTATTTGTCCATGTAACTGTGAATATGCACACTCTAATCACATATAAGACATGTACGAAAACCTGGTTAGCATTTAACGACGAGTCTCCGTTGTAACATGGGTAGCTACTGGATTAAGTTATCCGCCCACTGAGTCTCAACAACTGTGGCCTCATCTTTGCTGGTCCTTGGTCTCTCGACAATTTTTAATGAAACATCCATTTTGTCATCTGAGTACAAATCATTACCATCTAAATAAGCATGGAGGTATTTATATTCTACAAATGATCAATATCCACAGTAGGCGAAAGCGTGTGTACATGTGTTGGGGCGGTAGTTCAGTCTCTGTGTTGCATTTCTTTTCTGTAGATTTGTAAGCAGTCACAAGCAAAAAACACAGACCAAAGCAAAACACTTGTTTAGGAATGGTGCTTTTAAGACTAAAGTTTAATTATCTTGTATAATGGATCTCTTCGTGGTATAAAATCAGAGAAATTGAACATTTCCTCGTTAAGTGAATAAGCAATGAAAACTGTAACTCTTTTAATTTGTTTTGGATCTGCAGTTACATCTCGTCATTAGGATTGTGATCACATTGAGAAGCCTTAATAAGGGACACTGCAAATGTTTCTGCTAAAGTCATGGAAATAAAGCCCGTTGTTGTTGTTGTTTGCTTTTTAAAATTCTTTCCATCAGTTTTGCTTTCTTCAGACGAAATACTCCCTTTGGTTATTGACTGAAGAGGATTAAATTAACGGAACTAACTAAAGTCTGTCGAAAACTTGATAAGGAAACAAAAAAAATTTGCAATAAGCTAACGAACAATTTGTATTTGATCATGAAGTCTACAAGGCTCTATTAACTTTTACATATATTATAAGAAAAAGTCGGAGGCGATGAGTTTATTTCGTCTCCAGTTCTCGTCAGTGTTAAAAGAAGGTCTAATTAACCCACGGATGGATCTTTCTAGAGTGTCTGAAGCTTTAATAATCAACCTGTCGTACAGGAGATTGTGAGAATATAAATCTACTTAAGACTGAGAAAAGAAATTTATTTTTATTCCATGCCGTAACATTTAAATTTCCCGAGGGTGTGATATCCTTCCTCATTGGGTGCACCAGTATCTCCAAATATTAATTGTAACACAGGAAGGTGAGACTTTTCGGTGAGAAGACCACTGTCCTCACGCCATGTGACATCATTCTTGTCGCAGTTACATCCTTCACTCGGGTCTGCGCATGAGTTTGGCGATGTAACTCCACATGCGCATTTGTTGTGATCAGCAGGTGTGGCACCTCCCCAGTACGTCATTTTGGTCATTGTTCTTGACATCCACCACGCAGTGTCGGCGTGAAAAATAACAGAACCGCGACACTCGTACTTGATAAACTGCTCGCAATGAGTAGACACATTCGTAAGGGAAGCTACTTGTGGTACATCAGTGATGCCTTCCCCCAGGTAGTGAACATTGCGAATGTAACTTCCAATTGGATCGTACCCTGTTACGTGCGTTCTATCTTCGCTGTCGTGACCGATGACTGTAACCCCAACTCCATTCTTATCAGCCATGTTACAAAATACAGTGTACGGTTGGTAGCCTCCATCGCCATCAGGATCGATAACATAGGAGCCACTTGTGGCCTGTGGGCTGTGATATTTAATTTTACTGCAGGATTTTCCTAAAAGAAACGGAAGTGGGAATGCAAATGTATGCTTCAACAAGGTCTAAAAAGTACCTAGGCCTAACAATTGCAAGCGAATCTATGATCGATTGCACTGACCAATCGCTTGAACTCTTATTTGGCACTTCTTTTTTTCAGTTTGTGAAGCTTAATTCGCATGCTTACCAGTGCGTTCATATCAACTTCAACTCTGTAGGCCTTCTCTTTTTCAAAGCTTATCAAAAATTTTAATTCACTACGCGCAATGTTTAATTCAGTTTTTGTATTCCGATGATTTTAGTGACAATAACAATTCATTTATATGAACTACCAAACCTACCTTTGCGTTGACATCGATCGCCAGCAAATCCAGGCTGACAAAGACAGTAATATGTATTCATCTGAAAGTCTGGAATACAGGAGCCGTTCTGACAATGTGTTCGCTGGCAGGTGGACTTTGAGTTTAAGAAAAGAAAGATAGAACTCAAGATCTCTTACTGAGATGTTCTTATATACCACTTACCAATAAGGTACTGAAAATATTTGTTCTCTCATTGAGGTTGCAACTAGTACTGTTTACGCCCTTCAGCACGGATGAGTTAATAGACCATTGCCAAGGGTAGCTTTGTGGGGAAAAAACGGTTAGCATGCACTGAGCCCATATTTGAATGGTACTGGAAACTGTGGAACTTTAAAGGGGGCTTCTGACAAAAATTGTAATTCTGGCTAAGTTTAGACACCAGCTTGGTATATAAATAGTAGATGCTCCTGTAATTACCAAAATATAAAAATAAAAAAAAAGGTTCCAGCTATAAGTATAGGACAGTAATCTCACCATTCATTAAGCAAATGGGAAAATGCAAAAGAAAGATAAGTCATAGGTGGTAGGTCTTTAAATACACTGTGACCACAGTAGTCCACCTGGGCCAGATTTTGGACAGTTATTGAAAGTCCCAAAGGGTGTTAGGTCATTTTTTCGTTACTGTGAATTATATACTCATGACTGGTATTCAATGGGGTGACTTAGATAGATATATAGTAGGATAAGAATAGTAAGAATATTTATTCTCATACTGGTTATTCTACTCCCCCTAGACTTATTGTAATCTTCATAACAGATGAAGAGCCACTCCTTGGAAACGCTGTAATTATTATTATTATTATTATTATTATTATTATTATTATTATTATTATTATTATTATTAGCTTATCTATTATGAAAGGAGAAGACGGAGAAAAATAAAAAGTTGTACTTGCAACCCTATAAGTTCCATTTTTTTACGTTATTGACTGAGGTCAGCCCGAGTACATCCCGTAGGGCTGCATTGCAATAATCAAGATGATTGGAGGCAGAATAAATAACCCATAAGCATCACCAGAGTCCTTTAGGGAAATTTTCTTTCTATTTTCAACCTCCCAAACACAGAAAAAAAATTTAGTAATGCCATCAAAGATCTCAGAAGTGTGACTCACCCACAAGAGTGCTTTTTTCATCTAAATGCCCAGGCATGTGTAAGTGTGTGTTTATATGTATGTCCAAGAGGCAAATGGGAGGCCCACCGGGTAACCGAAGGATTTTATGCCAGATTTTATCTTCTGGGCCTGAAGCATACTGTGACAGTAGTGTTATCGGAGCAAATTCTCACTTCTGGAAGAGGGTATAAGGTTAGGCAGGTCAGCGATGTACGAAGAGACAACAGCGGGCGGAGAATTGAGCTTGAGAAACCCCGAAAGGTATAAAGGAAGTTTCAGATCTTGAGTTGACTTTATCACCGTAAAACTGAGTACTATACCGGTGAGGTAGTTATGACAAAGGTTCAAGTCCCAAACCCATGAATACTCTGACTAGTAACCTCGACAAAAGGATCACATGATCAATCATGTCAAATGCCTTATTCAGTAATTCTATAAATATTCTAATGATGGCATTTCTTAAAGTCATCAAGCATCGTGGAAAGAAAATTATATACCAGTTGTGTATTAAATCGATGAAAGGCGTTTAAGGTACAGTGCAATGGTTTAACGCCAGGTTGATAAGTGGAAAGTAAATAGTTTTGCCGTCAAATTCCCATATACTAGACTGAGGGGTTTAGTGTTAAGTGATATTTGGCCGTTTTTTTTTTAATGTTTGGTGTTAAAATTTGTAAAAAATTAATGTGTAGCGTTTTAAAAAAGTTAACTGTTAAGTGTTAAAAGGTGTTAGAACAGTGATTTCACTCATTAAAGATCAATAAAAGTTTCATAGAGAAGGCAATAATGTTAGAAAAAAAGGACTAAGATTCTTCAAATTTAGCTCTTACGATAAAGGCGTGCAAAACTAGAAACAAAAGGAGAAGAGCCTGAGTGGAAGTTCGGAACTGACCGAACTGGTCAGCATGCATACTTTGTACTCATGCGCATAAGTTCTTCAGACATTTTGTGGTCATCGGTTTTTAAGCAGACTTCTGTATGCAAAATGGCTGCCACGTCCGCATCGGCGGGAGTTGTGGAAGTATTAGTCAGCTTTTATAGATGTGGCGAGGAAAATGCTTTTGAAAGGCATCGAAGCAGAATTCCAATCGGTAAAGAGCAAAGAAATGTAACGGACGCAAAGAAGCATTTGATCAACTTTATTGGTATTTCGCAAATGGCCACCTCGTTGGAGTTGGGAAAATTCGAGTTGAAACTGTACCGGCTGGCCAAAAATGCCCACGGGAAAACGAAGAATTTACATGTCCTTACCCAACATCAATGGGAAATGGAAGTTCCACTCCTGCTTTCTGACGAAACCCAGAGTGATCTCAATGGTGAGTAGACAACTGATCTTTCAAATTCATAAAGTGCAGGGAAAAAATTGCAAATTGCAATATTCGCTGGAAAAGATAAGGTTTTGCTATTCAAACCCAGGTTGTTCTTAATAAAAATAACTGTTATACAGTACTGTATTTGGCGACTTATACTTATGTTAAAAGTCCTTAAGCAAGCAAAGGAAAATCAAGATTGTGAAGAGTATAATTTATTCTTTGGAATATTTGTTGTGGTCCAAATTTTTTTAAAACCAGTTTGATTTTTATTACCCCTTGTTTCTAGTGGGGACAAAACATGAAGTTGGCCACATGGCCTAGGCTATACGAGCATCAAGAGTTTCGCGCTTCCGGTTGAAACGCAGCGCATCATGGGATAGGCTGTCCAGAAAAGTGAGCACCAATTCTTGAATGCCAGCCATACTAAATATCTCCTGTTTCAGATCGCGTCTCTTTACTCCCGATTCATACTGCATTTTTCCACTGAAATTCCTCCTTTAGCCGTTGCATATTGGTCAGCAATCCTATAAACTGGTGAGTAAATCCATTTTATGGCTATTAGTGTCTTTATCGCGAAAATATTGCAGTAAAACCTGATGAGTTTTGAGGCTGAGAGGCGTGTTGCTCGCTAAATATTTCACGTATGTAATCATTCTGTTTTGATTTCTTCTCTAGGTATAGGATTTCGGCAATCGGATTTGTGTTCTTATTTGCTTTCCAACAGCGGGAAAAGGCTGACTAAATGGGCAAAACAAACCTGCAATGCCTTCATGCATGTTTGAATGGGACACAAACGTGCGATTGTGAGCCACCATTTCGATGTGTTTCCATCTCCCGCGGAGAAAAGGATAGCGAACGAAGAAAACGATGGATGAAGAACATCAACAGGAAAATAAGGAAGGAAAAAGTCTGGACACGAAAGAATTTAATAATCTTAAATATTTGAAATTAGGGACCTTGCTTATGCACTTGACACAGATCCGTTATCAGGTGAATACAATTTTTAGCAAGAATTCTTG
>OX421447.1:14934289-14946789 GCA_949126865.1 Montipora capitata
GGAAAACTTTAAAACATCTTTATTCCACTGAGGAAAAGCTAGTTACGATATAGATGGGAATCAGTGGACATCTACCTTGAGCGAAAAAAAAAAAATCATGAAATTGGAAATCCCTACTGTGCCATTCAATATTTCTGGTAAATTGATGATTTGGTTTCCCATGCATCCATTTAAATATCACAGGGTGTTTTGTTAAATGTTCTGCTCGAAGCAGAAAAAAAAAACGGAATCCCAAGCATTTCCTTTTGTCAAACTCAAATTGACTTTAGTTCTTTAATCTAGACGTTAACAAAAATCGCATCCGAACAGTCCCGATTCGAGTTCCTTTTCGATATTTGAATATTTACCCATGGACTGTAATGATGGAAGACAACTGGGCCCTCAGCCAAAAAAGAAACAATACTTTCCACCACTAGTTGACAGTTAGCATCTCGCGAGAAATTTCCATATCGAGAAAATCCTATTTTGATGACGAAAAAGAGCGCTTTGAAACATCACATGTTCACCAACGTTCAGGACCGCTAAAGACGCCAAAATTGTGACAAAGTTCACACGCGCCATAGTTTAGTTTCTCATGTTTTTGGCCATAGATAAACAAAACACCCTCACTTTGCTGCAGTCCTTAATTAGAATGGGGAACTTTTAGCATGAAAGTAATTTACTTGCCAAAGTAAATGCATACGTTAATAATTAATGAAATCCGCAAAGGTTTGTACAGTCCATGATGCGCCGATTATATAGATGCTTCAATTGAAAAATATCACCCCTATGAATGAACAGTCTTTCGAATGACTAGAGAAGTGGATTAAGCACAACAATAGAGAACCATGCATATGGATTCCCTTCCAGATGATCTTTGAGAAGCAAATGGCAGGTTTAGAAAAGGCGTTTCGAGCCTGGCGAATTGTTTTCGAGACTCGTGAAACGGGCTCCTGCCGTCACTTTGCCTATTTATCGCTATTACGGGCGCTGTAAGGGTGCTGAGTCAATTTGACCTTTGCCACTTGATGTTTTATTTATCGAGCAAAATATATCATGACAATGTGTTGACAGATTTTCTACCGGTTGCCAAATCAACCGAGAGTTCAAGTTAGAAATTCCTTTATGATAAGTCAATCTGTTTGTGTCGAGGTCTGATTTTGTTGTAAACGGCCTCTGATAGATGTCCGCTTCGCTTCAAGGTTAGTAGCTTTTCAGACAACTTCCGGCTCAGACGGTCTGTCATATCTTTGTTGAGCAGCTGGTACGGTCTGTTCTCGATAAGGGTAGATAGTGGGATAGACATTCCGGAAGCATGGATACCCACGATCAATAAACACAACAACAGGAGAACCGTACGACAGCGGACCGCCGAAGGAACAGCACACCGAAACAGCGAGGATTGAAATGCACCAATCACAGCTGCTGAAAACCAAACAATCAAAGCGGAGCTTCCTGCTTAAAAAGTGACGCGTAACCAGTCGACCTCATTGCCTGATGAAGACTAGCAGATTGCAGTCCGATCTGCATCACAAGTGACCACATCGTGAGACAAACGAGGATATATTATTGTATCTACTGGAGGTGTTTTAGGGTTTATATTTTTGCCACCAGGTTCTTCTTCGTAAGTTTTCCTTGAGCCCGCCTCCATTACCTTGTTAGCTTAGCGGCGGGTCTCAAGTTGTCTTCACTTTTCGTGCTGTTGAATACAGTGTGGGGCCCAGTTCTCGGCCACAAAAAACGTAAACTTGTATTTCTTACCTTGGAATAGCCGTAAGAACTTGAAATTTCAAAGACAACTAGCTACAGCATTCAGTTTACACATGTAAAGCTATCGACTGCTAAACCCTTTTTTCTCCCGCCCGAGTAATAACGAAAATGACGCGTCGTTCGTGGGCCCAGTTATCGGCCAGCGCGGCCCAGTTCTCGGCCACAAAAGAGTGCGCTCGAATCCTCAGAATATACAACGCTTTATCACCAATTTTCGTTGTTAAGTCACTAATAAGACTTGTGTTTGATATTTCGACAACAAAGATCCTTAACGAGCTTTGTTTCATGTTAGAAAAGGAAGTTTTTTGCACACCTAGTTTTTCTCTTAATTGCTCCATGGCAAGCGAGGCTAAAAAAAGAGTTGGGTATTTCAAAACGGGGTCCGGTAAGTCAGAAGTCATAGTTTTAATTCATATCTATTGTCAGAACATGCCACCCCGTTACAGCTTTACTTTAACAAATGATTTGACAAGAAAACTCCATAAAAAAAACTATGAGTGCTTGTTAGTGTTGTCGACGGCGAGCAGGGTGGCCGAAAAGTTTATATTTAACTGAAAGATTTATCAGTCTACGTCTTTTGTGCCAGGAATTGGCTAATTTGGGCTCATGAGGGCATGCATGAGGGCATGCTCATACATCTCATACATCTCATGACATCTCTGACTATTGAGTTGTGAGGCGGTGTGGCTCAGTGGTTAGGGCGCTTGCCTTGAGATCCGGACATCCCGGGTTCAAGACCCGCTCTGACCACTCGTTGAATTTGTTCCTGATAGTCCCTGGTTCAAAATAGCCAACTGGTTTGCCTCCGGCCAGTTGGGATTCTTAACAGTTGTTGTTGTTGTGTTCTGTTGTTTCGTTGATTGTGTTTCATTGGCCCTGAAAAGCCCCTATGGGGAGCGGTCAATTAAGTATGAATGTATGTATGTATGTATAAAATATAAACTTGAATTAGACCATGTAATTCGAGTAGCCGTAAACAAACACGTTTTCGTGTGTCACCTCGACTTGCTCACATTATATAGTAGCTGTAAACTCAAAACTCGGCAGGACGAAAGGCAAGGAATCAAGCTACCTTTAGAAGCAATTGCTTTTTATTCAGATTCATTTGGGGCGCAAAAAATAAACGTTGAACAAAAAGTGGCCGAGAACTGGGCCTGGCCGAGAACTGGGCCCCTTACTGTAATTAAAGTTGTTGTTGTTGTTAAAACGAAAGAAATTGATTTTTTTCTTACCCGCTCGCAGAGCCTCGTTCGTTCGTTTTGTGAAAACAAACTCGTGCGTAAATACCGTACGTCATCACTTTCCAAGAAGAAATCTGTATCATACTATCATAATGTTTTGCATCGCTGACAACCGCGATAGCTGCCAAGGTCAGCACATCATTGCAATCATTTCATCACATCATTGCAATTGCTAGTAGAATCGTTGTGTGTGCCTTTGCAGCGCACGGAATCAGGGATAGCGGCCAGGAAGAAACGGAAAGAAATTTTACCCAAACAATGCCTTTCTAGTTTTACCCAGTAATTATAAAGTCAGGTGACAAATGACCTCACCTTAGCCGAATTAGTGTATTTTTAAATACTTGTATACTAATCACTTATATATGTTGTTATATTTTTCGAACTAAACTTCATTCCCCTTGCTAGTTTTTACGTGAGTTTATTGGCCGTACTGATTTCTCAAACCAATCTTCTTTCCAAATCGAGATGGCGACTGAAATATTAAAGTATAATATCGCAGGCAACCAGCAATAGACCATATTCGTATTCTCGGTATTGGACTGGAACTAGCTTGCAATGGAGGCTAATGCGGGGGAATCTTTTCAAATGCAAATACTTTCTAATATATTCCCCCGCATTAGCCTCCATTGCAAGCTAGTTCCAGTCCAATACCGAGAATACGAATATGGTCTATTGTCTGGAACGTTTTTCGATGCTTGGTTCCAGTCGCACTCTGTCAAGGCTAGCGTTACAAGCCCCGCGAAAAATCCCCGCTAATTTTAACAAACCGGTACTGTCCCCGACCCCCCGGAGAAATGCGCAGGTACAAAAGCGTTATTCCACGACCATGTTCCCCGCTACGTCCCGGGTGGGAGAGGAGGAAATCACGCTACATCATCAAATTAAACTGTTATGAATGAAAATTTCATAATGTGGACCTAAAAATTCCGAAAGTTTGATTGAAAAACGGTTTTGAACACCTGCTCGTGTTTTTTACCCAACCGAAGACCGAATTTAATTGATTATGCAAAAACACATTGCCATTGTTTTTCGTCATAGAGAAATGAGAGGTGTTGACACGTATAATTAAAAATATATAAGTGCAGAAACGTTCAGTAGTTTAATGGGGCTTTGCGGACCCATGTTTTCAACCAGACGACTGAAATGAGTTTTAACAATGCTCTGGAAGGTAACTTCGAGATCACTCCCAACTCTTTTTTTACGGCTGAGGTTAAGCGACATTAGGAAAGACTGTATTGACCTGTATTTTATTCTGCATCTTTGTTGCCTTTGCCGTTATCTTTACATTTAGCTCATAATTTGAAAACTTTTGGAACTAAAAATTGCAACGAACGTTCACGATACCCGCTTTTATAGGAGGAAAGCCTAAAAATATATATACGTTAGTAAGGAAAAGGATCAAGTGACAAGGCTTTTGGTACACGACGGGGAATCCATAGTAACAGAAAACTTTTAGCTTCCCTGAAAAATCATCTGATTAAAGTTCCTTTTTCAGTGAAAAGTAAATAAATAAATTTGAATATTTACCCATGGGCTGTAATGATGTAACACATCGCTTGCTTGAAAGTCCCTGGCCCTGTATTTGTCCGTGGTTAACAAGTCACATCGATAGAGACCGTCTGAGTCAGGGTGAATCGCCAAGTTGAACGAAAGACACTGTGGCTCACCAATGCACTTGAATGTGCAGTCAACTGGACCCTCGGCTAAAAAAGAAAGGAAACTGTCCACCGCTAGTTGACGGTTGGCATCTCGCGTGAAATTTGCGATCGAGAAAATCCCGTTTTGATGACGAAAAAGAGCACTTTGAAACATGACATGGTCACCAACTGTCAGAACCACCAAAGAAACCGAAATCGTCACAAGAGTGGGTCGCCCCATCCTTGAGTATTTAAAGGAAGTTTTGGCCCTAGTTAAACAAATTGCTATCTCATGCCTGTCTGCCTTTGGACTGAGATGAATCAGTTGACAAAAATTAATGTTGTAGAATACTTTAATTATTAATGCACGAGCTATAGTTTTGTTCTAAAGATGCCCGTGGTGTGATAATTACGGATGCTCTAAAAATGCCATGTAATGCCATGCCATGCCATGCTATGCCTAAAGATGACTTTCTTCGATCAGAACTTGTACGATTAGGTTAAAGAACTGAAAATAACTAGCTTCCCCGCAGTACTTTTATTAACAGAATCCTTCCCGTCTTGGACCGGTCTGCCGCTGAAAAGATTGCACAATTTTCGTGATAATAGCCTTAATAAATTGATATTCATCTCTATAGGGAAGATATAGTTGACGTCACCGATTGCCATTAATGTGCCAATCAGAGCATCATCATCATTTGTTCCTCAGGGTTGGCACACTTGAATAAGAAAAGCAATGTTTGCAAACAAATATCTTCCCTATTGATATCTGAAAATCATGATCACTCCTCTTTATTTTTTAAAGTTGAAGATAGTCCTTCAGGTAATTATGGGTCACAAGTGAACCTCCGATGCCAAATGGCCCTTCCAAATGCTTGGTACACGGCCGGTGCTTTCTGTCAAGAAATTCGAACCAGTATAGTAGTTGCATATGAATGAGCTAACCTTGATTATAGTGCTTCGCCTTGGGGCCCAAGGCACCTGTATCGGTTCCCATAAAAAAAATCGATCCTTTTACTCCTAGACTGAGTTATGGGGAGTTGCTTTCTCACTCTAAATTAATTGTGGACTAAATCCTGTGGTGTTTTCATTGAAAGGAAACTTTTGATTCTTTCTCCTTACGTTAGCAATCATACTTTCAAATTTCAGAGAAATCGACCGATCCGGGAAGATTTTATGATTTTTTAGCGACTTGACGAAAGGTCAACAGATTACGGGCAAGTCTGGGTATTGAGTTACGCGATGACAGCTATCAAACATATACTTTTCACAAAAGTCCTCGGAATTGCAAAGTCCCGCCCTAGGTTTGATCACGCCAAGTGGAATACTAATATGAGAGTGAGGTGCGATATTGCAGAACATCATACTATCAATCATTGCTATCATTTTTGATATATCTAAAACTCTCATACACTTCTTGCAGTTTTTAGTGATAATTTCACGATATATCATTTTTGGTAAGTGTCTACGATATTTTGGTTTACCCACTGATAAACTAGCATGATGTAACATGATAATATCAAAATATCGATATCAATATCATAATCTCAAATGTTGGCCTGGATGTGACTAAGTGTTGAGGGGCTTGATATTTTGATATATCATGATAATATATCGCAATATCATGATAATATCAAAATAGCGATATCAATATCATAATCTCAAATGTTTTCTCAACCTCGTTCCCAGGGTCTCTTTGTCGACGAGGAGAGAGACCCTGCTTGGGGCTGGTCACTTGGCTCTGCGAGACAAACATTTTCCCACTTGGGTAGAGTCTTCGTTATATTTTGCAACTGGGCGAAAGCGTAATCGATCACAAGGCATTTTTTTCAATAAATTATCTTTACTTTACAAAATGGTCAAAACAGCTGATGTTATATTCCCACAGGAGATTCCCACAAAAGCGATCAAGCTAAATACAAGAGCCTTTGTAACCCATACGACCTTCAATGTCGAGCGGCGATTGAAGTTTGCCCGAAAGATTTCGTTACTAGCTAAAGTTGCTTCTACAGAACATACACTATCATAAAATAATACACCACACACTACGTTTCCTTGATAAAACCTTGATAAAATGTCTCTTGTATTTTACCGGCGCTAAAAATGTTCATCACACAATTTGTGTTATAAATGAAACGCTTAAGCCCGGTGTGCAGTTGCAAAAAATATAACAGCGACAATAGTCCATTTTACAGTTGTGCGCTTGGTTACCTGGCCTATAAATGAAAGTGAGGATGAAGTTTAGTTGACCTTGTTTTGATAGAAACCTCATTAAGTGAAGCTATGCGTTTCTTATGTAAACTCTTACTAATTATTATGACAACAATATCATTAACATAAGAAAAGGAGGGAGGTCTGTATCATAACAAGGTCAACACCAGCCTCACTTTCATCGAAATGCCAGGTTACTAATCACACAACTGAAAAAGAGGTCTATTTATATGAAGTTGTTTGAAAGATAAATAAGTCAAAACTGTCTACTCGCTGTACAAGCTTGCGACTTAGGAATCACTTTGTTTAACAGTCGAAAGAAAAATGGAAATCAAAGAACAAAATCAGATATCTGCACACTTAGTTTGAGGTAGATACGTGACATAAACATGTGACATGTACACCCACTGATCGAGGGCACAGCATGTTTGTTTCCCATGGATAAACGTTTCGCTTGTTTTCTTTCACGACAAAACTTTGTTTTCTTTAAACGTGTCGCAAACTATTCGTATCCTTCGTTATCACTCAATTCGACTGCTCACTTGAGCTTGTTCAAGTATTAAACTTTGTATCCCGACCTACTCACGGGCATACAAAAATTCGAACGACGCAAGTATATATTCTGTTGCGTCTGATCGATTTGACAACAACTTATGGCAAACCCAGTCGGGGTCTGCGTTTCATTTCGTCGTTTTTTTATTTTTTTCCGTGTCGGTAAAAGTATTGCCTGTCACTTCCCTGCTAAGTGGTGTCTTTGTGCATAGAGCCTTCTGCGCGTATTTTCTTAGGATCGAGAGGGTAGTGGGAAATGCGTAGATTTCTCTGGTGGACACATTAGAACGATTAACTTAACCGGCAATGGCGTCGACAGTCATGTAACGCGAATGGCGTTTTAGTGGATCTTTGAACAAAATATACCCTTATGAAGCTCAATAATGGCAAGTCAATTGGATACTAAACAAGACAGGCGGTGGAATCTTAAAAGCGACGAGTAATGGACTTCGACAACAATCTGTCGCCCGTCGAGCCGAAATTAAAGTGAGCTGCATTTCTAATTTTTTACCAAGTGTGCTGTTATGTAGAACACTGAAACCAAATGGAATATTCTCTGGTAACTTATGGGTTCAACAAAGACAGAGAACGAATCGAACTGTGACCTTGGATCTGTAATCAACTCTGCACAGTCTTCAGGTAAAAAAAAAATTGGAAATGTGACAGCCAAGAATTATTTGAAAGAAAGCTTGTCGTCTATTTTGTGCTTCATTATTCAAGGAAAAGGTTCTTCATGGAAACGGTTTGATCCTGAAATTTTAGTTTGTTGTAATATTGCGCCTATTTGACACGATTGAGTTTTTTCTCTTCACGCACGTAATGAAATAGGAAGGGGTTTTTGCCTCAAATAGCAAATATGTTGTTTGTTTCAAAAATTGTTCCCTGGAAAAGGTGGCCTTTATGAATTCACCATGTTTTATAATATGCGAGCTTAACTGGATAGTTTTTATGGTAATAGTAAAGCATTTTCGTGTCAAAATGAGGTTAGCGTCTTTCTGTTGTGCTAACTTAATTAAATATAAATATACATTCTGCCTCGTGAGTTTGTTATTCTCGTTAACCAGCAATGGCGTCGAAAGTCATTGCACATGCAGCTATATCCAGGAATAACACCCGTCTCACTTCACATATATGAACTAAGTTCTACACTTCGATTTATCTCGTTGTTTAAAAGACTTTCAATGACATTTTTGGAAGAAGGAAGGGCGCCAGTTCAATCTCGGATCGCTTGCGTCGAAGCATTCCCAGATGACCACTAGTCTACTGAAACAAGCGATGTTGGTTCCCGCTAATTTTAAAGTATTTACATGAGATTACGTTTACAATGTATTGAAAGCTAACCAAATAAAAATGGGTGCTTAGACTTAAATCTTTAGAACAACATCGTCAAAAAATGAGTGTTTAGACTTAATTTTGCGGATCAGCGCTGGTTGAAATGAGAGCTCAGCCGCGAATACTATCCATGTGTATTTTACATCACGTAATTATTGTGAAATGTCTACAATCATTCTCTCTGTGCCAACATCCAATCACAGCCCGGTGCAATTCCTGTATTTAGCCGCAAATGTCATTGCAACGCGAACGGCGTTTTAGTGCATCTTATGTTGTTTGTTTCAATTAAATGTTTCGCTGGAAAAGGATATGTTGTGTGTTGAATTTTCGAGCTTAAGGTTGAAATGTGAATTACCTGGTGATAAATAAGCTTGTCTTGGAGAGCAAACTTTTGACTTAGCAGAAACAATGGTGAACCCCGGGGTCAACCTCAAGAATTTGGGCGATTGTGATCTTTGTTATGACTTCGCTCATTTATTGTCAAACTTTATAACACTTGACAGAAAAAGAAACTTCAAAAACCCGGTATCTTGCCATCATTTGACACAGATGCTTCACTGTTTGGCGAGTATACATGCCGCGGTAACTTCATCACGGCGCCCGCTGAATTCCGGCGATGTCACTTTCGATTTTGCGATTTATTTGTGCAACCAAAAGTGAACGTAGCAAAAATCTCCCAAAATGTTTGTCGCTGATCGTAACTTTTTATATTCTATATTCGCGGTTCAAAATTAATGTTGTTTTCATGTCGTAAATATGTTATTCTCGAGCGACCGCCCTGGAAACTTCCTTCTGCTCTTTCTAAAAACTGTGTATCAATTTACTTTTGCATCAATATTTGTTTTTGCATAAAGCAAGCTAACAAAATCTGTACCTTGCTGAGTTCTCATTTGTTAGCGTTAATAGTATTTTCGGTCCAATGCTTCTGTTTTACGAAGGGGTATGGTCACCCATCGAGATACACTTTAGTAAACTTTAGTATTACAAAGCTGTCAGATGCTCAGAGGGCACGCTTAAACTTGTGGTGAAAGAAGTTGTGAGGGAGCTTGAAAATTATCAACATGTCAGCCCAGAAGCCAATGTTTCTCACTTCCCTTTTAATTTCTTCAATCTTTCTGGCTTCAGTACTTTGCTAGTAACCACATGTCTTCTCAGGCTATTTACCCAAGACTTCTACCATGGCACTACAATGATAGACAATACCAAAACAATATCGTGCGCTGTTAGAACTACATATTACGCAAGGACAACTTGAATCTCCTGGAAGACAACACACAGCTCAGTTGACATTTTATATGGAATAAATCGCTGTGTTACGTCACTACCACACGTAAGCAATGCGTGTTTATTTTTTCTAAAGAGGACAGGAATTTCTTCTTTCTGACAAATGATTAATTAATAGGCCGGTAGCCAGGTTTTTAACCTCAGAAAAGGATCTGTTTCGTCGTACGAACGTGTGAGGACCTGTGAGCCGAAGGGCCTCTGCTGGTATGACTTCTGGGTGACCCCTTAAATGGTTTTAATGACCCCCCAACTTGAAAAAAAAATTGTCTGGAACGGTGCACGTACCACAGGCAACCCAGTGTACCCTCACGGAGGGTCTAGTTACCTTTCAATTCGAATACACCACTTTACCGTTGTAGCTAAGTTACCTGGCCTACGAATGGAAGCGACGCTGCCGGTGACCCTGTTTTGATACAAACCTCAGTGCTCAGTTTTGTAATGTTAATACCGACTAATTAGAATTACAACAACACAATTAACATGATAAAAGCAGTGGGGGCTGTATCAATACAAGGTCACCGGCAGCCTCGCAGCCATTCATAGGCTACAATTGTCTGTATGAAAAAACTTTGTGTGAAGTGTAATGACGACTTCTGATAAGCATTTTTTTGCATTAATATATGAAATATACACATTTCAATAGCGTTTATGCGTTGTCATGTCATATAGGAATCAGAACATACATAAATCACCTTTTTCTTTATTACGGTGATGTAGCAGTCACTGGTATGATTGCAGACATTTCAGTGTCGAACATGGTTTTCACACAGAACATTTCTAACGAGATAAGGGCATGTATACGCTTGCCATCTATTTGCGAAGGGCGGAAAGTGAATGATATTGTCAGGGAAAGTGATATCTCACGGGCTTCGATGTACCGCATTCTAAAAAAAGGGAAATTTTAACGCAAGTGATCACTACCGAGAACGTCAATTACAACGGCCAAAATGTGGATGTCGAACGTGCAGCGAAGTTAAGTTCACGCCACAAACGCTTATTATTGAGAGAAAGGACATCGTACTAAATAATGCCAATTTCAAGACGATTTGTGCAGTGTTTTGGATTTGACATACCTTGAAATAAAGTGATACTTTCGGAACATTGCGTGACGTGTAGCATTCCTTTTTGAAATTCACCATACATAATTCCATTTCAACTTGTTACAAGGGATATGACCAATAAAAAAGAGGGAAATATAAATAGCAAAGACAGTTTATAACTCCTGGGACAAAAAAAGAGCAGCAAACAGTGCTGTACTCTGATTTTAGGAACTCCGCGGAGGAGTGGCCACGAGTAACCACGAGTAACCTCGAGTAACCATAATTAACAAGTAGAATAATTACATTATCTTTTTATAATAATCTTGTGGTTACTCGTGGTTACTCGTGGTTACTCGTGGTAAATGAAAAAATATTGTTTCTTTACTCCCAAAAACATTCATTTCCCACCAAAACCAGCTCTGCAAAGCATCTGCGACAAGGTGGAAAGTCTTTTTGCACGAACGTAGCAATTTGAGCGTGGAAAGTAAATGTGTTCGGGCTGTAACAGCCACCATGTCGGTTTCCCGTCCATCTGCGACACCACTTCGACCAACAAAATCGGCTTCTTCTGATGAGTTGGAGTTAGAGGCATAACCCTTTAACAAATCCATCCTTTAACGCTACTGACAAATAGCGTACAAAGAAGGCAGAAGTGAACAGGTCCTTTGCATTTACGTCACAATCTTCGCTTCGCACAGGACAACGCATTTTTCACATTCGAAAACGAGAATAATAAACTATCCGCAATTTTTTAGACCTGTAAAAAGTCTTTCACTCATGTGGTCATATTGACGGACAGACTGGACTATAGGTGCCCGTATAAAGGGTATAAAGGAAGTTTTCTGAAACAGACAATCGGCGACAAAATTAGTTGAGACAGTTGCCAACAGAGCACACTGGCAACGACACATTCATTGTTTGCAAAGAAAACTTGTCCAGAAAGTACGTTTCCGGGATACCCCTCCCTCCCCCACCCTAATCAATGTTGTACCGCTGTCGAAAAGGCTCGTAGAAAACAGAAAAACACAACATTGTCCCGGGGGTGCGGGGGAGGGGGCCATTTGCGCAGCCGAGCTTGAAATCGACTCTAAAGGATAAGAGTGTCTCAACAATTTTGACGCCGATTGTAGGTCGCTGAGTAAACAACTGTAAAATGGCCTATTCCACGTGTAGTACATTCTATACCTTGCCGTGAAACGTGAACGTGTTGTTCTGGTTTGTCAACGAATGTGTTAATGCTGACTTGGAGGCAGAGTTAAAACGAAAGAAATTGTGGTAAGAAGGGACATTTTCTGTAACAGTGTTAATGAAATCATTTGAGTCCTTAATGAAAAGTGTTATTGGGGGGGGGGGGGGGAGGGGCGAGGGGAGGAAGAAAATAAAAGGACATTGTTAATACACATGTGATTGGGTTTAAAGAGGGAGGTATATTCACACGTGATCGTTTTCCTTGA
>OX421447.1:14954289-14961789 GCA_949126865.1 Montipora capitata
GGAAATTTTCGAAACCAATGGCAATTCTTGTTGAACCCTGTTCAAAGGTGGTTTCGAAAATTTCTGAAACCAACACTGAGCAAATAGCTTTCGAATCACCCTTGTGTTCCAGGGTGGTTTACTTTGCGAAAAAAAAATTACCCTCAAATAAAAAAAAAACCTAGGCTATTTTAATGTATACTGACAAAAACCGACAATGGTAGCGGAGACGTCTTTAGTGGGACATTTTTTGCAGTCACCACAAGAGACTTTCATTCACACATCAGCACCTAAATAGAAAACCAAGGCACTTCAATCTTGCCAAGTCAATTACATTGATAGTGATAAATGAATTATAATGGAGCGGTGAGGACAAACTTTAATAAGCTAACGCACCAAATTAATACCGGGCCAAGCAAGCCGTTTCCCTGAATTGCGATACAATTTTCCAACAGTAAGTCAGCCCCTCGATGAAAATATTCCCAAAAATTAAATTAAGTTATTGTGTTTTGTCTGGCGCCGTAGCTAAATAAAGGCGAAAAGTCCCTTTGTCTAAAACGATATTATTCACGATCAGTTTCCCACCAATTGAGCCCTCACTAGCTGTCGTTAGATAAATTAATCTCAATTCAGATTTTTCAATCTCGAATACTCCTGCTGTAGATATTTTCTAGTAGACGACAAGAGTTTATTTTCATCTGACAGAGAAAATGAACAAAGGATAATACACGTTTTAGGAAGCTCGTCTATCCAAGGACTCCAGGTTCTTGGAGCATTTTGAGGCCTCCACTTTCCTTTGAAAGAGCCTTGCCAGTAATGAATCTTGATGCTTTCTTCTTCAACTTCCAACACTTGTCCAATTACTGGCACTTTAATTATCGCAGTCATGTAGGTGAACTGTGACAAATGTCCCCAATGTAATTTCGGACAAACAGTTTTCTACAGTCAGGACAGGATTTGCTCTTTGTGCTGGAGGTACATACCTTCCTGTGTAAAACAGCAAAGCAAGGGGTTTACCACCTATATATCTTCGTGTTGTGTCAAAAAATGATAGCAGGTTATACTGATGAGCACATCTGGAAACTCTTTAACTAAAGACGTTTTGCTGCTTAAAGGCTAATAGCTATCTGCCAGTACTGGTTTTCTGTAGTTAAAGGGACATTACCATGCAGTGCCTGAGTTGATAGCTAGGTGACATGCAGTAATCGACAGTAAAGTATTTCTAGAAAACAATTAACTGAGTTTTGAGGATAACCAAACTTTGTGGAACTTACTGAGCGGGTCTGGTATGGTTTCGTTAAAGCGCCCTCAGTTCATCTTTGACAGGGACCAAGGTCACGGAACTCATTCTGCCAGTTATAATTTATATGTAGCACCTTAACCCCATAGGTATGATCTATGTTGTTGTTTCTCGGATAGAATTTTTTTTTCTTGTGGCATTTGTTTCTCCAATTTGTGAACACTTAGGCACAAATGTTTGCTTAAATCTTTCATGTGTCGTCTTGACAAATTATTTTCGTAACGTCTGTTTAAAAGGCGGAGAAATGAGTGGATCGCACGAATTGTAAAAATGTTTATTTTCAGAAGAAAGATAAATCACACAACTGTTAAATTAATCATGATTTCACTTTGAGCTCGGTTGAACAAATCCGTCAGATAAACACTACACAAATCGACCAGGTTTGATGTAGCCGTAATTTTTATCATCAGTCTTTTGTAAAAGTAAATGGTATCTCAGACAAGCGATTTTTTCTTCTTTAATGGCATTAAATAGACCAAGAACCTCGACAAAAAGCATTACGCATAATATTTCCCTACTTTTTTTAGCTTTGAAAATTTCGACGGGCTTTGAGTTTTTCCTTCCATGTTATTTTCATTCTTTCTTATCATTGACTCTACAATTTCTTCGGGCGTCGGTTACCTTTTTATTAATTTGTCCACTTCTCTCCAATTAGTATCGTCCTTTGCATTTTGTATGTGGCTGGCACTTGCAACATGAATACTTATAAATGTTTTGTAATCCACAGTATTTGACTACCCTTCTTTTGACCTCTTTTGTCAATCAACCCTGGCTTAACGCCCTTATCATCGCAGAACATCTTTTCCAAATCCGGCCATTATAAGTGGTCGCACCCCTGATGTGACATCTTCAATACATAACTTTTATCCCATCCAACTTTGCTCTTTGGAAAACGTTCTTACAATCTCCTATTTTCTTATTTTTATCTTGAGATTTTCGCAGCATTAATGCACCTCGTGATGAGGATGTTTTTAATATTAAACCCTTTTTCTGCTTTTTCGTGGCACTTCTGTTTAACAACACAATGTTGACTTTCTTGTGATAAAATTCACTTATTGTGGCTCCTTGAAAAGGTAGATGTTCTCGAACAGACCTTATAGAGAAATAGAGAAATACTGTAGCCCCAACAAAGACATTGACATTTATCTTTACGGTGGCTCTCTTGCAAGCAGGTAGTGTCTGCAAACAACAACAGAGTGCCCACTTTAGTGATTGTTATTCAAAGCAGCCTCGGGCTTCGATTTGGAGCGTAGAGAGCAAAAAACTACGCGGCAGGATTTTACTATTATGAAACCATGCAATTGCAGTACGTATCATTTTACCTTGAGTTTCGATGGCACTTTCTCCTCTTCCTCCTCCTTGCGTCATTGATTCATGGGAATCTTCATCAAGTTCTTCTAATGGCCTGCAACCCATATCATATCATCCTCATCCTCTTCACTTTCTTTCAAGCCACCCTTTTCTCCATATTCCTCTGGATCACTTTGATCAGAGTCAGGAAGGAACAGTGAGCTGGATGCTGGGATGATTAATTTAGCAGAAAGCTGTGATGTTTCATTGCCATTTAATGGAGAGGAAAAGTCACTTTCCGAGTCCGGTTCCAGGCAATCGCAGGATGACGAGAAAGGAGAAGAAGGACCTGGATTTTCAAGTTCGCTACTTGCAAGATTCATTTGAGACAGTGTGGTGCGTTAACGCTCTAAGATAAGAACCGTGCGGCTGGCCTCTGTGCGTACTTCACCGTTGCATGCATGTCGCCAAATAGAGTGACAACCGGAAATATCGTGAGAATATGCGGTTGAGTTTATGGTGACACCGAATGGTACTTTACGGGAATGAACATGCAAAGACCTCAATTTTTTTGTGCGAATAAAAAGTAAGGAATCTTGGACTGTAAGAGGTTAGGAAATCGCTGCTTCCGAGATTCACTGGAGGCGATGTAGTGCGTTAACGTTAACGCTCTCAGAAAAGTACCGTACGGCTGGACTCTAACTAACAGTGCGTACTTTCATGGATACATGGCGCCAAAGAGGGTGACAACCGGAAATATCGTGAGAATATGTGGTTGAGTTTATCGTGACACCAAATGTTACCTTACGATCAACATGCAATGACCTCAATTTTTCTTTTGTGCGAATAAAAAGTGAGAAATCTTCGTCTGTAAGAGGTTAGGAAATCGCTACTTGCAAGATTCACTGGAGATTCCCTAATGCGAGTGACAACCGGAAATATTGCATTGTCGATAATTTACCGATAGCTGAATTTATCATGACACCAAACGGTACCCTTGTGGAGATGAACATGCAACATACAATGATGCAATGCACGAGTTTTAAGCACAAATAAAAACTAACAAATGAAGTATGAAACAAAATTTGATAAGCCGAAAAAGAAGTTAGATCTTTGATTCGCAAAGCCCTACACCCCAAGGTGAATGACCCATTCAATCTCACACGTGACACTGGTGACATCCATCGGTCATGACGCTGATAATCATGGGTGGGAATTTCTTCTGTCCTTCTGACACGAAAAAGAAATACTTGAGAAGTGGGAAATACTAAACTTTGTTGAAGGTTTTTCGTAGCCCGGCGATTCATGTTTGGTTTTCAAAAGCATGACAAACGCTTAAGGTCCAGAGGTAAGACACAGGAATCAGTTGCATTATACACTGATTATATTTTTTCTTCTTGGAGCAAGGAATGTGATTCCTAGATGTTTCCTGCGTAAATGAAACGACATTGTTTTCCGCACGCTATCTTGGTTCTTGCGTGTTTTACAAAACCACGGATTCTCAACAGGAGCAATATAAATTGGGGTGTCATTAGCGTATCGTTACAGACTGTTCTTAGCCGAGGTGTTAATCAAGGATCTTGTTTTTTTCCAAATTGTAGTTAAGATATTTTTTGCAACGAGCGAAATTATGAGCAAAGGTAAAAATGGTAAGAGCGACAGACCCGAGACAGGAAAATGGTGGTTTAGACTTAACGATATTTATACAAAAACGGAAAGGGACATTAACTGTCAGCGGCAAGGAGATGGCAAATGTTATCGCTGTTGCTGAAAGTTCGGATACCTCTTCTATTAAGGTACATTGCTTACTTAGTTTTCTGAATACTGTACAAAGAACGAAAAGAGAAGTGACATCATTGGCTTATTCAGGTCTTTTCATTCTACAGGTCATGTTCTCCAACCTATCTGCCGGTGTAAGGCTAGATTTAGGCAAATTCGACATCCTTGCAAACGATTTCTCGAAACAATTTATGGGTTACACTGTTTCCAGTTGTCAGTTTGCTGACAGATTTAAACGGATTCAAGAAAACAACCAAACAGTGGATGAAAGGCCATCACTTTCGCTTTCTCCATTGGTTTCAGACGTTGGTTTCTCAAGGGGGATCGCAAGATCGTACTAACGAGCCAAGTTCTCACGCTGGCAAACGGAAACCTGGCTTGGAGGTCAATGAAGAGCCCAGAAATTCGAAGAGAGCAAAGGTAGATGACCACCAAAGAGATGAAACAGATGGGGCGTGTTTCATCAAAAAGTAGAGAGAATGTTTTCTATCCCAGGTATGTTGAACGTGACTATCGTCGTAGCGTAATAAGAAACCAGCTCACTTATCATCTATTTTGCGAATTACTGCTATCGAAATGCTCAAATATTCATTTTGTGAAATACAGGTTTAAATTTCGCTTCGTTTCCGCTCGTTTTGCAAATTACAGTAAGCCGTTTTAAACAAATGAAAACCTTTTAATATTCTAAGTAACAATGTAGTGGTTTTCACCTTGACATAAATTCTATAATCAAAATCGAGGTTTTATAATTTTTTATTTGGACTACTTTGACAATATAAATCTAGAATTAAGCCTTTTTACAAGTTTCCAGTGCCGTAGCGTCTTTCGTGTTAGAGCATTCTAAATTTCCGAGTTTTCACCTTGCGTGACACACTGAGATAGTGACTGTCTGGTTCAATTTTCAATTGTCGACATATTTGAAGTATTGGGAGATTGTGCCTATAAGTGTGTATACCAGCTCACGAGAGAAAAGAACTTGTTTTCATTGCAAAGTGAATTCTAGATGTATCGGAGTAAATTCTAGTTACAGTGTAAAAAGAGAAAACACCCCGTGCAAAACACACATGCATGTGTGAGGAACTTAATGCGGAGTTGCCGAAAGGAATTCAATTTTTTCAGTTACTACGTTTATTGCAACATCTCAGAGCTGCAATTGCCTTTTACTGGATTTATGTATGTTAGACTAGCCAGGGTTATCATTCTAATCTTCTAAGATGTATTCACTAAACAAATGTAGGCCAAGAATGGTCAATCAGCCTCAGGAAAAATACATTTAACGGCCATCACTGAACTAGTAAAGTAGGATATAAATTAGGAATCAAAAAGAATTAGTCTTAGAGGGTTATCGAACTCACCGATATAAATATATCAGTCCTCTAACTCTCTCTAAGTAAATAAATTAAATCACACGCGTTTCGAACGTGACACTTGAGATTATGTTTGTTGGGAAGATCGTCCACGTTCTGAGGTAGTTACTGAGCAATAAGATATTTCTTTGTCAGTTTATCTCGTTTTATGGGCAAGAATATGTGCCGATGACAGGCAACGAATACGTGTCAAAGATGACGTTACAAATTTCAATTAAGGCCCTAACATAGCTTTTTCCTAAGATGTTTCTTGGTTTTATCATTTTTAGCATCAGCAGCCAAGCCAAGTCTCAAACGCCGGAAGAAATGTGTTGTCGTGGATTCAGACGAGGAAACTTTAATGAGCATAAGACAAAGCTTGGAGCAGGATGTCCTTGAGGAAGATAACAGTGAATAGGCGAACACCGTTAACGAATATTAAATTTCGAAATTCATGATTTAAGTGTTTTCTTCTTTGAACCACCTTTGAACGGATATAAATTCAATGCAACGTTGTAAATAAATTATTTGTGATACTGGAGAAGTTATGCCGTTGTCTTAATCCTATACCATAGAGAATAAGAGGGATTCCGCAAATTTCTAAAACAAGTTGTGTCGCGATTAATGGTTCCGGAAAATTTTCAAACCAGTAGCACATTTACCGTGACATTAATCTTAGTGCAAAGGTTAGTGGCTCCAGTGTCTTTGGACATTGTTAGGACAATTAACTCGTTTCGGAAGTGGTATCGGAAATTTCTGAAACCATCCATCATTGAAGCTGGTTTCAAAAAATTTCGAAACCAATAATCACTAATTTCCCTCACCTTCACGTGTGGTCAGCTGCAGGGGTTTCAAAAATTTCTGAAACCGGCAGTGGTTAACTGCCCTCGTTTTTAGCAATGGCCAAGACAAACTGTTTCGGAAATTTCTGAAACCAGTAACGGGTAATTGCCGCTCCTGTTAAAGTTATGGTGAAGACAGTGGTTTCCGAAATTTCTGAGGCCAGCCCTCACAATGTCTTCCAAAGTTATTTTTTCGAGCCACCCACAAATGGAGATGACATGGTGTACGACTGAACGCTATCGTTCAAATGAAAGTGAACGGTAAATACTTGGACAAAAAGTGGACGAGAGGGATTTTCCCAGCCGAAAGGACATTTTTGGCGGCCAGATAATTCACTTTCCTCGAAATATCAGCCGAAAATTAAAATTCCGTCAAGGATTCAACACCGACAACCGATTTTTGTTAACTTTAGAATATCCCCCAAGGTTTTGGAACGTGTTGTTGGCCGTGTAGCACTTATATTTTAAACAGAGTTAACTGAATAGAGTGCAATGTGAAGTGCTAGATTTCAATCCCATTTGAACCATGTGAGCGTTAGCCCTACAGATGGAAATGGGATTGAAATCTAGCACTTCACATTACACTCTATTCAGTTAACTCTGTTTAAAATATAAGTGCTACACGGCCAACGTTTGTATAAACGTAACCTGTCCTTGTACTTGTACATGTTCATTGCCGTGACTTTAACATCTTCACTTCCCACGGCCTGCTCCCGTCTGACCTTGTAGCTCAGTCGGTAGAGCGGCGGAGATCTAACCCGAAGGTCGTGGGTTCAATTCCCACCCTGGTCAGAGTTTTTCTCTGTCCTTGTGTGGGCCCGTTTCCATCTGTAGGGCTAACGCTCACATGGTTCATATGGGATTGAAATCTAGCACTTCACATTACACTCTATTCAGTTAACTCTGTTTAAAATATAAGTGCTACACGGCCAACGTTTGTATAAACGTAACCTTTCTGTGTTTA
>OX421447.1:14979289-14981789 GCA_949126865.1 Montipora capitata
AATTTTTTCATCCATAGTAATTTCAACTTTTTGTCCGATTTCTTGATACCGATTGGACTTCAAATTAAAAATAACATTAATTGTTTTAAGAACACGTCCTTGACAATTTTCAAAAACTTGACCGGTTTGGTTTCCCAATTTTGTACCCACCCCCCGCCAAAGAATGGCGTGGAAGCAAGTACTGCACTCTTCTCTCGTTTTGTCAGCGGTCATGTTTTTTCAACGAGCTCAGAGATGTTCGTGTAAAATATTTACAGTCATTCCCCTTAAAGCAGAAGCTCGTGACTTTGACGCGTTTAACTCAGAGCTGGACTTTTTTCCTAATTTGGATATAACCTAGCTCGTGCATTTTCCCGCGCGAGCTGCTTCGATCTTATTTTTGCCCATATTTGGGCATAACATTGGTGTCATAAAATCCCCAGCTTTGTTCCAGTTGCAAGTTACACGCTTGAAGGTCATGTGCTTCTGCCTTGCAGTTATTGTTGATTACTTTAAGTGATTATCAGGGGGCAATCATAAGATGAATAAAACATTAGTTAAACCACCGAGCAAAAGAATTTTTTTCCAGAATAATTTTACCTTTAAACTGAGTCACCTCCCTCAATACATTCAACTAACTTAGAACACTGTGCTCTTTGCAAAGAGCATAAGACTCTGATTTTTGCAAGGAGCAAAATGGTTGTTTTGTTCGCGGTATTCTTGTTCATTGGGTGGTTCTCTTCTCAAACTAAAGCAACTTTTCAGCAAGCGGCTCTTTATCGAGACCAAAGGCGACATCATATCGTCAATGGAAACTTCAAATCTTATCCAAATCGCCGATTAGTGGTGTCGAAGATAGATTCCATTTTGGTTGGTGACATTTTTGCCTGCACTTTCAATTGCGTTAGTGAGCCTTTGTGCAAATCATTTAACCTGGCAGTGAATTCAGATTTAAACGATCTTTATCTATGTGAGCTACTGGACATTCACAAGTACAGGGCCCTCAAAGATGCTTTGGAAGTCAATGCTGCATTCTATCATTTCAGCCCATGGGTACGTATGAATATTTTGTTCCTCTTTTGGCGTTAACGTACTCATTAGAGGTCATCAAGTACATGTTGCCCTAGGCTCTGGTTGCGGTTCCTGAATAAAAGCGAAATGCTAATAAGTATAGGAAATCGCATGAACGCGGGTGATTTGTGGGGACGAGTGATGTTTTTCATTTAAAAGTTCTGAAAATTGCACGAGCCGTAGGCGAGTATAACTTGATCTGAGTACTTTCGCTCAGTATATTCACTCTCGGTGTATCCGAGCCAACTACTTTCTTTAACCTTCAAGCATTCAAAATTCTTCGAACTTACAGCCGGAGAGACTTCGTTAGCGTTCTTTTATTCGCTCTGACGAAGGGCTAGCGCTCGAAACGTCAGCTTTCCAAATCATTCACGGTGGTAATTCGACCTTTATCAACACGTTTGATAAAACCAAAGTTTCCTGTTTCATTCTCCCACCGACGCAGCACCACAGTTTCTTTAAAAACTGGAAATTTATTTTCTTTTTGTCTTTTTACTGTTAGTTATTTTATTTTTACCTTTCTTATTTTAGTCTACATGTAAGCATGGCTTAGTCGGAATTCACTGTGAACGTACAGGTAAGTAAATATTATTTTTGCTAGCACAATAAAATAGTAACACGACATGCAATAACAATACCCAAACCATTTAGACCTTTCCATGGACCCCTTACGTCATGCCAATCGAAGAACAAAACGCTATTCTCGGCTAATAAATATTGAAATCTCCTCTATCATTTGGTCTGGTGGCTAACTCAAAAGCGTATGCTAATTTGGCCACCACATACATTTTGCATTGCAATAATTGTAATTAACTTTCAATGATTAAGTAGAACCTAACTTTCATAACTTTTTATCAATTCTCTTCCTTTGTAAATAGTGTGAAATAAAATGAACCATGACTGAGTTGACGATATCCCAGGTATCTATCGCGACATATCAATCTTTCTAATGTATCCTGTAATGGTCTCTAATGCTCCAATGGCTCTCGGTATTATCTCAGCGTGTCATCGTTTCCATATTCGAGCAACTTAATATTTCAGGTCAAGATATTTGTCAATGTTTTTTACAGTTTTCCTTCACTCTATTGTCAAATGGGTCAGTGTGACATCAATTATCAACCCCTTTCTTTCCTCCTTGCTGCAAACCACTAGGTCTAGTTTCAAGTGCTCAGAAACCTTAAGCTTGTATCGGAAAAGCCCACAGTTGGAAGGAAAGTAAAGGCGAGCAGGGATGACGTCACTTGTGGGTTGAGTTTGTTAGTTCTCCGGGTATTCTGGTCTTGCCTCTCCTCACCTTTCAGAGCATTCAAAAACATACCGTCGACAAAGCGTCCTGTGTCTGATTTGAGCCGCATAGTTACGACGCACCTTTTTAAACGTTTCCCTCTGCGAGGCTCAAGCAATCATACTTTCCTGTACCGTCTTCTTTCCCTATGCTTGTCAGTCCTGA
>OX421447.1:14986789-15004289 GCA_949126865.1 Montipora capitata
TGTTGTTTGCCCCCTCAGAAGTGTGTGGCTAATTTGCATGATAATAGCAAATCCAACATGGCGGCCATGGTGAATAAGGTCTATTGACCATAACATTGATGCCCAATATCAAAGATGTATGCTGTAAACTAGCTAGAGTGTCAACTGGAGTATTGCCTCCTGGCTGGATGAGCTCTAAACTTGAGCCCGTGATATGGTTACGTGATACTGGTCACATTGGCATATATGGAGGGGTGGACGGACGTACGGTCGTGCGGTCGTACGGTGACCAAAACCAAATTTTCTCGCATCGATGGGTTACCATATTTTGTTAACTATGGTACTCCGCCCGCGGAGCTCCGCTATGATTAAAGATACAAGTAATTTTCACTAAGAAAAGAAAAGAAGCCCAACATACTGATCAATTTGTACAACCTACCGAGCTGAATTAATTGTAAACAACCTGATTGTGAATGATTTGTTTGAGCTCAGACCTACTTAATTAATCGAAATGTTGATGTGCACGATCATAGTTAGTTAACTATGGCACGATGAAAGCATTTTATGGAAAAAAATTTAGGAACTTAGTTTAGCCCTACCGGTTTTGCATGGGCGAAGCAACTGGCGATCTATTTGGTGAAAGCCTGTTATTGCAGTTTGCAGCACTGCTCTATTTAGGCACACGGTTTCAAAGTCACTGTACTCAGTGATACAACATATTCCTAAATGAACTAGACTCTCCGTGAGGGTACACTGGGTTGCCTGTGGTACGTGCACCGTTCCAGACAATTTTTTTCAAGTTGAGGGGTCACTATGAAGTCATACCAGACGAGGCCCTTTGGCTCACAGGTCCTCACACGTTCGTACGACGAAACAGACATGTCCTTGCGTAATATGTAGCTCTAACAGTGCACGATATTGTTTTGGTATTGTCTATCATTGTAGTGCCATGGTAGAAGTCTTGGGTAAATACTCTGAGAAGACATGTGGTTACTAGCAAAGTACTGAACCCAGAAAGATTGAAGAAAATAAATGGGAAGTGAGAAACATTGGCTTCTGGGCTGACATGTTGATAAACTTCTTTTCACCACAAGTTTAAGCGTGCCCTCTGAGCATCTGACAGCTTTGTAATACCGAAGTTCACTGAAGTTAAGTCCTGTTCGGCGGGGTTAGTGTTCGGATGGGAGACCAAAATAATATGCCCCTCATAAAACAGAAGCATCGGACCGAAAATACTATTAACGCTAACAAATGCGAACTCAGCAAGGTACCGATTTGGTTAGCTTGCTTTATGCAAAAACAAATATTGATGCAAAAGTAAGTAAATATTGATACACAGTTTTAAGAACGAGCAGAAGGAAGTTTCCAGGACGATCGCTCGAGAATAACATATTAACGACATGAAAACAACATTTATTTTGAACCGTGAATATAGAATATAAAAAGTTACGATCAGCGACAAACATTTTGGGGGATTTTTGCAACGTTCAATTTTGTTATTGTACGTTTTGGCTGCACAAATAAATCGCAAAATCGAAAGTGACATCGCCGGAATTCAGCGGGCGCCGTGATGAAGTTACCGCGGCATGTTTACTCGCCAAACAGTGAAGTATCTGTGTCAAATGATGGCAAGATACCGGGTTTTTGTAAGTTTCTTTTTCTGTCAAGTGTTATAAAGTTTGACAATGAAATGAGCGAAGTCAAAACAAAGATTACAATCGCCCAAGTCTTGTTTATGCAAAGTCAAAATTTACTCTCCAAGACGCGTACGACGTTATTTATTCTAACCAGGTAATTCCATCATTTTGGAAATAGCAGCTACTTTATTATTCAACTGCGTCACAATTCTTCACTGATTTTGGGGCTCATTTTTTTGAAACTCAAGCACGCTTCCAACAGGCCTGTGAACCCTTCCTGCTTACAGAGCAATACTAAAAAACTTCTCCCATATCACATTTCAACCTTAAGCTTGAAAATTCAATACACAACATGATATTATAATTCACAAAGGCAGAAAATACCACAGAATCCTTTTCCAGCGAAAAATTTATTAAAACAAACAACATATTTGCTCTTAGAGGCGAAAACCTCTTCCTATTTCATTGCGTGCGTGAAGACAAGAAACTCGATCGTGTTAAATTACCATGTACTTCTGGTAAATACAGCTCACTTTGATTTCGGCTTGACGGGCGATAGATTGCTGTCGAAGTTCATTACTCGTCGCTTTTAAGATTCCATCGCCTGCATATCCAATTGACTTGCCATTATTGAGCTTCATAAGGGTATATTTTGTTCAAAGATCCACTAAAACGCCATTTGCGTTACATGACTTTCGACGCCATTCCCGGTTAAGTTAATCGTTCTACTGTGTCCACCAGAGAAATCTACGCATTTCCCACTACCCTCTCGATCCTACGAAAATACGCGCAGAAGGCTCTATGCATGAAGCCACCACTTAGCAGGAAAGTGACAGGCAAGACTTTTCCCGACACGGAAAATAAAAAAACCCACGAAATGAAACCGAGATTCCGACTGGGTTTGGCAACCCAGTAATGAATAGTAACCAAGATGAACTACAAAAACACGGACGAGAGTTAAGGTGGCTCAAACCAGTTTCAACACTTTTAAGGGACCTTGTTATTAGAAGAATTGACACTAAAACACTTTATCACATAACAGCAATGTTATAGTACTGTGTGAAACATCAATTATTGCTGAACAAGATGCAGTTATTTTTGTGACGTAACAAGTTACCATGGTAGCAAGAAAGCCTTGCAAAAACACTCTATGTTTTGGCTTTAGTTGCTCAAATCTGAAAAACGAGCGCGGTTACCCCAATTTTTATTGCACAAAAGTAATCAGCAGGCCAAGATGAAACCCTCCGTAAAGTTTAAAAAATTTCAGTGGAGTGAATTCAGAGCTATTTTGAATTTTCAATTATTTAAGGTGGCTTTTGTTTCACAAAAATGACCAAATCTTTTTCAGCAATAATTGGTGTTTGATATGGTACCATAACATTGCTGTTAAGTGATAGTGTTGCATTGTCAATCCTTCTACATATGAACGTTTCTTTAAGTGTTAAAACCGGTTTAAGCAACCAAACACGGGTTTAATGTTCAATGGAAGATACACGCATATGCTTATGATCAAAGAAAAGTATGAACGGACTCAAGTTCACGCGTGTACCTTCCAACTTGTTTACGGATTCTGGCTCCCCTGCGCAACAAATACACTCCCTCGCTGTAGGCATAATGATACATTGTCCCGACAACTGCACCACGATTTATTTAGCAATCTTTCTAAGTCGTTGTCTTCGGCACCAGAATCCTCGCTTGCATCTGACGCACGCTCTGGCTCAAAGTGGTAAGGTTCCAGGGCAGCCATCTCTGCAACCTGCAATATGTGACGTCACAAGAAAGCGACCAGGTTACTGCGTAAATTCAAAATGGTGGCGGACAAAGGCTTGTTTTGAGCACATTTCGAGGCAAATTTAGTGAGGTTATGAGGTTCTTTGAAACTTCAAAACATTCTAATTCGTCTTTGGAAGCTACTTGGATTGATTTATCTCTCCATTCCCGGCGACTGTTGATTGGTTCAACCTACAGACCCCCTGACTGCCCTTCTTCCTTCGATGAGTTTTCCTTGGTAATGGAAAATTTATGGCGAAAACGTTCCAACATCATCTTATTGGGCAACTTCAATGTTAATTTATCATCCTCGTGTGACCCTTCTTTGAAAAGGAAATTTACGAACGTACATTGTAAATTTAATTTAAAGAACGTTATCGACGTTCCCACCAGAATCACCGGCGATTCATCTTCTCTGATTGACTTGATTATTACCTCTGTTCCCTCCAAGATTTCTGGTCATGGTGCCTGCAATCCTGGGATATCCGATTACCACCTGGTTTATCCTACTGTAAATTAATTTGAGAAGGATTTCTAAGAAACGTAAATTAAAGCTAGTCCGGGATTTTAAAAGAATTGACATCAAAGCTCTTCAACTTGAATTTGCTTCTGCTCCATGGTTTATGTGTAATATCTTTGATGATATTGATGATTCTGTCTGGGCATGGGAAGCTATATACAAGTATATCATCGACCAACATATTCCTCTTAGAATGGCTAAAGTTAGATCTAATAGTTTGCCCTGGATGTGCTCGTCCCTTAGAAAAGAGCTAAATAAGAGATACAATCTTCTCCTTAAAGCCCAAAAAACACCAAGAGGATCTCCGGAGTGGCTGGCTTACAAGAAACAAAGAAATTATTGTACCAAATCGTTAAGATCAGCTGAAACTTCTTACTGGAATAGCAAACTCACCAATGCTAAATCCAGTAGAGAGTTTTGGAGCCTAGTCAGATCCTTACAAGGTAAGAGGAAGTGCTCTACCATTGGCCCAGTGAAGTCCCAATCCCAATCTGGCTCACTTATAACCGACAATCTTTCAAAAGCAAATGAATTCAACTCCTATTTTACCAATATATGTTCAACTCTGGCTAATACTAACAGTTTATCAGCTCTGGATCTTTCGTCTCAACCAGTTAGTCACATTTACAGAATTTCCCCTACTTAACAGTTATATTTACCGTCAATAGAGAGCTCATATCCTATTGTTTCAAGCACTACATCAAATTGGGAAAAGCTGGTGGCACTAATAAAATCACTGGCAAAGAACTGCAAATGCTGGGTGTTGACTTCATTGATAACTTTCGTAACATTGCAAAGAAGAGATGTGATGATTGTATGTTTTCATCGCAATGGAAGACAGCAGAGGTTCACTGTATCCATAAAAAGGGTAGTACTCTGGACTGTGGAAATAATCGCCCAATTTCACTTCTAAATATACCATGCAAGTTATTGAAAAGCATTGCTTGTTTTCAACTTGATTATTTTCTGAACCAACACAACCTTAGTTACTGCCTCCCAATGTGGCTTCAGAAAGGGTAGATCTGAGTTGCTGCTTCGTAGCATGACAGAGGCTTGCTTCAGATGAAAGAAAATCAATTGGCATTTATCTTTATTGACTTCCAAAAGGCCTTTGACTGTGTGTCTCATCAAATTTTACCTCAAAAATTCCAGGCTTCAGGTCTATGTGCTGACTCATTTGACTGGATTGTTAATTACCTGAATAACCGCTACCAGTTTGTGTCTATTAATGGTACGACTTCTGAGAAAATGAGATTAACCTCTGGCGTACCCCAAGGTTCCTTGTTGGGCCCAAGACTCTTCAGCATCTTTACAAATGACCTGCCTTTGTCCTTTCACTCAAAGATAGAAATGTTCGCTGACGACTCCACTGCCTATGTTATTGGAAACTCCATTGACTCCATTTCAATCCAAATTCAAAATCTCTTGCATCAATTACTTACCTGGTCTAAATTTAACTCCATGTTCATCCATCCAGCCAAGTCTGAAGTAATGTTCATCTAAATAAAACCATTCATCGGTCCAATCAGACTCATCACTATAGACAACAAACCCATCAATTGTGTTTTCCAGTTCTTAGGAGTCAAACTTGATAACAAGCTTAACTGGTCTCCTCACATCAAATTAAATGGTTACTTCAAACTTAAACAGATGAAGACCTTCAACCGATCCACTTTGGAATCTATTTATTTCAAAGGTATCTTGCCAAGTGTGACTTATTGTATATCTTTGTGGGGATCTTCCAACATTTTGGCTGACCTCGAGGACTCGCATATCCGTGCTGCCAGACTGATTCACAATATCAGCATATCTACCCCAAAACATGACGTTCTCAGCATGGCAAAATGGTCATCTATACATTACATGTATAACAGAAGACTTACCTGTATGGCATACCGGGCTTTTCATAACTTAGCCCCTGATGACATCAACAATTTATTTACAAAGCACGAAACTTCATACAATTTAAGAGATAATTTAAGATTCGAAATTGTGTTTTCTAAATCCAAAGCCCTACATGATTCTTTCACTCATCGTGCTAGCATTGTCTGGAATTGCTTACCTAGCCAGTTAAAATCCAAGCCTAGCTACTCCTCTTTCAAGGCTAGCATTAAGAAATTTTCTAAACGCATTGATCACATATTACTTTCGGCACGAACTCGATTGCAACAATGAATATCATTGATGAATTTATGTATTATTGATATCTAGTTTATTACTAGTTACTTTGATTAGTCATCCTTTATCTTTTAATGCATTGTCTAAATTATCTTAATTGTAATTAATATATCTATTTTTAGATAGTCATCGACGCTTATCTTTTTACTTATGTATTATTTATATTTATAATTATTTACCTCTTAATTCACTCAATGTAAAGTAGATAGCAGGTCCACATTAGCATTAGCTGCCATTTATTCAACCTACTTTATCAAATAAAGGATGTATGTATGTATGTATGTATGTATGTATTTTCGTAATTTATGCATGCGCTGCGGGCCTATTTGCCACCAGGGACTTTCACTCACTCACTCACTCACTCACTCACTCCTACAACCAGGTGACATATGTGTAGTGCAAAAGTGCACTACCACAAAAATTATATAATTAGCCCGCTAAGAAGTGTTACCGAGTCATACGATGACCGAATATTGCACTGTGTGCAACGAAAACACAAAAATTCGTTTTCGGTCACACACACAATCTTTTAATACATATTTCTCCCTTAATTTGTCGCGTAGTCTTCCGTGGTTTAGTGTTCATCGTGATTGCCTCTGAAGGAAGAGATACCGAGTTCGAATCTTACTTGGGTTGCCTTCTCAAATAAGTGTGACTACAAGACAAAGAAATCTTCCGCATGTGCAGCCAAATTGTCCTCCCCCCCCCCCCCCCCCAAAAAAAAAAAAAGTTCAAAGTTCAAAAACGAAGCAGAATCCTATACTTTGTTATTCGAACAAAGTAATAAAGATTGTCGTATTTATCAAAGGAGAATTGTTGTTCCCGATATATCGAAGTTAGCTTTGGTCAACAGATTCCAAAACAGACGCTTCCGGGTTACCTCTACCTCTATGGCCGCATGGTCTCATGGGTAAAGAGAGAATAGAAGGACATGGCGGCTTGAAACTACGGTGTTGTGTGTTTTGTTCACGAATAATATAGCGGTTTGCAATTGAGTGTCGAAAGTAATTAGCGAATTGCATTGGTTTTGCATTGCTTCACTCATTGATTGGTTCAAAGTTCTCGCGCCACTTTTTCGACCAATCAGAAGTGAAACCAAAACGAGTCGTAGCTTGCGTGAGCACATTTTACCGCACTTTGTGTAGGCTACGTGTAATTACTTCGAGTTTTGATTGGTTTACTGTATTGTCTCCGTCCTTTTTCATTGGCCAAAGTAATTACTTTGGTTTTGGTTTTACGACACTCGATTGAAACTCGCTCTATCTTTGCATCGGAGTCCTGTCTGGCTTGCAGACATTACACTCTCCACACTGAAAAACCGTTACTTTCACCAGAAAGGCTTTTCGTCTTTCATCTTATAAAGGTCTCGAATATATTTGTGGGAAACAAGACTAGAATCTTTAGCTGGCTAGCTACCAAACCTCTTTCAAACATTTGAAACCAGGCCCGGGTTGCCCGAAGCATTGTTAGCGCTAACCAGCGTTAAATACCATGGAAACCTATAGGTTTTGATACCTCTTAACCAACGGTTAGCGCTAACCAGGCTTCGAGCAACCGGCCCCAGGCCGTTCCACGTGGCTGCAATTTTTGAATCAGGTCTATGCAAAATCATGAAATGAGCGGCTTTCCGTTGACGTCGATAGCTTACATTTCTTGTCTTTTACATAAATATGAAGCAGTCCTAAAAAATTCAACCCAAAGATCAGTGACATCAGCCATCAAAAACTGAGAGATTATCGGGACGCGTAAGGGATAATCAGCCGATATTGCTCAATGATTGTTCAGGATATCTTGCCCAATAACATTTCAGTATTGAGCAAAATTTTCTTAGTTAGCTGATCGATTATATCAAAATGCTCTTCTTCTAATAAGGCACTCGATCTTGCAAGCACTAAACTCGAGTATATAAAGAGTAGTTCACAAAGGGTAGTTCACAACAGTCATAATGGTACAGCAAAAATGCTGTTGGACGAATAAAGCGATTTATAAAAGATCTATTGTTTTGTACACCAATATGACAGCGATGAAGCAACGTCAATTGAAACTACAAATAATTTAACATTAAAGTCGTTCTGTTTTCCTCTGCATACGCATACACTTTTCTTTTTGAAGAAGTGGTTTTCATTTCTGTTATTCTTTTAATTTAAGTTAAAATATAATAGCATATCCTTCTGCAAATTTTGATATTTCAGTGCCGAACTAACACCAAACATAACGAGATGCTTCCGTGAAACATACACTGGGTAGCGTGTGGTACGTGTTACAGAAAATCAGAAGGCACTGAATTGTGTGGTATTCAGTGAACTACAGCATTCCAGTCTCTGAAGAATAACAAATAAAAGAGAGCAGAAGGAAGTTTCCGGGATGGTCGATCGAGAATAAAATATTTACGACATGACAACAACATTAATTTTGAACCGTGAATATACAATATAAAAAGTTACGATCAGCGACAAACATTTTGGGAGATTTTTGCTACGTTCAAATAAATCGCAAAATCCAAAGTGACATGACCGGAATTCAGCGGGCGCCGTGATTAACTTACTCGCCAAACAGTGAAGCATCTGTGTCAAATGATGGCAAGATACCAGGTTTTTGTAAGTTTCTTTTTTTCTCTCAAGTGTTATAAAGTTTGACAATAAAATGAGCGAAGTCAAAACAAAGATCACAATCGCCCAATTCTTGAGGTAATGACCATTTGTTTATGCAAAGTCAAAATTTACTCTCCAAGATGCGTACGACGTTATTTATCACCAGGTAATTCCATCATTTTGGAAATAGCAGCTACTTTATTATTCATCGGCGTCACAATTTTTCACTGATTTTGGGGCTCATTTTGTTGAAACTCAAGCACGCCGAACAAATGCCACACACTTTCCGACTGGAATTGCCATACGGGAACCCAGTAATGATATGACTCTAAAATATGCAATAATCACCTTTCAGTGTGTCGTGCTGACAGATTTTGATTAATTTAACAATTTTTTCATCCATAATAATTTCCGATATAAATATACAAGACTAGAATCTTTAGCCGGCTAGCTACAAATCCTCTTTCATAGATTCGAAACCAGGCTGTTCCCCGCGGCTGCAATTTTTGAATCAGGTCTATGCAAAATCATGAAATGAGCGGCTTTCCGTTGACGTCAATAGCTTACATTTCTTTTCTTTTCTTTTACATAAATATGCAGCAGTCCTAAAAAATTCAACCCAAAGATCAGTGACATCAGCCATCAAAACCTGAGAGATTATCGGGACGCGTAAGGGATAATGAGCCGATACGTTACAATTTCGAAAGTAATATTGCTCAATGATTGTTCAGGATATCTTGCCCAATACCCTTTCATGATCAAGGCCTGGCCAAACGCTCGCAACATTTCAAGGCAGCATCTTGCAACATTGTTGGGCACAACATGTTGCGTACGTTTGGTCACCCTGTTGCGATATGTTGCGTGCGTTTGGCCAGTCCATTCAACACGTGTCGCAACATCATGCAACAATGTTGCGAGCGTTTGGCCAGGCCTTGAATCAGTATTAAGCGAAAAGTTCTTAGTTAGCGGATCGATTATATCAATATGCTCTTCTCAGTGCTAATAAGGCAATCTTGCAAGCACCAAAAGACAGTTCACAACAGTCATAATGGTACAACAAAAATGCTGTTGGACGAACAAAGCGAGTAAATAAAAGATCTATTGTTTCTTTACACCAACATGACAGCGACGAAGTAACGTCAATTGAAACTACAAATAATTTAATATTTAAGTCGTTCTCTTCTCCTCTGCATACGCATACACTTTTCTTTTTGAAGAAGTGGTTTTCATTTCTGTTATTCTTTTAATTTAAATTAAAATATAATAGCATATCCTTCTGCAAATTTTGCCATTTCAGTGCCGAACTAACACCAAACATAATGATATGACTCTAAAATATGCAATAATCACCTTTCAGTGTGTCGTGCTGACAGATTTTGATTAATTTAACAATTTTTTCATCCATAATAATTTCAACCTTTTGTCCGATTTCCTGATACCGATTCAACTTCAAATTCAAAATAACATGCATTGTTTTAAGGACACGTCCTTGAGGATTTTCAAAAACTTGACAGGTCTTTTTGCCCAATTTTTTACCCACCCCCCGCCACAGAATGGCGTGGAAGCAAGTACTGCACCATTCTCTCGTTATGTCAGGGGTCATGTTTTTTCAACGATCTCAGAGATGTTTGTGTAAAACATTTACAGTCATTCCCCTTAAAGCAGAAGCTCGTGACTTTGAAGCGTTTAACTCAGAGCTGGACTTTTTTCCTAATTTGGATATAACCTAGCTCGTGGATTTTCCCGCACGAGCTGCTTCGATCTTATTTTTGCTCGTATTTGGACATAGCATTGGTGTCATAAAATCCACAGCTTTATTTCAGTTGCAAGTTACACGCTTGAAGGTCATGTGTTGCTGCCTTGCAGTTATTCTTGATTACTTTAAGTGATTATCAGGGGGCAATCATAAGATGAATAAAACATTAGTTAAACCACCCAACAAAAGAATTTTTTTCCAGAATAAATTTACCTTTAAACTGAGTCACCTCCCTCAATACATTCAACTAACTTAGAACACTGTACTCTTTGCAAAGAGCATAAGACTCTGATTTTTGCAAGGAGCAAAATGGTTGTTTTGTTCGCGGTATTCTTGTTCATTGGGTGGTTCTCTTCTAAAACTAAAGCAACTTTTCAGCAAGCGGCTCTTTATCGAGACCAAAGGCGACATCATATCGTCAATGGAAACTTCAAATCCGATCCAAATCGCCGATTAGTGGTGTCGAAGATGGATTCCATTTTGGTTGATGACATTTTTGGCTGCACTTTCAATTGCGTTAGTGAGCCTTTGTGCAAATCATTTAACCTGGCAGTGAATTCAGATTTAAACGATCTTTATCTATGTGAGCTACTGGATATTCACAAGTACAGGGCCCCCAAAGATGCTTTGGAAGTCAATGCTGCATTCTATCATTTCAGCCCATGGGTACGTATGAATATTTTGTTCCTCTTTTGGCGTTAACGTACTCATTTGAGGTCATCAAGTACATGTTGCTCTAGGCTCTGGTTGTGGTCCTTACGATTCCCTTTGCCTGAAACAAAATGAATTTAATAAAAGCGAAATACTAATAAGTATAGGAAATCGCATGAACGCGGATGATTTGGGGGGACGAGTGATGTTTTTCATTTAAAAGTTCTGAAAATTGCACGAGCCGTAGGCAAGTATAACTTGATATGAGTACTTTCGCTCAGTATATTCACTCTCAATGTATCCGCTACCAACGACTTTCTTTAACCTTCAAGCATTCAAAATTCTTCGAACTTACAGCCGGAGAGACTTTGTTAGCGTTCTTTTATTCGCTCTGACGAAGGGCTAGCGCTCGAAACGTCAGCGTTCCAAATCGTTCACGGTGGTAATTCGACCTTTATCAACTCGTTTCAGTGATAAAACCAAATTTTCCTGATTCACTCTCCCACCAACGCAGCACTACAGTTTCTTTAGAAACTAGAAATTTATTTTCTGTTTGTCTTTTTACTGTTACTTATTTTATTTTTACCTTTCTTATTTTAGTCTACATGTAAGCAAGGTTTAGTCGGAATTTACTGTGAACGTATAGGTAAGTAAATATTATTTTTGCTAGCACAACAAAATAGTAGCACGACATGCATCCACAACCCCTTCCCCCCCCCCCCCCCCCAACCATTTCAGACATTTCCATGGACCCCCTACGTCATGCCAATCGAAGAACAAAACGCTATTCTCGGCTAATAAATATCGAAATCTCCTCTATCATTTGGTCTGGTGGCTAACTCAAAAGCGTATGCTAATTTGGCATTGCAATAATTGTAATTAACTTGGTTTTTCAATTATTAAGGAGAACCTAACTTTCATAACTTTTTATCAATTTTCTTCCTTTGTAAACAGTGTGAAATAAAATGAACCATGACTGAGTTGACGATATCCCTGGTATCTAACGCGGTATAACTCGTGATCAGTACGTATCCGAGACATATCAATCTTTTCCATGCAGCCAACTTTCTAATGTACCCTGTAATGGTCTCTAATGCTCCACTGACGGCTCTCAGTATTATCTCAGCGTGTCCTCGTTTTCATATTCGAGCAAATTAATATTTTAGGTCAAGATATTTGTCAATCTTTTTTACAGTCTTTTTCCTTCACTCTATTGTCAAATGGGTCAGTGTGACATCAATTATCGACCCCTTTCTTTCCTCCTTGCTGCAAACCACTAGGTCTAGTTTCAAGTGCTCAAGAACCTTAAGCTTGTCGTATCGGAAAAGCCCAACGTTGGAAGGACAGTAAAGGAGAGCAGGCACGACGTCACTTGTGGGTTGAGGTTGTTGGTTTTTTCTCCGGGTATTCTGGTTTTGCCTCTCCTAAAAACCCAACCTATAACAGAGGTGGATATGGAGGGAGGGGTGCAGAGGGTGCGCAGCCTTTCCCCCCTCCTCGAGAGGACTTGCGACTACGCCATTCCTCAGTGGAGCACGGAGCACCCCCCCCCCTCCCCCCTCCTAAGAATTTAATTATAATAAGGACCTTAAGCAAAGACGACGACGGCTACGAGAATGTCTTCTAAAAATATTATTTCACGTTATTGTCATAATTTTGCGATTACGCCAAGTCACTCGGCATAGAAAGTGTGAGTCCACATTCCAAGAAAAAAATTGGCGAGAACAGAAAGAGAAAATTCGTCGTCAAGTGCTCGCGTTCTCCACGTGCTTGACCTTAAATTTGATCATTTCACGTCGTTGTCAAGATGAGAACGGCAAAGAAATGTATCAAAATGTAAAAAAGCACCTGCAGGGCGTGCAGAGCTATTGGCAATTAAACCTATTGTTTTGTGGCTTTCTCGTAGCCGTCGTCGGGTCCATAATTATCCCTGTGGAATCAGTACTAGTGCCCCAACGTTAAATACACTTGACTCTTAACTTACGTTCATCATCATCATCATCATCATCATCAATTTAACTTTTTCATTTCCAAAACGTTTTCAATCTAGTGATCGCACCACCTTTCAGAGCATTCAAAAACAAACCGTCGACAAAGCGTCCTGTGTCTGATTTGAGCCACATAGTTATGACGCACCTTTTTAGACATTTCCCTCTGCGAGGCTCGAGCAATCATACTTTCCTGTAACGCCCTCTTTCTCTATGCTTTTCAGTCATGATCGGGCTGGTAGCTTACCCTTAGGATTGGTCTTTCGCAGCCATTATCATTCCCTCTGTTTCTATCTCCCAAAACCCTTTTTTAAGCAATTCCAGTTATTCCAACGTGTGAAATTCTTTCATTCAGAGGCTGCTCCTTAAAATTAATTACATCATAGCAATTTCTCATTTTGTGTGTGTTTTATTTGCCTTCATTAAGCATTTCTTCATATCTCATCGCCCTGATCAAAGGCTCCCGGTTTTCGCAAACATATTTTTGCGAACTCTTTACTTCCAATTCCATGTCAGTTCACGCATCTCTCCACGCGTATAAAACCTCTGCCTCCAATTCTTTAAGGCAGATACAGCCTGTCGACTGACATCAACCTGTCGGTGAAATTGCTTACACATTGTTAGTGTCATTCTTGCTTTACGATTCTGCCAATCTGCTCCAAATCATCTTTCTTTTATGATAAAGTACCTGCAGCATACGTAACTGCTGGCACAGAAGCAGACATTTCCAGCGTTTAGCTTTGATTTCAAGATCTTTGTCACGATTTTAAAATATTCCTTTTTTCTGCTTTCTTAATTCATTTCTTCGGTTTCATTTTGTTATTGTTGTCGCGGTTGTTTTTTGCCCTCGAGTGACCTTTTAGATATTTGACTGCGTCCTTTCACCTGATTTGTACTTTTTCCACGCCACTTGCCAACGTATGTACGTTATTACCCCGCGGCCCAAAGATTAAACTTAGCTTTCACTCTATTCGTTTTTCATTTGTTTGCTTAGGCAAATCGTGCAGTGAAATAAAATATCACAGTCCACATGCCAAAAGTGGTTCTTATGTCATCGATCCTGACGGCGAGGGAGGCGGCAGGCCATTCACTGTCTTTTGTAACATGACAGACAAAGATGGAGTTGGTGTGACGGTCATCGGCCACGACAGTGAAGACAGAACGCATGTGATAGGTTACGAGGAAAGTGGAAGTTACATTCGTGTTGTTCACTACCTTGGAGAAGGCCTCACGAATCTTTCACAAATAGTTGTTCTCACAGAAGTGTCCACACATTGCGAGCAGTTTATCAAATACGAGTGTCATCATTCTCGTCTCCTTGAAGAACCGTATGGCTGGTGGGTATCACGTGATAATACCAAAATGACGCACTGGGGTGGAGCCACATCAGCTGATCCCAACAAATGCGCATGTGGGGTCACGTCACCCAACTCATGCGCAGACTCAGATGAAGGATGTAACTGCGACAGCAATGACAGTACATGGCGCGAGGATAGTGGTTTTCTCACCGAAAAGTCTTTCCTTCCTGTATTACAGTTAAAATTTGGAGACACTGGTCACAGCGGCGAAGAAGGTTTTTATACGCTTGGAAAACTTAAGTGTTACGGCAAGGATTAAAAGAACATGGCAAAATCAATTTGACAATTGAGAAAGATACCTGCATTCCTTTCAATCCACTGAGGCGATTTATTTGAAAAGCCAAAAGAAAAAACAAAATGGCTTCTAGTAATCTTTTTCGTTTCGGCAATAAGTTCTTGGTCCGTCAATTAGTTACCTTGTCGGTGAAAACTTAAGCCAGATACTTCCCTGAAATTTGTGTGTTTGTCGTAACCATGTGCGCCTGTCGGTAACACACTTTCACTTTGTGTAGGCTCCCCGTGTTTTTCCTGCAGCGACTCGGTGGCTACGCGCGAAATACCGCGCGACAAGCATACAAAACCATGAACGTGGGTGACTTTCCGTTGTTTTCCTTGTTTATATTTCAATTTTTTATATAACAAACATCATGTGATGTAAAAATATTGACTTCAAAAGTTACAGAGAACTTGGAAATGATAAGCCTTTTGGCCTCAATAATCAGTGAAATATCCGTTAAAAGCTTAGAAATTATCGGGAGGCAAAATGTTCCACATATAATGAGTTAGTCCTGTTCCGGGACTCCCTCTTACCCCGCCCTGAAAATTGGCCTGGAACCCAGGTGGGAAAAGAGAAAGTGCAGTATTACTGGGGGAAAAACCATATTTAGAAAAAGATTCCTTATTTGGCCATAGTTTATTCCGAGTGCTTTTACACTGGATACATGGGGACAATGTGAAAGGAAATTAAAACGCCAAGTTTCTGGAGGCAATTGATTTCGCGTTTAAGAAATTCCACTTTACCTTTGTGCCTAAGGCGGAACAACTGCAAGCTATTCATGCAGTCGTTACCGGTAATGATGGTTTGTTAAACCTGCAGCAGGATTTGGCAAGTCTGTTTGCTATATGGTTGTTCCTTTAATATGTTTGCGATTTTCTTCGATCCGAGTCCAATGTTAATTGTAAATCAGTCTTTCTTATCCTGAGTCCTAATTGTGGAATATCAGATGGATGAGATACGAAAGTTTTGAATTTCGTGCCTGAAACCCAACTGAACTGCTGCATGATGTTGGCGCAGAAAAATATCAAATTTTGATTAAATTGCTCTCCCGAGACTCCTTGAAACTTACAAATATACTGTAGGTTGTGGATGTGAATCGCTCAACGAAGACTAATAAATCTCCTGCTGGAACTCTTCTTTATTGTTCATTATACATTGTTCATTACTTCTGTCGATCTAGTTTTGTGATAATTGCACTGATCCAGTGAACATATATTTGAGATGCACAATAATTATTGAAACTGTGATTGTTTCAGGAGTTTAGGCCTACCAATTTTTTTTCAAAATCGGGGACAAATTGTTTGGATACCCAATATAAAACAGTCAGGTAAAAAAAATGTCGTAAATACTCTCAGTTTTATCAGGAATAATACACAAACACCGGTGACAAACAGAGTATCGTTTTAAGTAATTGGAGGAGAGTAATTTACTCAGACTATTAATTTTTCCTTAGAATATTTTTTCAAAGCACTCTTTGCATTAGATCTTTCTTTCCTTACAAGGACTGAGACTTATGGCCGTGGCCAAATGGCGAAGGTTTTATGTAGAGCTGCCTGTTGAGACTGCAATGATTTTTGTAACGGAAAAACTAAAAGACGATTGCGCATGACAGAAAAACTGAGCATTATTCCTGATAAAGTTAGATAAAAAGTTAAACGAAGTTGAATCACAACCTGGACTATTTGTTTCTTTACATAATGTTCCTATTAACACAGTCAAACATCGATTATTCGGACATTAATTTTCACGATTTTTTTTTTCTGGTCAAAATTTGTTCGTGAATATTAATTAATAAGGATTAAAAATGCTACTTAAAAGCATGTGTAACCTTGCTTTTATTGTTGCTACTTAAAAGCAGTTTCCTTCTGTATGAAATTCTGACTCCAAGCTGTTTTGTCATTTAGTGAAATCCTATGCTATATTTACTAGTTCAGCCTTTGCATCGATTTATTGCCATCTTCTCTCAGTCGTTACATTTATTCGGCAATAATTTTACCAAATTGCGATTGGGGTTTTTTCTTCTCGTTTGGTCACGACGAGGCATAATTTAGATGTTCTCTTTCCTGACACTGCAAATCACACAGTAATTTCCATAGGAGTTTCAAGACTCCCTTTATTTACACATATCCAGCCCGGCATCTAATGCAATATGATTGGCTCATTCCGAGCATGCGCCTACAAGTAATACAGGACTCTCTCTTTCCAGCCTGGGTTCCAGGCCCATTTTCAGGGCGGGGTAAGAGGGAGTCCCCGGAACAGGACTAGTAATGAGTCTGTACATTCTTTGCAAAACTGTGAAATGGTTGTCAGCACTTGCCTAAATTTTCAGAGACAGATAATCGCGAAATTCAGCCCTGGTTGTATGGATTTGCTGATTCTGCTTTTGCTACTAAGGCAAAGTTAACGTTGTCACGTATAATATTTTCTATTTAACATAATAGTTGTATCCTTTATCAATACTTAAGAATGCACGTTTTCTCATCGGAGATCGAAGAAATAGTTTTCATTTCTAGTATTATCTAAATATAACAATCCTTGTTCAAATACACACAGGGCAGACACCAAGCACTAAGTGAACACTGAACGATGTAACTCATAATAAAATATGCAACGTGTCTTCCAGTCTTTTTATTTAATTTAAACAATTTTCTCGTTCCCTGTGATTCGGACTTTTTTTCCGATCTCTCATTACCGATTCAACTTCAAACTCAAAATTATCTCATTTATTGTTTTAAAAGCACTTATTTTTTTTTCAAAAACTGCACAGGTCTTTTATTTTCTATTCCCCCGCCCAA
>OX421447.1:15011789-15029289 GCA_949126865.1 Montipora capitata
GTGGGTGACTGTACTGAGCAATGCGGAAAAAGTCTTTTGGGAATTTGGCTCTCTTATTAGGCTAAACGTGAGCGACATTATGCTTTTGTTTTGTACCCCAACATAGCCGTCTAATCACGAGATTTCAAGCCAAGAATAGACCATTTTCGAATTCTCACGGCTGAACTGGACCTAGCATGAAATGGAGGCTAATACGGGCAAATCTTTTCAGACACAAATTAATTTGCCAGCATTAGCCTCCATTTCATGCTAGATCCAGTCCAGCCGTTAGAAATCGAAAATGGTCTATTGGTACGCGGTGGTGAAAACTAAAGGAAAGTGCCTTTTCTTGTGTGTTTTAGCAACCTTTCTATAGGCCCACCTCCCCAGATCAATGCTTGCCTTTGTGTTTGACACATTTGAAACCGTAGACAGCATTGTGAGGACGCATCACACGGCATTTCTGTTTGGGATAGAAAATGGCCAGATTCCAGGCGCTAGCGATACGTTCCTAGGAAGCCAATTATTGCCAGGTTGCAAAAATTTAATTTATTTCCTGACAAAAGCCTACGGCTGTACTTGGCCTTCTGCGCAGACATCCTTTGAAATCCAATCATATAACTGAAAACAATTATAAACACGCTGTTTTCAACGAAATCCCTGCAAGTATACATGATATATTGGGACCAGAAGTAAATGATCTTGAAGCGTGTAACTTGCAACTCTTTTCCTTGGAAAAAAGCTGGGGATTTTAAGACACCAATTTTATGCCCAAGTGTGGACAAAAATAAGATCGAAGCTGCACGCGCGGGAAAATGCACGAGATATGTTACATCCAAATAAGGAAAAAAAAACCCAGCTCCGAACCAGAGTTATACGCTTTAAGGCCATGAGCGCTTCTGTTGGGACCTAATATTCGATAATTTATGTTGTTTTGGATTTTAATATCCCAAATTTACTAGCAAAGGCAATAGCAGCTGTCTATAAAGTTGACCAACCAAATGAACAAATTAAACCTCTTCAACCACAACGATCCCACAACGACCTACAACAAAATAAACCACCTAGAAGACCAATACCAAGTATTTCATGGCTTTATTGCTCGTTCCTAGGGCCTCTGCACGGGCCAGCTGGAAAACGGGAAAGCACTGTGGACTGGAAGCCATTCTGTTTATTACGTTAATGATTAAAAATATTTAAAATATCAAACATTTAAATTTTGAATTGTTGTAAAAATTGAAAAACAAAAGCAAACATAATAACCCACAACCACCCATAATTACTCCTTTGATAGTCCGGTAACACATTCATAAGGTTATCAAAAACATGACAAAAAAAATGAAAAATTGCAGCGTTTCACGAGACAGAATCTCATAAGTCTGATCGATGTCTCCCCGGCTGGCCATCAAATAAAGCTAAGGATAAGTCACATGAAGAGTTTCATCGGCTTTGTTCTCCGTAAAAATTCATTTTGAGGGCCTCTTAAGGTAATTTTCCTTTAGTAACCACGGTCGACTACCAAGTGAATGGGGGGATAGACCTCATCCCTCAAGCAAGGGTTATGACATTGTTCAATCAAAAATAGGTTAAATAGGATCCTCCATGTAGTGTTATTTGCAAGGGAAAAAGCCGCGCCACTCCGCATCATGACTCCAGGTGTCCTGTTTTGACAACCTTGTGAATGCGTTACCGGACTATCAAAGGTATTCTGGGTGGTTGTGGGTCGTTATGTTTGCTATTGTTTTTCAATATTCAAAAAAAAATTCAAAATTTAATTGTTTGATATTTTCAATATCTTAAATCATTAACGTAATTAACAGAATGGGGTCCAGTCCACAATCCTTCCTCGTTTTCAACTTGGCCCGTGCAGAGGCCCTAGGAACGAGGTTAAGGCCATGAATTACTTGGTATTCTCTACTTGCACAATCCTATAATACACCTCTATTACCCCCTAAGACGTTTGCATAACCATTGTTTGCAATTTCTCCTGGGACATGAAAATGTCTCAAGAGAAGTCGAAAACAATGCCTATGCAGATTTTTTTTGGGAGGGGGGGGGGGGGTGTGTAAAAGAGGTGTATTATGGGATTTGTGCAAGTAGTGAATTGGTCTTCTTAGGTGGTTTCTTTTGTCGTGGATCATTGTGGATCATTGTGGGTCGTTGTGGGATCGTGGTGGATCGTTGTGGATCATTGTGGGTCGTTCCGGGTTTTAGTAACTTTTGAGCTTGGAACGATATCGAACTGCAAGCGAATGAACCATCAATCTATCTCGTCCCCAGAGTCCGCTTTTCTTTGGTGATCTTGGCCAAATTGTTCTCGAGAGTGTAATTACGATAATCGTATAATATCACCTAGCGTTGAATGTTTTGTGTTTCAAGTTAAGGCGAACAGGCAACCCCCAATAGGGTAAGTGCAATGGCTCGTGGACATAACATCTAATCCCACACCGTATGAGGGGGTGGGTACGCCCAAACGGAGGGTGCAACCAACACGCCAACTTCGCCGGGGGATCGAACCCCGCCTCCACAAAAATTAAGACAACAGACACAAAACGGACACAAGACATAAACCTAACCCCGGAGTGCGACCAATGAAGGTGACCCCGGAGGAAAGGAGTCCTTAGAAATTACCTAGTCGGAAACGAGCCCAGCGTTGAATGTTCTTTTGTGTTTGAGGCGAACAGACAGCCCCCCAGTAGGGTAAGTGCAATGGCTTTTGGACATAATATCTAATTCCACACCGTATGAGGGAATGGATACGGCCAAACGGAGGGTGCAACCAACTCGCCAACTTCGCCGGGGGATCGAGCCCCGCCTCCACAAAAATTAAGACAACAGACACAAAACGGACACAAAACATAAACCTAACCTCAGAGGGCGGCCAATGAAGGCGACCCCGGAGGAAAGGAGTCTATAGAAATTACCCAGTCGGAAACGAGCCCTGCGTTGAATGTATCATGGATAATCATAATTACATGCCGTATACACCTTTCTTAGTCCCAGGACTTGTGGTGGCAGAAAAAAGAAAAAAAGTAAAAGTAGTCCTTGTACAAGATTTGTACACGGAGCGTCGGATTATAGGAAAAGCTTCTACTCACTGGACCACGATGAACAAGTTACAAGTTCTTCTTTAATATTTGTTATTTGTTGCCCGGCATGTAGAATAGGATCACTATAATTCATCAAAGATTAAGCCTAAGCGCTGATTTTAAAATGCAGGTTAGCTTTGATTGAAGTGTGGCCGGAGCTTTCTCGTCAGTTGTCCAAAATAATTTGTGTTCAAATTTGGTCGAAGCAAGACTGAGGCGACTAAAGCTCGGTGGTTTAGAGAACGCCAAAAGAAAGGCTCTGCTAGCAGGGTGACAGGGCCGTAGCCAGTATAAAGCAAACCGAGGCACTTGCCTCAGTCATTTTTTCGTGATTTTTTAAGGGTAAAGCTATATCAAAGGCGTTGATCGAGGATCGAGCCGGGATCGAGCACACGCGTTTATGGGACAGCAGTCGAAGAGTGTAGCACGTCCGTATAAGCTACATGTTTTATGCACCAGTCAATGGACCAGGTTCTACCAGTGGTTCTACCTCGATCAACGCCTTCGATATAGCTTCACCCATTTTTTAAATAAAGCGCGATTCCAGTCTTGTCTTTAAAATGTATTCACCATAAACTCCTAAAATACCTACGAAGAAAATTTAATCATGGACATTGCCTCAGTCATTTTTTTCTGGCTACAGCCAACCCCAGAAAAGCGGATTCTGTGGACGAGATTGATGAATCATCAAACGATCAGTTATAAACTTATTCCAATACGAAAACTCCTTATCATTATTCAGCTGACATGACAGCACATCCTTTCTTTTCTCGAATACATATATTACTAGTACCTAAAACGGGCAGTGGTTTGCTTTTGTATCGAACACTAAAGATGGACTGATATCGATTGGCGAACAGAACAATAACTACGATTTTGGTCACTCTGATTGGCTGATAAATTTAGTGTAAGTATATAAACCTTTCAGTGACCTACTTGTCATGCGCGCTTCTAAGTCACCGTCGCGAGCTTCTGTATTGTAAATTAGACAGATTTGGCCGGTGTTGGGGAAAACTTCGTCTTTTAAATTTAGACGTCTGAATTTTGAAATATGACGGAGTACAAATTGGTGGTCGTTGGAGGTACTGCTGTACTGTTTCACTGTACAAACAGAAATTGTGATGTTTGGAGAATTTTTATTGTGGTTTGTCAGCTTATTTTTCTACTTGACTGTGCAGTAACGTTTGATCGTACCTGCTCTAATTGCAAGTTCGCTTGACTTTTTCAGCTGGTGGTGTAGGGAAGAGTGCTTTGACTATACAGCTGATACAAAATCAGTAAGTTAACCCTGAAAATGTGGAAAAATCACAACTGTTTCTCCGATCTCGCCACGATGGATATATCAAGTCTGGTTGCCCTCGGTGCAAGATTGATGACACTTTCCTCCTTTCATCCGGTTTTGCTGTGAAATCATTTAAATGCTCATGTAAAACTCGTATCTTTTGTATTTTTGTATCATATTTTGAATACTCTTTGGTTCCATTCATACTGCGACGAGATGCATGGAATATTGCAATTTGTTTAGCCTTTTCTTTCGATGTCTTCGATTCGATGTGATCTTTCATATTTTATTTCAAACGTGATCGTGGCCTCTTTTGCTGATCTGTTGCTTCACAAAATGTATTTGCAATCAGACCATTTTGCTGCAAATCATGTTCTTCGTTGGAAAATGAGTGTTTGTTTTCGCATTGTTTCTGTGAATTGTGCCTTCGTCTGATCGGAGAAACGAAAGTATCGCTTACCTCGGTATCAGGTCAAACGGTTGCTTGCAAGCTTTATTTGCCCTGAAAAAATAACGCAAGTTACAGACGAACCGAAATGTTCGCTATTATGTGAGAGTGATGTTCGGTGTGATTAGGTTTGTAAATGTTTGTAAAGGGAGTTGTACCCAAGGGTTACGAGGGTGTGGACAGTGGTTGGGGTGTGGTCGGGAGGGGGGGTGTCCTGAGAAAACGTGTTTCCTGATTGAGGATGTCACAAAATATTCCGTGCATATTGATTTGGTAAATATTATTTTTTAAGTGAAAGTTAAGATTCCCATCTTATCTGTAGCAAAAGGTCAATTTATGGTTTGAATTTGGTTTCTTGTTGTAGTTTTATACCTTTTTAGCTGGGTACGCAGACCTTAGCAATTGAGTTTTCAGACAAAAGGTTTTAAAATGTGTTGTGCCAATTGGCTTGGTGAATGTATTTTCATGAATGAACTGACTTGCAAGAGTATTTGTTATTTTCTTCTGACTCTTTTCTTTCTTGATAATATCTATCATTAATTATTGCTTTATTTTTGTCATTTACAGAATTTTCTCAAAAACTTATAATAGTCTTAAAAATTAATGCCAATATACTTTTTGAAGTCAAAGGGAAAAAGAAGAGGGTTCAATAATTATGTTGTTGATGACTGACACCTTAATTTAATTTTTCATTTCAGCTTTGTTGATGAATATGATCCAACAATTGGTAAGGAATGCCATCTGTGGAATCTAAATTTATTTGTATATCTTAATTACCAGTACATTTCACAAAGTAATTTCTCAAAATCATAGTATACAATGGCATTTATGGAGATGATATTTATTAAGAAAAATATGGCACTCGTTGCGAAGCAACATACCGTGTTTGCTTGAATAAGTGCCGCAGCCACTTATTTAATTTTTTGCACCTCAAGTGCAGTGCTAATTTAAAAATTGGATGCCACACAGAAATATTTCTGTACAGAGATTAACAGAAACGTCCTTTGATAGTCACCATTTGACTCTTACAGTATTGGATGCCCCCAGGTGACGATTAAAATCACTTGGCGTTAAGGGTCCACTGGCGTATTTTTTGGGGTGCGTTCCTAAGGATGTAATGGTTAAGTATTTTGGTCAGTTTCCAACTTTTGTAAACCAATGACCCTAAATATGATGTCATCGCGCCACGCCCATGGTCGCGTGACCAATAAAAGAAAACTCCAAATTTGTTTTTATAGACATATAAAACGAAAAGAGAAATACCCATAACTTTTTCAAAAAAGATGATTTGAAAAAATCAATGCTTAGCTATATTCTGTATTTGGGGGTGAAACGTGCCATGTAAAAAAAAAATCAATTCATTTTAAAGACTGCCGGAAATTTAGCTTTTTCTCAAACCGGAAGTCAGTTCGTTTCCGCATACACAGTTGATCTGAGAACGAGCGCGCGGAAGGGGCGAGGAAAAACCTTCGATGGAAGCAACAGTTCGTGTGGTGACTTTTTGCTTGTGAGTGGGTTTTCTTCTCAGCTCTTGATATGATGATCGACGTCACTTACCAGAAAAATCCCTCTGTGGGCCCTTAAACAGAGTAAAATCTGCTAGTCTCACTCCCAGCAGACAATAAGTTAATGCTTCAATAGGCCATTAAAACAGTTGTGTGCTCAGTGACCTGGCCTATGAATGGCTGCGAGGCTGCCGGTGACCTTGTATTGATACAGACCTCACTGCTTTTATCATGTAAATTGTGTCATTGTAATCCTAATTAGTCTACATTAACATTAGAAAGGCACAAAGGTTTGTATCAAAGCAGGGTCACCGGCAGCCTCGCTTCCATTCTTCGCTCAGGTAACTTAGCTACAACTGTAAAATGGTCTATTTTGGGAAAAAAGTACCATAAAGACTTGTGTATAAGTCACACCTTTTTGCTTAAGTTATTGGGCGAGAAATCGCGGGTGAGGCTTATACACGACACCGTTGCCTTCAGAGGGAGTAAACTGGCTTGTAGGAGTCACAAATTCAACTGAAAACCTTCAGTAACTAAAGATTAAACATATTGAAAGCTGTTGTTGGTCCCTGCTTTCATTACAACTGGTAGCACCTAAAAGCGCCGTTAGTTTGCATCATCAGGTTCTAAACCCGAATCTTGCTCTGCAGTTGTTCTTTCAAGCATTTCATTTGCAATTTGTTTGAGCAGTTAAACTCTAAATGGCAGGGAATCTCCATTCCTCCGCACAGCTGCTTACAATGTCGTCTACGGCCGATCACTTAGAACTCCAGTGATTTCTCCACTACGCCCAAGAAAATTGGGGAGAATTTGCGAGGCAAATGGCTGACCGTTTCATTACCCTTCACTACTTTCACGGCGTGTTTGTCCATGAGGTTGTTAAACTCTCGTTTAGCAACAAGTTTTTCTCCGATCCATGGCTCTCATACGTCTTGATAAACATAATATCCATGCGCAGCTGATGCGAAAGCGAACGTTTCCATGTCCAGACTTCCCTCGTTAAATGACTGTGTGGTTACCAAGCAAACGTTTTGCATCGTTCTGTGCTATTTTCGGGCCCCTTTTTTCGTTCAAATTCTATAGTTTTCATTTTAACTGGGCTTTTAGCAATGAAGGCAACTGTTGTCAGTCACAGGGAATAGGGAAATTGATTAAAAAGAAGCTTTTAAAAGGTATTTTCATAGTTGATTAACTTATTAATGCCGGTGCAAATACACAAGATTAGATTTCATCATTTATTGTTAATGCACCTATCAGTGTTGAGGCGGCTACCTACGGAGGCTTTTACTGTGAGGTCTGTCCCCAGGGTGGGGAATTCGATTGTACAAGATATCCCCAGGGTGGGGAATTTAACATGGCCACCATCTTGGATAATGAGGAGAGCTTGGAATTCAACCTTGTTCCCAAGCTTTTCCCTCCCCAAGTAGTGAGGGTAAGGCCCTGGGAACGAGGTAGCCTGAAAATAACTCTGCCATCTTGGAAAATACCCAGAAGGCGTTCAAATGAACTTCCCACATTCGTGAGAGGTGGCTGAACGAAAGGCAAGTGGTACATGCATTGCACTCTTATTGTGTGCAGCAATGGCTTAGAACCAACTGTCAAATCAAATATGTGAGTTAACCCTTTGACGTCCAATCCGGCCTAAACCGGCCAGACTTAGTATTTTACTCTGTCTAACGCCAGACGATTTTACTCGTCAATGGGAACCCCTGACCCCTGGGAGTCAATGTGTGAAGGGATCTTGCAAGCTTTAAACATGCGATATCCTAGGACACATTTTACATTGCTAGGGGACATTTTTACATGGCTTTTTTTGTATTATTATATAGTAAATTATGATTGTTACTAATTATTACTGTTGATTAAATGTCCTTGACATTAAATAATTTTTAGTGTTAAGTTATACCTAGTTTATTAGTTGTTTTAACATTTACAGTATATCTTGTAATTCTTGTAATTTTTAACATATTTTTAATACAGCTTGGCCGAGGTTTGAGATTTTGCTGTAAGGACTGATTGGTCAAGGTTATAAGTTGTTTATTATATGGCTAGCAGAATGGCTCTAGGGAAGAAAAAATTAATTTGCATAGCCATAATCAGCGTGTGCGGGGCATTATGGGAGAATAATGTCCTAGTGCTTAGCTGCTCTTAGCCAATCACAGTGCGTGTTATATTGGCCAGAAAACACTAGCCATATAATAGACTGGAATAACAAAGGAAGTGGTTGAAAAAACAGCAAAAGTTTTTCACTTTTCTAAAATAATTATGTTTTAAATGTGCAATTCAAAAGTTTGAATTGTCTAGGACGAAAATTGGCTATTTTATGAGTGCTGATAGTTGAGCTAATTTCCCTAAAAATTTTCTGAGGGACTGGGTCAAGTTTGTGACATAATGTTGGGTGCAGAGATTTGTTTACTCTCATTGATTTCTTGTCACGACAATGAAGATTTACGAATTTTTTCAGGAGAAAAACATGTCTAGTGATTTAGAAATGAATGCTATCAATCAATTGAGTATAAATGTTGATGCTACAACAAGTTGCAAAATTGTTGAGACACTTTCATTAAAAAACACCTTTTCTAGCTTCCAATTCCCGCTGTATCTACAATTTAAACCTTTCCCACTTCCTCTGTTGACTGCTTAAGTTCCCAACATTTTTTTGTCTTGCTAGCAACACTGATAAGGGGGGAGGAGGGCTGCAGTGTGAGAGATAATAGGGAAATTAATGATGCCCCAAGAAGGTGAAGTGTCTCCACTATTTTTGCCACTTGTTGTCTGATTGATTGCAATAATTTTGCCAGTCTGGATTTGAATCCTATAGGGAAACGTTTCAACGTAGAAAAGCAGGAACTAAAGAAACAATTATTAAATATCTTATAAGCTCTGAAACATTTCAGAAGTTTGCACGCGAAGTGCAAAGCACATTGTACCAAACACGAAAGGATATTAATTATTGACATACGGTAGCATCGATTTTCGAGTGTTTGGACTTATCATCGCTAACAGAAGACTCCGTACCAAATACTAAAGCGAGCAAAGTATTTTGCACTGCAGATCGGATGCTCCGAAAGTTACACATGTCTCGTATTATGTAACACAATACCATTTATTGTGTTTCTTGGTGACGTCAACCGGGATGGTGGCGTTACAGTTGAAAATCGTATCTTTGAGGAAACAGCACAATTCAACTAGTACTTTCTTTTCTAATCAATCCAATACATTACCAGGTGATTCGTAATAAAGCTCACACAGTTAGAAATCCTGTACATATCGTCTATTCCATTTACCAACGGTCTACCATCCAAGCACGGTCTACCATCGCAACAGCAAGAAATATGATATCATATCATTTTCTCAGTGAAAAGTTGTGGTAGACCGTGTAGACCGTTTCATATAAATGTCATAATGTGTAGCCGGTACAAATTTGTTCACTTTTGTATCTCATTGTAAAACAAATCTTTCAAAGGATTTAACACAATCGGGTGCTTTCTTTTGATCATTGTGCTCAGTCAGTCATTCCAAAGAACATGGAATTAGCCTGTACCCGACACGTCACTTAGAAGACTTGCTAGTAAGCGTTACCAATCCCTTCTCTGGCAGCAGACTAGCCCGAAAGCAATAAGTAATGTTACAAATGGACTTCTATGAAAATGTATCTTTGTATAACAATGTTTGCTAAGAATTGATTTTTCGGAAAGTGGATGTTCCCTTTAAATGGCATGCGATCGCAGTTAAAGGAGAGGTTATGTCTGTTTCTCATTCGTAAACAACAGCTAATTTCGTACATGTTGCGCGTGCTTTAGATGTCATGTGTCGACTGAAATATAGGTGTTTAAGGCAAATTATTTCGAAATCGGTTCCAGGATATTTCTAGCGTACTTTAAAAAGCGAAAGGATGGAAATCACACCTTTTCGTGTACCAAATTATGTGTATTTTCGACTTGACTCACAGAAAGCACTGAAATGCCTTCAAATTACGTCATACCGAAACCCCGCCAAAATCCAGTTTATCGCTGGCCATTTTCCATTCACAGCAGATCAGAGAATTAAACCCTTTTTTTTGGAAACACCTTATTAAATGCAAACGATAGACGCCTTCCCATTCCAATAAACAAAGTGACCGTACACCAATACAGGCACTTTAAGATTAATTATGTTTGTGCTGACGTTGTCAGTATGGATCTTAGCCCTACTATTTGGATTAAGATATCTGCGGTCTTTCTCTTTTTTTCCTTTTTTATTTCGTTGCTTATTAATTTTATTTATTTTTGGAAAATGCCAAGATTCCCCTTGCATTGCACAACTTGAGACCTGATTTTTATTTTGGGTCCCAATGATAGATTGAATTTTGATTTGATAACTCTTTCAACACTGAACCTGCACCCCTTTAAAGGGGCTTTGTTGCATTTTTAAAAGTTATTTACTAGGGGAAATCTTGAGTTAATCACGAGTTTGAAACTCAAAAATGGTAATGTGGAAATCCTTTACTGATAAAATTATGGTTACATCACAAACAAGGTGATTCTGAGAAAAATGACCTTTATCCAGGCGATTTGCTATGAACTTGAAAAATGTCAAGCCAACTTTTTTCAAGATTACTCACATACATTCCATTTCAATCTTGCCCATTTATTTTGTGTTTATCCATTCTAAATTCTCTTTCCTTTTGCTGTATTAATTTTGTTTTATGTTGTTCAACAGTTTTTAAGTGCTTATTTCTGCAATGTTTCATTCTAGTTTTGGGCATTTCGGGTGTCATGAAATTCCATCATTTTGCGTGACATGGCCCCTTTAAGGAGTAAAAATTAATCTCTGACATTAGACTGAGTAAAATCTGTAAGTTTCACCCTTTAGTTCCGGGAAAGGGTTAAATTTTAAAGCAAGTTTCATTTACATTGCAGAGGATTCATATAGAAAGCAAGTTGTAATTGATGGGGAAACATGTTTATTGGTAAGAAGTTATTTTACAATATTACAATGTACATGTATTTAATACAAAAGTCACGATTTTGTTTTCGTTCATACAAAAATTTGCTCTCTTCTCTCCTTGTGCTACGCTTTTTTTATTGTTTAGGGTTTGAATGAAAAACATCTGTGTGACCTGTATTTGAAAAGGCAGTTCTCTTGAGCTATAACAAACTTCAGGTTTTATACATATGTTTGAAATGACCTTTCAGTATTATGAACCAATAATTTAATTGGTTGTGCTTGTATAATAGTGGTGCATGTATACAGTTACGATGCAGAGAACGTTGGAAGAGCACTTACGTGTATCAAGCCAGGTATTCTCAGGGCACCATCCATACTTCTACTGACAGGAGTTGTCATTTTCCTTGTACTGACAACCATGAGGTTTATGTGTCTCATGAATGTGAAATATCAGACCACCTTGTAGACATTTCTGCCCCTTTATTTATTGTTGACGAATTGGCTACAGGTGCCATCAAAGTTTAATATGTTATCATTTGCCCTTTTCAAAACTAACAAATGCAACAGTTCACAGAGGCCCACCATTTGAATGAATGACCTAGTAACAAGAAAGTACAATGTAGGGGACTGTGACTAGTCTATGGCAGATCAGCCTCACAAAGTTAATAGTTTCCATTGAAATCAAAATATAGATATTTCTTTTTGAGGAAACAAAAGAAACAGGAGGCTACAGGTAGTCTACACTTTGTTCGAAGGATTTTTAGCTGACTTCCTTTAAGTTTCAGTGGGTTTTTTTAATGTTACAATATCTTGGTAAATATCCAGTTTCAATTCCAAAGTCCACAGTCCACATTCCATGACCCAATGATAAGGTTAAGTGCAATCGTGGATATTTGTTTACATTTAAACTGTTAACAGCATTGGTTCAGAGAACAGAGAATGTTGATAACATTTCATCATTGGTTATTCTTACATCTTTATTAATGGTTTGTAAGTTGTTTGTTGCTTTCATGATGACCAGTTCTCCTAAAGGTGTAAAAAGTAAAAAAGGACATTAAATTTTCTTTACACAACTGTTGGGATATGCATACTGTAACAAGCGAGTTACCACCAGTGCAGTTAGACACTACTGGGTAGGATGCCCAGACAATTCGCCCTTGTCACACAGCGGCCATATTGTCCCGGGAGACCGAAAAGGCTTTGTTTTACCACGCCAAGCCTCGCAGTGGAAACCATGGGGGTGAGGCTTGGCGTGGTAAAACAAAGCTTTTTTGGTCTCCCAGGACAATATGGCCGCTGTGTGACAAGGGCGAATGATAGAAGTACTGCCCACAGGTGGTGATTGTGCTGGCATTCTGCTACTTTTAGCAATGACGTACACCCAAGAGAAGTTCATTGTAGTCAGAATAAATCATTATTTTTAGTTTGATCTCATCCTTAAGCCGTTTCAGGAAGCAATAGCTGGGACCAAGGGAATGTAATTGTACCAATTCTATGTCAAGGGATTTTGTAGGCTAAAATGTACATGTAACTTTTTTGGTTTGATAGGATATCCTGGACACAGCAGGTCAAGAGGAATACAGGTTTTTTTTTCTCTTACACTTTTTCCCTTCTGTGGCAAGTGCTAACAGCCAGTTTTAGCCTTACAAAAGGAAAGCAGTTCATTGTCAAACCTTTATGGTTTATCCCTAACCTCCTAAAAGGGCCACTTAAAACGGCTTATTTATTCCAAATAGCACAAGAGCAATAATATGAATCTTTCTTATTAACAAATTTGAATACACACTGTACATGCAAGAGTTCAAGGTTCAACGTACTTGTACATGCAGTACAATGTAGCTTTAGAGCATAGTAGATAGCTTTCCAGATACAGTGTGAAGCAACATACAGATTGCGCCATACAGATTTTGTGCATGATTGGCTTTTTGACAGATTCTTTGATCATTTCCCAATCAGAACGCTTGGCCTGTTACGCTACCTGCGCTGAATAACCTTTTTCCTTCCCTTTGTTACATTGTATCTGAAAACTGTATTTCACTTAGCCAATCAGAATGAAGAAAATTTTTTCCATGGATATGATTCTATTATTTCTTTTACACTGTAAAAACAATGTAAATAAGATGTAGCTGAGCAGGCAACTCTCTTTTCTTTTTCTCTTCTTTGGTAATTTTGATTAGATGAGGGGCGGGGCCATGCCTATTAGGATCTTCTCGTAGTCTTTTGACTCAAATTGACTCAAATTGTGGTCTGAATGTTGTAATTTTTAGTGCAATGAGGGATCAGTACATGAGAACTGGCGAGGGTTTCCTGTGTGTTTTTGCTGTCAATAACAGAAGGTCATTTGAAGAAATAAATTCATTCAGGCAGCAGGTACAGAAATTCAATCATGTATATTTTGTTACTTACTCGTACCATGCAGCATCTAAGATTTTGTACGTTTAATTTTGTGGTCTTATAAGTTGTCATTATACTGGTGCGTGGGTTTTATCAGCAGTTTTTGTTACTTTATGTTACAATGTATGTGCAGTGTTGTTCAGGTCAAAATGTTTTTTTTTTTTTACATTTGTTAAGGCAGAAATTACTTTAACCTAAAACTACAGCTTACAATGTGCAGTGTATGTGCAAAAGATGCTCTTTATTTGCTGTAGATACATCCTTGCACCGCATAGCACTTTGGCATGTGCAGTATTCAAATGAAAACCTTATCTTGTCTTTTGCAGATAAAACGAGTGAAAGATGCTGATGAGGTTCCTATGGTCTGTAAGTATTGCAGGATCCACTAGCTGATTTTGCATTTTACGTTACAATTTTGCTAAAATTATTAATAATAATCTTGCTTTCAAGCAAAGTTAATAGTAAATAAACTTGTTCTCTCCATCTCCAAGACTGTAAGGCTTGTATGACATTTTAGAACCTATGATCGATGACCAGGAGTTGTGGTAAACAGGAACAGTTACATAAGAGTACTACATGGAGAGAAAAAAGGATGTATTGCTTTCCACTTTGTTTCCAGTACTTAAAATCGCCGAGTTTTCATGCAGTGCCATCAACTCAAAACATCATTCTCGTTTGGGGAACTCAATTTATAAAGCATTCATCGGCTGGGTAGTGGTTTGTCTGTTAATTACTGTATATACAGTACATACACAGACGTGGTCTAATCTCATATGGATTGGCAAATGCAACAGCGAAGAATAAATTATTGAACATTATTGAATGATGATGTGATTGCTATTTCATAGGTGTATTAGAAAATGACTGAACCTTCCTTTACAGTTGTCAAATGTTTACCGTCTTTACTGGGCATTTTTAAAGCTATTACTTAACTTACAAAAGCACTAGCTCATACATACTAAATAGCTCCGATACAAGTACGTTTTGGAAACATGTTTCCAAACACACTCGCATTTGTGCCTTTTTTATAAAAATTAATGCTTTTCAAACGCCTAAATGCGAAGGCGTATCTCTGACCTGTACTGTATGACCACGCACCATTTAAACTTCTTATTATTGAAGTCAGATCATTGAAATTATATGCATCTTTATACATGTAGAAAACGTAAAACCTGTAGGAGGAGTGAAGGGAAGAATGGGCTTGTGAGGGGTGAGATGCCAGACAATAATGTTTTGTAATGGTTTTATGAAGTCTTAAATGCTTGTGATTTCAGTGGTTGGAAACAAGTGTGACCTTCCACAGAGGACAGTTCAAACTATGGATGCTAATGAACTTGCAGCAAGTTATGGAATCCCTTACATGGAGACATCAGCCAAAACCAGGCAAGGTGTGGAAGATGCCTTTTACACCCTTGTGAGAGAGATTAGACGAGATGTGAGTACCTGATGTGTTAAATAAAATCTTTTAAAAATAATTTTGATTTGGAGCACTGCTTTAGTGACAGGCAAACATATAATTTGTGCAATTACCATTTGTCGATCAAAAGCTACCCTTTGTGGATTTGACATCAGTGCTTGTACACTTCAAACTATCCCACTCTTTTTCTTTGTGGGTGGGGGAGGGGGGTTCAAGAAGTCTAGAAATCAGAATCTTGTCTTGAAAAATCTTGTTTGATTTACTGTTTTTGGAACCTGTGAGGCTTGTCTTTTTTGAATGATCATTACACTTACTAGCCTGCAAAGCTGATGGTTTTGGAGACACGTGTAAGGGAGAAGGGCAGGACTGAGCACTCATACTCAAAAACTGCCAGCTGATAAGGCTACATGTATACTTGCAATGACTGTTTTTGCCCTTATTTCACCAATACAGGTTGAGGATTTCATCTTGAATTAAATGTACTGTAATTAATGAATTTAAATGTACTGAACTGAAACTAAACTGACTTTAGCCCCCTAACATGTAGGATGCACTTGTGGGTAACTAACTTACTGGTCAGTCCACTCAGTCGTTGGCGCCACATCAACGAGAGGAGTTAAATTTGATTCACACCCACAACACAACAGTGTTCTGTCAAGTCTTAGCAATTGTTAGCTATTTGCAACGATGAGCATGCTTAGCCTAGTGTTATTGTTAGCTGGGGTAACTGCAGCTGCTTGTCTTTACTTGAGGAGTAGGTGTGTATTCCCAGACAAAAAAAATGATGTGGGAGAAGAGTGAGGTGGCATTGTGTTTCTTATCAAAACCGGTAAGCATCTACAATGCAATTCGGTCATGCAGTTCTGGACGTAATTACACCAGAGTAGATCTGCAGATCCCAGACCCATATGCATTTGGACTAAGCTCTCATTTGCTTGATTAGATCTAAGCAGTAGAATAATTGCTTTTGGTCTAGTTAGGTGTCAGGCATTTTAAGGTCAGGATTGGGGCTTATCAAGTCTATGGAGTGCATAGACTGCAGTTAACTTAAAAGAGCACCAATATTGCAGCATTTACAATGCATAGCCCAAAAACCAATTGTTTGTAATATTATCCTTGTGTTATCTTCACTTTACAGAAAGGAAAGAAGCCAATTCCCAAACCGAAGAAGAGTAGAAGGTGTATCATTCTTTAAGACAACTGCCTACTGTCATATTATTTGCCTTAAACACTTAATTGGAACAAATGTAATGTTTTTCGGTAATCAAAATTAACCATAATTCTGTTTCTTTTAATTTCCGATCAATCTTCACCAATAACTTTCTTCACAAAAGATCCCTTTCTTCCCAGCGTCAACCATCATTTAATGTCTCCTCGTCGCCTTTGACTAGCCTCCCACATATTTTTTGGCCTATGATAGGATTAGAACAGATGAAAAAAAAAAAAAGAGAATAAACAGTAGAGATTGAAAAACAGAAATCATGACCTCACAATGGTGCTCTTTCGCCAGTTTAGCACTTGAACAGACTTTACTGCACAAAGTGACTTTACAATATACACTGAAAACAGAAACGAGGCTCTGATTTGATAAATTATATCGATGTTAACAAAACGAGTTTTGCGGAATTAAAATCGCAAGGAACATAGTGAACACGATCATTGTTGAAAGCAGAGGTACATGTAGTTGTTTTTAGTTGCATCAACTCTGAAATTATAAATATTCGGAGTGTGAAGAATACAGTGTGTAGGTATATCTTTTTCTAGGTAGACATCTTTTTTTCCACCAATTGTGGTGTCAGTCTGTAATTTTAGTGCAGAATTGCACTTGTGCATGTACAAACCAAACTAAAAATGATATACATTTAAATTGGGTAGCGTTTGAATTCAACAGTGTTCAAGTGCATGGCAATGCACCATTTGAAAACTAGGCAAGTTTCACACTAGCTTTGTAAATTGTTGTAATTCATAACATGTGGCAACTATGTTTTATTTTCACTCCCAATCAATATAAGAACAAGCGTGATGTCAGAAGGGGTTATAATTTTTTTGGACGTTTGAGGGGCTACGGTCATAATCTATATTTAGCGTTAATGGTACAAATTTCTGAATTTGACAGTGCAAACCTGGAGCTTACTGCTGGACGGAAAGCTTTTCGAAAAGCACTTGTAAATCAAGGTGGCGTTGAAGATGTGAAAGATTCCGCAGGTCGGAAATCAATTCAACGCGGTTGGTTCAATGGGAGAGTTAGTTTAGTGGAAAAGTTAAACGCCAAGATGGCCCGAGGGAAACTACAACACTGCCCCTAATCGTTAAACTTGTTGTAATTCTGTTTTTCAACTTGGTTGCTGGGTAACTTCAGTACATTTCCTTGGAAGTTAGTTCATTGTGTAGCCAAAAATCTAATGTTGTTTAACAATAGTTATTGTAATCGATTTGCTGTCTACATTATTGCATGAA
>OX421447.1:15036789-15054289 GCA_949126865.1 Montipora capitata
GGGTTTCACCTGGAAAAAAAATTCCTGCACAAGCAGTGCGCGAAAAAAAAAATCGTACAAGCTGAAAATCCCCCACCCCCCCATCACTTTTCTAATGGTCCGTCCCTTATCCAAAACATTGAAATAAGTGATATGATAATCATAAATTAATGATATCAATACTAATTTTTACTCTTTTATATTTTAAAATTAAGGTCAATCACAAAATTCAAAATGATCAAGGAACTTCCCCCTTCACGGGGTCCTCCAGCGCTCTTTTTATCACTTTCCTCCCCAGTGAGATGCAGTGGTCTTTCGGCCGACCACCTAAGAGGGGCCTGGGCACTAGAGAAGGCTTACAATTACAAGATGGCGGACGAAGAGAGTCTGCTCAGCTTTCAGGAATGGCATGGAATATTTAAGAAATCATTGGGAAAACAATCCAGAAATTGTTACAGAGCATTTATGAAAGATATAGCATTTATTTTTCTAGGCCTCAAACCGTCGCTTTTGTTTGACTATGCGATCGTTGATTCGGAAAATGCTCTTAGATTAATAAGGAGTTTTAATGCGAAAGGTTTGATTTACCGTTCTTTAGACGTCGTTCAAGTCGGTGAGGATATTTTCTTTACTCGTTTGAAACCCTTGATCAGTGCCCTGAGGAAAGCAGTTGATTGTGAAGAGTTTACCTTGATCAACGTTTCTGGGAAATTGAAAGAGCCACTTGTCTTGGAAGACGAAATATCAAACCGTGTGATAGAACAGTTTCGGATTATTGTGGCAACCTTAGAGCAGAAACTGAATGATTCAGCTTTACAGTCACTGCAAGAGGATAACTTATGGACGAATCGGCTCGTGGATCTTCGTGGTTTATTTACGAAAGAGGAGTGGTGCATTCCAAGTATGTTTGGCTTTCTTCTTGGTTACCCCGTAATCTACTGGTGCGAAAAAGCTAGCGAGGACAATAACCTGAGTTTGGTCCCTCTTAATCGCTACAAGTTAACTTTCAAAGCTTCGAGCCTGTTGTCTTCTCGAATACCACGTTACTGTCGCACAATTGCTGAACGTAGCCATAGCTGTGGGAGACCCCAAAGCTGTGAACACACGTTGTTTTCATTCACAGCTCCAGTGGCACTTGAATCGAGCTACCAGTCAAAAGTCAGTGATTGGATAAAGAGGATCTTTTCTATGGGTGAAACACTTGGTGAAACCCAGCATTTCACTTTTGAGAAGACAGCTGTGACTCACGAGCAGGTTTCTTTGTAATAGCCCGGAATGAATTGAAGTGAAATTACTTGTCAACTTAATCGTTCTGTCACTAAACAGACTTAGGGCCTCTTTACACGAGCCCGGGTTGGAAACCGACCCGGGTCAGTTCAGCGTCGAATATTACGTTTACATGAGCCCGGGCTGGGTGAGGGTTGGGTCAGTTCCCTTTCGCTGGGTTGAAAGGGCTGGTGACAACTTGTCAGTGAGGAAAATGGGGGACGAACCATGCAATCATAACAATCATCAATTTGTGTTAACGTTATCAGCTATTTTGGTACAGGCTGCGCATGGGCGAGAACGCTGAACCGCAAAAAAAGTGATGTTCAAACAATCCCGGGTCAGATACGCCAGTGTTTACATGAAGAAATTGAAGAAATTTCAACCCTTCTAGCCGGGTCAGCCCGAGCCTTGAGAAGGATTACCCGGCAAGGGGGGCTGACCCGGTTTGACTACTGTTTTCATGTAAACGCTTATAAACATTTGACTGCAAAAGGGTTACCCACCGCGGTGATTCAACCCGTGGTAAAAAGCAACCCGGGCTCGTGTAAAGAGGCCCTTAATAATCATCACCACCTTGTTGTCGGTAGTTGGCACGGATTTGAAAGCACTGGACAATCCCTTGTGATTTTTTGTGCATTGTTATTGATGTGCCAACAAAGAGGTTACTGGCAGTTGAGACAGTCCTTTCATTTGTGCCGCATTTGGCACGTTTGAATGTCAAAGAAATTTGATGCCATTGTCTGTAAATAGTGAACATTGCCATTCCAATTTAAAATGTACCGTTTCGCATTGCGCTAAGATCGTCCTGGAATGCCGTCTCGATTTAAAAGGCAAAGCTCTGACACTTCTCAGAACAATCTCTTCCAAAAAAATATTTGAAGAGCTCATCCAAAATTTTAAATCACACCTACGTGAAAGAGGTTATCCTAAAAACCTTGTTCAAAGGACCCTTTCAGAAGCGCAATTTAAAAACAGGAAACTGGCACTCCTTAAAAAAACCACAGAAAAGCAAACGAATCTTGCCTTTCGTTACACAGTACCACCCAGCAGCGACGAACTTGAAACAAATCCTCATGAAAGAATGGCTTTTAATAGAGCGACAACCATTGGCTCAAAGAAATCTAAAAAACCCGCCCCTCATATCTTACAAAAAGAGGGAGGTCAATCAGATACATACACGTGACAGCCAAATTACAACTGAAAGGCTAAAACACGCGCCAGGGAGTCGTGTAGGCCTGTCACCCCGGTACACTTACAACCGAGTTTAACAAAGTGGAACATACGAACAGATTCAATTACTACTAATAATGGGTAATCAAGCATCATTTGGGTTCAAAACTGTGATTGCAATTGGATCTTGAAGGTTGGTGGAAAAAAGTAACAAGGTGTATTCTTAATCAACTGTTGTTGTAATTGACGACAAGGTTTGGACATCATGCTGTGACGTCATTACCGGTATCGGGATTGGCCGATAAAAACGTTCGGGATTTAGGGATGATGGGAAAATTTTGGTCGGGATGGCGGTATTGAAGAACCCTATTGGGGACCCTCCGCTTACTCCATCACAAGGTCCCTTCTACTTTAAAACTTAATGATTCCTATGATTAAGGTCGTGTTCTATTGGGATCAACCGTTTTTAGTTGGTTGGTTTGGTTGGGTTTTTTCGTGTTCTTTTGCGAAAAAACCGTTTTCGGTTGATTTGGTTGATCAACTTTATCAACTGGCATCAAACTAGGTTGAAAAAGCATTGGCAGCAACCGCTGTCGTTTGCGTGGGCCATTTAAAGTCGGCCGCGGGTTCCTGTCGTGTTGCTTTCGGGACTCAACTTGTAAACGCTGAAAAGTCTGGTAATAACTATTCCCAGGAGTTACCGCGTTTCAACCGAAAACGGTTGGAAAAGTACTGGGAAACCTCAACCGCTTCAACCAAAACCGGTTGCGGTTGAAACGGTTGATCCCAATAGAACAGGACCTTAAAGTTATTTTTTTTGTTGAAGTAGAGGTTCCCTTTAACAGTTCTTGTAGTTATTCAAATGATATGTCAACCAATGAGATAAAAGAACTCTTTGAACATAGTTATTAGATGGGAATGGTTATGAAACCCGATAAATTTCTTTGTTGTAGGTTTTTGTTCTCTTTTTTGGCCTTGACCGTGCACAAAACACAATAGTTGTTTACTCCGTACTGAGGAACTAACCCATAGAAACGTGTTGGTTACGTAATTCATGCATAGTGTATGAGCGCAAAACAAGATTGTGCACGGTCGTGGACTTTCAAACCTAAATCTTGGCATCTTTGTTTGCTCCTTTGATGTTTGCCGAGCTTCCAAACCATTCCCCTCTTATTAACTATGCTTTGAACCAGCACCAAATAAGGCCTACCTTGGCGTTTCTGCAGCTGCAGATTGCCTGCCTTCACTGTAGCAGAAGTCCAGTGCTCGAAATTAGCGGTCGTTCCAGACAACCAGAAAGTTTACCGGGCGACTAGATATTGGGAAAATGAAAAAGTTGGTTGCCCGAAGAAAAGACAACGGAAAAACCAGCCAAAAATAGAGAATAAATTACCTAAACTTGTCGGTTTTCTATTGCCAATGTCCGATAGTAGTGTCAAAGTTAACAAAAATGAACTTGCCGCAGTTTAGCATTTTCCAGTGTTCTGAATATCTGTGGCTTTAATTTAGAAAAAATTGTCAGATAGGAAAATTCAATGTCACAAATTTAACATGAAGTTGGCGATGGATTTTGAAAATGCGACAAAAAAAAACCCAGACTTCCACAGGCGCACACTTAGAACTATGGGATACTCAAGAAGCTCCAACGCCATGTGATTGCATCTCGACACGCGTGCATTTAATCGTTGGGGAAGGGGGGGGGGGGGGGGGGGAAAGGGGGGTTCCTAAAGGACAACCAAACATTTATCGAGGCAATGGGTTTAGTCACTCTGCTTTTGAGAAAAGGACAACGTGGATTTTTTTTTAAATTCGAGCACTGTAAGTCTTTGTAATGAAGCTGGTGGTAAGCTCACCATACAGTATGTCCTTGGGGATTCGCCCAACCAACATGCTGTGGCCATGCCAGCGTTTTTGCGTGAGCAAGGCAAACATAATTGGTACTCCCACCTGTGGCGGAACGGTCTTGTTCGGGACATGAGCCATTGGCCCTGCTGAATTCATCTATGTAGGGTGGAACGTCGAGTTCTTCCCTGACGGGCAGGCAGCTGGTATTCTCAACTGCTGTGTGGCTGTAAGTAAAGCTATTGGTAATGCTCACCGCTCCAAGCAGACAGGACGTCCACTTATCAACACATCCAGATATCGCTTCCAGAAATGTGCAAGTGCTTTTCTGACTCCATCAAGGACGCCCTCAAAAACTGGCCCACAAGCAGTGCCGAGGCGAGGTGGAACCACATTCGTGACACCCCGCTGCGCCCTGGGGATTTATCAGAGCATCCAACTTTCTGATGACTGTGGTAACATCCACGCCATGTATGCATGACCAATCAAGATTGCACACTTGACGTATGCATTCGGCAACATCATAACAAATGGAGGCCAGCAGATGGAGAGGTGGATTTGTTTGGGCTGAAGGCGCACCTTACTGTGGCCGGTGTTACAGGCAAGTGACCAGGATGCAGTTCAACGAGGATCTTCCAGTGACGACGTATTCTGGGGGTGACACCAGGATACTCTGTGGTGCAGATTGGTGAAGACGAACCTGTTGGTTATGCAGAGGTTGCGGTGGGAGCACAACTCTAGAAGCCTCCGTCCCTTCTCGCTCATCTTGTCGATACCAAACTGGCCGATGCTACGGGGCCAGGAATCGTGATCACCTTCCACTTTAGCCTGCGCAGCTGGCGGTTCTTTTCGGAGCGCGAGAGATCAAGCCTTCTCGCGATTCGAGATCTCTAGCTTTCCACAAAAACAGAACAGGTGCTCTGCATCGCTCTTTACCATGGTTTACGAAAATTTCAAAATTCTCCAACAACAAATGCTAAAGGTTTTTCAGACACAAAGGGCAACTTTTTAAGGAACGTTAACGCAAATGTTTAACAAGAGGAGTGCCATGATCTTTCCTCTTAGCGACCACAAGGACTCGGACACCTCGCTGATCACTGTACCGGTGAATGGCATTATGAATGAAACGTGCTTTGGACAAATGATAGGAAACAGTCATTGAGTCATTCTGTAGAATATTTACTATTTTTAATTTTAATTATATATGTACATTGTTTAGTCGCCTTTCATTGAAATATCACATGGCGAGACGTTTCATGCTGATTTTGCCCGCACGGTAATAAGCCAAGAACTGACTAGACGCCTGGTGGGACATTAAATTTTGCTCATGAGTCTTCGGACCGCATTCGAGGGAATCGACCATTTCATTGTTTGCTTCTTTCAAAGCGAGACCAAGAATGAAATGTTTCGGGTTAATACCGATAGTTTAATTACGAATGAGAGCTAAGTTTTGTAACTGAGAAAGCGCCTTGGTTCTCGCTTTGAAAGAAAGGCGGGAGTAACTGGCAGACTACCCTGCCATTTTGAAGCTGCACCTCCGAAGAGTCTGGATACTCGGATACGCAGTCGAAAAGACCACCCCTCCCCATTAATCTTTTAAGTATATTCTGAAGTGGATACGCGGATACGCAATCGAAACAACGGGTAGGCTTAATCAGTAAACGAGTACTATTTTGTTCACACGATCTCGTAAAAAGTGTAGTTCACCGAAGCGTCAACTGAAAGCTAAAATTTTACAAGAGTTCTTAGGCCCAATCATTGAAACGAGTGCTTAGACTTAAATCACTAAACGAGTTCTATATTCTTCACCCGATCTCGTATTGAACCGTAAATTGAAAGCTAAAATTTTACAAGAGTGTTTAGGCCAAATCACTGAAACGAGCTCTTAGGCTTAATCAGGAATCGAGTGCTATTTCGAGAAAAGGGCAGTTAACCGAACTGTAAAATGACTCGATCATCGCGCTTGTAGAACGAGAAAATCGCGTTTTAAGACACATCACTGTTTTTCACTCGATCATCGCGCTTTAATTAATATACATCATTCTGTTTCGCTCGAGGATCGTGCTTTAAGAACGAGAAATACATATACAAGTTTGGCGCTTCAGAAAGGAGAAATACTGGGAACCAGGAAAACGGCTGCGTATTCGCGTATCCACTTTCAATATTTAACAATTATTCGCCGAAGGCGAAGTGATTATCGGTGAATATTCACCGAGACGAAGTCGAGGTGAATATTCACCGATAATCACTGAGCCTGAGGCGAATAATTGTTTCAGTATAAATACAGAGGTGATTATTTCAAAAAAGAGAGAAAAAAAAAACATTTCAACGCGAAATCATCTTCACTTACAGTGGCAAAACGACTACTGGCAGCCATTTTGTCCGCCGAGGTGATTATCGGCTGATAATCCGTGATAGCGAGCCAATGAGAGCGCGCGATTTTGTATAATCACCTGTGCATTTATACTAAAGGCTTTTAATCACGTATCCAACCTTTTCAGAGGTACGGCTTCCATGTGGCAAGGTATTCTGAAATTATGCCGAAAGGTGAGAGCGAACTTCGAAAATGGCCTAATGTACCCGAAGCAATCGGCCAACTGCTTTTCTACTCTACCGCTGGAGAATAAAAAAATTCACGGATCTTGGTAGTCAGCGCACTCCTTCCATAAAAGACGCATCGAGGCTCCGAAGAAGAGTTCGGATAAAAGTCATTTCTTTTCTCGTGTTCTCGAAGATCTCTTTCGGATCATCCGACGGACAACGAAGACAGTTCGGCGCCCAAACCATCGATAAGTTATTAACGTCCATCTTGGTTACGGAACACATATTGGGAAGGGAAAATATCTGTTCAGAAGAGTAAAAGAGAAAGAAATACTCAAACAAGTACAAAAACACGATATAACATTTTCTAAGCCAAGTCTGCCATTTTAGGATTACTTTGAGTTAAAGTGAGCAGTCTGGCCAGCGCTGATTTGGGGCCCCATGCCAAGATGTGTACTAAGGTTTGACACCCCGAACGATTCGACAATATGTGTTTCCACGCATACCACATTGGGAGCGATTTTGTTTTGGTTTGCACTTATGAGAATTCAGACTTGTAAACTTACTCAGTGTAGTATTTACGCTTTATCTATTACAGCGGTTATCAGTCGTGGACGACCTATGCCAGACAAGAGCGGCGACTTTCGGCGCCTGCTGCACATCAGGTGGCAGGACAGAGTCACCAACACCGAGGTCCTGGAGCGCGCGCGCCATCACTGCTCATTCAGCGACGCCTTCGATGGCTCGGCCATGCACATCGCATGGAGCCTGACCGCCTGCCAAGAGAAATCCTTTATGGAGAACTGCGGGAGGGCGTCCGTCGCGTGGGTCGACCGCTGCTGCGCTACAAGGAAGTCATCAAGCGAGACTTGCGATCTGCACTAATCGACACCAGTGCATGGGAGGACATCGCCAATCACCGAGATACATGGCGGCAAAGTGTCAAAGTGGGGGTTTCAAAGGCGGAAGCGAACGCTAGAGTCCAGGCTAGATACAAGAGAGCGGCGAGGAAAAAACGCGCAGACTCTGCGCGTGTTTCCACAAGGCACGTCTGCGCCACCTGCAACAGAGACTGCCACTCCAGGATCGGGCTACACAGTCATACAAGATCCTGCCCAACTCCCCTGCGCTAACCATCGCCTCCTCGAGACGAGGATGCCACTATACTTTACTATATACTATCAGTCACACGCGCCCTTCAACGACATTTTTTCATATTTCGAAAGTAAAATTTAGGTGGACGTCGATCAACTGTTTCCATGACCACCAGTTCTCTTGGCGGCAGTTGAATTCGTCATGGAAACATTTCATTGACGTCCACCTAAATTTTACATTCGAAATATGGAAAAATGTCGTTGAGTGTGACTGATAACCGCTGAAACAATGTTTCTTTCTTCGCTGATTTGAAACGAATGAACGAAGATTTTCTCGCCGGTCTCGAAGTTTGAGACATGAGCTGCCTTCCCGTACAAAAACAAGGAGGCAACTACGATAAGCCATGGTAATATTCGCCACCTCTTTTGGATTCCCCTTACTTAAAAAAATGGCGAACAGACTCGTACTTATTGGGTAGAGATCAAACAGAGCGGCTTTCAGTTGAGTATCGTTAGTGACTTCGAGTTATCGCTGAGGGATTTTAAGGCCTGCGCACAGCGTCAACCACGTCTTTGATCTGCGTTGCCTGCAGAGGGCCAAACCGGGGCCAAGAAAGTTCCTTTCGCTCTGGTTAATTCTAAGGTAATCAACTGAACACCGCCCTATGACCAATATTTCTTTAAGTAGGGATAGATAGAGCGCTTTTCAAATGAGTGTCGTAAAACCAAAACTAAAGTAATTACTTTGACCAATCAAAAAGGACGGAGACAATCCAGTAAACCAATCAAAACTAGAAGTAATTACACGTAACTGACACAAAGCGCGGGAAAATGTGCATGCGCGAGCCACGATTGGTTTTAGTTGCACTTGTGATTGGATGAAAAAGTGGCGCGGGAACTTTGAACCAATCACTGACTGAAGTAATGAAAAACCAAAGTAATTCGCTAATTACTTTCGACACTCAATTCAAAGCAGCTCTATTCTTACCTGAAGAAACCTAATGAGATAAGAAAGTACAAGTTTATTAACTTCTGGAAGAGACATTGCAAGAGCAACAGCAACGGTGGGGTCATCACAGTTGTTTACACATTCTTCAGTAGGAAAGTGTTAAGGACATAAAAAATGAAATCGAGTTCACCTAAGGAGATCGCGTCCTTCTCTTGGAAGGAACTAAAAGCGCTGCCACACTCCGCAATTTTTCTAGCACCTTGTGTCGCAATTTTGTCGTGACGCAAGTTCTCGAGTTGCGGGAAATTTTTCCTCGACAGGTGTTACACTGGACAACGTTTAATGCAACTTGCCTTGATTTCGATGATCCCTTGAGTCAAAGAAACACTTTCATTGGTTGATACCAAAAAGTATTATCATACAAGTGTCAAGACAGAAGTTGCACTACGCTGTGCTTGAATACTCGTTCAGAGAAGCGTTGCGGAAAGTCAGTGGAACTCGATGCTACCTTCCACAACGGTTTGTCCAACTTGTCCCGAAATGCTTTGGGCTGCTGCAAGGTGTCAGTGTTAGGCAATATTGGGCAATATATTGGGAAATGACAGAAGCTCATCAAGGGGAACCTCTATCTCCACCCCCTCCCCTTCCTCTCCCCCCCCTCCCCCCCCCCCCCACTTAGCCTAGGACTAGGAGTCAACCCTTCCTTTCCCGAGTGGATCTATTTATAGAACACCTCCCTTGGGAGATTCAACAGGCGCACTGTTGTAAAAGCCAATCAAAACAGAACTATCTCAGCGTCAAGGGAAATATGATACTCTTCGCGGGAAAAAACCTGTTCCCTGTTCATCCCCTTGATGAACTCCTGGCAATGATAGATGCAACAACTCTCGCAATGGCGTAGCGAGCCTAGGTGCACGAAATATTGCACAGCGCAACAGCGCCTTAAAAAGAACATACATTTTACCCTGTCCTCACTTTAAGCCAAACAAGGCTTTCTTCAAAATCGTAGTCGAAATATGAAGTCAACTCAAGTCTACAGCAAGAATACAAGACGAATGGACTTTCATGAAGACGGGTAAAGATTTAGATTTATATAAACTTTCATTACCGGCGGCCAGGATAACATTCACAACATTTCTACCCGGAGAAACCCGCACGCACTGAACGCCACCTCTAAATATGCGGTGCCACTTTCTTTATACAATAAAAATCAACGATAAATACATTAATTTTTCAAAGGATATTAAAACTGTTCCGGTATAAGAGGTTCGTGAAGTTCCCTGAACCAAAGTTTAAGAAGAGAGGCGGGTACATGCGGGTCACTGATATCCGTCGGTATCTCCCATCTGTCGAGTTTGAGTTTTTGAGAGTTAACCTCGTCAATATCGCCTGGAACCCTGGAATTAAAACAACAGGAAACGGTTCAAATGAAGATCAAACTAATAGTGCAAAATGCACTATGACTTAAACGTGCACGAAACACCACCCAGTGTAGGATATAAATTACGATGCCCTTCCTGATTCTATTTCCGGGGAACAGTGTTGGCTCAGTGGCGACAACACTCGCCCCCCACCGTTGTGGTCCGGCTTCGATTCCCTGACTCGACCGACGGCGCCGGCCATATGTAGGTTGGGTATGTGGCTACTCTTACCTTCTACGAGAGGTTTTTTCGCCGGTTAATTCGATCAGTTTTCCCCTATTACCAAAAACCAATAATTTGTTTGATCTGTTTTGGTTTCATGTGATTTTCTTTTATTCATAGTTCCCCTCTCCCCCAATTTGGTAGAGCCATCCTCAGTTAGATAAGAATGCGTCTTTAGTAAAGTGATGATGACGATGAAGACGATGATGAGCACCTGGGATTTCTTATAAAAGGTGGGATCTGTTGCTCTGGTCTTACCTGAATATACCTTCCGTTGAAGCGCCTTGGTGATGCAGTACCGCTTCAGCCAGAGTAGGTAAAATCCAGGGTAGCTGAAGTGAGGGAAAACGCTTGGCCTGTTCCTCCATGATGTCGTCCAGTGTTGCGCCGAACATAGACGGGTTAAAAACAGAGGACTGGGAACAAGAAATAACAAACGATCAGAATGGAGCAAAGTGTAGCGGGATCTCTTTCTCTGTCACTTCCTTTCTCAACTCCAGGAAAGAAAAAAAGCTTTTTTTCGCCCAAGAACCAGAGTGAGACACTGGGCACCCGATCTACTGGGTGGAAACTTCAGTGAATCCTTAAGCGGAGTCCCAGTAGGGTTGAGGAATTTGTCCTTCACTGACAATCCCTAGTTATAGACAGGGTTCATTTACAGAGAGACACCAGAATTGGAAGAGGGCAACTTCAACTTCGATAAGAACGTCTTTTAATCTCCTTGGTGACTAAGGGTTTCCATTTTATCCGATTTGCCTTTCTTTCCCTTCCTCTACCCCCCAAATCGTGTTATTGTCCTACAAAAATGGGTTTTGAAACAAAATTCAAACGGTCCATCTTTTACAACTAGAAAACCTGAATCACCACCCGCGCCATCCTCTTCCCCCTCCCCCTCCCCTCCCCCTAAAAAATTGCTTCCAAACTCTCCAGGGATTCCTTGACAATTAAAATTTCAGGAGAACAGAGTGACGCTGTAATTCACTGCCATACTTTAGCCTGTTGAATATCATCCACACTTGGTTTCCTCAGACCTCTCTTGGCGCCTGTTCGAGCGATTCGCTTGAGTCTCCAAGAGCAATGCCGAGCATACTGAGTTACGGGAATCTGCAACATAAATAAATCCATTGTTAGGTTAGACTCCGATCAGTAGCTCTAGCCACATAGAGTCGAAATCGCACGTTAATTGATTCCGCCGTATTATGACTCGCCTTAAAATGAATAAACGTTTAAAAAGACCGAATTCCATAAAATGATCTCAATAATACGAGGTCGTCCCCGCAATTTGAAGATTGTCCACAATTCAGCTCCATCATGAGATTCACCAGAATCACAACCAAAAAGTAATACGCAAAGTCCTGAGCTAAAGGAGACACCTTGTGACGTGTACGTAAAGTACCATGAATCTCATTGTGCATTTGTTTTGGAGGTGAATGGCCGGTGGCGGGAAAAACCACTGTCCAGCTGTCCTGTTAGCCAGCAAGCGACCACGAAGAGTTTAACACAGTGAATTCGCAAAAAACTCTTTATCTTGTTCCTAACCTCTTTCCAGTCAGCATCTTCAAGGTGTTTGTTAATATATCCTTCTAAATACGTGTGGAATTTGGTTGACGGAGGAAAGAGCGCCAGACAGATCGCCATCAGCTCCCAGCCACGCCGTAAACTTTCCCTACAAACAGAACAATAACAAATGCAACAAGCTACCAGTACGTTGGTCAAGATGATTAAAGGTCCATGATCTCCTGTAAGATCCTACGACTTCTTTTCAATGTATTTTTGTTCACTGGGTGTTTTTTGCTTTGTGGGTTTGTTGCTCAACCCTTTCAGTCACGAGTTAAAGAAGGAGAATAACGTGCTAATTAAAGCACTACAATAGACCATATTCGTATTCTCACGGTTGCACTGGAAAAGAGCATGCATGAAGGAGAGGCTGACGCGGCGGAATTTTTTCAGATGCAAATTGTTTCCCCCGCATGAACCTTTTTCGCATGTTCGTTCCAGCCTACCGTGAGAATACGAATAAGGTCTATAGGGCGTTTTCACTCACGTGACCAGCAGCCATATTGGATTACTGAAATAAAAAAAAGTATTTGCATAAAAATAGGGTTCAATTCCCGGAGGCTTAGTTTGGTACACCATCATGGCTGCCATTTCTTTGTTTTGGAACAACAACATGGCCGCCGTGACGTCATGTGAAAACGCTCTATGGACAGTGACGGTAAAGATACCTAAACTAAAGAAAATGGCGGAGAAGCATAACGACATTGGAGCCATATGGCGATGACGCTGTCCACTGTGTGGAGTTCTTGAGTAAGGAATGCAACGAGCTTCATCTGTTTCAGGTTGGAAGCAAGGGAAAAAACAAACATACCAAACACGCGACTCTAAGGGCACGGTTGCGGTTTCTCTTCCCAAATTTAATAGTATAGCTTTGAGTACAACGTAACATTTCTAAGAGTGTCCGAGAGGTTTCCAGACGAATCCACAGCTTCAACACATAACTGTTGAAACCTTTTTCTTGGAAACTCATTGGAGCAAATGTACCGGCCGGGTTTAACTGAACAAGTAACAATTCATGCGCAGGCAGATTTGTCAGGCGCTTGGTCAAATGAAAAGTGTAATAAGTTGTCATAATGATAAATTCAAAGTTAACCCGATCGCCGTCGGACTACCCGAGGATGCTTCATTACGCACAAAAAAAAAAAAAAAAAAGAAGTCAGAGCCGAATCCTTCGAACAAAGTAATAATCAACAGTATCAACAGTTGTACCGCAAACAAAGCATTCAAGACGACGACTGAAGCAGAAAGCATTCTTGGTCACAAACACAGCACCCAAGAAAGCTTTGATTTACAATTGGCTGATTTGATAGTCCGAGCCGGTTATGACTGGCCAAAGCAATTTCTTTTTTTTTTTTTTTCAACCTTTCAGCCGCTATTTCAGATCACTTACGGCCTGAAGTTGTCCGTTGTCTGTTTACAGAGCTGCAAATAAATCTCGTCTCTTAGCACAGGGGTATTCCAGCCCTTGGTTGTAAGTTCGAGTGCGAGCTTTTCTGGAGTCTTTGCCTTGACTGCCCGATCACCCATGTACCCGAGAATAACCTTAAACGTGTCGATGGCGTCTTTCTTGAGCTGCCTGTCCTGGATTAGAATCAGCGGCTTTTTGATTGGCACCTGTATATAATAAGGATTGAAAAATGAGAGAACTGAGTGATCCTCGCACTTAGTTAGCTGGACAATTTTAGCAATTGTCGCTTCAAAGACATATGAAAAATTGTGTTGGAGCCACCTGAATTCTTTAGGTGTCTATAGAGCGAGTTTCAATCAAGTGTCGTAAAACCAAAGCCAAAGTAATTACTTTTGCCAATCAAAGGGACGGACACAATCCAGTAAACCAATCAAAACTCGAAGTAATTACAAGAAGCTAGCCGACACGAAGCGCGGGGAAATGTGCACGCGCGAGCCACGATTGGTTTTGGTTTCACTTCTGATTGGTTGAAAAAGTGGCGCGAGAACTTTGAACCAATCACTGAGTGAAGTAATGCAAAACAAAAGCAATTCGCTAATTACTTTCGACACTCAATTGAAAACCGCTCTAAAACAGCGACAATTGCTAATCGTCTATAACCCGCACTTCAAATATACATTCATTTCAAGTTTCATTCAAGGCTTGAAAACTCAATCGTTTTCTTTTCCGTCAAAATGATATTTGACACTTAAAAGTGCTCAGACTACCAAAACGGGAACGGAATGCCCCTGGGCAATAGGTAGAAAACTGCAAAAAATAATTAACGAACAGCATCTTGCAATTCGTTAAACGGCAATTTATGAACAAACGGCTCAAGGTCACGCAAACTAGCCCCAGCTGTCACGTTCGAGGTTGGTTTCTTTCTTTCTCTCCTTACTTTGATGTTTTTTTTAATTTATTTATTTATTTATTTATTTATTTATTTATTTATTTATTTATTTATTTATTTATTTATTTATTGCCCTTCCCGACAAAATGGGTAGAACTGCTCCACGCAAGTTAAAGGACCTACCTCAGATTTTCGATGCCGGCAATCTAGCGAATGCTACAATCATTGGCAAAATGAGTAGTTGGGACACTATTCCTCAGATGGGCCTGAAAACTCTCAGCACAACTGGCAAAATTCCACTAAAAGCTTCAAAATAGAAGTCCCCAAATAGACAAGGAAATGTCTGTTCACTGGTGACAACATTGTTCTTGGGGAAGGGGAGGTGTCAATCAATTCAAACAAAGTAAGAAAACCAACTCCCAAGACGTTTGCCACTGATTGTCTTTTTGGAAATGGGTCCAACTGCGGTTTAAAACTTGTAACACTTACGGATAAAGCAACACAAAGGAAACAAAAGAGAGGGGAAAAAGGAGCCCAGTGTCGGAACGAAAATAGGACGCAACGTGACAATTGCGTGACGCGATGGACTGACGTCACAAGAAACCGGTTAGGACCGGTAGAGGGAGCACGCGGAGAAAAAGAGAAAGAAAAAAACTCGTGGAGACTTAAGTTGTTAATAAATGTGTTGAAAAGTTAACCGGTGTGGAATAGCGTCAAGGAATCCTTGCAACACCCAGTCAGGGATCATCGAAAGTCGCAAGGCTCTTTCATTTTTGCCAGTTTTAATATATTACGGCTGTTCCTTGTCGAAAACAGCATCAAAAACAGGCAAGCGCATCGAAGAGAAAAAAATTATCTTCTTCAAGGGACTAACTACTAGAAAGTTCTTTCCTTTCGATCATGCATTCGCCGAATCTTTGTTTACGACGCAGTAAGACTGTCTTGTTCGAATTACAATTGCTTTCGGAAATTATGATTGGTTTATTCTTCGGCTGCTGTTTGGGAAACAAACAGCACGCCGGAATGAAGGGAAGGATTCCCGGTCTCTGTTCGAGCGTAGGAGACGAAATCTGGGTAACGATCAAAAGAATTTGCTACAGTTTCGATGCTTTCATTGACACTTGATCGACAACATACCCTGGTGATATACAACCATTAGTAACGCTTTCAAGTGTTGGAAGTCGCGCATACCTTTGACCAGGAGAGCATGCTTGCTAATGAAATCCTTTTCCGCCTGAACACGCCCTTCTTGTGATGACTAAAGTAGTCTTCGTAAGCACCAAGCGCTCGCATCAGAGGAGGTTTGGAGCCGGGAATGGAATGCGAACGTTCCTAAGGAGACGTTTAACAACAATAACAAAATACATGAAAAAATTACTCGATTCTGATTGGCTGAGAGAAGTGCAGTTCAAGTGTAACACAGTGCAAAAAGTGTAATACCAGTCCAAATTACACATCGAAATTCTGGATTACGATTGGTCAATAAACAATAGGGTTTGGTGGATTACCAATCAAATCTTTTGTTTTCAAATCAAGCGCGTGCACTGGATGGCGCAATTTTTCCCTGATTGCGTGATACGCGTGTGTTTCTTCTGCTTAACCATCTCGATATTATTAATAAGTAATCACATGATTTTTCTCGTGCAATTTGGAATAAATAAGCACTTGTACATTTTTGTAAAGACTACTAATTGCACTTGCCCTACGAGCTCATGCAATTTTGGTGTCTTTGAAAAAATTTACTCGTGCTTATTTATTCCAAATTGCACTCGAAATCATGTGACAGAGCGGTTTTCAAATGAGTGTCGTAAAACCAAAACCAAAGTAATTACTTTGGCCAATCAAAAAGGACGGAGACAATCCAGTAAACCAATCAAAACTCAAAGTAATTACCGGTACACGTAGCCGACACAAAACGCGGGAAAATGTGCACGCGCGAGCCATGATTGGTTTTGGTTTCACTGACACTTCTGATTGGTTGAAAAATTGGCGCGAGAACTTTGAACCAATCACTGAGTGAAGTAATGCAAAACCAAAGTAATTATCTAATTACTTTTAGCATTCCCCTGAAAACCACTCTAATCACCTATACTTATTGTAAAATAATTAGGACAGTACGCGCACTCTCATTGGTCAATAGCTGTGCTAAGATGAGAGTATGTAAACACGGCTGTGACATCACACGAATTTTGATTGGTTATGTGTTGTGAGACGCGCGTTTTGATCGGCTGGCAAGAAATATGAGCGCGTATCAAGAAAATCTCTTTCAATCGAGAAGTAAAAAAACAGCATTTTCCTTCATTTGTCGAATTAATTTGGAGAAATATTTTATAAAAGCAAGAGAGGACGTTTTCCGTGTTTACATAACCTCATCTAAACACGAGGAGGCGTTGGGAGAAGTCGAGACAGTAATGCAAATGAAGTTTGACTACTCTGAACGTCGCCGCACTGCAGACCAGGTGACTATCATTACGCTTAATCCCTGGATAGCAAGGGCTTTAAGAAACACTAAATTCATCCTTAATCTTGGCAAGTGGAGCCTTTCAAGGGTCCTCGGTGAAGCTTTCCGACTGTAGTTGCGTCACTAAGCTAACAGAATCCGTTCATCGCATAAGCTGCCACCAATTTAGACAGCAAGGACAGAACAAACCATCAGACCTCATTCGTTAGGCAACGAACGTTCATAGAGTGAGTGAGATTTTAAGATTTTTTTTCAAGAACTGGGCAAAAATTGCCAAAGCAATCGCGAAATCACCGCCACGCCATCAAAACAAAAAATGAGTCCGTGAATTTGTTTTCGAATTCTATTTAGATGAATTAATAGACCTTTTTAACTTGTACGTTTTTTTCCCATTTCAGACCACGTGATGGTGCTCTAGAGAACGGTTTCTTTCAAATGTGTCTTTTACAGGTGCATATGTACGCATCACATATGAAAAAAAAAAAAAAACAAAAGGAGCATTCCCTTGGGAACATCACGTGGTATGAAATGAGAAAACAAAACGTACAACCTAAAAAGGTCTATTGACTGTTCATGTTTTGATTGGTTCAAATAATTAATTTTCCTTTTGTTTAAACATGCAACATGCTGAACGATTCAGCAGCTCACCAAGGTGTTGTGCTTTGAGGATCCAGTGGCCGGGGAAGCTATGGAAGATG
>OX421447.1:15059289-15074289 GCA_949126865.1 Montipora capitata
AGCCAAATTCAATACTCATCGGATATCTGATTTACAATGGCTCAATCATTCTAGATACCTACAAAGATCTCCACCTTACATTGTGTCTTTCACTTACTCATCCAAAGTGCCATTACGTGACAAAGTTCCTGAGGGTGTCAAGGGGCCTTCTTCATCCGTTAAATAATCTTTCTTATCTTGAACTTCAGGAGGTGATAAATCTACAGGAGGTACTTCAGGTATTGGGATTTCAGGCGATCTCTGTCTCTCCAAACTTCCTCCTTCTTCTTCTGGAGCATCAGCAATCGCTGTTATTTCTTTACAAGTTGCATCAACAACATTTTCAGTGTCATCTTTCACAGTTTTGCTTTCCACTCCATTTTCCACAACAGCGATTTCCTTCAAAACAGCTACTAGAGCATTAGAAGAGCTGGCCTCCTGCAAATAGTTGAAACGAAATTGTTATAAGACCCGAATCAACCCAAAGAATCAACTCAATTATGGTGATAGTTGTTTTCCAGAGATTTAGATAATAATATTTACAAAGATGGTGATAAAATTTAGTGGTTCATCTGTTCAAATCGCAATCGGCCTAAAAGCTGAATTTGTTTTCAAATTCAAATCGACCATGCTTTGTTAATGGCCACCTATTTTCCCTCCTGCCAGTTGGGTTCATTACTTCAGCATACTAGGGACGCTTTCCATTAATTTTGACAAAACTGAGCGGACTGAGACTGGGCATTTGAAAGGACTAACTCCACAACTCATTCAAATTAACACACTTCAAGGATGATATATACTGCTCCAGAAGAATGCAAGGGAGTATCATTCAAGTGTTCCTTCAAACTGTAAATGTTCTTTGCAAACTAACGGGTCTGACCGGCAAGTTCTGACAAAAGGAAAGCGTCCTAATATTGATTTGAAATAATTTACTTTGCTGGTTATTGTTGCAAAGAAATAATTATGCACTACACATAGATTATTATGATACAGACAATAATAATTTATTACTGTATGCATCGTATGGTCTTACCTCTGCATCATGTTTCCTATGCTCACGTGAGCTGGCTCGTTCCCTCTTATCTCGGCTGCTACCATGTCGCCGTGACGAGGAACCATCCCTTGAGATACCATCCTTTCGTCCACTGCTTTCCCTTCTGTTTAATGAGCTGTCATCCTGTTTACCTGACCCATCCTTTCTTAAGCTTCCATCTCTCCGCTTCCTCTCTGATCCTTCCCGTCTTGATAAACCTTCCCTCTTCTCTTCCCTGGCCTTTGCTGCTCTGCGTTTTTCCCTGGCTTTGAGAGTCTAAAATGGAGACATTTCTCTTGAGTCAGAAGTTAACAAGATTATCGCCTTGCCGAGGACGTGCATGAAATTATTTTTGAATTAACGGTAAAAGTGCTGACATAAAAGCTGCACAATGGTTTGTTCCCACAAACCAAACAAGTGAGGCTTCGACAAGCATGAAAGTCAGCATGTGAGATACCGTGTTTTGCATAATTGTTTGTTGACAGTTTGGCCAAATTCCATTCACCATGATTGAGTGATGGAAGAAAAAGATTAATCATGCTGTTACACTAAGGTAACTACCCTGCAGTATTACAGCAGTCTTAAAACAGTACATTCAACACCAGCCTGATGGTAATTAAATAATTATACATTACTATGCTTTGCATTAGGTTGCAGCCTCCAAAGTTGCAACCAATCATTCCACTTTCTGGTGCCGACAAAAACAGGAACTCACAAAAAGGATCAAATTCAGCCAATCAAAACATGGGATGTCACTTATTACCCCTGCTCTTCCACAGTAATAATAATTATTATTGACAGCATTGATGAATGTATAAACTATGAAACCATAAATTCGATCGAATTATTTTAAACTTTAGGATCTGAGTGGCACATTAATATAAGTCACAGCAAGACCCAGCTAAACCATCAAAAGTCTGCAGCGAAAACCTTGTTGAATGATAAAATCAAAATTAAATTTACTGTTTCGCTGCCTCCCTCAACATTTAAATGATTCCCGTGTATAATTTATTCTGAGCAAACAAATTAAACCCACAATTATGTACAACTAACATTTTGATCAAGCACTGTCTCTAAATTCCAGCCCAAAATGTTGTGGTATGCTAACATAAAGTTGGTCAAAAGATTAAGTGGCAACTTAATAAAAATCAAGGCTGCTGCCTAACGGCTCCCAGGTCGCCTGGGGTGCCTTTAAGTTACTTCCGAGCGCAGGCGACCAAATTTCAGAACGAGTAGCCTAAACGGGCGCCTAACCTATCACAAGGTGATTCATCTTCACTTTTAAAAATTAATTAATTCTAGGCTCTTAAAAAACATGACTCGGGCTACTAACTTTTAATGTTGGAAGCCCGTAGGGCTCTGGAAAAATTTTTTTAGGCAGCAGCCTTGAAAATAAAATAATATTGCTCTTGAATAGATAAGTTCTGGCCCCAGTTGTTCAAACGATGGATAGCGCTCTCCACCCGATAAATCACTATCCTGCAGATAAACACTAGCAAAACCAATTGAGTTATCCAGTGGATAATGATTTATCCGGTGGATAGTGCTATCCATCGTTTGAACAACTGGGGCCTGCTGTACATTTCTAAATATTCCAGGCTTTGGACAATAATAGGCTGAGTAAGGAGTAATTACCTGTAGTTTTGCAAGTGGGATGATCTCCACATCCTTGGGTTTGTGCCAAACTGTTGTCTGAGTTCCTGCACAGTAGTAATAATAACGACGAGTCTTCTGGTCATAAAGCTCCCACCACTGAGTGTCATTTGCTTTCCTTCTGCAATTCAGAATTTTACACGAAAGAGCATCATTTAAGTCACTTTGGGAATATCATTCTGTTCTTCTGCTAAACATGAATTTACCTCCCACAAGATGTAACACAGGCTTATTGACCCACTCTAAGATGGCTTGAAAACACAGTGGTACGACAGTATGTACACTATATCACAGTGTCATGGTGAAATGTCTGCAATAATCGCTCTCACTTAAGGACAGTGCCTACTAATTCAAAGGTGTTTTTACCTGGTTTGTGAATATGCGGGAAAAGCAGATATTAAAACAAGTAAGTGTTATTGAAACCAAAAAACAAAATTGGGGGTAACCACACATATTTGGAAAAGGTCTAAAATTCAAAGTAATGTATGGTGTTCTCTTGCAAATGGAAGCTTTCCTTATCTCTGAAAAAATTGCTTACCTCTAATTTTCTTTTCCGATACCAAGAGCACTTGCTAAGTTCTGCTTTCTCCCCATAGTTTTAAAACCATGCAAAATATCCCTGTATTAGTAAGCACAACCCGAAACCTGAGCACCTTGAGATGCATAGAATGTATGCGTACACATAATTTATAACAAAAATAATAATTATTATTTGTTATCCCTACAGAAATGGGTAAGAGTCCCATTCAAGCCTAAATCACGGCTTTTACAGACATGGCTCATGTAATTCCCCATTCACTAAACACAATAATATTTAAGGACAGTGCCTACTACTTCAAAGGTATTTTTGAACGGTTTACTGAATATGCGGGAAAAGCAGATCTTAACAAGTGTTTTTGAAATCCAAAAAGAAAATTGGGGGTAACCACGCATTTGTCGAAGATAATTAATCAACAATATTTGTAAAAAGCTTTAAAACACAAAGCAATGTATGGCATTCTTTTCCAAATTGAAGGTCAATTATCTCTGAAAAATGCATGGTTACCACCAATTTTCTTTTTGGATACCAAGAGCACTCGCTAAGGTCTACTTTTTCCGCATAGTTTTGAGCCACGCAAAAATAGCCCTACCTTAATAAGCACCACCATAGGAAATCCGAGTATCTCGAGATGCACAGAACATGTGCGCAATAACAATAGTAGGCACTGTCCTTAAGATTTTAGTACTGGTAAGTCATACCTCAAGAAAGCTAGAGGTACCTAAAGAGTACATGTAGCTTTTTTCAGCTCTGGATTTTTTTAAATTTAACAGCTAGATTACTTACACCCTGACTCCAGTTGGTGGCTCCCAAAGGCACTGGCCACTCTTAAGATTTGCGTACATAGGCTCCCCTGTTCGGGGTTCGATTATCTCCACCCACTCAGGCCTAAAAATTGGAATAAAATAATTATTAATTAATTAAATTATTGCAGTTATAAGCTATGCCAGGACACAAGAAACAAAGGCACTGCTTGGAATCATTATAATTTTATTATAATACCAATACTTAAGTTAAGGCAAGATCCTCTGAAATGTACTTCTCAATAGCAGCACAACAATGTACAAAACATCGCGCAAAAAAATTCAAACCAAGAAGCCTAAAGATTTGTCAAACTTTTCAAACACTCTGATTTTGGCTCATGTTAGATGTACATGTACATTTGAGTCTTGGATACAATACACACCTCTTTTGTAAAATCTGAAGACACTTTATACAAAAATGCACAACATACAATGTAAGTTCACAGTGTTAAATTTTGATCTAACCCTTTTGATCCCTAAGACTGACAGTGGCAGATTTGCTACTTATAGCTTTCAAGGAAAAAGTAAAAATGTCCCAAAAAAGCTGTCTCAAAATGGAGTGGTACACAAGTAACTTATTTAACGTAAAAGACTTGGCAATATAATCACAGAGAAGAAAATCCCAAGTGTAAACCAGGTATAGACACAGCTCTTAACCTTAAATAATATTCATTCAATTTGAGTAACCAAAACTCAAACGTTATCAACTGCTGTGTTTGAATAAAAACCTGTTCGTGCATTGTACTTTCTTAATAATAAAAAAAAGAATCACATCCAAATAGTCGTAAGTACATGCAAGCCTTTTGAGACTAAAGAAAACCCTTCAGTACCCACACAAAATACAGCTGTAATATCAATGCACTTGGAACAGAGAATCTTGGTAGAAAATCTATTACAGGATATACCGTACTTCTTCTCAATGCAGAAGTCTACTTTAATTACATTTGTACCATGTTCTTTTAATATGATATGTGAGAAAAATGTAATTAAAGTACACTTTATTATGTGTTTGTCTCAAGTTTTCCCTTCTTCTTAAATACCAACTTATGATTTGATACCAGTAGATTTGATTTCAAATTGATTTCTGTTCTGTGTCCCCAATAAAAGAGCCTCAGCGCTAAATACTCTTGACACTCAAGTATTATTATTATTATTATTATTATTATTATTATTATTATTATTATTATTATTATTATTATTATTATTCTGCAGAAGGAGATGACAGAGGACCTTGGTCTGTTGAGATATGTCAAGGTGAGTGATGGGTGGATGTTGAAGGTTGTTGGAGAGGCGTTACAGGTCAGAGAAATGAAGAACTGCAAGAAGTGTGTGGACAAGGCTAGGAAGGTGTTGACTAAAGAGGGTCAAAAAATCACCAACTTCTCTCCTCTGGCAAAAATAGAAAGATTTCGTAGAATCCCCAAGCTGCAGACAATTGGGTGCATTTGAGCATATGAGTTTCTCAGCCACCAAATCTTTTGCAATTAACTGCCAAAATGTGTTAGAGTCAACTCGCTTCAGGCATCCACAAAGAGGTAAATGCCGTCTACTTTTATTCATCAGCAGAAATTTTGGAATCAGTTGCTAGTAGAAGAGGAGAATTTGTTTACAATAAAGCTGGATAAATCAGCAGGCAAGTGCAATTGTCAGCAACGAGTATTCGTGCTTCCAGCTTACAAACCTGTACGTTTTTGAACTTGCGAATCTACAGAAACTGGCGCTGTCACGCAACGTGTCAACAAATCGTAGTTAAAAGAGGGAACCTCAAATTACTAATCGTAAATCTACAGGATAATACTGGACTTTGTCATTATGTTATATCTGTCCGATATAAGTTTGAAGACATGACTCCTTGCAATATAGCTGGCACAAATGTCAGCAAGGAAGACGACTTCTCCTCACCTTGTAAATTAATCACACTGAAAAAACAAGTCAAAATTCACCAAATGACAGCAGCCGAGAAGAGTAATGGCCACCACACACAAACACTCATTCTCATTCTCAGGGTCCTCTCTCTTCCTAATAGAGACCATGTGACAAACACTTGGCTCTGGTATACAAATAAAGCCAGCCATATCGACGGTACTGACAAAGTGTGGGGAAATCCCAAACAAAAATCCATACAAACATCTCTAATTTTGAGGCTGCATCCCTCAAAACCATATGAACTGCCAACAGTTTTTACGATTTCTGTAATATTCATAAAAATAGACAAACAAAGTGATTTTCACCTCAACTATTTCCAAATGGTAGGTCCATGACAGGATTTTCCGGTTATCCCAAATCAGATAAACTTTGTAAGAGTTTATATGGTTTTGCTGGACGCAGCCTCAAAATTAGAGACTTTTGTATGGATTTTTAACTAGTATGTTTTTTAAAGTGCATAACTTGGTCTCTGCTTGACCTAAAAGCATCAAACTTGGACAGATGGCCAATCTCAACGTTATCTTTCATGTGATTGTGTCAATTTATTGATTGGCTCAAATTTGAAACTTGCCCCAGTTCCTTGTGCAATTCTGGAATAGGGAGTCATGGGCTCATTGAAATCCCATTCAAGCCTAAATTTTTAAGGCTCTGATTTTGCGACTGCTAAAGTATTGCCAAAACTTCAATGATCATTTCATGACTCAAAGCCCGGGTAAACCGCTTTGACATTTGCTTCAACATCTATTCGATTTTGTTGAACAATGTGTGGTTCCAGAAAATATCCATACCCCCCCCCCCCCCACGGATGGTTAATGGAAATTCCTAGGGGGTGGGGGGGCTAAAGGGTAGAAATTTCCGAGGGGTATGGGGGATGCCCACGAGAGGAATTTTCCACAGGGTTGTAAAAGATGCGATCGATCGTACGAGACATACTTACGTGGATTATTTTGATTTGTAGCACAACAAAAATTAGAAATAGATGCCCTTTCGAGAAAAAACTTAAAGATGTTGGTCCCAAACGTTTTTTTCCTTTGCTGGGCGTTCGCTATCATCTCTCTAACGACGAACGGTCACTTCATTTTGGCTCGCACTGTACTGTGTTTACACATGAAAAATCAAGATGGCTGACCGTAGCATATTAATACCCAGGCCCGTAATTATTGGGACTTTCCAAAGCAAGGGCCCCAGGCTCGGCTGCTCAGCATGAGATTCGCTTTATCCCAGTCAACCCTGAGACTCTCTATGGATATTTCCGACAAAACTGAAGTCACGAGGATCGAAGAAAATAAATCGGCGATCTTATGATCAAGGTTGACGACCATAGCCATGCAATGACAAGGATAGAAAACTGCCAAAAAGTGTGCTGCACGATAAGAGTTTTTGTTTTTGAAATTCCTGGGGGGTGGGGGGGGTTATACGTGACCCCTCTGGAACGGAAATTCCGAGTGGGTGGGGGGGTCTAATCGGAAGAACCATCCATGGGGGGGTATGGATATTTTCTGGAACCACACAATGTTGACTTCTGGGGTGGGCAAACGGTTTCAACACATCATCAACATTTGATTCAACAAAGCTTCACAAGAGGCCCAGTATTCAGTCCCAGGCTAAAGCTGCAGCTGTTACTAAGGATATGGACTTGCTACTATGGATACAGACATGGATACATCATTGAGAGACCAAGCTTGCTTCAACTTCAATCAACATTCAAGCTAACAAAAGAAATGTTGAATGGTTATTGCAGCAAAGTTTAAATGCTTTTAAACTCATTCAACATCACTTCAACAGGTTTCAACACACTTGAAAGGGAGGAGGGGGAGGGGGACAAACGGTTTCAACATCACTGTTCAACAAAATCAAATGAATTTTGAAGCAAATCTTGAAGCCATTTTCCCAGCCTTTAACTACTAAACTACCTTCAAACAGACCAAAGAAATAAAGTTAATATTATCAAGTTTACAAGTTTAAAACATGTGTAGTGAAGAAGAAGGCAAAAACTGTAACGGATAAAGACAAGATAAACGATAGTCAAAACTAAAACAAGAGTGCTCATTACATTTTTTTCTTTTCAGGGGGAGAGGGCTAAGGAACACAAATATAGGAGTTTTAAACAATTAAAAAATACAGTGGCAGTGAGAACAGAAGGGGCTGGCCAGTCTTACTTACTTGAGCTTCAATGATCATTGTTTAAATGATTCTCTCACCTCAATACTTATCACAACTAACTTAATTAAAACCATACCTAACATGATAACACAAACCAGAATACCACAGTAAAATTTGCGTTGGTTTACGTTTATAATTTATTCAGAAATATAAGATTCTTTTACCATGAGAACGTTCTAGCTAAAAGGGGCTTTGAATAGAAATGCTTGGAAACAGACCCAAAAATAAACATTTACTGAACTCCCTACAGAAACGAATAAACACGAGCACGCATGCTTCAGACATTTATAAGCTTGTATTTAATTTCCGATGTATATTTGTGGTTTATGCATCATTATTCACCTGCAATTCATTGTAAATTAACAACTGGGTGTCCTACACGTTGACAATGAACATAATATACTGGGTGAAAATAGTTGCAAACATTTAGTTTTGATCCGATTAATTACCGCAAAAGCGACACATTTTTTAATCACCAACGGATAGAGTTTACACGTGAAAATCCCAAAATATAAAGTTAATTAATTGTTCTCAAATAAATAACAAAGATAATTTGCAGGTATTTCCGATTCAATTCAATATTAAATTTGTACATAGAACACATTTTTTTTCTATCAGAAATAGCCGAGTAAATTATAATAAGATAGAAAAATTGATCTTGGTATTTCACGCTAAATTGCAGAAAGGATTAGCGCGCTTTTGCCCCGCATGTGTTGTTTTCGTGGGACAATTTTTTGTGTAATCAAGCGCAAAAACAGTTTTCCTTACAACATTGATTTTGGAACCAAAAAACCATTTACTCCGCACGGAAACATTCGGATACGAGCAATAATTTTCACGACATGCTGGCCTCTTGAGTTTGAATCCTATCAGTTTTCAAGACGTTCGATGTCAAAGCAACGTTTATAATTGAGTTGCATTATTTTTCTGCTCGAATGCCCCGTACTGTAGCAACCAAATCAGTGTAATCCTTTAAGTGAAGGAAGAAAGCAGTTTTCCGACTAGGAAAAGCTCTTTAGAAAGAAGAATAGCTTTATTTTAAAAAAGGACATGGCCTAACTGGTAAACATACAAAAATGCTGAAGCTTACGTAGCAAAGTTGATCAATTGCTCTTAAAGCCATTGAATGTTCACGTTTTAATGACGACAAATATGGGGAGAAACATCTCGTTAATTCGCTCCCGGCACTTGTCAAAAATATGCTTTTATAACTCCAATCGATTACCCGACGAGCAACCCAAGTTTTTAGCGAAACTACGCCACCTTTTCAAAGCAAGGCAAAAAAAGATCACTGATGTGTGCATGAGCCGGGATTTGTAACACATAAACAACACCCTAAAACTCGTCATTTTACAAAGGTATCAGGACATTATTTAACAAAACCTACTTCTCAGCCATTAGTGTTTCTCTTGGTGGCAAAGATCCACGATGAACCTCAACGGTTATGCCATAAATTCGACGCAAGTCCGTGAAATTGTTCACCCATAACCGGATTTGCTTAGCAGATCTTCGCTTGCACCGCGCCTCCGACCACAGGAAACTAAGTACGAGCTAAGCCCAGTCCTTTTGGAGAGAAGGAATTTTTTGTGGGAGGGAGAAGTCGTATTTAGACGTGCCTCTTGCTCTTAAAATGAAACCTTGCTTTCTTTTTATCTTGATATTTTACCCTAAAATAATTTCTAAGAGGTAAAGTCTCAATCTGGATCCCACAAATCGATGTTTAAGGACGATTTTGTGCTCATTTCTCGTTTCCTTGTTCAGGTCTCTAGACCCTCCCTAAGGAATCAAAACTGCTCACAAGTCTCATGACGCAATCAGAATCGATTCATAACAAAAACAGAGAAGATTCGATTTCTAGTCTGCGTTTACCTCATTTGTCCGTCTTAAACGTACTTTTCTTAACATGAATGGACAGGCGAACAAGCCTTTTAAGCTTAGGAAGAGCTTCTGTAAGTATTACTGTTCTTAATTTTCCATTTAAAAGAAAGAAACTGTGTCCTCTTTTCCAATTCGGAGTGACTTGCTACCAACGGAAAATTCAAGTATTTTTTTAATTGATGCATAGTTCTCTTTTCCGTTGGCTGCCTTTCGTTGTCGTTAGAACTTCATCTTACGTTTATTCCTTTTACTGTCGTTTTCGTTGTCATCATCTAGCTGCAAGGAAGAAAGATTCGGAGTGCATCACTCGACAGTATCCCGACAAAGTACCGGTAGGAAAATATTAGTAGACACTCCAATGCGCATGTTATTGCTAGGGAATAATCATAATTTCAACAGTTCCATTGAGGCGCGTTACTATTCTGGAATCCGTAATCGTGGCTTTCATTTTCGTTGTGTATCAATTAAGGACGCACATCGCTCCTAAATGAAAATCGGTTTCATAATGAAACGTGGCCTTGAATGCGAGTTTTCTTCCTGTTTAGGTTATCGTTGAACGATTGAAAACCGAAAAACACTTGCCCGTCCTGGACAAAATCAAGTATTTGGTTCCATCGGATCTTACAATGAGTAGCTTGTCCAGTATTGTAAGGTACGTATGGTAGCATCCCTGAAAAATGTGTCGGAAACCCTAATGGGTAACAAATAATACATCCGCATAAATTAATCTGGTTTTGACACATCCATTTCATGCCTCGTTAATATGCCTTTTGCGCCATTTTGTGACTTGCGGCTCAAGGGGACACAATGAATTTTCATGTTTGTCTGGAGAGTAGGATGGTGAAAAGGGAGAGGGCAGGGTTATTAGTAGCGCTGAAGTGGAGGAGAAATGCAAAACTCTTCCTTGCTTTATATATATTAAAATAATATGGGGCTGTGGGAAGAGAGAGACAGGTGGTTGGACCAATAACCTAGTTATTTTAATTAACTGTGTATTGCATTTATGCAGAGGTTTCAATGAATTTTGAAGCAGATGCTTGGGTTTAATCAAAATAGAGTAACGGTCACTCTTGTCTTTTACAAGGGTTTGAGTGAAAATCAAGGCAGAGTTGCCAGCGGTGAGAGGCAAATTTCTGACAAACAGACGGCGGTATACCGCCAGTGACCAGCTTCTGATGAAAGCCCTGTTTATGGTACTTGAACAATATTTTCAAATAATGTCCACTTGAAAGGCAGTCTTTCTTTCGGACTTCCTGAGCAAAGGATAATACTGTTGTTACCCAGAAAACAAGAATAATAATTGTTCAGGAAAAGTAAGCAAGTTCAGTTTTTCTTCTTGTCCTCCTTGGTTGGCATCCTTTTTTTCACAATTCCATAGTTCTTTTCATGGGTTAACTTTTGTAAGACCCTTGTCTGATTTTTTGTTGCACCCTATCCCACCTCAATGTTTCCATCAAAGGAACAAGTACAGAAACAAGTAAAAAGGCCAATATTATTTTTTAATACACTTCCAATGCTTCAAACAATCTCTTGCTAATCATTTCTTGTTATTAGAACTAATCACATGACCTGATTAGCAAGAAATAAGGATCAGTGAACATTCGCTTGTTTGAGATTTATGTTATTTTTAAACGCAATCACATGCACAGTGTGATCTGAGGATTTCACGAAATGTTGTTACGTTTAAATCATATCTTGTGGGGTTCTTCAAGAGCATATCTGGCTGTATTAAAAGTTGGAAATTGTTCGGATCAGTATTAGGGTACCTCTGTGCGCCAAAGGCACGCACAAAGCACCATGAGTAAGAAAATATGTTAACCAATCTGTGTGTGAAGTTTTGGTCATCGTACGGCCATACAGGCGTCCACCCCTCCACATATGCCAATGTGACCAATATCACAAGAGCATATCGAGGGCTCAAGTTTAGAGCTCATTGAGGTGGCAATACTCCAGCTGTAGTTTGCAGCGTACATCGTTGATTTTGGACATCCATGTTATGGTCAATTTGACACCTGTCAAAACAAGGTATCTGCTGACCAGTACTGTGTGACTAATATTATCATAGGCTCAACTTTAGAGCTCATTCAAGGTCAGCCTTTTTTTTTAAGTTGACTGCTGACCATGTGCTGGGTTTCAATTGGATCACAGGCTAAAGCCAGGTTAAATTATTGTAAGATAAATAAGCCAGGAGCTCTGCTTTTAGGCTTGGCAAAATCTCTATATTAGACGAAAATTTTGAATCCCACTATTTGAAAGAGTAAGAGCCACTTGTACTCTGAAATGTTGGATGTTATTATGACGTTGATGATGATGATATTTATTGTCGTAATGACGGTGATCATGATGATAGTGTTATGAGTGCCCTGTTGTGTTGTAAAAAGGAATCAAGTAAGTGTCCCGTGTGCAAAAGGTGTAGAGGTAATCTTGGTTTATCAGACACAAGTAACTATCCTGGTGCTTTCAATTCATCTGCAGGAAAAGGCTTCAACTTTCACCTACTCAAGCTTTTTTTCTCCTTGTAAATGAAAAGAATTTGGTGAGCATTTCAATCACTGTTGGTGAGGTTTACAAAGACGAAAAAGATGAGGATGGGTTTATCTACATGGTTTATGCATCTCAAGAAACCTTTGGTTCATCTAATATTTAAATGGTCTTTCTTGAAGTTTTGGGTGTGCTTCGGTTGGTCTCGCTAAAAGCATTGTAGATTAGATGCAAATGTATAGTGGAAAGTGGTTGTCAATGGAGGAGTTTCTCATTTTTTAAATGAAAAAAAAAACATTGTTCATGGACACAGCTTGTGAGGGAGATAGGTTTACAAACAACAAACTGGCAGACGAGTGTAATCCTCTTTTAACTTGTGACATAAAATGTCATCAAGAAATTTAAAATTTTGATCAAGAATTTAAAGCAGTTTATTACCCAGTGCAATAAGAAAATACGTATAATTTGCCACAATTTTTCTCAACTAGTAAGTAACTTTATGTCTTTTGAATCTAATTATCCTGTGACTATATTGTAAGCATTTTACTTGGTTTTTGAATGTTGTTGAGTAAACGAATTTCGTAATTGTTTGGTGATAAGTCTATTTCCACTTGGTTGTGTTCTTTTATTTAAATATAAAGTTAACAATTTCATAGCTAAATAAGTATTGTAAATGAATTGAGGTTATCCACCAGACCCCAGTTGTTCGAAGGGTGGATAGAGCTATCCACTGGATAACTTAGATGGTTTTTCTAATGTTTATCCGCTGGATCGGATTACCCACCTTTCGAACAACCGAGGCTTAAGGCCCCAGTTGATCAAAAGTCGGATAACTTTATCCAATGGATAAGTCACTATCCAGAGTATGAAATATACTTTAAACGTTAAAGTGGTACTACGACCGAAAAAAAATTTTGTTTTTCCTTTGGATTTCAAAACTATGTTAACTAAACACTAACTCACTCAAGTTTTAAGTTCTGATTTTAAAAAGACACCTGTTTATTTTAGCTGGAGTTTCGGGCTTTCAGACTTTTCAACCCGTGTTTTGCATATATAATAAATTGCGTTTACACGCTGAAATTTTAAGCTAGTGAGTAAATGACGTCATTTTCTCAAGATCCAACCCTCTGAGGTCCAATCGGCCAGTTTTGAACGTGAGTAATGGCGGACCATGAAATCCAAAACTTACACTCAAAATAAACAGCCTTTGGATAAAACTCAAAGCTCAAAATTTTGCCAGTTAGGTGTTAAGCGAACACGCTTTCAAAATCTGAAGAAAAAAAGGAAATGGTTTTTTGATCATAGTACCACTTTAAACATCGTACACACTTTTACTTAGATGTGCTTTGAGTGTGTATATTAAAGGGGCTATGTCATGTTATAAATTATGGTGTTTCAGGGAAATCTTTACTTAATAGGGAGCTTAAGCACGCGCGTTTTTGAGACACGGACGGCAACCGGAAGAGAACATTTCGCGTGCCAGGACAGTGGTGTCTCACATATTTTTATAGTAATCATCTACAATGGAGCAAAGATACTTATCAATATAAAGGTGGTGGTGAACAGAAAAATTAAAATGGAAAACAGCTCACTTCCGGTCGCCGTCCGCCTCTCAAAAACGTGCGTGCTTAAACTCCCCAATCACGAGTTTAAAACTCGAAAATGTTAATGTGGAATTCCTTTACTGATAAACTTATCGTTACATCCAAACAAGATGATTCGATCTGAGCAAAAACGACCTTTATCGAGGCGCTTTGGCATGAACTTGAAAAACCTCGGGCCAACATTTTTCATGATTACACAAATGCTTCTCTTTCCTTTTGCAGTATTTCTTTTATGTTGTTCACTAGTTTTTAAGTGGTCATTGCAATGTTTCATTCTACTTTTCGGGCATTTAGGGTGTCATGAAATTACATCATTTTGCGTGACATAGCCCCTTCTGCTCCCCGTCCGTTGGGGACGGGGAGCGTTGCGTGACTCCCTGCCCCGAGCGGCTGCGAAGGAGACTACCCCTTCTGTGGATACAGTGCCCAAATGCAGATACTGAGTGACTTATCCACTCGATAATTTAAGTCATCCGACCATTGAGCAACTGGGGTCCCAGTTGTCATAGTTGATGGAGGGGAATGGTTATGAAACCCGACAAATTTCTTTGTTTTCGGTTTTTGTTCTCTTTTTCGGCCTTGACCGTGCACAAAACACAATAGTTGTTTACTCCGTACTGAGGAACTAGCCAATAGAAACGTGTTGGTTACGTAATTCATGCATAGTGTATGAGCGCAAAACAAAAGATTGTGCACGGTCGTGGACTTTCCAACCTAAATCTTGGCATCTTTGTTTGCTTCTTTGATGTTTGCCGAGCTTCCAAACCATTCCCCTCTATTAACTATGCAGTTGTTCAAAAGCTGGATAACTCTATCCACCATGTAAACGCAACTAGTTTTGCTGGATAGTTAACAATTATTCCATGAGCGCGCGTTGGATATGAGATGATAGATAGCCAACGAGGCGCGTAGCGCCGAGTTGGCTATAATCATCTCATATCC
>OX421447.1:15079289-15089289 GCA_949126865.1 Montipora capitata
GAATGAACACCCGGAAGTTAACTGTTCCGCGGAGTAGTAGCGTGAACTGCCCGGGAAAAAAGAAGACGGTGAACTCTACGCTCAGGCTTGTTTTCAGTTGCGTGTTTCAAAACCAAACTCATACTGCTGTTAGTCTCTAATAACTGAACACAATATAGGCGGAAATTCGACGCACACTCCCGTCCCCGAACATGACCGCCTCTGAACTTCCAGTTTTCCTGTGCAATCTCAAACATTTAAAACAATAGGTGCGGTTACACACACCATGGTAAATGCCATTTCCCATGATAAATTATTCCCCGGTTACGGAGACTACCGAGGTAAAAAGAAATCTCACGCAATTCATTGGCGGGAAATTTAATCACAACGTCATCAGCATCGTGATTACCGGTAGCTCTTGTACCTCGGGCATCAAATTAAAACACCCTTCCAACTTACCTCGTTAAATGTCATGGGCACTTCGTCTGATCTTTTAGACGTATCTATAAAATCTACCACGGGAAATTTACCTCGTTCACACGTACTAAATGCAGTTTCCCGTAATAAAATGGTCATTTACCGCGGTAAAAGTGCTCCGTGTAACCGCACCTAATAGTGGTTGCCACTGTGACCGTTTTACGTAACTGGGTCTTCCACTGCGACTGCTCAAATTTCGAAGCAATTTAGATGCGGGTCTCGTGAATCGTTGCTTAAGGGAACGAGAATCTCAGCTTTTCAATATGACTCCCAACGATGGTCGCTTTCATTTGTTTTTATCATCTCGATTCTCAATTTCCTGATAGTGCCATTTGAAGACTCGTTTGACTACAAGTAACATCAGTGTCCTTGAAACCCCTCGGGTTTCAACATTAGAATGTGACACTCAAAACAATGAATTCTACGACTTTTCGTCCACATTCCGACATCCTACCCGCCACTAGTACTAGTTGATGTTCGGAGGGGGGGGGGGGAGGGGAAGGGGTTAAGGATGGCCCTGTAGTAACGCCCGCGCCTCCCATCTCTAAGGATCTGGGATTGCATCCTTAGTTCGTATGTTGGCTGAGGTTCAGTCAATCCAGGAGCCATAATCCCTGATTATGGCTCCTGTTCAATCTAAATCTTACTCTGAGGGTTTTTTTCCGGGCACTCCAGTTTTCCCCCTGATGCAACAAAATCGACTCCCAGCTTATTCCATCTGGCTGTGGTGCTGTGCTCCGAAGTCATGCATGGCTCGTGTTCAGGGGTCAAGGGTCTATCCGGTTACCAGCTCCTTGTGTCCGACCTCGTCGATCTGCGCCCTTTACAATTGAGTCTCTGAGTGCAAGACAGGGCGATTACCACGCCGGCCAGATATTTATTTGTATACTAAAACAATAAACGTCACTTGCCTTAACTTGATAAGATATCTTGATACACCTGCAGCTCTTCATCGTAGGTGTTGTTGATGGAATCAGCATCGGCACCATGTCAAAGAAGTCGTTCCCTTCCGTGCTCGAAGCCTTGCCTGCTTTTGTAACGTTTGTGAGAATTTCGTTTGTAAACGTTCTTTTACCTAGGGTCAAAGAAACGAAACGACTTTAATTAAAGTTCACATGATTTGAGAGGCCTCGAAAGGAATTTCAAAAAAAAGGAAGAGCATCCTTTTCTGAGTCGGTGTTGAAATATCAGCTAACTTTTGTCCAAGAAATAGTCATGTTCTTGTCTTATTTACTTCTTTTTTCCTTAAGTCCAAATCGTCAAGAAAAAGCCTGCGCTTGCAACTGGTAACATGATCGCACCGGACAACAAAAGTATCACAGTGGAGGACACTACATGTAGGTTGAAACCACTAATGAGTTTACCTCCAGATGCTATGTAAATAGTATCCTGAACAAGCTCCAACTCCACTCCAAGAATGCTGTAAGACGTTTGATTGTTTGCATACACTGTGACTGTCATCAATTCTCCTTTACAGTAAGCACTCCTGTCTGTTCGGACTGTGACGTTCAGTGGACCGGACACACAACATAGGCATCCCATGGTCCGATCCTCTTGGATCTGAGAAGGACACTACGCAAGAGAGGAGAAATTCCCTTATAGTAGTCTCGCCTTTAATTTTTAGAGTCCACGCTCAACGCTGAATTGTCAAATAAAGTTATCACGCAGCTACTTACAAGGATCAGCATTGTTTTAAATATAACGTAAAACTAGTTTTTACTGGACGTCTGGGGAGTCCGATTTGCGTCCAAAACAAATCGGTCGAAAATCCGAGTTATATTCTTAGCTTACACAGACGCTATCTTTTGTTTTTCTTTTCCTAAGGTCACTTGAGCGAAATTAATCAGAAACAGACCAAAAAAAAAAAAACACGAGAATGCAACATTAAGAAGAGAACTAACTCCAACTCAATATACTTACTATACATAAGCCATAGCTATGACAGCCATAAAAATCAATCCGCTAAAATAAGGAACTGCCGAGGCTAAAATCATGATGTTGTAGAATTTAGGACCCCCCAAAGCTTAATCAATATGGTGAATAGTCGGAAAGGGATATCAGCTGCTGGCGACATTCGCTATCAAATGGACTTGTGCCCTCGCGAACGGAATGTTCAAGTCTTTTGCGTTTTGAGCCAATGACTAAGTGGCACATGAAAAAAATTGCTAGGGGAGCAAGGGTGGCGCAGTGGTGAGAGCACTCGCCTCCCACCAATGTGGCCCAGGTTCGATTCCCGGACCCGACGCCATAAGTGGGTTGAGTTTGTGTTGGTTCTCTTCTTTGCTTCCAGGGTTTTTCTCCGGGTTCTCCGGGTTCTCCGGTTCCCCCCCCCCCCCCTCCCCCTCAGCAAAAACCAACATACAGCTGATTCCAGCTGGCTGTAAGCTGTGCTCCAAGGTCTCACATGGACCGTATAGCGGCTGCAAGAGGCGCCTTTGTATGCTTTCGGTTCGACCTTGTTATTATTATTATTATTATTATTATTATTATTATTATTATTATTATTATTATTATTATTATTATTATATGCAGCGAACGCTTCTCACCAGAAATTCTGCTTGATTAACATCCACCCTTTCAAGCACTGTAAAAGCCTCTGCGACTGCCTTGTCATCCTTCCACGGCCGGTCAAGAATAGCCTTAAGCCAATACTTCACATAGCCATTTTTTCCAACAAATGTTGAGGGGAGATTCTCCTCTGGGAGACGAAATTCGAATGGAAAAGAGTGTTCTCCAGCATTGAGGACTGGATTGGGACCGCTTTGTCCGGGAGCTGAAGATAATAAAAATATATACATTTCTATCATAATAAAATCGCCGGCAGTGCGTTCACTGAAACCGGTGTCACCCAGATAATTTATAGTAACCTAACCCACAGTCACTAAAGTATCGCCGGTCAACGAACAAGTTGCGATTTCATTGTTTTGTACCGAACATTTGATTCGCTAGATCTGAAAATGTAGACTAAAATGTTGGAATCTATTGTTTCAGCGCTGCCCTCTGATTGGTTTTCGTTGTCAGGATGCCCTAGTTTCAGTGAACGCACTGTAACATGATGAACGAAATCATACATGAAATGAATCACATATTGAACTGTGGATATGAAATCAAGTAAAGCTATGATCCTCGCAGTTATGAACGCAATTGCTAAGAAGCCTGAAAAATGAAGGACTTAACGGGGTTTGAACCCGTGACCTCGCGATACCGGCGCGACGCTGTAATTAACCAACTGAGCTATGAAGCCATTGACGTTGGGAGCTGGTCATTTGTACATGTAGGTTCTAAGAGTGCTAAGACCTAATCACTGAAACGAGCGCTTAGGCTCGATCAAGTACTATATTCTTCACGCGATCTCGTAAAAAGTGTAGTTAACCGAACCGTAAAATGAAAGCTAAATTTCTAAAATAAAGCTTAGTCAGTAGTCACACATTTTTTGTTACAAAGTGCGACAGCTGCTTTATTACAAAGTGCGACAAGTGTTATTACAAAGTGCGACAGTTTTATTACAAAGAGCGACAGGTATTACAAAGTGCGATGATTATTACAAAGTGAGATCCCAGACAGCCACTCTTTTAAAGAAACGAACAAGTGAATAAAAAAAACGGTTGACTCTACTTCAACCACCAATTTTTATTGACGTGTCAACCAGAACCATCTTCACCATCAAAAAAGCGGTTTCTTTGTTCTCGTGATGGGCATATTTGAATAACAAAAAGAATGTTGGTAACTGTTGACCGACATCCTTCTTGTTATATAAACATTATCATTATCGAGCCACTGAGAGCTGGCTTGACCTTTGAAACAAAGCCGTCACTCTTTTCATGGCCTGCATATTTGATTCTCTGTTTTCAGACAGAATATATCGCTTTTGCAACGCTGGAAAGAGAAAACGACGACACAGTCGGGAGGTTGCGATAGTTCTATCGGGACGCTGGAGCACATAGACCACAATAAACTAGAATCATCCAGCCAGTTCGTCCTTAGCTTCTGCTGTTCGCCCCCACCCCCGAGACGATTGGGTCTAAAAAAGAAATTTTTGTTGTTAGATCTTGTGCGATGGGCTTTTAAAAACAAGTCTATGCACTGCTCATGGTTAATTTTCAAAGGGTCAGCTTTTATCTAGGTTAAAACGCAAAAGAAGAGGCGAACATTTAAAATGGACAGGGGATATTTGTTTTCATTCCCACCTTCCCCAGATATTGTTTCCCTTGCGTATTTGCATAACAAATTATCAGCGCTAGAAGGGTGCTCGCATATGAAATTATCGAAGTTTTCTTCCTATGGCCGGTAGCAGCTTGTTCTAGTCTGTCCGGTGATATCCCATCACTAGAAGGGCTGATATACTTTGGCGTGATACTCTTAAGTCCTCTTTCTTAAATGCTTTAGAAATCTTTTCGCCAAAGAAGAACATACATGTATACAAACCTTTCCCATAGACTGTAACAGCAATGTTCAAGTAGTGCTCATCATTCTTGTAGTCCAGAAATCCCAGTCTTTTCCTAACTCTACCAGATTTTGCTGTTTCTGTCCAATTCACCTTCGCCTCTCCGTAAAACTCGACGCGAATTTCTCGTAGAGTCAGTTCGTCGGTTGCTTTCAAATAAACGTCGCCATAAATGACCTCTCCCGGATGAAAGCTTCCATCTCCGTAAATTTCAACTGCAAACAAATTTATTATGTCCATGGTCTCGATAAAAGTTACATCTTTTGGCGAGTTTAGATAGCTGGATCGGTTTGGTTCTGTTGTCGCATGTGTTTTGTCAGACTTTTGTTATCCAAAGTTTTCATCCAAGAGAGCAAATTAATGATTTGTAAACCAGTGAACCGAAAACCTCGTATGACAATTTACATATTCAAATTTTATCAACAGTGCATATTTGCATGAGCCTTGCGAATCAAGAAAACTTTTAAGGTTGGTCATGTGACCAGTTTGTTAAGTAGAAAAGGTCATAAATTCGAAAAACGTCGGGGAAGGGTTCAAAGGCCCTGAGAAATTTATTTTTTGCAGGGCGGAATGACCTTTCCCTTCATCGAAAAAGACATTTCTCATTCATATCTCATCTTGTCATCTTTATGCTCGCTGTTTGACTTCTAGTATCTTTTTGTTGTAATGAAGGAGATTATGGACTTCAGTATTAAGCCATATAAGATCATCCACGGTTCAGATGAATCCTAAAGGGAATCAAACCTATGAATTTCCGACTGCACTCTCAGATGCTCTGCTCCTAAGCTACAGAGCTGTAATAGACTAGTGAGAGCTTAAAAGCCACTGAACCAGGTTCAGAGCACACAATTGCCATGGAAAAAATGTCGAAAGGTAACATTTCAAGTTCACATTCTCGCAATTGCGGTCCCGTTGAAATGAATATGATAAAATTCGACATGCATTACCAATCAGTCGTAAAACACAATTGTAAAAAATCGAAAGCCTCAAACCCGTCTAAAATTAAACGGACACACGTTTGTCCTCCGATTGCACAGAAAAGACGAGGACAACTGTACGTAGCGGTAGGTGAAGTTTACTTCTACATTTACAGCTTATTTTAGCATTTAAAAGCTCAAAGTTAATTTTCCTATACAAAGGCTATAAATAGTATATCTAGCTTGGGGTGCCTGTGGTGACACAGTAATTTTATGAAAATAATTATCGCTTCGGCGACTAATCGCAGCGACAAAATTGGCGAAAGCAGCGTTGTCACCCCGTGTGTACACTTCCGGCAACAAGTCACTGCGACAAAATATAAATTGAGCGTCATATGGTCAGCCGTATTGAATTAGGAAACTAGTTCACATTCCCCCTCATACGAGATCACTGCGTGTGCACCGAACAGACATCGTGTCGTAGGGACGTGTTTTGCAAGTAGTACACACGGAGCAACTTGTCGCAGAGAGCTGTCGCTGCTTCTTGTCGCCTAGCTTGTCCCAGCCTTTAACTGAATGCACGTCCCAAAGATCCTTATCTGTACGTCCAGCAGGCGGCAAACTCCCTTTTTGGCTAACTGAACAATTGGCTTTGGGACAAGATTTCCGTCATATCCGGGATAAGCAAGGTCGAGTGACTAAGCAGAGGCTGATTTCCACTTTCCGAAACCTTTATTATTCAAATATCTAAAAACCGATGGGCTCCTGAAAAACCCAAGAGAAGACGAAATGAAGGAGCTAGTACCAGTTCCCTATAATTATTTGATATTTATTGTTTTCAAGCAAATTTAACTAGGTCTGTTTATTTTCATTTATTTTTTCATTGTCATTACTTTCCTTATTTGGTATTAGTCTTCGTGTTTAAATTTCAATTGTACTTTAGGTAACCGTTACTTCTGAAGATGTACCGTATTTACTCGAATAAGCGCCGCGGCGCTTATTTAATTTTTCGCGCCACAAGTGCGGCGCTTGTAGATCGTTTTCAACCACGTGACAAAATTTTCTTACGTCATTAGCGTCCGCCATGCTGGTGGACAGGCAAACCTTCAAAATGGCTGCCGCAGACTCATCTGCTATCCCAAGTGTAACTTTTTCCGATTATTACGCTGATCTGACCGGCCCTGCTAAAACGAGGTATCGAGAAAAGGTTGTAGCGTGTGGATTTGATCCTTATGTGCTAAAAAAATCCGACTGTAGCGATGAGTTAGCGTCTTTTCCAAGCGTGGAATATCCTGACATTGTCAATTATTTGGTGCTTCAGACTTCGTGGATAACTGGGGAGCAAATGAAAGCTTATAAGTCTATGGAAGCTTACAATTTTTTCGTCTCTGGGTGGGTTAATACCATTCTGACAAAATCGGTGGCTGGAACTGATAAAATTGTCGTTACGGCAAGAGTAAATCACTCTCAACGATGTAGAGAAACTCCCTTGAAGACATGGTTTCTTGCTCAAAAGGACGGGAACGTATGCATGGCGCACTGTAACTGTATGGCAGGACTTTGTGAGGCCTGTTCGCATGTAGGGGCTCTCCTTTTTGCCGTTGAAGCTGGAGTGAGAATAAGGAACTCGGTAACTTGTACACAGGAGAGAAACAGATGGATTTTGCCTTCTTATGTAAAGAACATTCCCTACATTCCTGTTTGTGACATGGACCTGTCCTCAGCGAAAAAACGATACAGTACTTTGGGCGAACAGGGATATGCAACCCCAGAAGTAAACAGAGCGGATATCCCGGAGACATCAGCTGAGGAGAGAGCCAATTTTTTCGGAAATATTTCAAGGTGTGGCATCAAACCAGCTATTCTTTCTTTAATTTCTCCCTATAATGCTGCCTTTATGCCCAATGAAGCTGAAGCTCTGCCAAAGCCCTTAACAGTAATATACAATGAAGAACACTTGAATTATAGCTTTCAGGAACTCGTAGAAAAGGCAGAGAAAGTATTTGATGAGATTAATATTACTGCCGAGGAAGCAGAAGCAGTTGAGGGGGTTACAAGGGGCCAATCAACCTGCAAAGTATGGTTTGAGCACAGGGCAGGCCGTGTGACTGCATCAAAGTTCAGAGCAGCTTGCACAACTGACCCAGACAAACCATCAAAGAGCTTGATAGAGATGATATGTTATCCAAACTCGCACAGATTTTCAAACGCTGCAACAAAATGGGGTATCTCTAATGAAAGCAGAGCTCGTGAAGACTATGCATTTTCACTTGCAGAGGATCACCTTAACTTTTCTGTTGCAGACTGTGGACTTCATATAAGTGCAAAGTGGCCTTTTTTAGGAGCCACTCCTGATGGTCTTGTTTTTTGTGAGTGCTGTGGGAAACGTATCTGTGAAATAAAGTGTCCTTATAAGTACAAAGATTCTATGCTTGTTAGTGCGGCAAAAGCGAATGACAGTAGTTTCTGTCTCAAGTACAATGAAGAAGAAATGAGTTTGTCTGTGGACACCTGTCATGCATACTACTACCAAGTGCAGTGTCAGTTGTTTGTGACTGGTGTAGAATATTGTGATTTCGTTGTCTGGACCAACAAAGACATCTTTATTCAGAGAATACTACCTGACACTGAGTTTTGGGACAGAGCATTGACAAGGGCAATTCTTTTCTACAAGAAAGGAGTTCTCCCAGAACTGTTGGGTAGATGGTTTTCACGGTCTTCTCCTTTGCCTCATGCCACAGTAACACCAGCATCAGACAGTGATGATGATGGACCCTGGTGTTATTGCCAGCAGTACATTGAAGGAAGTCAGCTAATTGGTTGTGACAAACCAGACTGTAAAATCCAATGGTTTCATATGTCATGTGTAGGGCTAACAACAGAACCTGATGGTGAATGGATCTGTCCATCATGCACTTAGTGAAACTGTTTACTAAAATGGTTTGCAACAAATTTAAAGCAAACACTTTTCTTCATGTTTGTACCATTTTATTTACCTATGTTTCTGTTTCGTTTAGGACTATGCTAACTTTCATACATTGTTTCTGGGTATAACACAACTTTGTCCATTGTATTTTAGAAGATAGTATTTATATTTCTTGAGAACAGTCCCTACTGTACTCTGAAAGGTTCAACCAAAAGGAACAATAGATTCGCATAAATTAGTAAGGGCACAACATATTATAGCAATTTTGTCTATTGGGGCTAAATTGTCACCTCTGCGAGCTGTCACTAACTGAATGGGCAGTATTCCCTCTAATATAGTATACTTCCTGCGCACAAGACCAATAACTCTTTCAACATGTATGCGGACGTTTGCGATTTTCCGAGTTTCCTCCACTTCCTCTGCAGACAGCTGTTTCTTTCCTTTGGTAAAAGCTGGTATATGAAGAGAAGCTTGGTGAAAACCAACACTGTCAGCTATATCAAATCCCCTGTCGGCTAGCACTACGTCTCCAGGTAAAAGCTTCCTTAACAAACCAGAATTTTCTGTGAGATATTTATCACTTACTCTGCCACCCCATGCCTTTGATATAAATGAGATAACACCTTGTGGTGTTATGCCTATGAGAAACTTTACAGTATTATGATGTTTATAATTAGACCATGTCATTGCTCTTGCGATTAGACTGGATGGTCTTTCTATAAAGATCTCGAAACAGTCGATTATGACAGCAACTCTTTTGCCAAAATTACGTTGAAAAACTGCTGGCATAGTGGCTTGGAGGTCCGTCTTCTCTGGCCAGTTAATTAGAAATTTAAGCCTAATACTCATTACATGTGTCCATCTATCAAATATTCTATGCACGGTTGGCACAGATATATTAAAACGAAAAGCTAAATCTTGTAATGGGGAATTAAACTTTAATCTTATCAAAACTAAAAGAAACTCTTGAAACTGACACAGTGCATTTTGACAGTTTCTTTTAATGTGAGGGGCAATCAGATTGAAAACATGCATCAAAAGACAAAACTTGGGAATTCCTGTGTAAAATTTCGTTTTGTCATCATTATCTCTAAAGCCCTCCTCAGTTAGTTGAACAGATAGAAGTTGTGCCTTGGTATTACTGAGCTCATCACAAATATACTGCATGTACTTTTTCTCTCTGTCTAACTGAGGCATATCAAGTTCAGTCTGGCAGTATCCTTCAGCAGTAAGTAATTCTTCTGTTTGACAATATTT
>OX421447.1:15099289-15106789 GCA_949126865.1 Montipora capitata
AGCCTTCAATTTTTACAAATTATTACCCATTTTTCTCTATATAGACGAATAACTAATAGGCACTCATCATAATATTCTCTCAGATAGTACTGGGGCACCCAACAACGCTGTTTGCAAAAATATTAATATCTGTTCCGCAGTGGAAGTTCAGCTGGCTGTCAAGTTATTTTAAATTTTCATACTCTTTCGAGATATTTTTAGCATTTCAATCCCTGCTGGCTGGATGAGGAAAGAAACTGGGGGAGAACTCGTTCATGAGAGCTGGTTCAACTTATTGCACATTAAAAGAAAAAGAACCTGTTTTTGACCAGTTTGGTGAGCAGTTTAGATTTATGAAGGTTCTTTGCTGGCTGGGAAACTGCAGTGACACAAAGTCAGCTGGCTGGGAGTTTCCCTCACTATCCAGCTGAGAGCTGGAATTTTAATAATCACCCGGCATTGCGAAACACCTTTTTTCCACCAGCAAAATTAAAGTTGTAATTTGTAAGTTTTTTGCCTATTCTTATGAAATTTCTACCTGGGACTGTTGCCAAGCAACAAAGGCTTTCTCAGGGGTGCATTACAACATCAGCGTCATCCGTTTTGGCAAACGCTGTTGTTTGATTCAAACTAAAAGTTTAATGCAGTCAAAGATTTTAAGGACGTTTGAGCCCATTGCTACTGCACATTTTTTCGTGCATGTCACGCATACGTCATGCATCGCAGACCACGAAGGTAAACACGATGCTGAAGGTGCAAACATTTTCCACAAGAATGGAACGTGAAAGCGTGTGGCATCATGGGATAGCTGAGGACCCAAGTCTTCCCAGAAATGTCATGCAATGACGTGACAGTGCGGATAGACAATCGCTTTGAGAACTTCGCAGCGATTTTACTCTCTTGAATACTGGGACGTGAGAAGATACAAGTACTTCGCCTTTTATGCTCTTGTGCGACCGAAGTTTTCTTTCTTAGACTAATATGTACGGTTTTTCAAGGTCTATTTCACCACAGAAAAAGAAATCAGCTGCAAAAGTTTATTTAGTTATATTTAATTTAGTTATGTTGAATTGAGTACATTTAGTATTTTACCTGATCTGAATTTCACTAATGTAGGTTTTTTATTGCAGACAGTTGTAAGCTAAGATTGGATTAAAGTAACACAAGCTTCTAAAAGTGCACCTTGTGATCTCGAAAACGAGCATGGTGACCCCCTATTTTTTTTTGCCTTTTTGGCAAAAATAGATCATTACCTTTCTGTGTGGCAAGTTTAAAAAAATTTGTACGTGGGAACATTTTGGGCACGAATGTCCTTGAAATGGAAACAAATTTATAATGGTTAACCCATTAACCCATTGACTCCTGGGAGTGATACTTAACAGATTTTACTATGTCCAATGCCAGACAATTTTACTCGTCAACTGGGGGAGTCCTGGGGTGCCTGTGGAGTCAATGGGTATTTGCCATAAAAGAAATCAGCACTGAGGAACAATATGACTCACCAGGTTTGATGGTGTAAACAGAAATCTGAAGTAGCAGGATCTCAACATAACTAATACCACTACTTGATTGATTGTTGATAAACGCCGACACTACTATAGACTCTCCAGGACAATAGCCACTCCTGTCTGTTTGGACAGTAACACTCATTATTTTAGCAAAACATGAACATCCCAAGGCTTCCTGTTCCTCAATTTGGCATGGGCGCTGAATAAATAAGAATGAAAGTAAGATGGGACGAAATTCATTTACACCTGGCACAAGCCATTAGGGTGGTTTGAGTTTAGAATAGGCCATTCCAAGTTCATGTGTGCTTCCTCTTCAAAGTGAGTCTAAGTGCGACGTTTTTGTGATGGTAATTAGTTCTACTTTACATATGAATGAAAACTAATTTTCATAAGAAAAACTTCGCCCTTAAACTCGCCTTGAAGGGGAGGCAGACTTTAACTCGGAAATGGCCTATTCATGTTTCTTGCTCTGAGATGGGAAGGTTTATTGTAACTGCTTATGTAACGACATGTCACTTCTGCTGATATCATAGGCTCATTCATGTCCCACTATGTGTTCCACTTTTGCACGGATCTGAACTACTGGTATATTTGATTTGAATTTGCCTCTGGGACTCTCAAGCCTTGGTCAAACAATGCATGGTAGTTGATGACAGACCATGACAGTTGAAGCCCTCAATTCAGGGTATTAATTACGAACTCTCATTTCAGGGATCTATATTCATTTTTTATCAAAGTCGTCTGCCGGGCAAGTATGTCCTATGATATACTTGCCCGGAGAAATTTTGAGTTGCCCGGGAAAAACGCGTAAGTACAGAAAATGGTTTACAATCTCGTCAGAAATTATGAATTTTGACTCCGGAGTATTACCGGTACATTATTTGCACCGTGGGAACCCGATTTACAGTGGTCTATATTTGCCACGACAAAACGCACTTGAATGTGGCTTATAAAGTTACTATTTAAAGACCCAAAGTTTCATCACTCCTGTGTAAGTGTCTTCCTTTTGAATGATACCAAGATTGCCTGTTTTTGCTGTTCGTAAGCAGCATGTTCTGCTTCTTTTGTTTTCCTTTTTGCCGGAGGTGGTGAAACACCTTGCTCTTTGCTAAACGACTTGCTAACAACCATGCCAGCAGTAAGATACATGAAAATTGAGCCTGCAATCGTTTCATGGAAAATACCGCGTGGTCAAAGATGGAGCTTGACGCCTTGAGATTTAAGTGAACGGAAAGCAATCAGAACAAAAGTACATTCTATATTGTGACATTTGGTGGCATGTACGAAAAGACATCAATTAAAACTTTGAACACTCGTCCAATGGATGACCTTTGGAGTTTTTATACTCGTCCGGATGTTTTAAGTCATCTGGGACAACCAGACGACTGCGAATGTGGAGCCCTGCATTTGAACAATAATTCAATTTTTTTGCAACAGCAAATTAAATGATGAAAAGAACTTAAATTTCTGTATTGATCACCCACAAGATCAATGTTAGTTCATGATAGTTGGTTATTGACAACTTATTTTATGTGACAGCGCTAATGGCACTTAAGAAGAAGCTCAAGAAAAATAATATTAATATACTTATATCACTCAGCTAAACTATCAATATTGACTATTATCAAACCATTTGGATAGGTGAATAATGATGATAGATGACAATAGTCAGTGACAGAAGAAGCAGAAGAAACTCTGAAACTATCATCCACTGTCACACACCATTTGACAGCAGCATACACCGTAAGAAGCCATGTCCAGAAGGAGTTGATGGATTAGGGAGGGCATTATTTTCTCATTATGCGGTTTATACTTACCAGCAGCTGTTCATCAATATTTATGTCCACATACTCTATGACAGTAAAAACAGATTTGGTGGTTATATCAAATCGCCAAGGCCGATCTATGGAAGCTCTAAGCCAATAGCGCACATGACCAAACTTCCCTTCAATTGAGGTTGGTAAATTTTGAGTTGGAGTGTGAAACTGGAATGGGAAGTTGTAATCTCCTGGTTGAAGGACTGGGTTTTCTCCAGTTTCCTCAGGTGCTATAAGAAAAAAAAAAGAAGAAAGTGTCATGATGTCACTTTTTGATACCTAAAAATTTAATAGTGGGCTCCACGCAGAGCCCCATGGGTAATAAAATATGGTAACCCATTTGTGCAAGAAATTTTTTTTTGGTGACCGCGCATACGACCTTATGTACGTACATCCACCCCTCCATGTATGCCGATATCGATGTGACCAGTCACAAGCTCAAGTTTAGAGCTCATCATAAAGTTTTTTTTAAACGTTGACTGCTGACCAGGTTCTGGGTTTCTATTGGATCACAGGCTCAAACATACTGTACATATTGTAAGAACAAATAACCAGGGAGCCCCACTTTTGGCTTTGGCTAAATCTATATATATATTATGCAGGAATTAGGAAGACTATCACATGAATTTCATTCAATGATTCAGCTCACACAAGTTTCTTGCAGCCCAGTGGTTCAACCCTTGTTTCAGGAGGATTATGATTTTTTTCCAATTGTTCCAAACAGAAGCACATGACCTTGAAGAGTTTAACTTTGGTTCAGAGCTGGGGTTATTTCCTTATTTGGATGTAGCATAGCTCATACATTTTCCTGCCTGTGCAGCTTCAATCTTATTTTTGTCCATACATTTTTGGGCATAAAGTTGGTGTCCTAAAATCCCAAGCTTTGTTCCAAGTAAAAGTGTTGCAAGTTGCACGCTTCAAGGTCATAGACCTCTTTCATAATGGCAGGCAAATAAAATATTCTTTTGTTTTAATGCTAATAAGCCCTACTAGCCTCCCTACGACAAGCACTTTTCAAAAGAATATTTGTTTCAAAATGAGGGCAGTAGGTCTTATTAACTGTCATTAAAACAAAAGAATGTAAAAGTGGTTGCCATTTAAGACAGTAGTCTATGAGCTTCTGTTCCAAAATAATACATACATACTTAATTGACCTATACTCCCCATAGTGGCTTTTCAGGGCAAATGAAACACAATCAACGAAATGACAGTACAACAACAACAACAACTGTGAATCCCAACTGGTCGGAGGCAAACAAGTTGGCTATTTACAAGTGTGCAGCCGAGAAGTTGAACCAGGGACTACCAGGATCAAATTCAACGAGTGGTCACAATAGGTCTTGAAGCCAGGACCTCTGGATCTCAAGGCAAGTGTCCTAACCACTGAACTGCACTGTCTCCAGTTATTATAATAATAATAATAATAATAATAATAATTATTATTATTATTATTATTATTATTATTATTATTATAATTAAATCTCTATCCCTCAATTTTAACAGGACAAAAATAGAACAATACTAGTCCCAGGTTTAAAGTACAGTCAGGTCACTTTTCACAGGTCACTCATTACAAAACAAAAATGCTAAACTTAGATCTTTGGTCCCATTAAGCCTAAAACCAATGTTTAGGCCCAAGGTTATTGCTCAGTGTGTGAAGGGAATTTTTTCAGTTTTTGAGTAATACATTATTAGCAGAATTATTACATGGCTACACAGGGGTACAAATTTTCATATGTTTGAGTGCTGATAGTACATGTATATATATCTCTCAAGTCAGTGCACAGCCAACAAGTTTTATGCCACTTTTTCACCATTTTTTTTTTAATGGCAAAAGGGTGGCCACCAACTGCAAATACATGAATGTTGTGTAACACAGAACAAGATATAAAAGTTATGAAAAACAAATCATGAGTATAATGCCAAATTAACCATAAAAATGTTAACCTATTCACTGACTCACGCACCCTAGGATGCCCACAGTGACGAGTAAACTTGTCTGGCGTTAGACAGAGTAAAATCTGTCAAGTCTTACTCCCAAAGGTCAATGGGTTAATGTAGAAGAGAGCAATCATATTACCTACAGCAAAATTTTCAATTCTGAAGGAATTTCAACAGTGGCTGTCTGTGTGCCTAATTGGGAAGCTTGCCTTTTATTGGCTAATTAATTGTGTTATAGATACAAAATAATTATACTGATTCTTCATTTATATAAAGGCCCACCTTCAACCGACAGGCATTGTGAGCCATAGAACAATTTTCATATATGAAAATCATGCCAAAGCTGAAATTCATCCAATCAGATCACTATGATAAGCAATGCGAGTTTCCATAACAAAAACAAACGTTCGAAAAGCCTGTCGGTTGAAGGTGGGCTTTTAATATGCACAATGTAAGATATTGCTTTTTTAGCAAGAAGGAAAATCCTAGTAATTTATTCATCAGTATGTACAAAATAAAGTACACTGTAGAATCCTAGATTCCTATTCTCAGATTCGTGATGAAGGGCAACAAACACAGACGACGATAAAGAGACATGAGTCTGTTACGACTCTAAATGAAAATAGACCGAATGCATAAATGCCGGAAAAAAATGAATTCTTTTGTTTATGTGCTAATTAGACTCACCAGCCTCGCTCTCAAGCAACATTTCTTTTGTATTTTGTTCATGCAAACGAGGCTAGTGAGTCTAATTATCACATAACCAAAAGAACACTTTTGTGGCTGCCATTTATGCATTTGGCCTATACTCTGTTTTTTTTTATTTTAAACATGTGAGGGATGAGGGTCTTGTGTAGTTTAAGACATGTACCCAGTGACTTTATTAATAGAGTATCATTTGAAAGGGAAAACATATCTCAGAGGGGGTCAAAACAAGGCCAATGATATGTGCATTGAGGACAAGACATAACACAGGCAGACCCAAAAAGAACCATCGCGACTAGAAGTTTTTATGGAACATCTTCCTTGATCAGTTGAATCGGCCGCTAAAACTGTCTCAAAATAACGTGACTGCCTGTGAAGACAACAAAACTAAATGACCTCTGTACAGTGCAATGTTCACCCTGAGGTTTATTTATTTTTCCTTCCCATTTGTGACTGGCCAATATAAAATTAAACGTCGGTCGAATGATTACATAAGTTCGAACGTTATTTATCTCATGGCCTCGAAAGTAATTTGCAGCAGTGTTTTTTTAAAAAATTGTTTTAAAATATGTGTCAAAATGCTAGGACAATTTAGGGTATCATCCATGCAACTCCCTCCTGGATCCTCAGTCCAATAAAAACCAATATAAAAACTTACATAATCTATATATATAGCTCGGGTATAAATATAAAGTTCGCATGTTAGCCCTGCCGAACAAATAAAACAGCTGACAAATTATCTTAAATACAAACCCTTCCCAAAGAGTGTCGCCACAAGATCAATATAGACTTCATTATTAGCAGGGCGTTTTCTTCGCTGGTCGCCGGAAGACGTAAACACATTGGCAGCTCCATGAAATTCCAGACGAATTCCACGCAGCTTCAGCTCGCCGTTAACTTTAACGTTTAAAGTTCCATTAATCACTTCACCGGGGAAAAAAGTTGTCTTTCCATCTTGAAATACAACTTGGAAAATGTCGACCTTTCCCATTAAGTAGCTAAAAAAATTTCGAGTCTACGAAACCGTACAGCAAGCGCAAGTGGCCATGTTGGTTTGACGGATAAGGAAACATATGAAGGCTAGGGCGGGGTGGGTGGGTAATCTTCCTGTTCACTTTCTGAGAGGACAGAAACTGCTTCACCCCGTCCCCGTAGAAATACGCTGTTCTGTTCGCCAACATTCCGAGAAAAGCGGGATTTTTCTAGGAAACCTGAAACACATTTTCATGTTTCAAGCGGACTGAGCGATTGTAAAACACAAACAACATACGAACCGTTGGGCGAGTGTCTTTACCACTAAAGTACGTCTTCAGCTATCTCTTCTAGGCTATCGTTTTCACACACCATCTTATCTACAGTATAGCTATTAAGTTGTCTGTTTGCGGTACAGTTTCTCGAACTTTCGGCAAATCGTTACGAGGAAATCTCATTACACGTTAAAAGGTGATGGCAGCCACGACCATCTCAAGAGTTTTAATTTCAGAAAATTATTTACTCCCGTGGGTAGAATAGACCCTGCCAGGGTCCTTCCACGGTTTTTGACCGCCATC
>OX421447.1:15111789-15154289 GCA_949126865.1 Montipora capitata
CTTTTCCCCAAACAAATACAGGGAACCTGAAGGGAAAGAACCTCTAAAACCCATTTCTTTACACCCACTATAACGGACAGATTCCTGAATTATCAGGAGTCAGAAATTCGGAAGCTATTTTTGTACAGGCACTATAAAGGACAGTTCCTCTAAATTATCAGGGGTCAGAAATTCTGAACCCATTCCTGTATAGGCATTACAATGGATAGCTCCTCTGAATTATCAGGGGTCAGAAATTCTGAACCCAATTTCTACATAGGCACTATAAAGGACAGCTCCTTTGAATTATCAGGGGTCAGAAATTCTGAACCCATTTTCTACATAGGCACTATAAAGGACAGCTCCTTTGAATTATCAGGGGTCAGAAATTCTGAACCCATTTTCTGTATGGGCACTATAAAGGATAGTTCCTCTGAATTATCAGGGGTCAGAAATTCTGAACCCATTTTCTGTATGGGGCCCTATAAAGGATAGTTCCTCTGAATTATCAGGGGTCAGAAATTCTGAGCCCATTTTCTGTATGGGCACTATAAAGGATAGTTCCTCTGAATTATCAGGGGTCAGAAATTCTGAACCCATTTTCTGTATGGGCACTATAAAGGATAGTTCCTCTGAATTATCCGGGGTCAGAAATTCTGAACCCATTTTTTGTAAAGGCACTATAAAGGATAATTCCTCTGAATTATTACCAGGGGTCAGAAATTCTGAACCCATTTTCTGTATAGGCACTAAAATGGACAGTTACATCAAATGAAAAAAGGCCAGCTCCTTTTAACTGACCAAGGGCTGAAAATTCTGCACCACATCAGTATGGCAATAATAAAGTTAAATATTATTATTAACACAGCGTCTTTTTCTCAAGAAGTAATCTTTCTTTCAAACTTTATTAAAAAAGTAGTGTCAACACTAACTTTTATGAGTGCTTAATCTCACATCAGTACAATAAATTATAATAATTTAACCGGTAAAATAAAATACATGCTAATTACACAATGCTTTTGAGTGGTATACCATGCAATACCCCACAAGTCACTGATTGTATTTTCTTGGTATACATGCTTGCCTAAAGGCTCAGATTGGTATACACATGAGCAAGTAAATACAAGTGACGAGTGGGATATTCCATGGTATACATGTACCAAAAGAAAGGGTTGCCAGCAAGGCACGATGGGAAAGTTGGGTGTGATACCGTTGAATTGCACTGATTGATAGGAAGGTTCGGTGGAATACTGACGAATATGCAATGGCCTTCCTGTATTCTGATTGGCTGTATCTTCAATGGCCTGGTTGAAAACAAACTACTTCTTGCTTAATAGAAAAGTATAAACTATCACATAACTATTGTTTGAACTACTCTAGTTGAGAATGGTTTTTTCCCCTTATATTCTCAAGGAGGGGCCACCTCATGTCTTCTGTGGTATGCTCATTTATTAACACAGAAGGTCTCTTCAGCTGAACAGCTGCAAGCATTCCATCTCCTGAAAGTGAAACAACATAGCATTGTACTAAAATGTAACCATGGATTACATAACACATGTACTGATGAAGATTAATGCCAACAACTAAAAGTTAGTAGCATGTGCCCTGGCCACACCTGAAACAATTTGTGTTTTCTGTATACATAGCAAAATATTAGCCCCGTGAACTTGAAATGTAAAACAGCAGCTGGTATGTAATGAATTGCACAAGTTTCAAAATTAAAATTGCAGCACAGAGAAAGAACCCAATTTTATCCAAGTTTTTCTCAACCACGGTAAGATACAAGCCAAAGGGTATCATGTTTAATTTGGCATACTTAAAATAAAAAGGGCTGCTAAAATTAACTGACAGTGCCATTTTTCTTGATCAATGGAAATATTGTGGTCAGGCAAAGGTCTATTAAGTTCATTATAAGTTACGCCAGATTTTATGTGGATATGTTAAGACTACTGTAAATTAAAACTCTGTCAGATCTCATAAACTATTTTCGGTAAGTCCCTGTCAGTTACAACTGCCAACATGTCTGACCAAGACCCAACCAATTATGAGGGTGCCAGTGGGGTTAACTGCTTAAGGTATAAAGGCCTTTTCCATTATCGTAAGATTATATAATTTGCACCAATTAACAGCATCTGACAAGGGGATAAAAGTGTGATTTTTTAATTGTGTATGGAGCAAAGTAGACCCCAAAAGTACGAAATTAGTACAAAAAGGTTACCACTTTCTAAGAGTAAAAATAGTCCAATAAGATTGAAATGACTTGTATTATGCCAATATCCACTGACATCGCTGGCAGGGCTTCAATTGCACAGCTTACAGATAGAAATGAAAGAAAAACCTTTGCCCTTGAATTCTATGGTGGAATTTGAACCGTGGGAACATTTTAACAAGGAATATTTGACTGAATTGGGTGGGATCGTGAGAATTGAGTGTTAATTCATCCTTGGTATTTTATTATGACTGTTGACAACTGATGAACTGATAATGGCCTAATTTGCTTAACAGGAAGGAAGCGACCCACAATGGGTTAGGCTTTTTAATTGAGAATTTTTTTGTAAAATTATCTTGTCATGTCTCAGGTCTTGTCTTCCCATACAAATCCTTATATTCCCTCATACTGAGCTTGGGGCACCTGTGGTATAAACACTGGTCTACAACCGGAGTATTGAAATGTTTACACTAAGCTTACTCACGGGGCTGGACAATCGGCAAGCCATGCAAATTTCGCATTTAAGTCTAAGCACCATTTCATATAGCGCTGATAAACTGTCATTAAGTCAAAGCACCCATTTTAAAACGGTTAGCTTTCAATAATTGTGTGATTCGCATGTTGACTCGCCATCTTGGCTCGCATGCCTCGCTGGATCGCACATTGTCCAAACTCCTTATTCAGCAAGACGAACTAACCAGATGTTTGAGCAAAACGAGGTTAGGCGTTATGAATGGCGAAACAACTCATGTCGCTGGCGACTTACTGCGGAACTGAGTTGAGGCGCTTGTGTCAGAACTGGCCGCGGCCAGACCGGCCGTCGGTTTGCAAAGAAAATACCACAATTTGAAGGAATACTTGCATGATACATGTATTAATCTCTGGCATTCTTCTGGAGAAGTACATGTCATCCTCGAAGTGTGTTAGTTCCAAATTCCCGCTTGCGCGGTCAGCTCTGTCAAATAAGCGTCCTAAGTGAATAACTAAAACGAAATGCTACACGTACCTGGATCATCCCTTTTCCTGACTGAGCAGAAGAACAAAATTCACACAAAATCCCATAGCTTCTCCACTCGTACTTGGGAACACCGTTCATAAAAACTTAAACTTGCCCTCTCTCAGTTCTTAAAACCGTCCACAATTTCTCCTTGGTAGGCCTCATTTTGAAATTTCAACTAGCTTTCAATACTCGACGCGGAGAGCACGTGTATGGCTGGTCTAACTTTACACGCTCGTTTGCATTGGGCCGGAAATCAATAAGAGATGAGACATTTGACAGCTGTTGACAGTCCAAAGCCGACGGATAGAAGCAATCGTTCCGTTAGACTGTGTGGTAGACGTAGAAAATATCTAAACATTTGCCACGAAATAAAACGAAAACAAATAAATGAAACGATTTGTGTTCTTTTTTTACAAAAAAGTCTCAAATTTATAAAATTCGAGACAAGCAACAGATCGATCTGCAACATGTCATAAACGTAAATCTGACAGGTTAAATTAACAGAAGACTCGTCACTGGCATAGGTCTTTAGTTTTCCAATTTAAATTTGTGTTAGCAACGCAAATAAGTGAACAGTTGCAACCGAGTTTCTCTTCCAGAGCTTTTCTTTGCCGTCATTCCGATAAAAAAAGGGTTTCTCTGTTCATTTATTACTTTTCTGATACAATAGAGCGGAAACGTCCCGATTTTGAAAGTTTGCCGCATTTCAAAGACAAACAAAAGGTGACGTCAGTCGCACGCTCGGTCAACTTTAACCACTGTGCATGGCGTTACTAAACTTTATCTCGGAAATCTTCTCTTTGTCCAAACTCAGGTCTAAAATGGAGACGTCGAGTAGTCACGATTTATCAATTGATTCATTTGAGCTAATTGAACATAGTTTAGATTCTACATGGTCCAGCCAATTCTCACACACCACGCCACCAAGAGGACAATTCAATTTTCCGTAAACCAGAAATCTTCACTGTGCCAATATATTTTGAAGTATTTGATGAAAGCGCCACCTCTGGTGAGTAAGATGCTCTCTAAAAATTATTTCCAAGGGCAAGTGGACGTTATTATTTTGGCCTGTTCTGAATTGTCTCTTTACATTCCCAGACACTCTAATGTTTTTTGATCATGAAGAGGTGCTATATTCACAATTAATGTATGCTTACAATACCAGTAAGCGTATTAAGTATAATATAAGCGGCCGCTGATTCGCGTTTTTGTGCTTTTGTGCATCAGGTCATAATGTTTGATAGTATATCGAAGACGATTGCGTTTTTATACTAGAAACTCATAATTCGTCTGGGACGAACTTGGGCAAACATTTTTTCTGCCTCCGTCAAATTCGTCTAGTATAAAGACCGGAACGGGACGCGTCATGCGTCTGGACCAACTTTCCAGTTTAGTGCGTCTTGGAAGACGAACTAAAGTGCGTCCTTTGGCAGTCTTCATACTAGACGAATTTAAAGGGCGACTTGTCGGCCCGATTTTTGGCGGCGGCTGTGAAAAAAATCGGGCCGACATAAAAGCAACAGATTTTTTTGTCGGCCCGACTTTTTTCAAAGCCGCCGCCAAAAATCGGGCCTACAAGTCGCACCGTGTAAACCGGCCTTAAGAGACGCAGAAAAATTGTTTGCCCAAGTTTATCCCTGGCGGATTACGCGTTTTTTATGGTTCGTCCCGTCTTTACACTAGAGGAATAACATGAGAGGCGCATAATTCCTCTGGACGGATTATGCCTCTCTAGTATAAAATCGGCCAGTAGTTATTTGATTATGACGCTAAGCTTGTCTAAAGAATACAACAAAGTTTTGTGAAAGAATTAATACTGCAGACAGTTTCTTTGATGCCTCTTGAATTTGTAAATTAAATTATTTTGTATTCTATTACGTGTCTGCAAGAATTTTTTGTATACAGGAAGCTATTAAAATCGTATGATGCAAATTACAGGGAATTCGTATCTTCTGTTTTTATGAAGTCAGACTATCTAAAGTCCTTCCTTTTCAATTTAATAGGTCAGCTGAATTCCATCAAATTTTCCAGATTCAGGGCAAATTTTTAATAATCTTTTCTTTACGTGTTAAAAGGGTCAGAAATTTGGAAACAATGCTATCAAAGATTCTTAACCCTTTAGTCAGAAATGCTGAACCTTTTCCGTCCCAGTTGAACGGGGAAAGAAATTCTGAACCCTTTCCGTCCCAGCTGAAAGGGGTCAGAAATTCTGAACCTTTTCTCGTCCCTGTTGGATGGGGTCAGAAATTCTGAACCCTTTTCCGTTCCTGTTGAATGGGGTCAGAAATTCTGAACCCTTTTCCGTCCTTGTTGAACAGGGTCAGAAATTCTGAACCCTTTTCCGTCCCAGCTGAAAGGGGTCAGAAATTCTGAACCTTTTCTCGAACTCTGTTGGAAGGAGTCAGAAATTCCGAACCCTTTTCCGTTCCTGTTGAATGGGGTCAGAAATTCTGAACCCTTTTCCGTCCCAGCTGAAAGGGGTCAGAAATTCTAAACCCTTTCCTGTCCCTGTTGAATGAGGTCAGAAATTCTGAACCTTTTTTCGTCCCTATTGAATGGGTTCAGAAATTCTGAACCTTTTTCCGTCCCAGTTGAACTGGGTCAGAAATTCTGAACCTTTTCCCTTCCCTGTTGGATGTGGTCAGAAATTCTGAACCCTTTTCCGTCCCAGTTGAACGGGGTTAGAAATTCTGAACCCTTTCCCGTCCCAGTTGAACAGGGTCAGAAATTCTGAACCTTTTTCCGTTCCTGTTGAATAGGGCCAGGCTGATGGTGTAAGAGAATATATTCTGTCGAACTAATTTTGCAGTTCAGTGTGAATTATGGAATTCCACCTTGAATTTGTGCAAGGAATCTTCATCTCAGAGCAAACAGTGCAAATAATCGGCGGTGAAAGTCAGTAATTTTGTAATTCCGTCTAGTTGTCTGTTTTCCCTTGCGGCTAATTTGGCATCTTTTTCCGAACTACCGTAAGAGATTCCTCCGTTCAACAAACAATTTCTGACAAGATATGCTAGTTCACTCCTAAAGATACGAGTTTTTCAGAGTTAACCCTGTAGCTTTCTCCGAAAATCGCTAAATCGTAACGCCACAATTTAGTTTGGAACGCGTTTACAAAAATGCATGCGCAATAACTGCCATACCAGTTGCTTCTTTTATTCTAGCTTCTTCTAGCTCGTCACTTTTAGTTGCCTTTGATAGAAGAAGAACGCGTCCTAATTTTGTTCAGATTGGGTGATTGTGTGGTCTTGCCAAAAGGAATCGAGATTTTCCTCTGTAAGGGATACCAAAATAGCCGCACCCTCGCGTGGATTCTCGCACGTGCATTGACGGTCTCTTTTTGTTAAGCGACTGTCGACGCACTTCAATAATCCAAGATTACTACTAGTATAGAATTCTAAAGTTTTAAAATGGTTTATAAAATCTTGACCTTAAGTGGCATTTATCTGATAATATGGATACTGTCTTGGTCAAACATGACCTTTTAATTCACGGTATATTGTGTTTTATCATGGCAACAGCAAAGCTAGCGAAATTCTAATATCAGTGCCGCTGTTTATTAAAGCAACTCCAAACGTCATTGGTATTGTGCCCGATGAAAACAACGGTTAAATCAGTAACGGGAATATAATTACTCCTAGTCGTCAATTAGTCGATTACGCTAGAAAGTTCTTTCTCTTTCTTTTTCCTCTAAATGTTTCATTATGTTTATTTTCTCAGTCTCTGTTCAAAATCAACTGCTTAGTTGATGCACTTAATTGCGTTGAACCGGCAACTGACGACTGACCGGCAGAACATGGCCTCGCAATTGAAACCTTGGGGGAAATAGTGAAATCAGAGCTCTTCTGAAATCTGGCATTTTACTCGCGTACAAAATGGGGTTAACAAGAGAATTTGCGTAGTAGAAAACGATACCCACAAAATTCAACCGACGATTTGTTAACCACGAAAGGGAAGAAAAAACATCTGTGGCGAAATACAAAAAAGTGGTAATGACATACGGGAGCCACATCAGTAAAGATAAAATAGTCACAAGAAGCAATGTCTTCGTCAGCTTTGTTTCTCTTCTGACTGCACCATGTTGCTGAGGATGTCTTCCGCAATAAATCTTGGCAGCAAGGAGCGCGTAGGAAACGCAAATGACAAGTAGAGAAGAAACATTAAATGAATTCCATAGGTAAAAATAATCACTTTTTCCTGCCTCATTTATATGAGGGATAGTTACGAAAATAACTGCCAGCAACACAGCTGTTGACCAACAAGCAATGACAACAACTTTATAAAATCTCTTTGTGACAACGCGATGTTTAAAAGGTCGAAGGGTTGCGTGAGCTCTCTCGACGGAAATCGCTGCAAGGTTTATCAGTGACGTGATAGGAAAAACAACGCGGAACCAGCGAACGGCGAGACCTTGCGTTCCATTCCAAATGTTACACCATTTTCTGATTTCAAAAAAGGCTGTAAGTGGTTCCGAAAATCCCCCTACTAGCATATCCGCAACTGCCAGATTGACTACCAAGTACATGCTTTGCTGTCGAAGAAAGCGTCTTTTTATAAATGCGAGAATCGTGACAAAATTGAATGTTACTATGAGAACACTTTCAGCAGTTTGCACAGCAAGCATCGTGATGCACTCAGATGAAGAAAACACCATCTTGAACATGCAAGTGTGAATAATTAAAACACCTTATAATCTGTTTAAAAACGAAAGAAAGACCATAAATGATGTTCACTTTACAAGCACTAATCAAAAGGAAATGAGGGGAGAAACACATCCCCAGGCTCCATATAAGCTTCGTGCCATGATGTGACATTTAATTTTGTGCCCATATTTGCACAGCCAATGATAAGCTTATATGGAGCCTGGGGATGTGAAAGCCTACACCTAGCCTGCGTAGCTGGTGGTTAATGGCGGTATTTTTGACGTGAGCGGTATAAGTCTCGCGGAGAATGGGGAGGAGCGAAGCGTCCCTCCCCATTCTCCGCGCGGCTTTGCCGCTCGCTAAGTTGCCTCTCGCCCCAACAATACCGCCAGCTTCGCAGGCCAGGCTACACCCGGCGCGTATTCAGTTGTGCACTACAAAACTATCGAAAATATTATTTTTCTGCTCTGGACACATAACAAAACTAGTTTACCTAACTAGTAGAACTGCGGCCGAGGGGAAGGAAGATGTTCAATTATGCTTGCGGTATTTTATTTAAGGACTGTTTGGGCGTGGAATTGAATGGAGATTTTAATCGTTCTTGAGCAGGGACTGTACAAAACGTGGACCCCCAAGAGAAGAAAGAAAACAATAAACGGTTTTCACAGTGACGTCATCAAATTCTAAAATCAAAATTGCAAGGTCTTCTGGATTTTTATCTAAAGGAGTTTGAAGATGACCTAAAAATGCATTTTTGCCTTTTAAGTACATTAGGAGGTGTGTTCATACACACGTATTTCATCTCATGAGAGAAAAGTAAGCGCTGTTATCACAAAGTGAACTACAAATGTTTTCGTTGGTCACCCGCCGCCATACTGGTGGACCACATGGCATCTCCATACAAAACTCTATAAAGTTGCGTGAAACGCTTCCACAAATAACTCAGAAACGATGTACAGAACAGACCTGAGAATTGGAGAGGTTGTTAAGAGATTTGTTTCCTACAACGTTCCAAGTCTTTGACCTTGAACGATTTCGATTTTTTTGTTGTTGCGTGACAGTGTTTGAGGACACGAGAAGCGAAGCAGGCTCTTGCCTATGATCATACCGCGCATCTTAATTCTTCCGTTCGTGCATGACCACAATCCCTTGCGTTTCGAAGAAAAATGCGTTATTCTCCCGATTAGAGAGCTTCCTCGTTAATTCGTTCGCTTCAGGCTCACTCACTGCGGCAGCAATAACGTCAGTAGGAAGCTGACTATGCCACAGGTGCTCCACGTTTAGTGCGAGGGAAAGCCAACAATTTTACTATAACCGTTGACGACCGAGGAACTGATAATCAGAGTTAATGGCTAAATTCGCATCGAATCTGAAAAAAAAACCACACAGGAAGGAAGCGACCCACAATGGCAATGAGGTTAGGCTTTTTAATTGAGAATTTTTTTCGTAAAATTATCTTCTCAGGTCTTTTATCGGGATTCCCATATAAATCCTTATATTTTTGTTGGCTTTCCCTCACACTGAGCTCGGCGAAACTGTGCCTATGCATGAGGAACTTCTCTGACAACTGGAAACGACTGGAAATACAAGCAATCTAACTACGAACTTATGCCTCCTTCATGACAACCGCAAATCTCCAAGTGTTTGTATGTTAACACGTTACGTTGCAGATTTTAACGGATTCCGGCCTAATGCTGCTTGCAAAATATTTAGCTTATAACCTAAATTCGGCATTCTAACCATTGAAAATTGATTCTGCTTCATGTACTGAGGTTTCTGCGCATGTGCCTAACAGTCTGCTCCACTGACTTATCGACTTAACAGTTAGTTAGAGGCCACGACGTAAAGCTGCATATGAAAAGATGGCGGAAAACAAAATCTCAGGCTGACTGTTAGGGCGTGCAGGAACTGTATGACCTATTTGCTTAATATGGCACGGATTTCATTTTATAAGGACTTTATAGCAGACAACAGTACTGACCAGGGAAAACTTTTTAGAGCCACCAAGAGAAATTAAAGCATGATACTGGTAATTGTCTTCCGCCACATGATGATAAATTTCAGCTTGCAAATGATATGGGCACTTTCTTTATGGAAAAGATAACTGTCATCCGCAAAGAACTCGATGACGCGGCCTCACAGACCGCTTGCTGTTATCCCGGTAAATATGACTTTTTCCGATCAGTTAGAAAATCATTTCATGAGTTCAAACACTTGACTGACTGATGAGGATGTTAGGGAGCTTGTACAAAGATCTTCAAAGAATAGTTTTCACTTGGTCCAATGCCGATCACACTGGTTACTGAGTGTATTGTTGTATTGCTGCCTGTCATCAAGCAAATGATCAATCTCTCTCTTGAGAATGCGAACTTTCCTGATGCCTGGAATGAAGCATTAGTGAACTCTCTATCAAAATGATTTGGACTGGATCTATTGTATAAGAATTTCCGTCCCGTTAGTAATTTACCATACATTTCTAAACTAACGGAACGTTCAGTTTCTGATCAGCTGTTTGAGCACATGTCTTCCAATGGACTCTACCCTGATCTGCAGTCAGCCTACCTGAAAAATCACAGCACTGAAACGGCTCTTGTGAGAGTAATTTAAAGAGCGATATTTCGATGAATATGAATAAAGGTCATGTAACTCTACTATTCCTCCTCGATCTGAGTTCAGCCAGTTTGATACTGTCGACCACAGTAGTCTGCTAAAAAGTCTTCAATCTTGGGAAGGTTTTGGAGTGGTTCGCACCATACTTATAGAATAGGAGCCAGCGCGTTGCAATCAATGGGAATCTCTCTGATAGCTTCCCCTTGTGGTACGCTGTTCCGCAGGGTTCCTGTTTGGGCCCTAATCAAGTTGTTTGTTATCTACGCTTCAAAGCTTTTCGAGATCTTCAGTTGTCATCTGCCTGATGTTCATTGTTACACAGACGATACACAGCTGTACTTATTCTTTAAACCTGATTCACATGCAAGTCATGTTAAGGCAGTTACTGCAATGCAGTGGTGCATAGAAGATCTTGGTCAATGGATGTTGTTGGACCGGCTCAAGCTTAATGACGACAAGACTGAATATCTACTGATCGGCACTAGACAGCAGTTGGATATAACCTGTGTGATGTTCCCCTTGCTATGGGTGATCATTTCGTCAAGTAGCCAAGAACTTGGGCTGTTGGTTTGACCAGCAGCTCAGTATGGTTACAAACATCAATAAAATAAGTAGTGCTTCTTATTTTTATTTACATAATATTGGGCATATAAGGAAATTTTTTTCAGTTGAATCTATGAAATTATTAGTACATGCATTGGTCTCGAGTAGAATAGATTATTGTAACAGTTTGTTGTATGGTTTGCCACAAATTCAACTATCAAATTACGTGTTCAAAATACTGCCCGCGCCCGCCTTAAATTTGTAATACCTCACGCTTTGATGATATTTTCACCGGTGCTTTTCCAACTACACTGGCTGCCTGTGAACTTTAGAGTAATTTTTAAGGTTTTAGTCATTATACTTATAAGGTGATCTATGGTATGGCACCAACATATATTAGCGGTCTTATTACTATTAAATCTAAGGGCGCGTTCAATTGACCGTATTCCGGGATAGGAATACGCGGAATAGAAGTTAGAAGTTCTTCGTTTTTACGGAGATTCACATAAAAATTGTCAAACACCTGCTAAAAGGCTATTTTAAACATATCTTTATTATCCTTGTTGCTTTAAAACGCCGAACACACAGTTTTAACTCATCACACCACGTATTCTTATTCCGGAATAGGGTCAATCGAACGCACCCTAAATCTAACTACTCGCTCAGATCTAATATCTATCCCTTGAAGAATTTCTGCATGCCAGATAAACTAAGTAACACTAATATAACACAAGGGACAAAGTGCAATAATAAGTCTACAATTGTAGTTAGTGATACATGCTTGCAGATTCTTATAGATTTCACTCTGTGCAGAATTTTTGAATCTCAACGAGCACATTTGTAGAAATATTAGAACTACTAGTGGCGTGTTTAACTGACTGTAAAATTGTGACTGTCAAATAAAGGCATTCTTCCCCATCACTTAACCGGTTGCGTTGTTGTGGGATATAAAGGATTCTGGATGAACACAAGGTAGGCAATTTTTTCAACTGAAATTAGTCAGTTTGGAAAAAAAAACGACTCGTTTTAGTTACAGACATTACGGGCCCGTTATTTTACTGTTTCGTTTATTGGAAAGACTCTTATGGCTGTCGAATCAGCAAGAGATCTAGGAGTATACATAGATTCCCACCTGACCTATGACACTCACATCTCCCACTTAGTCTCTTCTTGCTTGACTAAACTGGTTCAGGTCAACCGTGTGAAATATTGTTTTGATAGGAAGACTTTGGTTTTAATTATTATATCTCTTGTCTTTAGCAAAATGCTCTACTTTTCGACCGTGTGGTCTAATACCTCATCTAAGAACATTCAAAAGCTGCAACTTATTCAGAATTTCGCCTACAAAATTATCTGCGGCGCTCGGAAATATGACCATGTGACGCCATTACTTGACGAACTCAACTGGCTTCCAGTTAGTAAGATGCTCAAATTCAGAGACGCTGTTATGGCTTATAAGTGTGCCAGCAATTTAGCTCCTGAATATCTATGTACTAAGTTTAAAAAACGATCTTCTGTACATAATCGCACAACCCGTAATAATGAGAAGTTCGAAATCCCATTAATCAGGTTAGCCACTGGCCAACGAACCTTCGCCTATAGAGCAGTATCCCTGTGGAACACGTTAGACGAAGACCTTAGAAACGCTACAACTGTAAAGGCCTTTAAGAAAGCCCTGAAACTTGTAATGAATGAATGATTGTATGACAGTTAGCATCTGACGATATTAGCTTGTTAGATATAGTTTGCATTTATATCTGTAAATAGGTACTGAAAAACCTTTTTTGGAAGTATTTATTAAAGTTTTAAATTTAAGTTTTATTGAAACAAGTTGAAACTGAAATTGCAGTTTATCATGAGAATCGTTTTACCTCCTCAAATTGTAGAAGAGAGTTGCAGCTTTAAGTCGACTGACGACATTTTGACTCTTCTCTTGCAATCTCGACACTTTTTCGATGACCACAGATATTACAAATGCCCCAATAAAAATGACTCGGAATGCGATTTTTTTAAACCATAGTTGAAAATAACTAGTCCTGTATCTTCCAGAAATTTCACATTGAAGTAGCATCACTCCTTGATACGGGTGAAACTGCCTTGGGGGAAAACTTACCTCTTCTGCGCATGCCCCAAAATTAGTTTTCTCCTTTGTGATTGTCATATAAACAATGGACCAGGTGTCTTTCCACGGATAACAGGAGCATCACTAATTTTCAATTTAATTTGATTAAGCAACTACGGGGCGATAATTTGCCAAGTGTGCAATCCCCACGAAGACTGAGCTTTCTCATTCGATCGCTCAGAAAAACAAATATGTTATATAAATGCTAATCATAAATTTGTTTCTGCGGGAAACAGTCACCATTCATTGTATAATCCTCAAGCAGCTACTCGATTAATTGCGCAATCCTGATCGACGGTGAGTTGGGGCAAGGCCAGAAGAAAACCACCAGTAGTATAGGAGTTGGGGGTACGAGCACATTTTTTGCAAAAATGTTCTCTTACCAACCCAACTCTATACTACTTTCCATATAATGGCTTCGTATTTTTGGTCTCGTATTTTTGATCTCGTATTTTCAGTCTCATATTCTTGGAAATCTATATGTTTTATATTTCTGCGAATCTATGCCGTGGCGAGGCAGAATGGATCCAACGCAAAATTTATTTTGGAACTATATGTTATTTAAAATGCGTGGCTTTCTTAGAAAAACGGGATGTAATACCCAGAAACAAATCTAGGGGATTCCCCGCTGACAAGTCTAGACAAGTTTGGAAAAACCGGAAATGAGTCATCACGAATAGCTATTGTTTCAGGTCATGAGACAGTCGTATGATTTTTTCTAACCAATCAGCAAACTTGTCAGTCAGCTTTTAGTGGTTTAGCATTTCAAACTCTTTCACATTTCACCTCAGAGTTTTGAGTCTTGGTTGTTGTGAATCTCTTATCAAGAACCACAACATAAGTGAATGGCAAAAAGCAAATTTGGATGCAGACTTTATTATTCCTTCAAGGGAATTGGTAGTTAAACGTGATGAAGAGATGTTACAAGCATACCACAGGATTGTGATCAAATTCGATTCAAGAAAACGGGGGATCTGTATTCCTTTTTATATAAATATGAAAAATAGATAGGTGGAAGTTGATTCATAGTGGAGCAGGAGTAACAATGCCTTGGAAACATGAACTGGACTGTGCTTGCGGCACTTGTGATTTCGCCACAGCTGTGGCGTGACGTAATGACTTTGGTTTTCACTGTTTGAATAATGTTAGCGATAAAAACGCCACAGCTGTGGTGTGACGTAATGACTTTGGTTTCACTGTTTGAATAATGTTAGCGATAAAAACGCCACAGCTGTGGTGTGACGTAATGACTTTGGTTTCACTTTTTTGAATAATGTTAGCGATAAAAACGCCACAGCTGTGGTGTGACGTCAGCAGCTGACTAGCTTTTTTAGATTTTATAGTGACTGTATGCGTAGCTTCTTATCCCATCTTCTAGTATATACCTTTTGTCATCGAAGCAAGATAATGACACTTTATTAAGCTCATAGCTTCCAAGTTGATGTAAGTTGCTTCGGATTGTTTTCATTGTATGATGCATTTGTTCGTTATTAAACAGAACGTTTTTGTAATTTTCATGAGTGATGTTTTTTTTGATTATATTCTTCTTGATTCCCTTTGCTGTCTTTCCGCCTTTGTCATTGTCTTTCATATAGCTGTACATTTTTGATCGTAGACCGATGAATTCACAAACGGGAACTCCTGCGGCTTCATCTTTGAATTTACCAATTACTTTTTTATTTGACTTATTAAAATACGGTGAGCTTTCAGGGTAGTCGCTGTTGTCGAATTTGTCTTTATCATTCCAAAAGTCTTGATACACATCATCAGCTTCAATTTCATAGGTCAAGCTGTCTGTGTCTGTGAATAATAATTTCGCTTTGCTACCGTATTTTTGTTTGATGTAGTTATAATGAAAATCATACATTAGTGTCTTACTAAGATCTAGGATACACATACCCACATATGCCGGCCTGTTTAAGGTTAGTGTTTCTTTGATCTTATGAACAGCTACTAAATTTTCATTAAAGATCTTGCTGCTAACATATGTTGGTTTAGCAGCCATTTTTAATAGTTTGTTTTCATCGGTTACTAATCTGACATCCACTCGCTTTCTGATATTTTCCATCGTTTTACCGAATACACTGTTGTTCATAAGCTTGAAGAAGTCTTTTTCAAAAGCGTTTTTAGCATTGGTTCTTTTCTCAGTATTAAAGTCAATATATTCTTTCAACCATGGTGACTGATTGAATTCTAATACTCGATGGACTTTGGTTAATTTTAATCCAAGATCAGTGTACAATTGTAGGTTTCTGTAATGAAGGACATACTTTTCTTTATTGCTTAATGTGGGTATTAATTTATGAACTAAACCTGTTGATATATTGTATTTGGATGCTATTTTTTGACAATAATCTGATAGCATGTTTTTTGTTACTTTCACCTTTTCAGGTGCTAGTGGGTAGTCATTATGCAAATCATGTAGTTCTTCTGGATATGCTAGGTCTACTTCTAGTATTAAACCTTTCTTGCTGTCTTCTGTGTACTTGGCTAAGTCTATCTTATCAATATGGTTTTTAGTCATCCATTTGAAACCGCCAGTTGGTAAATATTGACTCATTGCCCAACCATACAGATTGTTAGCATCTAGATACATTATATACTTTGAGGGCGCCTTCTCATCATACGTTTTCATGTATCTATTATTAGCTTTGCCGTATCGATTTGCTATGTATGATGTACCACCACGCATGCCCTTTTCGATGAATTGAAACATATCAATGTCAGTCATAAGCTCCAATTTAATGTCAGTCATCTTTAACATAGCATCCCAGGAAAGCCCAGGACTGGTAAAATAATGACATGGGTCTAATTTGTAGTATTGCAGGCAGGTCTTTCGGAAGTTTTCAAATACATCCGCTAATAGAAGGATGTCAGACTTGAGATATAAGTCATGGTATTCACCCATATTTTCAAGAGAAAATGCATCCCATACAGTCTGAGCATGTTGATAATCTTTGTCAGTTATATGTTCATCATTCAAGATGCTGTAGAAGTCTTCTTTCGATGGCAGTTTTTCATTGAATTGGTCAAAACTGTCCATGAAGTCATATGGGTAGACTCCCTTCTTGCTCATCAAATCAAGCTTTTCGTTTTTGAATATTTGAGAAGTATATTTCAATGATTCTCTTGGTAGATTACTAACTAGTTTTTCCAAACTAGAGCTCATGAATTGGAAACTATCAATGAAGGTAAGATGATTACCAAGCATGAAAGCCATATACTTTTCCATGTTGTTTGGTATGGCATTGATATTCATTTGACACTTTTCACCTTTCTTATTTGTATATTTATGCTCTTTAACAATAGCTCCGATCTCTTGCATTATAAAATGGCTGTCATACCCACGGAGATTGTGAAATATAACTGGTATTTTCTCAGTCAATCTGAAATTTAGGTTACAATCTTGATGTGCGGATCCTCTGTACTGACCGGTCACATGGCAGTGATCTCTTACTCTTACATCAGTTTCATTGTATTTTTTCTCACATATGTGGCATTTATCAGCTTTTTGGAATTCTTTTTCATTGTCTTTTGTCATTCTCAATGGTTTATTGAAACATTTTTTCATAACCTTCTTGCAATATTTGACTTCATCCAGCATAGCTTCCATGAATTTGTAAACAGCTTTTTCACCTCTGTAAATTTGTACTGGTTTTGTGTATTTATCATCATAACAACAAACAACCTTATATCCATAACCACAGTCTGTGTGTCTCTGATAAGCCTCTGTGTATGATTTGTCATCATTGGGTTGACATCCATGAATTTTTTCAGTTATGGCTTCAAAATCTGCATATATTACAAATGGAACTGGTATTTGTTTGTGGGTATTATTGAATTTTAGTATGTTGTCATCTTTTGTCGGCATTTTAATTGCTTGTGCTCCATTTAATTGGATACAGTTTTCTTTATGATCAGTTAATACTCTTTCAGAACTGAAACACTGAAGGCAATGCATGCAAAAATGTTTCCTCTCTTTATGCTTTGTTTGATTGTACATAAACTTGTTGAAATCTTTGATTAATACATAGTGCTTGTTTTCATTTTCTGTTATAAGAAGCAGATTCATACAATCTTCATACTTTTCTTTTGATACATAAATGGGATATTTTTGTTTTTCTTCATAACCAAATACATTGATGTTAATTTCATTCTGCTTTTCTATTTTGTTGTACTGCTTTGTGGTTACTGGGAATTCAATTCCTGAATAATTTAAATTTTGAATGAACGCTTTATCTGATTTTTTTATTCTTTGGGGATTTCTGTCTTGAGGATTAAGATGTCGAATATGACACCATCTAAAACATTCATTGTCACTGTTTTTTATGTTTATTAAACTTTGAGAACTGTTTCTGAGTTCATGTGGTAGTTTAATGTATGATGATCCTTTCATCGGTTCATATTTTACCATATTAAGATAATGGTTTTCAACTGATTCAACAGTCCAACCAGATCCCTCTGAAATCCAAACTGCAATCTTGTTTAGTATGACTTGTTTTGACAAAGATAAAGCCAGTTCAATTTGTGTGTCATTTGTTATTGTTTGGGGTTGACTGTTGAAATACGCTGTTTTCATAATTCTTTCTTCGCGCCCTAGTTGTTTTTCAAATGTGACCCTCAGTGTTTCAACAAACTTTAGACCTTTCATTGATTTTAATATTTTTTCGATATGGATGGCAACAGCCTTTCTTGTGTTTTGCAGTTGCATGAGTGGGTCTTTGCTGTTTTTTATGTTGATTTCATAAGACTTTGTGAACCCTTTTAAAGCTTTGTTTGTTTCTTGTATTATAGTCCTTGGTAATGGAACTGGTCGTTTTTTGGTTCTTGGCGCGGCAACCGGTATTTTGATCCGTGGAGCAGCAACAGGCCTTTTGGTTCGGGGAACGGGTACTGGTTTGTATCCATCTCGGAACTCTAATGGTGGTGGAATTATATTTTCTTCATAATCACGCACCATTTGTTGTACACTCTTTCTTGGTTTTGGGATCGGTCTTGTTTTAGTCCTTGGTGCGGGCACTGGTTTCGCATTTTGTTTTATAATCAATTTTATTAATTCTGATTTACTGAGTTTTTCTAGATCTCTCCTGATCATATATACTTACTATAGATAATATTTTCTTAAGTCATTTTGGTATGCGTTTAAAGTTCAAAACATCCGGGATGATGAATGTTTTTAACTGTTGAAAAGAAGTGATACAAATTATTTGCTGCTGTTTTCATGTTCGTCATAAATATATCCTGTGTTGTAAGTAAATGAATTTTTGAAATGTTTTTTTGTTTTAAGATGGCAATGTTTGCCAGCAAGAGTGTAATTGTGATTATTGTCGCATATTTTGCAATACCATTCTTTGCGCAACATGTAATCGTTTTTATTTCGTCTTCTTTCTTCTTCAGTATAAAATCTTGGACGACCAACTGGTTTTTGTTTTTCCATATAATATACCTATATATTTTATTTTTATATATTTTCTTGCACCATTTTATATGGGCTCAAAAAATTGCGATATCTTTCAAATTCTCTGAATAAAAAAGACATTTTAGCATCTGATTTATGAAACACTCTTCTGATCATTTTCCAATCATCTGCACCGTTGTCAATTGCAAATTTCAAAAAAGGAAACTCTATTGTTCTCACAAAATGCATGTATCTGGCGTTTTTGGCTATTATATTACAAATTTCTTCTTCTATTAACTTTCTCAAGCATAATGCTTTTACCAATTCTGCTCCTTGGAACATATACTTATGGGTCACATAAATGTTCAAAAGGAATATGCAGACTCACCCCTTCACGATTTTTTGTTTGTATAATCCATGGATAAATGCAACTTCTTGCGTACTTACGCCTTGCTGCCCAAGATATCATATCACTCATCCCCCCATAATCTATTTTAAATCCAGGGTATTTATGTTCTATAATGTTTTCTATATCATTTTTTTGCAAATCTGTCAATAAACAGTACCACATGATTGTCAGGTATTTTTGTCTGTCTGAAAATGTTTTCATATATTATGTATTTACAATTTATTTTTATACAGATTCTTCACTGTCTTGTGACGAAACAGATTCTTGCGAACTTTCCCAACTCGAATCACTTGATACGCTTTCTTGCGATGACGGCAACCAATCGGTATCCGAACCAGAGTCTTGATCGCTTTCGTAATAGAAACCAAATTTTTCTTCATTTTCAAACTTGTCCATATAATATAAGTATATATTTTTATTTTTTTATAAGTATTTATGCGCGTTTGTTTCACCACAATTCATATATTTTTAACATCTCTTAATGGTATCCAACTGTTGAATTCATCACTGTATCCCTTCCATTTTACCAAAGCTTGTTTCTTTTTATAGTCTCTTCTAATCACTTTATCAATACGGTAAATGTCCTGCTTTGCTTTTAATAATTCAGGTTCATAAAAACTGCCTTGTATTTCTTCACCTCTTAGATCTTTTAGTTTGTATGTTATTGGATTAGTGTATTGGATTTTATCAACTGTAAATACTTCTTCTGTCCAATTTGGTGTGTAACCCTTGTCAAACACATTCCGTTTATACTTGGATATTCGAACCTTATCACCTGTTTTGAATTTAGGTTTCTGTTTCAATGTTTCTGCATCACCATATAGATTGAAGTAAACGGTTCCTTCATTCCTCTTGTTAGATGCTTCTACAGGTGTCATTTTTATGCTTGAATGTTTTGTGTTGTTGTACTGTTTCACTAGTTTGGGTAGCATATCGAGATACATTGTATTACCTTGAACAGTGAACTGTTTCCACATTTTGGATTTAATTGTTCTATTCCACCTTTCAACCACCGAGGATTTCTCCTCATTTTCAGTGGAGTACATATGTATCCCATTTTTCTCTAGCAAGTCTTTCAAGTTTTTGTTATAGAACTCCTTTCCCTTATCAACCCATAGATACTGCGGTCTTCTACCTTCCTTGAATATTGTTTTAAATGCTTCAGTGACAGATTCACCTTTTTTATCCTTCAATGGGACAATCCAACCGTATTTGCTGAAAACATCAATAACCATAAGAAGATACCGATAACCTTTATTCCATTTGCTAAACTGTTGCATTTCGACTAGATCACTTGCCCATATTTCATCAATATGATTTGTAATCACACGCCGCCGAGTAAAGTTGCGTCTTATGGATGCATGTAATTCATCTGCTAATTTTTCTTGCCAGTTTTCTTTACCCGACGGCTTTTTCCGTTTTTTGAAACTCCAAGACCTAGTTTCTGCTTTGTATTGATAACATTTCTTGCCAACCAATGCCCCCATTGTCTTTCATTATACGGTACGTTGTCTAAAGCTTGAACCATTTTCCTATCTGCTTTGTTTTTACATTTTCTATCATCCTTGCAGACGGAATAATCGACATCATGCTGCATTGCGATCGCATCAGTTTTTCCAGTGGGCATATCATATATTTCCAATATTTGACCAGTTTTTGGGTCATACTTCAGTTGATTTTCCAAATCATTATATGGTCCGGTGTAATGATGCCCAGGTAATGTCCATCCGCCTTTTGGTTTCGGCAATTTGCCAATAGCTTTGTGAATGTCAAGAGCACCACCATCAAGATCTTTTCTATTTGTTGTGTATTTTTTCTTGGGTCTTATTTTTGTTGACAATTGATCAAGGGCTTCAGATCCGACTTTATGAAGTAGAGGATTCATTTTTCTCAAACCATAATCGATTGCTTTTTTCTGCAACTTTGGATCTCTCATTAATTCGGAACCATAATATCTACCCATTTCAACTGCTTTTTTACCAAGATAAGGTACTCCTTTGGTTAAAAATAATTCAGTTCCTGTATTAGCAATATCACTGAGTAAGCCCGCTCCCAACGGGCTGTTTAGTTTCCCTGTTTTTTAACGAATCGAGTTTTAGTGATGCCGCATTCAGCACAAGTGCAAAAGAACATTAGTCTGCCATTTTTAGTTGTTTTGTAACCTGAAGGTTCAACACATTCAGTCACTTTCTTTTGTTTAACACAATATGATTTCATAATATATATAAGTTAGATATTTCTGAAATAATGTTCGATGAATATCTCATTTTTTATTGTATCATTTATGTTGAACACTTGTAATAAATCATAATACGAATTACCCTTATTCATTTCATTTAGAAAGTATAAACAGAAATACCCACAAGTTGTTGTTTGTATGTTTTGTATCTGATTGTTTTGATGTAACAAAGTCAGATTTTTCTTTTTGGCATGATTGACCATTTCTTGAAATGGGGGCATACCAAAACTATCAAAATAATTTATTACATTGTCCTTAACATAAGTGGCTACCCAGTGAGATCCTGACATATAAGCTGGTTCAAGATTGTAGATGAATAACGCCTGTTTATGGTTATGTGGAACATTTTCATTCCTTGACAGTACATCATTGATTGGTATATTCAAATATTTACACCATTTCATTAGATCATGGTTACTCAAAGGGGTGTTTTTGTAAAATTTTGGTTTTACAGCAATGCTCCTAGGATTGGGATGTTGTTGAATGGACTGTTTTTTCCTAATAGTAACCCTTTTCCCGCCTTTTTGGTTGAGGATGTTTTTTTTTTTTTACCATAACCAGCCGTCACATATGGCGGATAACTAAAAAATGGAGGGGGCATTCCCATTCTAGGTGCTCCTGCACCACCATCCTTCTTCGTCCAAGGTGGTCTACCTACCCTCGGTGCTCCTTTCCCTGTAAACAGCTTTTTCACCAGATTGACAGCCATAGGAATTCCAACGGAAGCCAACAGAGTTCCTAGAAATCCACCTGATTGTGTTTTAGTCGGTGTTATTTTAACGCCAGATCCTGTTTGAGCCGCATTCATTATGTCTCTTTGCTGTTTGGTTGTAAACATATTCAGATATGGCATCAGTTGATTGATTGCATTGAAAGGTATCATCATGGGTAATGGCATAGCACCACCTTTTTGACCAGATCCTAACAATTTTTTAGCTCCGGCTTCTGCTAAACCACCAAGAGCACTCAACCCAAGGGTTTTACCAATGGCTGGTAATGCTCTCATACCAAGTGACAATACGGTACTCAAAAGACTTCCGCCAACTTGTTTCCTGATATTCGTTTTTGCTAATTTGATGTCCATTCCTTTGTTCAATTGACGATTTTTTTGTAATCTTTTTTTCACCATTGCTGGAACATAAAGAGTGTCGTTTCCATTAAGAGAATCATTTGTCAGTCTCAGAACAATTGTTTCCCTTTTATGGTAAGCATTACTCAGATTCTTTTTCTGATTATCTGAAAGTCTCACGTTGATTTCGTAAAGTTCAGTCATATAATATATGTTATATAATTCCAGTTGTAAAACATATACAAATAAATAGGAATCATTTCATTTGTGGGCTTACACTATAACCAGTTCATTACCCACCTTGTCAATAACAACCGACTCTTCGTACAATACAACTGCATGGACATTGAAATCTGCTGCACTATTGACACTTATTTTGTACCTAAAAATCAACTGTTTAGGGTCTCTTGTTACTTTTTCTGTTTGATATGACAGATCGAAAAAGATTAGTGGATACAGGCTGTTATAATTGGCAAGATTCAACTGGGTTCCGGTGTTGTAATCATTTTTTCGCATTGCATAAGACATCAGATCATTGAATATTCTCACTTTGCTTTCACTGTCATATTCTGTTTCTGGATAGAAAACACCATTGCCATATTCGAGTCTGCATGTTGTTAAATAACTGTTTGCGTCTGCTGCATTTAGTTTGAAGGTATCAAGTATATATGGATTTTGAGTTGCAACTCTGGTTTTAGCCCGTTGTAGATAAACAAAAATTGCTTTGACATTGTCAATACTGGAAGAAATCTGAAAAAAACCACTGACTCTAGCAGGTGCTGACACTGCATATAGTTCACGCTGATATGTCCATTTATGTTCTTTCATGAAAGAGCTTACAAATTTGTCGTACATACTGTCTTTTGGTGTTAATTTTGGAACCCATAAAAGAAATCTGTTCAAAACTACTCTGCCGGCATCTGTTCCTACTGCCATATTGATGAGTTCATTGTCGTTCTGGAGATTCAAATTGAATTGTAACTGCATAGGAACCAACATTTTGTCCTGCAACTCTTCAAAAAAACTGTAACGATTGAGAGGTATGATCAAATTCACATCTTTTGATCCTCCTGTTCCATTATCACGAGCAGCTTGTGTAAGCACTCTTCTAGATTCATATCCTAAATTAGTATTGGCTGTCGTATCATCTGTGTCTAAATACCAAAAACTGTTTTTACCGACTGATCTGCTGTAATCATCAGAATATTCCAACAGATTCTTCACAAAAGTGACCTTATGTAGATTGTCAGTATCATAAACAATTTTCCCAGCACTTTTAATCATCATATGCGCAATCAATGAATGAGATCCGTTTATCACCGTTATTCTATCAGCTGCTGCGTAACCGGATCCATCTGCTGTTTTTTGTAACTGGAATTGAACCTCGAAATAAGCATTGTACCAATCATAGAAAGAACTTCGGTCGTTGATGGTGAATCTATAACCATTCTTTTCTTGATGTTGACCGTTACCTGGGGCTCGGATTACATCGTCGAGTTGAAATCGCACTAACTCATTTCTTTGCAATAATTCACTTGTTCTAAAAGCCATTTATACTATTGCATTATATAATTTTACTGCCAGACTCTACGCCTTCTTTTCATACCTGATCCTGATATCAATCTGTTTAGTATCATGTCAGCGCTTTCTTCTTGCTGTTTAATGGGCGAGGATGGAACAATTGCCCTTTGTGTTGTAGCTCCTTTTCTCAAATTTGCTAATTTTTTCATTATTAGGTCTCCAGACTTTTCTGCCGCCGCCTTACCGAGTTTATCACCTGCATGGGAAACCCCCGATTCTAATGCCTTCTTTGCTAATGGCTTGGCAAATTTCTTGAAAACAGATGATGCCACACTCTTTAATGGTTTGAAAATGTTGTCTAAGATAAGCCCAGACCCTTTGTGTTGAAATACAAATTTACCAAGTTTTGGATGGTAAAACCTCTTAAATTCATACGGTTTCATTATACTGTTACATTAGATACTTTTTAAAATCAGCGAAAAAGACGTATCCGCTCCATTTAGATCCACTAATCTTCTTTTTCCATCTGTTATCACGATTCTGATCGATGAAATTGTAGTTTTGTTCACAGGATTAAATGTAACTCGCTGTGGTTCGAGGGTGAAGGAGTAACTTGGTCTTAGTACACTGGTTGAGAATGAATAAATGATGTCTGTTTCTTCGCCGTCAACTAAACTTTCGTTTACCAAATCGCAATGAATATTGAGTACGTCTGTGTCTTGACTGAGATTTGGCACTCTTGGTCCAATATGCGTTCCACTTGCTAATATCTTTTTATCAAAACCGATCAGGTCATTAAAATTACTTGCTCTTAAATCGAGTTGGTAATTTGCGGCTAATGTAACCGTGACTCTAAATGTTGTATCATCGAATACAAGAGTTATCGGATACGTATCACCAGTTTTCGTTGCATTTTTGATATGTGTATTAAAGTCCGTATAATTCCATACCCCAGCTGGAAAGGTGATCTCCTGAAAAGTTGAACCATTATCTGAGCTATATTTGATCAATTGATTTTTGTATCCAGCATTGACATTAAACCAAGTGAATGACATGTTGATGACTCTGTTAAGACCAATAACATATCGCTTGTTATTGTCTAGAGTTATAGGTCTGGTGAAATTGGTTGTAAAATCTTCTGGTTTATTATCCCCTTTATTTTTTACACTGTAAGATGATAAAACTATCTCTCGTTCCATTATACAATAAAGCTACATTAAATTTTGAAATATTGTTTGAACAATTTACCGTGTTGCGATCTATTGATTGTCGACATTTTTAATAATGTGTCCAATATAGAAACACCCATATTTCGCATGTCAATGCTTGTATTACCGGCCAATATCTCACCAATGATCAAATCCAATTTTTTTATGAGTTCTTTCGGTTTGTTAAAAAATATCACATTACCACCTTTTTGTTTTTTCATACCAGAACCTTTCATTGTTTCTATTTTATTTTCATAATGATTTATGTATTCATTTAAAGTAGCTCTTGCGTTGTCTATTCTTTTGTTTAGCACTTGCCTTTCTGCATCTGAAATTTCTCCTGATTTATATTGTTTTGTGATATGAGATTTGTAACCTTTCAATTGATTTCTTTTTGTTTTAGCTGCATTGATAATCTTATTGAGATATTTTTTGTTCTTTCGTTGAGTCATTTCTTGTTGATTTAGTACCTTTTCAACAGAATCATAATTTTGAAGACCAAGATCATTCAATATCTCATTGTCCATGTCTTCATCATCTAATCCATAATCTATCTCATCGTCGTCATCATATTCTGGTGGTAATTGTGGTTCCTGAGGAAAGTACTGAGGATCAACATAAATCTCTTTTTTTCCTTCCAGAATATCTTGTAAAGATTCTTCATATGTTGGCGGTTTTGGCATCAGTTGTTTTTCTTGCTGTGGTAAAACAGGTTGTTCAAATAGATCACCAAGATTCATATCTGGAACTTCATCCTCTATATCAATGCCGTAATCAGGAACTTCTCCTTTCTTCAGTGGTCGTTTTTTCCTTGGCATCCTTAAAACCTGATTACTATCAATAACATCATCTAATTTACTTGTAATTGGTTTGAATACTTTTGAAAATCCCTGTTGACTGGTCTGCTGATCAATATCATACTTTTCAATTGCATTATGGACATAATTGATCTTGTTCCCTAATTCAGATTTACTCTTTGCGAGTTCTTTCCACTTGAGTAAACTCATTTATTGTTATATTGTTACGTTACATAAAATGGAAATTTATATATAAAAAATAACGTTTAACATCATGTTGAACACCATGTTATTGAAACAATATACCCATATAATATAAAAATGAAAATACCGAATTATGATACCGACGATAAAGTCACATCCAATTTCAAACAATTATATGATTTTATGCCTGATCGATGCTTCCGAATGCTCATTTGCGGACCTTCTGGTTCGGGAAAAACAAATACACTGATGCATATGATTTGCAATTTGTTGTACTTTGATAAAATATACCTTTATGCGAAAAACTTGGAGCAGTCAAAGTATCGAAATCTTATGAAAGAGTTCGAACCATGGAGTGAAGAAGCTGGTTATGATATTATTGATGCAAGCAATGATAAAATAATTCCTGTAAAAAATCTCAATGGTGACAATCAAAAAATTGTAATATTCGACGATTTTGTATGTGATAGAAACCAAAAGCCATTAGTTGACTATTTTATACAGGGGAGACATAAAAACTGCTGTGTTATATATTTGAGTCAAAGCTACTATAAGACACCAAAAGATATTAGATTAAACTGCTCGCATTTTGCCATTTATGATTTTCCGAGTACTAATGAAAAAAGTCTCATATGTCGTGAAAACAATGTCTCAAAACAATTATACGAGAAAGCAACTGGTGACCCTTTTAGTTTTATATACATTGACAAACCCAAGAAACGAGTGAAGAAGAATTTTGATGAAAAGATATGAATGAATTGTGTAACTGAATTACATATGAGTTACTCGAATGGTAAATTACCTGAAGACACATTTTCACATGAAAAAATTATTGAAATAGTAAAAGGATTACCTGGTGTTGGTTTTAAACTTACTGATGCCGGTGATTATGATATGCAGAATAAAAAACTAAGGAATGTTGCTTCACCAGAAACAAATAACGATGCGACCACTAAGAGTTATGTCGATAATAAGGCATTACTAGTTGACGGTAGTAATAAGATGTTAGGAGCTCTTAATATGGACAACAGACGTGTTGAAAATATTGCTCCTGCTAGACATGGTCAGAGTGACGCTGTCAGTAGTTTGCATCTGCATAACTTTTATTTTGATTTAAATACAAATGATGGAAAGATAGAAGCCCAAAATCCGATTGACATGAAAGATCAAAAAATTAGCAATCTTGCAGAAGGAACTGACAATAGTGATGCTATAACAAAACATCAATTAGAAACTGGTTTAGCACCAAAAGCCGATAAAACAGAACTTTCTAATTATTTGAAAAAAGACGGATCAATTGCTCTTACAAACAATCTTGATCTTGGTGACAATAAAATAGTCAATGTTAAAGAGGCTACAAGTGGAACAGATGCTGTCAATTTCACTCAATTAAACAATGAATTATACAAATATCTCCACGAAAGTGGTGGTGATATGACTGGTGATATCAGGATGAATAACAATAGCATTTACGGTATTGGAAACGTAGAAAATGATACATCTGCTGTAAACCGTAAATATGTTAATGATGAACTTGATAAAAAGTTGGACAAAAACAAAGACTTCAGCATGGGCAATAATAAAATCACAAGTCTGAGAAATCCAGACGATTCGAACGAACTTGTCAACAAGTCTTATGTAGACCGAAAGGTATCACAAGCAGGTGGTTCTGTTGATTTAACACCTTATTTGAAAAGAGATGGGACAGTTTCCGTGACTGGAAATTTAAATATGTCTCTGAACAAAATAATCGATTGCGGACAACCAACTGGTACTAGAGATGTGACTAACAAAGCATATGTAGATTCCGAGGTTGGAAAAAAACCAGATACAAATCAAGTCATTTTACGAGACGGCAGTAATACAATGACTTCTGTTCTAGACATGAACAATCAACGAATAATAAATCTCGGAAACGCCACACATAATCAAGATGCCATAACTTTGAAGCAAGTGAATGACGGTATTGCAACTGTTTCTACCGAAAATAATAAATATACAGACCAACAAATAGCGAAAAGTCATATAAGCACACATACAAACCGAAAAAATGTGTTAAGCTATGCAATGGATGAAGGAGAATTCACTGAAGGTGTTGGCATTCAAGACACGAAATTGATCGATTTTGATGACATGCCTCATAAAATAAACAAAAAAGCGTTTTCAATGAAGGTTTGGAGAACTACCGATGGTTCCGATGAATATAAAGGTCGTTTCGATTTCAACCTTTTCAAAATGTACAGAGATGACAAATCTGACAAATACACAGTTTGCGTTGAAACATATTTTCAAAAATCTCCTTTTTACAGTTACGAATTCGAAAGTACATTACTTGGATTCGAAAAACTAAACATGAACATTGATTCAGGAACAACCATAAAAGTGAATTCAGAATACAAATATCTCAGAACGATCCTGAATCTCAGTCCTGACGGTACTTCTCCATCAATTCAAAGACGATTGTATGTGAATTTCAAAAGCAATTTTGACAATAATAGCCCACATCTATTGCCAGTTTTTGTTTTGATATATGGCATCAAAGGTGAAGCCAAATCGGATCTTGACATGACAATATATGATTACGAAAAAGTGTATGAGGTTGCAAACAATCAATTCCAAATGCATGTTCCGATTGATATGAACAATAACAAAATAACGAATCTCAAGCCACCCGTAACACCGACAGATGCTGTCAATAAAAGGCACCTGTTTCTTGCAAATTCGGGACATTTTTATTGGGGTAAAACGGTTAGAACTCCTGGGCAATCGAAATACTATTTTTACTTAACATCCGGATTTATTCTCAACACGCCTAAAATGTACGTCGTGAACATTTTATTACATGCTGAAAAAACATACCCCTCGTCGACTAATCATAAGTTGAACATTGTTAATAATCATGGCACAACTCTCCATTACAACATCAATCTTTCGGCAAGAAGAACAATTGATATAGGTGTGCACAGATATGAAGATCACCAAAACTACTATGTGACGCACGATGGTGCTGGAGACAACAGAGTGTATCAATTCGTGATCTATTATAAGTCTTATGAATATTAAAATAATGTGATGCATTAATATATGGCATTATACGTTGAAAATGAAGATGGAACTCATTTTCTCGATGAGGACGGTAACAAAATAGAATACACAATTAAATATCCTTCTGACGTTGTTTTCATCGATCAACCTGATTTTTTTGTTAATGACAAAGGACATATTGAAAGTAACAAAAACATTGTGATAAAGCAGGCAGAAGATGACAATCACGCTGTAGTCAAATCACAGGTCAGTGACATCGTACGTGATTCATTTCTGGATCTCTGGGTTAGTGAATATCTCAGAATGTATTCTAGTTGCACTTATAAAATGGACAGAGCAGATGGATCTACTGTGAAAATGAGTTCCACAAGAAAAGTAGAAACAATATGTGACAAGAGTAATGAAGAAAGTGATGCTACACAAACTGATGCATCAAAGAGACCCACAGTATGTACAAAAGCTGAAAAACATAATGGAAGATATTTCTTAAAATTCAGTGGTACACAAAAAATGATATCGCAGGTTGATTTGAATAATGATGCGGTTAATGTATTTATTGTTTACAGGATGACTTCAAACAATTCTCCAAATTTTTGGGTAAATGGACTATTCGGCCATGATAATTTGGGTTATGATAAATTTGTGGCTCATTCAGGCAGTAACATCGTGATTTCTGGGGCTGATTCGGCACATAATTGTGTTTATTTGGGACCTGCACCAAGTTTGAATGATTTTTTGAGTCTTGGAGATTACAGTGAGAATGATCTTGGTGAATTGAATAAATGGCATTGCTTGTCAGTTCACTGGGACAATAAATCGTCTCCCAAGACAGAAAAAAGCAAGATATATTGGAACAGAAAGCATATGGGTGATTTTACCGCTGACAATAGAACAGGAAATAACACAACAGTTTTTGGTGGATTAGATCCTACAACCGACGTAGCTCCTTTGAATGGTAATATAGCTTTTTTCTGTGTCTATTTAGATTTCATTCTTGACGAAAAAACGATATTAGACCATCATGCTGTATTGATGCAAAGATATAATATAACGTAAGTACATATGTTTATCAAATTATTGCTTGAATATGTGAGATACAATTTCAAAAGTACAAAAGAACAATTTCCAGATATAAATGACAAAACATTAAAATCAGCGCTTGTTTACCGATATGTGCATTTTTATTATCTTGAGAGAGACATATCCATATATGAAATTCTTGAAATCGAGGGTTCTGATTCTTTGGGTTTTATCGGACCAGGAAGCGGCAGACTAACTCGTTTATTGGAATTCATTTTCGGCTGGTCTGATGTATTTTCCAATCACGCTATACTTCATGATGCATTTGGTAGGTTTTACACTAGATTCCATGACGGTAATGGTTACACATATTGCATTAATAGGCATGTGCCTGATTTCATCAAAAAAAGTCCGTTATTTGGTCATTTGACGGGACTCATTTATTGTGCATTCAAACGATTGACAATATAAACTATATATATGGCAGATCGAAAAAAGAGAATATTCAGCTGGAACCATATTTCAGACAGATTGACAGAAGATCAGGTTGATGAACTAAAGAGCTATTATAAGGCATACCATAGAAAGTGTTGGGCTTACAAACAGGCTGTTAAACGCTACAAAAAATTCAAACTGTTAGGAAATACTGTTTCTATTTTAACCGGTACTGGTGGAATTATTAGTGCTGTTGTAACTGGCGGTATAGCCTTAGTAGCAATAAGCACTTGTGCTTTGTTAATCAAGTCTTACATGGATTTCCAATCACTGGATCTTAAAATACAAAATTGTACATACGCATACCAAAGTTATCAACATCTATTGAATTCGATAAAAGACATGTTGAGAAGCGGTGATTTTCAACCATCGTTTCACACAGAATTAAAAAATGTAGATGATTTTGTGACTGATGTTTGTCCTAGTGTTGATAAGTTCTACACTAAATATAATGACAAATTCATTCCTTAACTATTACATCGATTTTATCAAATGTCAATGACAGGATGTCTTTCCAAAATAGTTCATATGATTGAAGTGTCTTTCTGGATTTACTCGTCTTTACCTTTTCAAAAGGAAGATCAAGCATTTTAAATATTTGTTTCAAAATGAAATTTACGTTAATCATACGCTTTCTGTCTATATTCACAGATTTTACGGCCTTACCAATTTGATCAAAAATTCTCAATATCTTATCTCTATTTTTTACGGTTATCTGAAAACCATTTTTTACAGCTATATTATTCATTATGTTTTCAATATGATATTTTCTTTGGTAAACACTTTTACGATGGAATCTATGCTTATTTGAGTGAAAATCAACAAATTCTATAAGAGGTGTATAACCTTGAACTGTTCCGCATTTTTTACAAACTATAGTGTTATCTTTCACTATCTCTGGCTGATCACAACATTGATCTGTTTTTTTTGATTGCTTGCTTATTTGTTTATCACAAAATGGACAAATTACTTCTTCCATATTGACAAGTTCTTTATGCAGTTCTTTACAACTCATTATACTATTATATGAGATATTATTTTTAAAAACATATAGTTCCAAAATAAATTTTGCGTTGGATCCATTCTGCCTCGCCACGGCATAGATTCGCAGAAATATAAAACATATAGATTTCCAAGAATATGAGACTGAAAATACGAGATCAAAAATACGAGACCAAAAATACGAAGCCATTATATGGAAAGTAGTATAGAGTTGGGTTGGTAAGAGAACATTTTTGCAAAAAATGTGCTCGTACCCCCAACTCCTATACTACTACCACCCAATCTTTCCTTGCTTATTTTCAATTAAGGGCTCCGCAATTCTCTTAGAAGCGAGAAAAAAAAAGGCTAGAAACAGTTTATTAATTAAGAGGGGGCAAGAGAGGATAATGACAAGGCGCCCTCCAAGAAAGGATAATGGGACATTATCCTATAGCTCTTGGAGGGCGCCTTCTCTACAAGCTGGTGTTACTCAACCTCGTCACCGCTCACCAGTACCTTTCCTCTTGCTTTTTGAGGCGGAGAAGGTCCTGGGAGCTGACTAAGATGGAGAAATCTTATTGACTTTGACCGGCTTTAAAACGAATTCATCTCCGACCCAAGTCACCTCGGATATAACACGTAGAATGTTTGTGCTGAAAATTGTTTTAAGGACACTTGAATTTAAGGTTAAAAATTCACAATACTAAACTGGTTAATTAAAAAATTATTTTCTTGGTCACTTCTTACAGATTTCCCAGCCAGAATCTTTAAAACGAACCATTTGCTTTAAATTTCTTACCGGCCTTTGAATATTTACAAATACGTAAAATTCTATTGCTCTTTCTTTTTTACGATGGACCTTGAAAGGTTTGTTTTTCTGTCAACCTTCATAGTACATTATTTTTGTTCATTCAAATGAAAATGCTAAACTGAATAGCAACTACGTCTACAAGTAGAGAAAATGGTCTCCACATGCAATATGCTTTTAGTTCCGATTCTCGGCATCTCACACTGTTTTAGATCTTCTTCTGAGAATTCTTGCTGTTCCTAGTAATGTTGTTTTCTGCAAAAAAGTTCCTATAGCTTCTGGACACCTGCCTACACATTCAAAGGCTCCCACGGCCAACGGATTGACGATCACTTTAGTCTTACGAGCTCCCACATTGTCACTACTTCCCTCTTGGGATTCCGATATTCTTTTTTTACTTCCTCTAATTCTCTTTTCATGAACTTAAAAAACTTATCCTCTACAAGATTTAAAACAAATCTAAAGTAGTTTTTGCTGTTAAACCAGCCTTAATTGTTTTAATTTAAGGATTATAGTCATCTTCGTTACTACTTTCATCGCGTTACTTCTCCTTTATTTCCCTAAGCTAAGGAAAAGAAATCAACTTAATATTGCTAGGATCGACTAGGGGCTAACTCGAAAACCTACCGGTTTATTTAGTTCCTAGGCTCAAACATTTAATTAATTAAAATCGTACTTATGTTTATTTTATTCTGTTTATTGTTTGTTTCTTACTTTAAATTGTAGATTAACTATGAACTGAGCAAATAAAATTCAAGTCTATTCTACATGTCTCATGTATCTCGAAGCCTGCATTTTTGTTTCAAGTCAATAAACTCCATAACAGGCTAATATGCTTTTGTAAGCACACTTCATTCTTCAGTAATAACAAAATCCTCAGTTTCTGATTTATCACCTCAGTCCGCTTCTAAGCCACTGATGGATTCTGGACGTGCCAGCACCAGCCCTCTGCGTTCTTTGAGGGTATTTGTCATGACGTGCCCCACTTATTCAAATTTTCTATCAGTGCGACTATTGAGCAAGCTTGTTCCGTTTGATTTCTGGCTTGCCTTGATGGGCCATGTTTATCGCATCATTAGGCTGTGTAGTGGTTTATCCGGGTTCAGATATAATTGACTCTTGAATTTGCCGTCGAGTAGAGTTTCATTTTCCGTTGGTGGTTGTTATAGCAAGTCTCAGTTAGTTATCAGAACTGAGCTTCAGTGCAGCGTGTACTTGTCTTCTGAGCCAGCTGAAGTCGTTAAAGGTCCCTTCCACCATCTGCACTTTTCACGTATGTTCGATCTACATCATTCTGTGAACTGTTCGTATATAACTTCCGAGTTTTATCGCAGTTCATGGATTTCAATTATCTTGCGGTCGATTATGTTGATACTACCACTCAAGACCGCTTTGTAATATCATTCTTATCGTTATCTGAATCGTTATCGTTATCGTTTTCGTTTCATTACCATTATCAGAAGGAGCGCATGACTAGAAGCCTCCCTATGCAGTATATCCTTGAGTCAACCTTTGCGCGTATCTCTATTCCTAGAACTATAACCATTCAGCAGGATCACAGTTCTATCAATTTGCCTCAATTTGCACAGTTTGCATACTTTGTTTTTGCTTTTTTTGTCTTCGTTTGGCAATAACTTTATTCTGATTGGCCATGCATCCTAAACAGTGCGTGCAGAGCCAAAGAAAACTCGTGGCGTTGTGAAAATAGAAAGATTCATAGGGCTTGTTTGGGAGAGGCAAGCTTCTACTCACGGGCTCCTGTTATCACCATGCATGGATCTGCGCACATAACACTAAATCGAGTATATATCATTATCATGTTTCAGTACCAAATGAACAGTTCAGTTCATGCCCCTGTCTGCGATGTCATGATGAACTCAGGTGATACTTGAATTCGCTGGTTCCGGCAAAAGAGTAAAATCAGAGCTCGCCTGAAATCTGACATCCTAGTTGCGTACAAAATGGGATTAACAAGGGAGTTTGCATAATATAAGAAAAGGCAAATACTAGCCACTTGATAACGTTGAAGCAAAGAATAGGAAGAAAACATATCAGTGGACAATAAGAGAAGAGAGGTTGTGATATGTGGCAGCCACATCAGTAAAGATACAACGGTCACAATAAACAATGTCTTCGTCAGTTTTCTTTCTCTATTGACTGATCGGTGGTGACGAGAATGTCTTCCGCAAAACATTTTGACTGCAATGAATGAGTAAGAAAGACAGATAACAAAAAGACAAATTAAACTGAATGAATTCCATGCATAAATTTTGTTAACGTGGTTATGGAGGAAAACGAAGGAAGTCGATAGCAATGCAGCTGTAATCCAACTAGCGGCAATAACCACTGCATAGAAGCGCTTTGTAATAACACGATGCCTGAATGGCCGAAACGTTGCGTGCATCCTTTCTACGGAAATCGCAGTAAGATCTGCAAGAGAAGCAATAGGAAATAAAACCCACAAAGGAAAATATATTCTATGCCATATTCGGCTACGACCGTAAGGTTCGGCCTCCTTCCACAAGTGGCACATTGACCCCAAATTTATGGAACTTATGGAACACGAGAAACCACCAACTAATGCATCTGCAACCGCCAGAGAGATGACCAAGTACATACTGCGCTTATGAAGATTACGATTTTTAACAAAAGTGATGATGAGAATAAAATTGAGCGTTACTATGAGAAAACACTCAGTAAACAACACGCTTAACATCGTAATGCACAGAGATGGAGGAAACGCCATCTGGAAAGTTCTTCTCAATAATTTCCGCCTGGTAAAAGTTAATATTTCTCAGGTCGTTATCTGTGAAAAAATAGAAAACAGGGCGGGAATTTAATTAAATACTGCTATCTCAGTTTTCTTAATATTAGAGGGACTGTTTTGTTTGTCTCCCGGGTGGGATTCAGAAATTCCAGAAAGAGGGGGCCGAAGAAATTGCGTTTCGCTCTTTATATGGATTCCGGCCAAATTCACTTCTTCCACTCTTAGCACAAAATGAACTAGCTGGGAATTTCTATCATTTTATATTATCATTTAATTTGAAATGTTTCGTTCAGATAATTAAAGTAGAGTGCATACCCTAGAACAAGTTTGAAAGCTAAGTATATGTTTCCACTTTCAATAAAAAAAAGTTCCTTTCTATATTAATTAAACTTTTTTTCACAAAGCAATTAACCAGCACACAGATCTTCTTCGCTTTATGTTTGGTTATCATTTCATCGTCTTATCTTGAACTACATCACATATAGACTACGAGCACTTCCTCTTTCGTCGCTTACTTCATTTGGTCGACAGGCACGAGAGCAAATGGTGGCTATTTTCTCGGCGGGTGAAACAAAAGCCGAAAAATGCGTCTGCTCTCGCAGGCTATCTGCTTGCGCTCCAGGGACTGCTAGTAGTCTATGAATTACATAACGTACGTAAATTGCAATTTAAAAAGCTAAGGAAACGGTTCAATTTGGTCACCTCACGCGTCGATCGTGGTTTAGAGATCGACAAAAGAAAATTGTACCAAATATGAAACTAATAACACACGGAGTGTTCAGATTTTAATTATTTTTGCGCAATAAAACAATGGTTTTTCGGCGTTCTCGACAGCGTCGTGGTTGCGTAAAATCTACAACATTACATCTTACAAACAACATGATGTATTCCTCCCAAAATATTTTTTCCCCTTCTAAAACCTCCCCCGAAGCATATTCCTGAACATATTATATTCCAGAACCCTTTAATTTCAAGGTGGGAAACGATGCATTACTTTCCTTCAAAACTGAGAGGGGATAGATTCCGCGAAAATGAAACAAATGTAAAAGTCAATATTCGTGAATATTCGAGATTTAACAAATTCTCTCTGGTCAGGTGCTTGAGGTCGCCAGTCATCTTCTTCTTCGAGTTCTCCTCTCCACCATAGTTACTATTAATAAAGTTTTTTTTTAATCGATATCAACTTTTACTTAGCCCTACCGCCAAAAACCAACCTGCCACAACTTTTCAGGCAGTTGTAAAACTAAAAATTAATTGCTTTTTATAGCACATTATTTTAAAAGAACAACTAAAACCCTAAAAATCGTAAAGATACTTTAAAGCTTTATACTATACTGTCACGCTTGAAGTTGCCAATCTTTTAAATGCATGAGGAAAATTAAAAGATTCATGCTTATGTACGTAGGATATGATTTCATATCAAAAATGTGAAAAAGTAAACCGTGATTTACGATATGGTTCATGAAGAATCTAAGTTTTAAACTTAAAACTCTTAACAAAGCCGACTTATAAAACTTACTTCTATTGGAAAAACAGTATTGCTTTTCAAATCTTGCTCGCAGTACATGAAGTCTCTATCGATCGAAAAGAAAATTCCATTTACAGCTGTATTGACTCTCAAACATGGATTCAGCTGTAATGTTAAAAAGTCTTACTCACTGGAAATGACACCTTTTTTTCGTTGGATTGATCGACCATTCCTTACGATGCTTGACAAAGGACTCATCTGCCAGTAGGCAATAGCTGGTTAAAGCCAAATCACACCTGGCAAAACTAAGATCTTCAAATTCTATTTAATTTGTTTTTCTTCTGACAGACAATGGTGAATCGGGGACATTACGGAAAAAACCCGAGTGCTCCGGCTACAAGAGCCGAACGTACGATCTTCCGATTTCTTGCTCCAATGCATGCTCTATAGCCACTGAGCTAGCATATAACATCTCTTTCAGTACAATCGCAAAAATGTTCAATTTGGACATTTTAGCTCCAGTAAGTGTGGAGTAATATAGCTCCCACGAGTCTCGAAACGGAGAATCCGAACTAATGATCGGAAGGGTTCTATTCCTTCAAAGAAGCAATCGGTTTCACGCTCCGAGTATTCCCGAGTCGTCATGGCAAAATAAATAGAGGATATTACACGGTGGTCAGAAGATATGAATTTTATGTTCGAGTGGCAAGAACAATCATCTCACGAGTGAGCGAAGCGAACGAGTGAGATATTGTTCTTGCCACGAGAACATAAAATCCATATCTTCGAGCCAACGTGTAATGTTCTTTTCATTATATGGAGACTAAATATTGAATATTTCCGATTTTACTGTGTTTCAAAGTAGTCAAGTTTTACAAATACGCCTGGCTTTATAAAAAAAGGCGGGAATCGTGACGTCATTGAACGATACGACACTCACAAATTAAGGTGACGTACGGAAAATACGCCACTCGGGTCCCGGATGAAGTGGCGCATGGAATCTACGAGTGGTTTAGTTCCCAGTAAAACACTCTCCTCCATATAATAAATCTCTTCATTTCAATCCGCGGGGCTAACATTTAATATTTATTTCAGTACAAATAGTATTATTGATTGCAAGCAAAGCCGAATCGTGAATTTGAGAAGCCAGTTCGCTTGTGTTGAATAAATGCTTATTAATATGCAAATTATTAGTTTATCCACTACGAGCAAAGTTTTTGTTGTGGTGAGCGTTCAAAATCCACGATCCTAACTCATGCATTTTTTACAAAAGCAGTTAGTGAGTCGTGGTTTTGTACTGAAACCATTTCTTTGACAATCGCACTATGCTGCTTTGCGCATGCGTGAATCAACAACACTCTAACTTTCTCTTACCATCTCAGTCTTACCTAATTAGACTCAATAGTCTCGTTTGCATGGCAGTAAAGGTTATTTTATTGACGAATTATACATGGCAAATTAATTAGTTTCCTGGTACTATTTACTGATTCCCAACATAAGGACAAACTGAAAGCACTAAGAATAAACGATTGGGGGATTATAATAGCGCCTTCATCTTTAATCATTCTCCCTGTCCTGAACACAGTTAATCATTTCCTCTGCGAAATTACGATGTCGGAAGCAAAATTTAGACAGGGAGGACAGTAAAGCCGACGTCGACGTAGGACAAGAGAGAGAAGAAAGGAGAATAAGATATTCATCAGCCGAAGCAACGCGCGTGAGGAAGATAACCAATCCTTGTAGGATCCCCGGCTGATGGACTATTCATCCAGTCCAGCATTAATGTTAGTTAAGATTCTGCTCGGCTAACCTGTAGAGTGTATGTTTTGCTAACCTACGATCAGGCGTACTTTTCTTTAGACAGAGCGGAAAAGGTACCGCTCTGTCTAATAAACAAAAGTACACCTGATCGCAGGTTAATGTTTTGGCTGTAAGAAGAGCCCGTAGTGCAGGTTTACTTTGGGGCGACTGGTCGATTTCTCGCCGCGCCACAACATTTTCGCTTCTCCTAACTGGATTTTATCGGGTGTTTACGTTCATGAAGGATGCTCGGCTATCGTTGCAAGAAAGTGATGCCATTCCAGTAACAGAAACGAATTGGGTAACGTAAAGAGTGGAACAAAATAAAGATAGCTGATTAAAGAGAACGTCTACAACACTAGGTAGTCACAAATCCAAATGGTAACCCCCCGCTAACCCAAACCTCTAACTCCATTGACCAGCCGCAAGTGCATGTAGCTAATTACCATACATTGGCAGAAATTTGGGACAACATGGCGTAGACGGTTCTCGAGTTCAAAGTGGCGCCGGAGTAGCATAAGAAAATGTATGGGAAAAGAAATTTTTTCTTCAAAATAACTGTCTAAGAATGGGACATTCTTTCACTTTGTAGTTGGAAATGCAGCCTGCTTAGGGTAAAACGTCCATCGCTACGAAAAAGAAAGACTCACGAGGTATACGAGTAAACTCATAATTCTGACTCCATTTTTCCATACAAACTCAAAATCTGCTTCGACCAGGTCATACAATTCCTTTGTCCTGGGAACTTGAAACCTTAAGGAGATTCGCAACTGCTTAGTTCGAGATGACTTTTGCAGAAGTCAACCCAACTAAATCGAGTCAAACAACACCTTGGTGAAGAGGCTCTGTGATTGGTTGATTACATTTAGCGATTTCTTTTGTTAAAGCTATACCTCATGAGTGATAAACGATGTAGAAATGCAATGCCAAGAGCACCAATAAGAACAGCAAGTAAAAGAAAAGTATGACGAGAAGACGTGTCGAAACTATAAAACGTGTAATAGCTTGTTCTCACACAGTTGCTTCATTTGCCATCTAAATGTACTGGAGCGTTTTTGAACTTTAAACAGGCAATTCGTTTAGGTTGGTTTGGCTACAGTTGCTCCAAACAGTACAACAATACATAAAGAGTGGTTTGATACTTGCATTGTAGAGAAGTAATCGATATTTGGTGGGGAGATATCTCCGAGCTCTTCCTAAAATTGCAATTCTTTGAAGCAGTTTCCGGCGCAGTATGTCAATATGTTCGTTCCAGGTGAGATGACTATCGATGTGTACTACTAAGACACCTTCTGACTCAACTGTAGAGAGTTGCATGCGGCATGCCGTCAACTGAAAGATCGAGAGTTTGTTTTGGTGAATTTGCAATTTTCTGTCTGGTCCAAATTATACTGTATTTTGTCTTTGCTGGATGCATTTTCATTTTATTTTCCTTCGCCCACTTCGATATTGCGTCAATGTCAGGTCTAATTTTCTCCTAGACGTCAGCTAAGGTAGGCGCAGATGCATAAAGGGTCGAGTCGTCGGCATAAATCCCAATGTTGTTCTTCAGTACTAAAGACAGATCGTTATGAAGAGCAGAAAAAGGGCAGGACCAAGAATACTTCCTTGCGGTACACCGGATTGAATACTGAGCGGTTCAGAGAGTTTACCGTCGACACATACCTTCTGATACCTTCTGCTAAGGTAACTTTCGAACCATTTGAGGGAGTTGCTGTTCAAGCCATAAATCTGAAGTTTCTTCAGCAGCAGTTTATGGTCTACAACGTCAAAGGCTTTGCGTAAATCGATCATAATAACACCTGTAAAAAGGCCTTTATTCATTGCCTCCAGCCATTCATCTGTAATTTTTACAAGGATGGTTTCGCAGGAGTGCGGGTTAGCTCTAAAGGCCGATTGACATTTGTACAGTAAATTGTGAGTAGTAAGAAAAGCATTGAAGTGATTGAAAAACATGTTTCTCGAGAAGCTTTGAAATGACGGGGAGGACCGATATTGGTCTGTAATTGTCAACACCGTTTTTACTCCCCTGTTTGTAAATCGGAGTGACACGAGCCAGTTTGAGATGAGCAGGGCAGATACTGTTAATTATGCTGCAGTTTATTACTTGGAGCAATTGCAGGAGCGATTAATTTTAACAACAAGGGGCTGATTCCATCAAGTCCGGTTGCAACATTTGATGGGAGAGATTTGATGATCTCTAAAACTTCGCGATCTGAAATTGTGGGTATGATGAAATCTGCACAGTTGTCAGCTTTGTTACGTCTTACGAAATCCACCAAACTAGTTAGATCGGGTTTTTTCAATGATGTTATCAGCATTAGAGATGAAATGCTCGTTGAATACGTTGGATATTTCTTCCGGGGTAGTATAGCTGGTTCCGTCTTTGGTTACAGAGTTTATTCGACTCAACTGTCTCACACTAGTAGGGAAAATACTCTTTAAGGTCTTCCATAGGATTCTGGAGTTCAATTTGCTGTTGTCTATTTCATTGATAACCGCTTCTTTTTTGGCTTTTTCAATAAGTCGAACTACTTTGTTTCTAGCAGCATTAAAAGACACTTTTTGGATTCGACCTTTTTCCACTTCTTTCTTGAGCCGATCGCGCTCTTTGATAGCTCTGAGAATTTGATCTGAAAGCCATGATGGTATCAAATGTAGCAAGCGTAACAATCGTGGCAAATGTACACGTCGCAGGAGGCATAGAAAGAGTAGTAGCAAGCGTAACAAGTGTAGCAAGTCCAAATCAAGCGTAAGAAATGTAGCGAGCATATCAAATGTAGTGTAGCAAGTGTCGCAAATGCAGCAGGTAGCATGCAAGTGTAGACGTCGTAGCAAGAATAGCAAGAGTAGTAGCAAGCGTAGAAAGTGTAGCAAATCAAGCGTAGCAAATGTAGCCAGCATATCAAGTGTAGTGTAGCGAGTGTAGCAAATGTAGCAAGCGTGGCAATCGCAGACGTCGTAGCAAGTGTAGTAAATCAAGCGTAGTTGTTGTGTTCTGTCGTTTCATCGATTGTGTTTCATTGGCCCTGAAAAGCCCCTTTGGGGAGTGGTCAATTAAGTATGTATTGTATTGTTTTGTATTGTTAGTAACGACTGCAAGTCAGATCAACGATTCATCTTATTTTTTTTGAACAGCCAATGCATCAAAGGACCACCACAGCAATACCAGCACGAACGGCGTCTTTTGCTGCTCAACGTATACATTCGTTTATAAATTCACTTTGTTGATACATTACCGAATGCAATATGACGGTATATTCATGTCATTAATGTCTCAACTATGTTGCGTTATTCTTGATAAACTCAGCAATGAGAAAGGCAATTAAAAACTTGTCAAACTGCTGCATGTATTTGGAAGGGGCATCTTTTTAGCCCCTATATTTCAACAGAATTAATTTCCCTCCCCCATGTAATCCATGTGGGCATTAGCCCTACTAATGGAAGTGAGCCCACATGTTATTGTATTTCCGCACAGTGGCAGAGGAATAAAACTCTGAAAAGGTCAGAAGAAAGTACTTAAGTTTAAACGGCGATGAAATGGTCCGTCAGTTTCGAGCTTAGGCAAACATTTCTAGTTTGTGCACTACACAGGAACAGGCGTAGCTCACTCGGTTAGTGTGCGGCTTTCAGAGCAAGAGCTTCCCGGCAGTTCCGTCCCCGGTGACTATAACGTAGATAGATAGATAGATAGATAGATAGATAGATAGATAGATAGATAGATAGATAGATAGATAGATAGATAGATAGATCGATAGATTAAGAAGTAAAGTCATTGATAGATCGATAGATTAAGAAGTAAAATCATTGCAGACCAAGGGCCGGCTGAAAAGTGACTTACTTTACAATGAAACTAAAAATTCTCTATAAATATATGATAACTACTATAAAAACTGTAAAATATAACATACAATAGAATACAAAAGGAGAAGTATCAACACCAAAATACTAATAATTAAGATAGATTACTACTAATAATTAAAATTGTTCGCCATAATAGAAGTGTTTTTAAACCTATTTGTCTTACAAATCGGTAGTTTGAAGTATCTCTGGCTACGGGTGCAGCAGATCATGGAGCTTGTGGCTTTGGTCCCTTACAATTTGGTCAAATAGAGCATTACTCAAGGCTTTCCTCCTCTCGTACAGTGACGTAATGTCTAGAGCT
>OX421447.1:15159289-15176789 GCA_949126865.1 Montipora capitata
ACCCCCTCAAAGCTGAAAAGAATTCTGTAAACCGCAATACAATTTATTTTCCCAATTAACAATGACTTTTAGCGGAACGTTGTCGAACTGAATCACGTGTTGACTTGATCTTTCAAGGCTGTTGAAAATCTATGTCCTGCTACGTGCAAAATAACCGGTACCTTTAGCGTACCAGAACTTGAGTGACTTTCTGATATATAGTACGTTTCATGATGAGCGTAATATTTAATTATTAAGCTTACGGCCTACACGGTTGCCTTTATTTGGTCTTCGTGAAATACTGAATGATCCATTCACTTTAAATTAACGAGAGCGAAATACAGTCCGAAGCCTTAATTATGTGATGGGAGGATTAATAGACAAGCGTAAAGCGTATATGGTGCACAAAACTAAACAAAGAGGTTTTGTCAAAACAATTTTTTTCTAAGCAGATTTATCACATTGCTTAGAGCTAAGCTCATCAGTTTGTGGGGGTAGTATCTAAAGAAACTGTGGATTCGCTCTGACGAAGGGCTAACGCTCGAAACGTCAGCTTTTAGAATCTCTGTACGGTGGCCAATTTACATTATCAACTCCGTTGATAAAACCAAATTTTCATCAGTTTGTGGTTGTACGTTTCTTTATTGTGCATGTTCTGTTGTATATTTCACTGGTATGTTTTGAACACTTTGAATTAAGATTACTGATGTACGACTTGGGAAACTGAAACGTTTGCATAGCTACAGAATGACTTGGCAAATTATGATGTAATCAGAACAAGTGCACTGTCTTGTTTCATTTGTCTCGTGATTTCCATTTACCTAACATCACCTCCCGTGTATTCTGCATCTGATGTACATGTGCGTGAATTTGCAAGTCCATTCAGGGCCATAAAGGTCATTCAGTGTCACTGCTGTAGATTGCACTGGGATCAAGAGAAGAATATCTATTAAAACCTGTTTCTAAAGAGGGTGTATTTACTCCAGATCACAGTTTTTGCTTGTAGGCTTGCCAGGAATACAGAGTAAATCACAACATTTTATTTTTGCCAATCGAAGCCAAAGAAGCCATGTAAAATTTGATGAATGAAAGGGTTAATGATAATTGTTTTTGAGCATAATCATACCCTAAGGGTGCATTTTTTTTTGGGAGAATCCATAAACGGATTTGTGATCTCAGATCAATGGATTCTTCAGGATAAGAAAAATGCAAAATCTGAAAAGGACAACGCAAACAAACTAAAATCAGAGTTGTGTGCAGTTTCATAAAAAAAATAGCAGTTAACTGGTTTGTTTTGGAGAAATTCTTTAATGAAAAAAATACCTTGGCACTCAATAAAAAGAAATGACAAAAAAAAGAGCATGCTTTCTAAAAGGTACCAGTCAATTACAGAGGGTATTTTTGGAGTTTACATTTTAGCAGTAGGAAAGATGCTAACAATGTTATTGCTGTCAAGAAACTTTTTTGTGATATTTATGGTGTAAAATTTTTAGGAAACTAACTATTTTCGACCTATTCACGTCTTCGATCGTACAGTAAAAGTGAGAAAAACATTTGGGCTAAACTGTCATGTACTGTACATTTGTAGCTGTTGTGTATCATTTTTGCATGGAAAACCGCTTGTCAAAAATACTTTTTTCAAATCCTTTCCCAAAAAAATGCTGAATTGGTGAATCTCAAAAATCTGGATTTACTGGTAGATATGATCCAGAGCATCCTCTTCGAGTGTGAATACTTTGGATTCATGATCCGTTTTTGGATTTCGCCAAAAAAGTTTTTTTATCCAAAAAAAAAAAAAAGCACCCTAAGTGACTTTTTTTTGGTCTGTCTGTTGTTCAACATGTGTTGTATATGCTTTGGATCAAATTTTTATGTTTAGGCAAAGTTTTTTTTTTACTCCCACGGATTCCCATTGAGGACTAAAATCGTCTGGCGTTAGACAGAGTAAAATACTAAGTATGGCTGGTTCTGGCTTATGTACTTGTGAGTCAAAGGGTGAAAACCAAGCCACTGCAACAGTTTTTCCTGGGATATTTGGGGGTCTTCAGGAAGGTTTACAGGGACATTGCCATGGTGCTTTTTCACTTGAGTTCTCCTTTTCCATGATTGAAACCAGTTCAATTTTGCCTTTTCTCTTTCTAATAATTCATTATCATAATCTGAAACAAGGGAAAAATTATAATTGAACAAGTGGAAAGTTTTGTTACTTGTCTTTTGTCTCCCATGAGGTTATGACATACATATTATTTTCTTTAATCTCATTCAGGAAGCATATAAAAAAATAAGGGATGCATTTAAAAGTGGAAAGACAAGAGATGTGGAGTTCAGGCGACGTCAACTTCGCAAACTACTAATGCTCATGGAAGAAAATGAAGATGAGATTTGTGAAGCTCTTGCCAAAGATATGCGCAAGGTTTGTGCAGTGCCTTTCAATTAATGTATTTTAAAGCAGAGTAAAAGCAAGAATATGTGCCAAGCCAACAAGGGGCCATAGATTATATATTGGTTAATTTCTAAATGTAGATCTGCAGTTTGAAGCACTGAAATATCATAATGAATCTTGAAAATAGCATCTTGCAGTGCACATTGAGAGCCACAAACCTGTTATTGCTCCTAAGGTTATTATACATTTCTAACTCAGATTAGAAACAGTTCATAATGTCTTAAGATTTACCAGCATGCCATATGTACATAATGATAGAGATGCTGTACTTGTGTTTTTCTTTAAGCCAAGAATGGAAGCCCTTATTGCAGAGTACTTGCTTGTAAAGAATGATATAGCAGATGGTAAGAGTTCTTTTTTCTCTTCTTTTTCTGGAGGGGTGTAAAATGAAAATGTTTTAATTTCATGTATATAAAAGTTCGATGATTTTTCATTTACATTTGTAATTTGTAATTGCCAAGAATTTGCATGCACAGCTAAAAAAATTTATACTTACTTGTACGTCATGATTATCACAAATACTAGTACATTGCATAATAATTTACCAGTGGTTTATGAAGGATCAATAATAATAATGATAATAATTATTAAGAGTTAATTTATAATTAAGTTATTATTAAGAACTAATAAAATAAATGATTCAGAAAATTAATAACTAATACAATAATTTAAAATCATTTGAAAAATCTGCTAGGAAATTCTTTTCACCCATGTGCAATTGAGTTTTTTTACCTCAGTGATTTTATCAATGAATTCACGAGTATGATAAAATAAGCTTGAATGAAATGCAGTTGAACTTTGCTTTTGAATAGGAAACCGATCTGCCACACAGCAGTTGTGGAACCTAGACTACGAGTAGTCCCCTTGTGCAGCTTAGTTTGTGGAGCATGAGGCAAAATTTACATTGTAGACTACAGGAAATCTGAACTTAAGGGAAGAGCATTCATGCAAAAGAGGAACTGGTTGTATTAAAAATTTTGAGCCTGTGTCAATAGCAAAGAAGTGGAGAGCTCATGAACTGAGGAGCATCCAAGATATTTTTGATATCTAATTCCTTAACTTGGCTTATAATTTTGTCTTTCAGCACTGAATCACTTGTCAGAATGGGTTGCACCAGAGAATCCAGAAGTTGCTATTATCAACAAAATGGATGCAGTTTTTGCAATTCATGAGCCTCTGGGTTTGGCCTTGATTATTGGAGCATGGAATTACCCAATACAGCTCACTATCATGCCTCTCACTGGGGCAATAGCTGCTGGTAGGTTCAAATGGTTTCCCTCTCTAATCATTTCAATTCTCTGTAAGGCAGAAACCTTTTCTAAAGTGTGATTTTGACAGTACAGTTTTCAATAAATATGACTTAAAAACTTTCATAGCATTCAACCATTTACAGGCACTCTTGTGTATACACACTTATTTGACAGAAGCAAAAACAAAATTATTTTATTTACATGTATACATGCCTCTAATTGCTGTTTACAATTTTGTCCATCCAAGTGTAGTGAAACTAATCAAGTTGAATGGAACAGTGGTACAAAACTAAAGTGCTCGACTTTCAGGAAAAAACCTAGTGGCCAAGTCCTAAGTTTTCAGATTTGGTTGCAAGTTCAAGTATTTTAGTTGCCAAAAAGGTTTGGTCCTTCAGGCCAAGATTTCAACGAAAGATAAAATGCAAGTGAGGCAATACCAAAAGAACCTTTACCTTGCCTCTTCGCAGTTCAGTAAATATCCACCACTAGCCACCTCCATTTCAGTGAATAGTTGTTAATTATATACATGTCAGAGCTGTTTACATATTTAAAGTTGTAAATACCTTTTTTGTATTCAAAATCCATTATATACACTTTCCAAATAAAATCAAGAGCTTTTTACCAAGATTCTGGATCGATTGAGGCTACGTAATCACTGCTTTCAAAGGCTACGTAAAGTGTGAAGTGTAGTCGATTCTGCTATTGGACATTCATTGCACTCATTGGATGGATAAAAAATGAAATAATAATAATAATAATAATAATAATAATAATAATAATAATAATAATAATAATAATAATAATAATAATATCATCATGGGTGACAAATTACTCCTTAATTTAGGCGCGAAATTTCAGCGTTGTTATAATTTCACATGTGAAATTACAAAATTGCCATGGTAACATCCCTTGTATTTCGATCAGAGCCAAGATGGCGTCTAGATTTAAGACAGTGACCATTGAAGAAGTTACGAAATTAAAAGAAGCGGCAGAAAATTTAAATACGTGAAAGAGCACAATTAACTGGGTGAGAGTTTGAGAAGTGGTGTGACGAAAATAGCCTTGAGAAAAACCTGGAGATGATTCTTCCCAAGCAGTTGGATAAAGTACTCGAGCGATTTTACAATTACGGTTGTGAGCGTAATTTGTCACCCACGACATTAAAAGGTAATCAAATGGTTTTCTCGTGAAATTAGGAAATAATTTCACTTGCGTTTTGTCAAAATTCTGATAATTTCCAGATAATTATCAGAATTTTGACAAAACGCGCGTGAAATTATTTCCTAATTTCAGTCGTCGCCATTTGATTACACATACTAATAGTGATAATAATAATAATAATAATAATAATAATAATAATAATAATAATAATAATAATAATAATAATAATAATAATAATAATAATAATGTCTTAGATGTGTTTCACCTGACAATTTGGCGTAAAATAGTGAATAATATTATCAGCTAGTCACATGCAAAAATGATACATGTAAGCAATTAAGTCCTCTAATAATAATTATTGCCCTTTAGGGGGAAACCTTGGAGTTATCTCAGTGCTAAGAGAGATACATATATCAGTTTTATTTTCTCTGCTAAAATAGTGTAATGCTTAAAATACATGTACATGTACATGTAGAAAAGAAATAAGTTTTAGGTAATCACCAATAGAGTTAGTGAGTGAAAAATGCACAATTAATTTATTGTGGAAAACTTAAGTAAGGAGTATTTGACCAGTGCAATCATTAATTTTCAGATCAAATCAAGTTACCTGTTAAAGGTGAATTTATGAATTTAAGGAAGTACTTGTAAAATAATAATCATTGTTTTTTTTTTTTCAAACAGGCAACTGTACAATCATCAAACCATCTGAAATTTCTGGGGCTTCAGCAGAACTGTTAGAAAAACTGATTCCACAGTATCTTGATGAGGTGATTATCTGATTTTAATATTTGTTTCTTTTTGAAATAATTAAAAAAAAAAAGGAAAAGAGAATGGTGCTTAAGGAAAGGCTACATGAACAGTAATGTGAATTACTGTGAGGTTAAAATACAATGAGAAAGTAAATAGTTACTACTTCAAACTTAAGGCTATCTCAGCCAATTCATTATAATTTATAAGGCCACTTTTTTGCCAGTCAGCATCTTCGTTGCCTTTGACTTCACTCCTACGTGTGTAGCTCGATCTTCAAGGCAAGCCTGGTTGACATCAAAAACCCCAATGTTTTCAAGAGCTAGCACTGGAAAACTTTTCAACTCAGCTTGTTTTTTCTTGGATTCCCATCTCATGATTATTGCTTGTACACTGTACAATGTATGTTTTGCCAGAGATAAAAATAGGTACACAAAACCTACATTGTTAATGCGATTATTGGACTGAACTGGTAATTTCTTTTATGAGAGAATGAAAACTGGTGTTTTATAAAATGAGAATACTGTAGCACTGTTCATAGGAGGATACAATGTGTGGCTTAGTAAGTTGTGTGTTAGTGGGCAAGTTGGCTTTATGGAAGACCAGTGTTTTTGTTGTTGAAGCGCCAGGCTAAAAGGATGTTCCATAGGACAATTGCATGCTATTAATAAAACTAATTAATTATGTTTCCATTTATTTGTGCAATGGCACAATACTGTGGCTTGCTGTTTTAAATGTTAGTCATTTCTGTTTTGGCAATAGGACAGAGCACTGTTCATAACTGTGGGATGTTAGAGAACCTACCCATTATTCGCAAAGATTAAGGCACAGGCTTTCCCGTGTTGTAACTAGTCTGCTATGTGTTTTGCTGGGTTGGCATGGTATGTCAAAAATGGTAATGGTGTATGAGGGCACCTATTAGCAGAAACAGCCATACGTCGAAGGAATTTTGCCGAGTGTTGGAACATGTAGATGTAAATGCAATGCTGCTAATGATTCAGTGGACCATACAATGTAGTTGCTCATCAGCTCATAATGAATGATTCAGTGACTGACATTGTTTGGGAAGTGTTAGTGGATACTGATTTTTGTTGGCCAATAACCTTTATCTGTTGGTTCAGTTTGTGACATCACTACAATGCCAAAATGTAGGTTTCACTTTCTTCCAGCTAAAGCCATCGGTTCTTTCATTTCTGTAGTATTATGCCGACCATTAGTACATTGTGTAGATTTCACTTTCTTTAAGCATCAAGTTGAAATTTTTGAGAAAAAATGAAATGAAGCTTCTCTCACAGATCCATAGTTCAACTTAGGCGTTCTCTAAAATCTGGGCTTGGTAGGTTGGCCTCTGAAGAACTAAAGAAGAACTAAATTCTCCAAAGAGCTTTCCTTAAGCTTTGAAAAGCTTCCTTTGAGCTCTGGAGAGCTTTCTCTAAAATTTAAAGGGCTTTCTTTGCTCCTGAAAGAATTCATTGATATCAATAGTGGTGGTCACAAAGACAAAGTCAAAATATATAATTATTATTATGTTTCCTTACCACTACTGGGAAATGGCCAACAATTTGGCTCATTTTTGTGTAAGAGCTTTCTTTGAGCTTAGAAAAGCTTTCTCTGAGCTTCAAAGAAGTCTTTGATCTCCAAAGAGCTTTCTTTTTGTTTGAAAGAATTCTCCATTAACATAACAATAATTACGTTCCAGCGACCTACTCAAACTCACAATAATAATACGTTTTCTAACAAGTTGGTCCAGAGAAACACTCTGAGTGTATGTTTTAAAAGCTATTTTGTATTTTACAAGCTAAATTAGATAACTTCGTCACCAAATCATGTAAAGCTAGGAAATATCATTTACAAGTAAACAAGCACGCAATAAGCAAAGCATGCCAATCATGTTATTGGGTGCAACGAAGGAGTACGACAAACATATAAAATAACATTCGGTGGAAAGTCACAACACCTTGGCAAATCCCAAGAGGTGCGAACACTTTCCATTGTTACATTTTTTCCATCTCTCTGCCTGGTGTTTCATGTGCCTGGGCATTAAACACAAAAATGGGCAGCTAAGATTCCGATCATTTAGTGCACAATGATGATGATGTTGGAGATTCAAAACCAGGCTAACATCAGCACCATCAGGGAGCAAACCTTCCGTCAGCGCTGGAAATTCATCGGCCATGTTCTCAGAATGGATCCAAATAAACATCCCATGACAGCATTACGTGGGCCCCAAGGGAAGAAGAAGTCGGAGCAGACTGAAAGAGATGTGGCGGAGAACCACAGAAAAAGAAAGAACAGCATTGGGTTTTGTCTCATGGAGCGAGGCAACAGTGGCTGCGCGTGACCGCGTGACATGGCAAAGGAGAGTGTCTGGCCTATAGCCACTTAGGGTTTTGGTCAAAATTGAAATCGCATCGATGATGATGATGACGACAACAATGACCCCCCTGCACCTTGACATGCATTTTGCCTGGACTCTTCTCAATCATTACGTTTAGCGTCCATTCATATTATATTTATATTAAATGGTTAATGTAATCCACAATTCCCCTTGTAGGAATGTGTTGCAGTTATAAATGGTGGAAAGGAGGAAACACAGTGTTTGCTCAACAATTATAAATTTGACAAAATATTTTATACTGGTGGATGTGCTGTCGGCAAACTGGTCATGCAAGCAGCAGCAAAGAACCTGACAAGAGTGACACTTGAGCTGGGAGGCAAAAGGTAGAAATTGCATGTGTAACTAGTTTCTGTTGATAGCCAAAGCATTGTGGAGTTGTGGGAGGTCTTGTGTTAAATTATGTCATTGCTCTGGACCATTTTCTCTGTGGAATTACTAAATTCTTTCCCTCCTAAGGGAGACAGTTATGAATAATTTACTCTGTCTAATGCCAGACAATTTTACTTCTCAATGGGTGCCTTCTTGGGAGGTGATTTTAACAGTTAAAATTCACACCTTGAATTTATAAGTAGCTTAATCTCTTGTATGGGAGAAAACTTAAAGGACGGTGCCTACTAATTCAAAGATATTTTTGCTCTGGTTTACGATTATGCAGGAACTGTAGATCTTAACAAGAGTTATTGAAATCCAAAAAGAAAATAATTATTGGGGGTAACCGCGCATTTTTGAAAGATAATAATTATTCATGAATAATATTTATAAAGAGCTTTAAAATACAGAGCAATGTATGGCGTTCTTTCTCAAATTGAAGGTAAATTATCTCTCATAAATGCATGGCTACCCCCAATTTTCTTTTTGGATATCAAGACTATTTACTGATATCTCCTTTCTTTGGATAGTTTTAAACTGCACAAAAATGTCCCTGTCTTAGTAAGCATCACTGATAGGAAACCCGAGTAACTCAAGATGCGCAGAACGGATGTGCAATAGCAATAGTAGGCACTGTCCTTAATAGCTGTTATTACAGTTGAGCCCACATTTCAGTGGTGTTCCTTTCAGAGTGAGCGGAGGCGAATCTTTTGGGTCAACGTTCGATAAGACACAGAGAAGAGTAAGAGATTTAGTGCTTGAAATTTGAAAAAAAGAAAGAGTTCAGTGCTTTCAATAACTTTTGAAGTAGATACCTGGTCTAATCAATGTAAGTGGTGGTCACTCTTGTCTTTTACAAAAGTTTAAGTGAAAATCAAGGCAGAGTAGCTGGCGGTGAGAGGAAAATTTCTGACAGATGGCAGTATACCGCTGGTGACTGGCTTCTAATGAAACCCCTGGAGTTCCTACATGTATCTAGAATTTACACTTTTCTCAGAAGAAGAGAAAGTACTGTTTGTTTTTTGCACCTTTGGGGTTGTTACTTCGATTAACACATCTATATGCTATACAGTACCTGTCCTACTTTCCATGATAAAAGTACATGTAAGCCATACAAATCTCAAGTTACTCGAAAAAAAGTGCACGAAACAGTCGAGAATCGAGAAATCACACAGTCCTTCAATTTCTTGTTTTGACTAAAAAACCTCGTTTTCGTGCCTTTCTGAAACTAACAGTCCACTGAGACTTGGGCTCAACTCTTACATCAGCTATCAGGGTTTGTGCTACTCCTTAAAGTCCTTGAAAAGCCCTGGAATTTAATTGTGGACTTCAAGGGCACTTGAAAAGCCTTTGAAAAAAGGGATTTGGTGAGAAACTGCTTGAAAACTCTTTGAAATTTTGCTTGGGTTAAAATTGTTGAGATTGCATCATGCTATTAAAAGTTGAAGAGACATAACATGTAAATTTTTGCAAAACTTTATCCCAAATTTGACGTGCACGTATTACTCAGAGGATTTGGACGTTAATTATTGCTTTTCAGCAATTTAAGAAAACAATGAAACGTGATGTATGGCATAGAAATCTTCTTACAAACACTACTTGAAAACTCAATTTCTAGTTCTTGAAAACTCCTTGAATACCCTTGGAATTTTATAAATATACAAAATCCAGGACGAACCCTGAGTTATTGAGCACAAAAAAACACCTAATACATGTAAGCCACACCATAATTGTAAGTCTAACGTGCAATACATGGATTGCACCTTTGTGTATTCATTTTTTCCAGTCCTTGCTACATTGACGAAGACAGTGATTTGGAGATAGCAGCCAAAAGAATATCTTGGGGAAAGTTTAATAATTCTGGACAAGTAAGTCATGTTGATAGCCTTGCAATTTAGGACTTTAAAAATTCTTAGGGAATAAAATCCTAGAAATTCCTTAGAATTCAAAGGAAACTAAATTATCAGAGATTTGGTAATAATAACAGGCCTTCTGATATTACGCGATGGTGCGATTTCGCACAATCGACCTCAAATCGCATCCGATCGCACAATTCACGAAAAATCGCATAATTCACAAAAGGACGCACAAAATTCATAAAATGAAACATAAATCAAGAGGTTTCTTAGAATTTCCTGCACAAATACGCCATTTTTAAGATGATTTATCTTGGAAAAAGGCTAAAAAACCTTTGTCACCTTCGATTTCGTAAACATTCGAAGTTCAAGGCTTTATTTTTCATGTCGGGGACCTGGTACGAGTCTCCTTCTATTGGTGCAACACAAACACGCCCTTATATACACACCACTGAAATGACACAGTTGCCTTCTCTTATAGAAGAGATTTGTGAAAAATAAGCGAAGTTGTAAGTTTTTCGGCAAAATGTAGTTTCTTTCGTTGAAAACTGATAAAAACTTACTCATGGATAAGTTTGTTGTGAAAACGCTCGCTTTTTCTTCGACGAAGAAGGAAATTCCCACATTCCTCCCGATCTGACAGCTCACAATCGAGCAAGAAAGTACCTCACAGGTACGCTCCACGTGGACGATGGACTGATGTTTTTCTCGTCGTGCAATATTAGGGCCTTTTATACGAGAGAAAATAAGCCGCGGCTTACTCTGGCCACGGTGTACGAAATACGCAAAAGGAACTATTAATACGAATATATATTCCCAGGTCAATATTAGCCGCGGCTTGAAAAAGACGTGAACGTAGATTTTGTACCATTTATACGGGGTGAACATTCGAGTCTTCTGTAAGCTGCGGCCAGAGAAAGCCGCGGCTTATTTTCTCTCGTATAAATGGGGGTATGGCCCTATTGTGATTGACCATCTTCGGAAGTTCGTGGTTGACGAGCACCTTGATCATTCATTTGGCATGTTAGCTGTGTCCTTTCAACTTTTCAACTTTTATTTATCCCAACTAATGTCGATCGAGATACATAATTACTGTTCCTTTGTGTTCAAAATGTCTTTAGGACAGCAAAAAAGTGTTTTTCTTAACCTGAAACCGTTTAAAACAAGCTTAAAATTGCTGAGAAAAAAATCGCATAATTTACATTATTTATCGCATAATTGGCCTTTCTAATCGCACAATCTGCCCTGAAAAAATCGCATAATTTGCATTTTTTAATCGCACCCTATCAGAAGGCCTGTAATAATATGTTGATCATATTTGTCATTAATCTATCGACTATACCAAAATAAAAGCTATACAAATGTAGACCTTTTACTGTACATGTAGGCAATGTAAAGCTGTCGCATATTAGCAATATTATGGTTCTATACGAAGCACTAATATTATAGCTGAACAAGATGCACTCATTATTATGACTTGATATGTCACTGTGGCAACAGGTAAGCCCTGTAAGAACAGCCTTTATTTTGTCATTAGTTGCTCATATCTCAAAAACGCGTATCTCAAATTGCAGTGGATCGAGAGCCACCTTAATTCTGTGATTTTTTAAAGATGGCTCTGATTCTGCAGTACATAATTTTTTGTGGTACATGTACATGTAGTGCACTGCACTACACACTGTCACTGGGTTTTAAGTGTAAGAGTGTAGGTCCGTGGTGCCAATAGGCCAGCAGCGGGTGCATAAATCACAAAAATAAACAGGTCTGTTGGAAGCGTGCTTGAATTTCAACAAGTGAGCCCCAAAATCGGCAAGAATTTGTGACGCAGAAACAATGGTCAATGTCAAGAGTTGGATGATTGTGATCTCTGTGTTGAATTTGCAGATTGCTTGTCAAACTTTATAACACTTGAAAGAAAAAGGAAAACAAACTAATAAAAAGAACAATCCAATGAATTGCCGTCGTTTTGCCACAGATGTATTACGCAAGGTGCATGTAACTTGATCACAGGCGGCCACTGGAATAGATGTCACTTTCGATTTTACGATTTACTTGTGCAACCAAAAGAGCAATAGAAAAAGTGAACGTAGCAAAAATGTCCCAAAAATGTATAACGCTGATGGTAAATTTTTATGTTTGCGGCACAAAATTTATGTTGTTTTCAAGTCGCAAATTTTGTTGCTGATGGCAAATTCTGTTATTCTCAATCGACACTTACTAAAAACTTCCTTGTGCTCTTCCTTAAAACTGTGTATCAATATTTATTTACTTTTGCATCAATAGTTGTTTTGCATAAAGCAGGCTAACCAAATCTGTACCTTCCTTAGTTCGCGTTTTTGAGCATTAAAATAGAATTTTCGGTCCAACATTTCTGGCAGCAAGTCGTATATTTTGAGGTCTCCCATCCAGATGCTACATGTAACCTCACCGGACAGGGGTTAACTTCAGACGCTCAGAGTACATTCTTAAACTTGTTATGAAAAATAAGTTGAACTTCATGTCAGTCTCGAAGCCAATACTTCTTGATTCCTATTTATTTTCTTCAGTCTTTCTGGGTTTAGTATTTTTAGTAGTAACTACATGTCTTCTCAGGGGGCTATTTACCATGGCACTATATCATGATTTACAATACCAAAACAATATCGTGTACTATATGTTAGAGCTACATATTGCATCCTGGAAAACAAAATGCAGCTCAGTTGACAGGACTTTGTCAAGTTGCTGCACTACCACACGTACCCAATGTGTTACTATTGTTTTAATTACCTAATTGTCGCTTTTTAAATTTCATTAATTATTTATTACCTGACTTTTATAGCTTGATGTCATTTCCCACCTTAGTGGTTAATGATATTTATGCATAGCTTATTGCTAAAATATCTTTTTTTTTACTTTTTAAAGTGATATGTACACTATAAAATTATGTATACTCTTCCTGTGGTTTTCCTTCCGGTTTCCCTACCACTTAATAATAAATGATTGTAATAGACTTTAATCTGGTAAGACAAGACAAGGAACAAAACAGCTTGTTACCTACTCATTACTGCTTCTGCCGAGTTAATTTTGATGATCTTTTTAAACTTTGTTTCTTTATTTATTTATTTATTTATTTTGCTTTTTGAAATTTGTTTCATCAGACATGTGTTGCACCAGATTATATTCTCTGTCACCCCAACATTCAACCGAAGTTTATCAGCCACATAAAAGAAACACTATTTGACTTCTATGGCGAGGTTAGTTAAAACCAGTTATTATTAATTAAGGGCCTAACTCACTTTGGCAACCGAAACTTGTTTCAGTACATGTAACATATATGTACGGCTTTTACTGTTAAATGAAGTGATGACGGTCATGCAACAAGTGTTGAATTTGTATGGACCTTGAAATAAACTGTGATTTGTGAAAACATCGTAATCTTTTGACTGAAATTTTGTTTGTTTTGATGCTATTTTACTGTTTTATTTGTTTATTTTTTGGGAGGGAGGAGGGGGAAGAGAGGCTTAAAATCAACAAATCGTCGTAAAGAAGAGGTTTCTTTAATATCTCCATGACCTTCGTCACTCAAGCTCACCTTCCGAAGAGAGCGTTTTTTGAGCCGTCAGTGGAAACTGGAAGTGAACATTTCGCATGCCAGAAAAAGTGGTAGTGTGAAGACCAGTTAAATTGGAAAACAGCTCACTTCTGGTTGCCGTCCGTGGCTCAAAAAGGCGATTCCCTGGTTTTGCATTGCGCTACCCTACTGCACATTATTATTTATTGCATCATTGGCGCGCGCATTAGCTCGCGCACATTGACAAAATGGCGGAGTTTCATTGACGCCAAGCTAAATCTGTCAAGGAATGGCTATTTTCTCCTGAACGAGCACAGTGACCCCCCTTTTTGATGGTGTTATGTACTCGTAATAGGTACACGGAAAACGTGTTTTAAGTGCGCGTTCGATTGACCGTATTCCAGAATAGGAATACATTAGAATAGAAGTTAGAAATCCTTCGTTTTTACGGAGATTCACGTTAAAATTATCAAACAGTTGCTAAAATGCTATCTTAAACATATCTTTATTATCCTTGTTGCTTCAAAAGCGCCAGACATACCATTTTAAATCATCACTCCACGTATCCTTATTCCGGAATAGGGTGAATCGAACGCACCCTAAGGAGAAAAAAAGTTGGATAAAACATTAGACGTATCCGACGCTACCTATCCAAGGAATCTACAGAGACACTGATTCATGCGTTTATTTCATCAAGACTGGATTATTGTCACAGTTTGTTCCGTTAAGAAACCATCGAATCATAACTTGAGATCTAATTAACAATTAGACCCGTAGCCCGCAAGGCTTACGGGTCAGTAGCCCATGAGGCGAAGCTGAATGGGCTATTGACCCGTGGCCCTTGAGGGCGAAGGGTCTAATTGTTTTAGTATCACCCAAATAGTCGGACAGAAAAGGCAATAATAAAGTTAGCAAATGCAAGTTAAAGAAATATTTATTTGGGAATAAAACGAAAGAAAGCGCCACGCTTTTCGCTACTCGAGGACTATTAGTAATAGTCCTCTAGTAGCGTAGCCAATCAAAATGCAGGAATTGCAGTAGTCCACTAGTTGGGTGATACTAATAACAGTTTGGTACTAGATCCCCCTAAAGTTAAATAATTAGCCACACTAGGTGATAGGTCTTTCAGCTTTGCTCCCCCGAAGCTTTGGAATAAACTTCCCAGTTATATTAGGACCTCTGCAAGCATCACTATTTTTAAATCGCAGCTAAAGAAGTATCTTTTTAGAGTAGCCTTTGATTTAAACTAAATACTTATTTTTAAATTTAGGGACTCTGACTGAACTTATAAATTATCTATTTTATTATATGTATATAAGAATAGTATATTTTTTAATAAGTTGTTAGCATATTCTATTTATATTATTAGCTCATATTTATTTCCAATTAGAATGATATAATTATCTTACATTATTAGTATTGGTATATTTATGATTTATATTGTTACTATTTAGGGATATTTGGTGTAATGCGCATTTGAAAACTCTAAGTTGATACTTGCGCAATATAAATGAATAAAGTTAAGTTAAAGTTAAGTTGTAGTATTCATATAAAATGACGTGAAACTGCATTTGGAGCCAGAATGATGATGTAGCGGTCCAATTTTCTTACATTTCTTTGCAAGATCGAGCAATTTGAAATCACTTTACTGAAAGATTTTAGCCCGGACAAACAAGTAGGCGCAAGTTTTCAGTAATATTCAGTTGTTTTTGCTATGTAAGAACAATTTTTCCGGTCGATCAAGTTTCGAACGCTTCTCGCATAATTCGGTAAAAAAAACACTTAGAATAACGGGCATGCACCGCGAAAACAAGCACGGTGACCCTATCTTTTTATTGCATTTTTTCAATGTCCTGTGCATGAATGAATATCAACTGTGCCAAGTTTGACAAAAATCTGGATAGCACGTCATTTTCAATGAAATTGCCTTAATAGGCCATTTCCGAGTTCATGTCTTCCATCTCTTCAAAGCGAGTCTAAGTGCGAAGTTTTTGTGATGGTAATTAGTTCTACTTTGCATATGAATGAAAACTAATTTCCATAAGAAAAACTTGGCACTTAGACTCGCTTTGAAGAAGAGGCGAACATGAACTCGGAAATGGCCTATTAAAGCTCCCTATTATAAGTACTCCGCTACCTGTATCTCCGTGAAATCTGTTACCAAGGTTGTGTTTCCTTTCCCATTTTTGGCACAGGACCCCAAGGAATCGGCCGATTATGCAAGAATTGTGAATGAAAGGCACTTCAAGTAAGATTTGAGTTTTTTGATGGAATACAAGGTTACGAGATCGAGTTACATCTTGGATTTTTTACTATTAGATTGTGAATTTGCCTTCACTACATTTTTTTTCAGGCGTCTAAAAGGGTTGCTGGACGGTGAGAATGGGAAATGCGCCATCGGAGGCGAAACAGATGCTAGCGAGAACTACATTGCACCTACTATTCTGACTTCTGTCAAACCAACCGATCCAATCATGGAAGATGAGGTATTGACGATTTCTCCTGTATTGCACAGGGCACTCAAGAGGAAAATTAGCGTCGGTGCCTGTGGTAAAACAGGAAGTTACGAAGTGAACGTTTTGGCCAGGGTATCTGTTTTCGCACTTTAAAAGGGACAGAAAATGCATGCAGTTTTGACGATTTTGACAGTGACTTGTCATTTCCCGCTCGTACTGTCATCTGAACGACGCATGTTAACGTAATGCTTCCAAACCGTGACAACATGTTCACTGCAAGTGTTGTTGGACAGTTGGCGTAAAGCAGGAGGAACAAAAACCATGAAAGAATAGCAGGCTAAAATGCAATAACTCATTAAAAATATAATAATAATGATAATAATGATAATAATGATGGTAATAATAATAATAATAATAATAATAATAATAATAATAATAATAATAATAATAATGATAATAATAATAATTAAAAATTATTCTCGTCAGAATCAGAACCAGCCTCATCATCATCCTCTTCGTTTGCGTTATTATTGGTGGAGCATAAGCAATGAGGATGTGGACGAGAAAGATCGCGCCAGAAAACAATAGGTTTAATAAGCAAAAAAATTGTTCTGCATGTGCGTTGTTCCTTTCCGGTATATTTCTTTGCCGTCCTGTAGCTAACAACGATGACCAAATTTTAGGTCAAAGTGTCTAAACGACGTGATCACCCCTCGAGGAATATAATCAATTTTCCCCCTTATTGCATCCATTTAGAAATCACTGGTGATCCTTGCAATCTGATTGGCTCTCAGCCGTGGGATTTATTCTCGAATCTCACTATTTTTTGCTCTAAATCACACCTTTTTCCCAGCCAATGAGAAAGAAACACTAAAACAAGATAGCCAATCAGATTTCAAGGCTTGTTAAAGGTAACCAATCAAATTGCAAGAAAATGAAAGACAAATAAAACCACTGTGTGGCGAATTTTGCAACTTTTGTTCGCAACTGGATCAATAAAATATTGGTACTGACTAAAATCCTGTATTTTATTAAGCGATTAAATAATTATTGTATGCTTTCTAAATGGATGTAATACACCTTATTCCAAAATGGCCGCCATTTAAATATTCTTTTGTTTTTGTTCAAATTAGCCCTTGATGCCTCTTTGTTAAGCTTAAAATTCAAAAGAATATTTTATCTTGAACGAGGCAACAAGGGCCAATTTGTATGCGCATAAATCAGCGGCCATTTTGGAATAAGGTGTATAAAGTGGTAACTGAACTTCGTGTCGTGCAATTTTGGTCTGAAA
>OX421447.1:15191789-15196789 GCA_949126865.1 Montipora capitata
TGGCTGACGACTGGCGCCAACTCAAGCGCAAATTCCTTCCAGATTCTTGAGGAGACTAGGTCGGGTCCCGAAGACTTGTTCAATTTTATTGTAAGCAGGGCTTTGTAGGCATGATATTCCAAGACCAGGAACTCTGCTGGAACTGGGGTGGGGTCAGTCATCACATCACCGGATAGAGGATGAAAGTGTGAAGTCAGTTTCAGCAAGAAAGTGTTAAACTTTTCCGCCAACACTTGAGTATCAGGTGTGTCATTGTCCAACAGTTGGTACCACTACTCCGATTGGCTATTTTGCCCACTCAGAGATTTTATCTCAGTCCACCACCGAAAAACATTCGTGCCCATTAAGGACGAAACCTTGGAGTTGAAATATTTACTGTTGCACTTCCCTATTCCCCTCTGAACTTTTTTTCTTAGCAATCTAAATGCATGAGAGTCTTTCCCCTGAGCGATGAATGCACGCTGTCTCCTAGCAATCAGTGTTTTGACGGAGCTAGTAACCCAGGGCTTGTCAGTTGAACAAATTCTAAACTTGCGATATGGGAGGTATCTTTCAACTGCGTCTTACAAGATGGAATAAAATAGCTCAAACTTGTCCTTAGTAGAGGCCAGACTATACACACGGGCCCAATTGAATCCAGTGATCCATCTCCCAAACTCACACACACAGCTCTCTCTCAAGTCTCGTTTGTAAACAATTGACCTGTTAGCCCTGGAGGCCACAGCAGGATTACTAGGTTTTATGAGAATGGCATAGTGATCGCTCCGGCCGATCCTAGGGAGCTGAATTGGCTGGGCAAACGCCTTAGGACGGTTTGTAAGAGTCCAGTCCAAAATGCTAGTGTCACATGTCTTCACATTGACTATCTGAGTAAGGCTAGTGCATTGTCTAACCAGGGAGGCCTTCAGGCCAGTACTCACAGGATTAAAGTCACCGTAGATCATAACCAACGCGTTCGGGTGCTTGAGTAGAAAGGTGTCAACATTCTTTTGTAGATGGCTAATCAATGCAAGGTTTCGTTCACAGTTCTAGTGAGGAGTATGGTACACCACTCCAATAAGTATACAGGAGATAGATCTTGGTAATGCAGACGGTCTTATCGATGAGTCCACATGTGGAATTGGTAGAACGTTACCAAAGAATTGGGCCACATTAATTTTTACAACAATACAAGCCACTGGGAGACGAAAGGCAAACAATTACAAGAGACAAGAAAAACATGTAGCTGCCATTACTGACGCCGCTGACTTGTTATACAATGGCTTTACTGCTGCTCGAAATATTTACATACATACATACATGTACATACATGCTTTATTTTATAAACACCGTAAAACCTTCAGTAAGAATACAATAGCTACCATAAAATTCAGTACCTACTACAGTTAGTAATAACAATACTGTGTTAAATATAATGCATTACAACATCTCCACCGATCCGATACCATCACACGTGTGCGATATAGGTGATCTAGAGCTGGTAAACAGGTACGAGAAAGACTTCTTCATTCAAAAACCTTAAGGGGGCAGTGTCACGCTACTTCAGTCAAACTTTAAAACACTCAAAGACGTCTTTGCATCAATGAAGACCAAAACATACTGTAATGCTGTAGTTTTGTTTCCAATAACCAATGAAGCATGCTGAAGCTATTCTTTGTTGCTTGTGGGCAAGGATAGAGAGCATGAAAATGGATTGAAACTTGAAAAAACTGGCCAATTTTTTCAAGTTTGGAGACAACATCTTCAGAAAGTCTGCAAACATTAAATACATGTACGAGCAGGTCTTTATGCCATATTACATTTCATATCTTCTCATTGGGTTGTCTGCAAAGTTGAATGTGTGACCTAAAGTACTAATTTACCATGACAGTGCCCCTTTAATATCTGTTATCAGCATGGTAGATTCATCTTCACGGCGTCACTCGCATCATTTGATCAACCAAGCTATGCTTTGAAACCTAAATGTTTGATTTATCCAGTAGTCACTGATAATTCTACATGTACCGTTTCCATTTTCTTTGAATCGGAAATACCTAATGAAGATTGCTCAAGCACTTTATTTGATTAATTTAACATCTTTTCAAACAGGATGACCTCCAAAGGAATTAATTTACATACAGCTTTGTCTGTGTCATGAAATAATCACAATAACACTGACCAAGATCCTGTCCTAGACAAGATCCGGCTCAAACTACTTTACCCGGCAAAGATATTCAACGCCCTTCTCAACTCCTTTACTTTGCGTGTGTTAACGCACGTTCAGTGCAGAACAAAATTGCAGTCATCGTTGAACATAATTATGGTAAATGGCTGCATAGATATCTGTACTTTCACTGAAGCATGGTTGAAGGAATGCAACTCTGTTAGACAAGTATACTGGGATTATCTACTGCTGGCTTTATCTTAAATCTTTCTTGCAACAGTCTGGTAGGAATAGTGGTGGCACTGACATTATGTACAGAGAATCACTAGATGTGAAATTAAGTGACTGCAATGAGAATTGTTCGTTCAAGTTTTTGGAAGAGATTGTTCAAGTTCACAAGCGGGCCATTAAAGTTGTGGCAATCTATCGACTACCCTACTTGGAAGATCATCCTGTTTCATCACATGTGGTTTTCGATGAGTTTTCAACGTATCTGGAGAGCACTGTTATTGGTACTGAGGTTCTGCAAATCACGGGTGATTTTAACTTTCATATTAATTGCCTATCTGACGCTGATGCCAGGACGTTTGCGGATTTACTTGAAACCTATGGTCTATCCAACATGTTCACGTACCAACTCATTCATCAGGACATATAGTCTGAAGTGAAGTGATACTATTAGTCTCTGCCCTCGGGGCTTTTCAGGACTAATTTACAATGCTGTATGGGGGATTTTAGCCAGTGGCATGTTTGCACGTCATACAGAAAAAGACTGATCAGCCAAAGTGTTTTGATGAAATTTTTCTCTCAGGACTCTCTCCCATAATACAAGGCTGTGCTCTAACGGCGCCCGGTCGCCTGAGGCGACTAACATTTGGCTTCGGGCGAGTGAGAAAAATTTCCTGGTCGCCCGGCCGGGCACTCTGGCTTATTGTATTTCTAGCAGATAAGGCGGCTAAATATTTTAATATGCTGGTGGTTAAAGTTTACCAAACCTCTCAGAAAATGTTTTTTTTTTCGTACGAAACAATCGTGACGCACGTGACGGCCGGCGGCTGCACGAATTTCGATTCTTACTCAAAATATAGCATTAAATTTGGAACGAGGAGTTTGGCATTTCTTGGTTATAGTTTTAAAAAAGAATTGTTACTTCTGCTCTGACAGCGGTAAAGCGCGGCAGGCGAAGCGGTGCAATTTACTTTTGTGTGAACCCGGGAATCGCACTTTATGCAAATTTAATATTTTTACGATTTTTCGCGGCTGCGCCTGCTTGGCTAAAACATAGTTTATAGATGTAGGGTGGTTATGAAATGCGACAAGTTTCTTTGTTTTATGTTTTTGTTCGCTTTTTTAGCCTTGACCCTGCACAAAACCCGACAAAAACAACGCTTTTTTCGGCAGGATAACCAATCAAAAGCTTCGACTAACTTATTCGAAAATTAACTTGCGAACCAAAAACAAAAGATTGTGCAGGGTCACGGTCGGTTCAACATCTAATTGCGATTGTATTGTTCCTGCTTTTGAAATTCCCAGGGTTTCATAACCAGTCCCTAGATTAACTATGGCTAAAATACATTTAGGTTATGGTTGTTTTCCCCTGTATATGAAATAACAAAATAAAAAAGGGGAAAGAGATCATGTTATTTATTGTTGTTTTAGAAACAGAGCAACCCCGCGTTGTCTTTGGTTCGTGACAAATCATTGCGTGCCCTAAACAAATAACGCTGTGACTGGCGCTTTGACCGAATCCACAAGAAGCTCATTCCACTAAACATTTTACTGATAATATAAGGGAAAAATAGTTTAGTTCTGTCCTGTAGCGATGATTTTCGTCCAGATCAAGATGACTTGTAGCCTACACTCGCAGATGTATTTCCGGTTGTCGCTTCTCTCTCTTTTCGGGTGGAGAGAAGCGACAACCGGAAATACGTCTGAAAGCGCAGGCTAGATGACTTGCTCAAGAAAAAAAAAATGAAAGCTTTTGAGCCGCGGTGGTTTCATTGTTACGGCAGTTTTTACAAAAGTTCCACCGGAATCAAGCGGCATTGATTCACGTTTTGAAAATTTCTTTTCAACCCAACTAACCAGTAAAAAGGTTTACCTGTATTAGACCCAAACGTTTTTACATGAACCTGTCTCAATCGAGCTTTACTTTTTCACTTTTAAACCTTAAAAACATCGGTGACATTAGGGCAGGGTTATACGAGAGAAATAAGCCGCGGCTTACTCTGGCCACGGCCTACATAAGACGCGAACACCCCGCATAAATGGTACAAATTCTACGTTCACGGCTTTCTCAAGCTGTGGCTTATCCAGGCCAGGGAGTTTATACTCGTATAAATAGTTCCTTTCGCGTATTGTCTACGCCGCGACCCCGCCACGGCCAGAGTAAGCCGCGGCTTATTTTCTCTCTTATAAACGGCCTTTTGCGACCTTTCTGGTCTTTCTCAAGTATGGCGTGAAAAATTTGACAGGTTCCGGGTTTTTCTTGCACTAGCGAGTTCGACGATCACCAGGGCCCGGTTGTTCGAAAGCCGATTAACTTAATCCAGGATTAGCGTAAACTTGTGTTTCAAGTTTTAACTTTTTGGTGAAAGCTTCTTTTGCTTATTTTTGTTTTTCAAGATTGGCTTCTTCCAATGTACAGTTTTGCCGAATATCAGCATTGAACAGCACTTGGGAGCAGAGAATTAAACTCCTTGGTTAATTTTTAATCTGGGATTAGCGTTAATCGGCTTTTGAACAACCGGGCCCAGAGCAGTAGCAGCAATGTTTTGCTGAGAGAGAGATGGATGAAGATCTTGCTGCGTTGTTGATTAATTAATTAAATAATTAATTAATTAATTCGGGCGACCAA
>OX421447.1:15201789-15204289 GCA_949126865.1 Montipora capitata
TACATACACGTACATGCAATGTTGATGGCGTGTGGGTTTGTTTTTACAGCTATGGACAGTTGTTAATTTTATGAACACTATTCCCAGGATGTTTTTACAGTGTACATTTTATTTTTTCTCTGCCTACCTGTACCATACGCTGTAGGTAAAAGTATATTATTTTAAGTGAGGATAATGTGCTACTGAAGGAAAATCAGAACCAATAAAGTTGCAGAACAAAAACAGTTGAAGTGACTTTCACAAGGTTAGCCTTTGGAAAATGTTTGACAACCAGTGATGACTGGCCCAACTGCCATAGGGAATTCTTAAGCCTAGGTGATTCCTGCCGACAAATGAATGAACTGCAACAGAAACAAGATTTACTGATGCTATATGTACATCAACCAGTTGCAAAAGTACATTGTAGTTGAGACATCTTACTGTAACATGACAGGAGAAACCTGCGATCACCATGCGATCCAAGGTAATGTACATGACTTGTATCCTCCCACCCCCTTGCAATGTTGCTACATGTACATTTGTACTTAGCGGTATTGTGTTCAAAACTTACTGTCCATGTACATGAATAACATTGAATTGGGGAGTGGTATTGGCTTTTGCACTAAATTCCTTCTTTGCCATCCGACAATTAAGTCTGTGAATTCGTTAATTTTTTTTGCACAAGGGGTCTCAACATTTGCAACTGGTTATGCATTGTAAGTTATAATTGAGGGCAGTGATTATAAAGCTATTAGAGTACAATGTATTTTGCCATAAATTTTCTGAATGAGAAAGAGCTAATTAGTTCAGGGCAAGCATTATTTGAGAGTTTTTTTTTTAATTTCTACATGTAGCACATTCCTGCTGGTCCTACTGAAGAGCTAGATTCTGAAGAAAAAGGCTCAGACACAGGTAAAATTAGTTTGATCTATATTAAGTTCAAAAAGCTCAACTTTGGGAGTGAAGACTTCAGAGTCATTTTTTTAAGAAACTTAATCAACCTGTGCATGTTCAGGTACAATGGTGTGTGTTCCAAGTACTGTAAGGTATGTTTTAATGCTCTTTCAGCTAAAGACGCATCTTCAGTGAAGACATCTACAATTCCAGTCATAAAAATGCCACAGCTTCCACCTGAACCTGTCGGCCGTTGTTCCAACAAACTTCAGGTACATATTGACGATTACTACATGTACAGTACGTGAAGTCTTATTGATCAGAATTATCTCTTGGCCCCAAAGGCCTAGTCACGTGCCGGTGTATGACAACTGCAGACTGCATACAAATAGCGCTCACCTGACAAGCAGTATTTAAGTCTAAGCACCCATTTCAAATAGTGCTGATAAACAGTATTTAAGTCCAAGCACCTATTTTAAAACGTAAGCTTTTAATAATGTGATTTAGGGTAAGTCTGCAATATGCAGTCTGCAGTCTGCAAGTGTCAGATGCCGGTCACATGCCTGGGGATCTTTCAGTTGCAAATTGCTTCTCAAAAAAGGACCATACTATCCAATAGCTTAAGAAGCTCATTCAACTGTGAAAGCATACAGAGCACTGTGTTAATTAAGTTTGAGCAATAAAAATGCCCATAAAGGCAATGTGGCCATAACAATCATGTCATGAGAGGTTACCTGTCATTCTTGTTTTAAAATCCCCAGTCACTTTTCTCAGCCTAGAAGTAGCTGTTAAGGGTTCCTTCTCTGTTTTGCTATTATTTTCAATTGCTTATGGCCAGATCGGGTGGTCATTCATTCTTAAAGGAATTGGAACAAAAACAGAACATGAAGCAATTCCTTTCATTAAGTTCAAATGCGATTCATTTCTGTAAAGAGGAAACCAAACTTACACTACCTACTTTAAAAATATGAAACAAGTTTATATAGGGCTAATGGTTGTACTGTACAGTGTGTATGTTTCTATATTCCGCAGGAAAAGATAATTAAACTGTTGGAAAAGAAACACAAAGGAAATCTCGATTTGAATACCAATATACAGACAAGAAAAGACTTCAGAAACCCAAGGTTGGTTCTTTATGTGTAACACCTAACAATACAATGTACATGTCCGACAGTCATGCAAATGTTGTAAAAATTTCTTTGTAAAAGCATTCATTGATTATGGGAACAAACTAAATGTCAAGTTATAAATCTTGTATACCATAAGAAAAAATTGACAGAAAAAGAATGATAATTAATAAGTGGCCTCCTTTTATTTAAACAAAGCCACCTGCCTTGTTGTGTTCACATACTGTAGTGAGTGTCGCTTGGTATGTGGATGTACAACTGTAGGTTTCCTATGCAGCTGTTGTTTTCTTTAGTTTTCCCTTGAAGAAATTTGATTGTGTTCAAAAGGTTTAAGTATAATAATTATAATTATAATAGTGATGCAGATAATGATGATGATAATGATGATGAAATTACAATTAAAAGTACAGTAACCTTAAAAAATTAAGTGTCTTGATGAAAAGAGGACAGAAGGGGAGGCAAAAATGTGGCATCAAGCAAAAAAAAAACTTTGTTTACTT
>OX421447.1:15206789-15209289 GCA_949126865.1 Montipora capitata
ATTATATGAGACAAAAAAAATAATCTTTGATCTTGCGGGACCAAGCGAGAATTGCTTCATCTTGTGCGCTCTCGGAGCTAGTCATTTAGTAGAATTTCATATAATTATGTAGTCACGCCAGTCAGTAGTCTAAGAGTAAGTGTGCACGGCTATAAGAGAATCCTTGTTGCCGTCATTGTTTATATTTTGTCTCATTAACATACGAGTTTGCTGATAGAAGGCATCATGCTATTCACATTCACTTTAAAAGGCAAAAGAACGTGTTAAACTTAGTTAAATTGCCAATTTTAAGCCTTATGGTTTTGACAATGAGTGAATTATTAGCCATTAAAAACTAATAAAATCTTGGGTTGCAAAAGCGCTAATGAGCCCATGCATTCTTTGTAAACCTTCGAATTTTCAAAGCGTCATACACCTTATTCCAAAATGGTCGCCATTTTAGTATTCTATTGTTTCCTTGCAAATTGGCCTTTTTGGCCTCGCTTTCAAACGCAAAATTGAAAAGAATATTCAACCTTGAACGAAGCCAAAAGTGCCAATTTACATTAACAATCAAACAAAAGAAAACTAAAATGGTGGCCATTTTGGAATAAGGTGTATTACTCAGAGGTTATCTGGTAAATTGCGCTCAAGTTACATAGAAAAGTCATTATGCAATGGTCTTTCAATATTCAGTAACGACTTTTTGGTTGATGGATTAGAAAACGATGGGCTTATGCTAATGAGGCAAAAAATGTAAACAAAGATTCCCCTATACATATTTAAGAGTTTTTAATGAAGCGGTTACTTTATTCTGACTGACTCAGCTACTTACAGTTCTCACCTTGTTTGTAATTATTCCACGAGGGCGCGTTGGATTTGAGATGATAATTAACAATTATTCCATGAGCCTGCGTTTGATACGAGATGATAAATAGCAAACGAGGCGCGTAGCGCCGAGTTGGCTATTACCAATCTCGTATTCAACAAGGGCGAATGGAATAACTGTTTTATTAAATTCTCAACAAGTTTAAGAAATGACCGGAAAGTGATGTGATTTCGGGGCGCCAAGAATTTAATGCTGAGCGACATTTAACGCACTCATTTCCATATAAGGTCAAACGCAGGTATAATGGCTGATAACCGAGATCCAGTGAACCAATGAGAAAGCTAGAATTGCATTATCCGAGGTTGAGAATTTAAATGTTGATAGCCAACGAGGCGCGAAGCATCGAGTTGGGTATAGTAATCTCTTATCCAACTTGTAAGCGCGAGTGGAATAATTCTTTTATTTAAACGACCATAGTTACTGATATTTGCTGCCACAGTGAGTGAGCTTGAAGGGAACGAACGAGGCAGCTCTCTAATCGGGAGGAGAACTAATTTTTCTTTGGAACGCAAGGGATTGTGGTCAAAGGCGCAAGGAATTGTGGTCATGCGTGGTATAATCAATAGAGCCTGCCCTGTTTTCCATGTGGTCCAACAATATGGTGGCCGGTAATTAACGAAAACATCTGTCGTTCACTTTGAGATGAAAGCGCTTACTTTTCGCTCATGAATTAAAATACATGGGCATGAACACATCCCCTAATGTACTTGAAAGGCGCAAACTGTTGAGATTCATAGGCTTTCATAGGGATAGCCATTTTTTTATAGCTCTGTATCGTGGTGTCACGCAAGGTGACAATTCGGAAATTCAAAATACTGTATTTTCGAAACGGAGCCCTTGCGAGTTTGATTTCAGAATTTGGTGACATCACTGTGGAAAAGTTCCTCTCTTGAGTGGGGTCTACAAGGAGGTCCAGTTGGGGGTCCAGTTACCTTCCCTGCGCAAGACTTATTAAAATCTCCCTTCAATTCCACGCACGAACCGTCGTTAAATTACCGCAAGCATAATTGAACATCCCCCTTCCCCTCGGCAGCATATCTACTCTTTCTAAAGGTAAACTAGTTGTAGACCTTGGTATAATACTGTAGCTCATAAGCCATGATGGCTAAGCCAATCAAAACTCTGGAATTGCATTATCCAATGATCTTGTTTTTAATCATTGTTTTTAGCGAAAGCTCAGAAAGAAGCATACGAGAAAAAGGAAAAAGAAAAGGCCAAGCAAGCCAGGACACATGTAAGCTACTTTCCAGCTGAATAAATACTCGATGAAGTGTTCGGATTGACGGCAAAGAGCAATCGTCAGGGCTGAAAGTTGTGGTTTGCCAAAAATCAAAGAAACTTCTTTTGAGCGTTTTTCAATAGCCCTGTGAGGCAATTTCGGGCTATTTCGTAGTTTTAACCCGAAATTGCCACCCATCCACGTTAGATTACATTGTAATGCAAATGAGAAAAAGTAACCGTGAAAAGGGCTATTGAGTGTTGTAAAACAAATACCAAAGGAACCACTTCGGCTAATCACAGCAGGTGCAAAGAGCGGAATGAACCAATTCAAATTAGTAGCAACTCCGTGTAACTTATTCAAAGTGCGGGAAAAATCGTGCGTGCAAGTCGCGATTGGTTTTGGTTTTCCTA
>OX421447.1:15214289-15219289 GCA_949126865.1 Montipora capitata
GAGTAGGAGTAGTGGGAGGAGGAGTAGGAGTAAGAGACGTAGTAGTAGGAGGAGTAGGAGGAGGAGGAGAAGTAGCAGGAGGAGTAGGAGTAGTGGGAGGAGGAGTAGGAGTAGGAGACGTAGTAGGAGGAGGAGGAGTAGTAGTAGTAGTAGTAGTAGTAGTAGTAGTAGTAGTAGTAGTAGTAGTAGTAGTAGTAGTGTGCTGCTGCTGCTGCTGCTGCTACTACTTCTTTACCGGCGTTGACCAGTTAGAATTAGAGTAAAACGAATTGTTTAAACCTTACCAATCCTTTACGGATAATGAACATCTCCTGTCCTATATCTCCCTTTCGCACGATATATTCACTCGCGTGAAAATGAGCTGGTTTTACTTTGGTACATAGAAGACGAACGAATGCAAGCTCGGTGCCCTCGAACAGTGGAACCTGGATAATTCAAACGAAAATGGAAGTGAAATAATACAATGAACAGTTGAAGGTAAGGTAAAGTAAGCAGAACAGTGCATTCTTTTGCCGTACTGAACTTCTTTCACTTTAGCACTGATTTCAAGCAGTGTTTGATGTCATGTAAGGAATACACTCATGCCTCCTACTACCTCGACCGAATGTGAAGTGCTAGTTTTCAATTCCCACCCTGGTCAGAGATGTTCTCTGTCCTTGTGTGGGCCTATTTCCGTTAGTAGGGCTAACGTTCACATGGTTCATATGGGAAGAAAACTAGCACTTTACTTTACCCTCCAATAGTTAATTTTGTTGAATTTTAAGTGCTACGCGGTCAACGTTCGTAAAAATGTAACCACTCCCTGGAACAACTGACTTCTTGTTTTAAGTAAATAGCATATTCGGGGGAAAATATTTCTTTCAGAAATTCGGCATTTAGTGTTTGCCAAATGAAATGTTTTTGAGGGAAGGTGCACAACAAATCGATCGCTCAGTCACTAAAAGTACGCAAACTTTAAAGAGTTCTTAAGACCGATGCGCCACTCCTTTTTTTGCCTCGAGGTGAGTACGATTGTACTTCCGGAATGAGACAACTTACCGCGTATATGATATCCTTGACCATTTCTAAGCACAATTCGCCATTCATACAAACTGGCATGTCGTAGAATAAAGTGCCGTGATCTATGCCTCTTTAAATAAACAGAGACACAATGTTAGCTCTTTACCTAATTTAACAATCTTCCTGGGAGTGACTATCCGGTGTTTGAGCAAATAAGCACTTGGTTACTGCCAAAAGAAAAAAGCGATATTTCAAATTCCATTTTGGATTTTACGTCGTCCAGCAAACAACAACGGTATCCATTCAAATTTGGTTGCTGTCACAGTTGTGAGACTTTACGCAACGTTGACGTCGAAGACAAAGCCACAGGCTAATAGAGTGTGACGCCACGGCGGCCATGTTGGATTAGTGAAACAAAGAAACAACAGCCATATTGGAGGAGTGAAATATTCTTTTGGGAATTGGACTCTATTTTTATGAAAATTCTTCCACTTGTTTTGGTATGCAAATATGGCTGCTGGTCACATGAGCGAACACCCTTCATATGTAATTGCGTAAGCATGGAGCACACGCGCCTGCGCGCAGTGTGTCCATTTTGGTTTTTTCGTGAAAAATTGTGCAACGAAACCTATGATGGCCCAGGAGGGTGAAAGTCCAGTTTTAATTTTCACAGTCCAGTTTTAATTTTTCATAGTCCGGTTTAATTTTATTCACAGTCCAGTTTTAATTTTGTGAGTCGTCACCAGTTCTCTCATAAGTCACAGGTCATTGTTTTACCAATACAGAAAGTATCCTAAATATTCATGAAAGCTAACCTTAGGCATAATTAGGTCTAAACAAAAGCTTTTAGGCCGAAGGTTACCTTTTATGAATGTTTAGGATACTTTCTGTATTGGTAAAACAATGACCGATGATCTGTGAACTGTGAGAGAACTGGTGACGACTCACAAAATTAAAACTGGACTGTGACCCTTCTGGGCTATCGTAGAAACCAGAGCATCGAGGAGTCCATTGTTCGCAAACTGCGTGACCTATTTTTCAGTCAATCACTTCTCAACTGTATGGAGGCGTCATCCACACAAAGCGAGTAGTTTTTGCCGGCTAGTATGTGATTGAACAGACTACTTATAGAACTTTACACGTTCTTGGGGAAAAAAGCATCTGTCCTAGTCGTAGAACGCTTCAACTTACTTGTTTTTATCCCAGATGAAATCATAAAAGTTCATCACTCGATTTTGCAGAGCTTTTGGGATGTTTTGATCAGACATGTGTGCCTGAAAATTGGTGGATGAATATTGCACTTAATCACTCGAAAATCACAAAGTTAACAGACGAATGTCTGTTTCATTTACAACGGCATTAAAAGAAAACAGAAGACTCCATCTCCAAGCATCTAAATAAGTTCTTAGGTATTGTTTGGAGCCCATGACCAGGAACGAACAACTTCCATACAAAGCATACGTCACGGCATTTTTGCAGATCGATCTATTTTTAGACTACCTTTTCCCGCAACAAAACAACGGCAGTTCCGGTTCGGTGACTCTATGACGTCAAGTTAGTTTCTTGTAATAGGTCATCGGGCTCCTGCGGTAGTCTCATTCGCGGGAAATTCAAACCAAATATAAATCGATCTGTGAAAACGTCGTAACAGTGATACGGGGCTGTTGTTCGCTCCTAGTCAAGGGCTCCCGGTATTGTTTATAAGACTCCGTTTATGTGAAGAAAGTTTTCCTTGGTAAGAGGGTCAACTGTAGCGATATATTATAAGAAAAAAAAGTAGCCAGTGAAGACCTGACAACAGCGACTCAACTTTGCTCTCACTGCCTTGGGTAGACGAGCATAAGTCTGTAATTGTCAGAACGCCCTGTAAGATAGGCAATTCTTCTTTCGAAAGCCAAGACAAATTCTTCTCCGGGTATTAAAACTCCTCGCCGTGTTTTGAAACTGAAAGGTAGGAAACGTCGGCTCACCCAAAATACTTCAGGTAATTTTGGCGACTATTGTGAGTCATTAATGTAGCAGCTCTCGTAACGTATAAATATGATTAGCTCGATACCCAAGTCAAACACAAAAGACTAAATAATTGAAACAATGACTTAGACTTAAAAACAATAGAAGCTGCTTATAATACCAAACAATAGCAGGTTACTGATCATTGTTTACAAGGGAATACTTTGCCTTAAAAGTCAACGAAAATACATTGCAACACAGGAACGTGGTCATCAGGTCCCAGTTGTTCAAAAGGTGGATCACGCTATCCACCGGATAAATCACTACCCACTGGATAGCGCAATTGGTTTTGCTATGACTTATCCACTGGATAGTGATTTATCCGGCGGCTAGCGCTATCCATCGTTCGAACAACTGGGGCCAGACGTGTTAAAGACAAGGCAGGCGGCGAGTGCACGAGGCTGGTCAGATCAAAGTCGCATATAAATGTTAATCTGGATGTAAACTTTAGTAATTCACACCGCAGAGGGAATAACCCATCACTGCGGATGCTACAAATAGTTCATTCTCCGATACCGCCTCACTCACTCAAGAACGCGGTCGGCCGGGTCTCTGTACGAGAGAGACGGCTACGGCCTGTGCAACGACCATAATATACGCGAGCAAAACAAGCTAAACAGTTTATTCATTTAAAACAACATTTTGAATTCGGAAAATTTATGATTGGATCAAGTTGCTGATTAGCTCTAGTTATTTACAGCGACTTGTGACTTGAGCTGAGAGCCGAAATTGTTCCTGACTCTTTTTCGACGGTCATAAACCCCTTAGAAGTATGTACTACGTGGGACTCGCGACATGCCTGAAGAACACACTTTATGCTACTACTCTTGGGTTAGTACTGGATCCTTGCAATAATTCTAACGGCATACCTGAATAGCTCCGAGTTTCTCCTCATACTTCACTCGTCTGATCTCGGCATTTGCCAACGTGGACGCGATATTACCGAGGATAAAACCAAAGAGGAGTTTCCCAAAAACCATTACAAAGCTTGCCAGAGCTATAAATGTAAATTCAATGTAGTTATTATAGAATGTCGAGGCCACACCCTACGTAGACAAGAAGCTTCGACATGCAGAAACATAAACGCAAGTCTCAGGGAGAGATCTTGGACCTTGTGGTGACCTCTTTTTTATAACTCACCTTAATAGCTTAGTGACAGTGATCCACGGTTTTCGAGTAAATTATATTTTAATCTTTTCTCCGTATTTTCTTTTTTTTTACAAAATGACAAAACGGCCTCAGAAGCTGCCTTAGAACTGTCACATAAAGACAGGTCATCCCATTCTTGTCTAGAACAGAACTCGATTCCTCCGCATCCTTTCAAAAAGCCATTTATAATAGACCGGCGGGGGAATTCTGGCAATCAACGACAGCAACAACGGTGTCGTGGGCTTTGTGCTATCGTAAACATTTCGAAAATACACCATCCATTTTCCTAGAACTGAATTGATTCAAACGATTTTAACCTAAAGATATAGAAAGAACTATATTCACCGTTGTCGTGATAGTAATCAATTTGACTGTTTCAGGTTGTGGGTTTTGTAGAGCACGGTAAAGAAATGTACGAAATGTAAACCTGTTTATTCATATTCTTGCTTTGCGATGTTGCCGTCGTGGTAGCCTTCGTCTTTGCTGAGCTTCCCTTTGAAGTACAAATTCGAGATTCAAGAAAAAAGTTTACCCGTCTAAATGAAAGAAAGCGCATGCAGAGGCGTTGGATAGAGATAGTTTGTACTACCGTTCTCGTTGATGCTTGTTTTATCATTGAGGCCGACAGTAAGACAGAAAGAAATGCTTACCCATTTCAAACGTGTTATGAGCGTGAATATCTCCATACCCTGTTGACGTCATCGTTGCCACAACCCAGTAAGCTGCAGTACAGTAACGAGCGAGACCTGGCGCAACTATCATCTCTGCAATGACATTACATTTACAAACATTATAGTAATGATAATGATAATGATAATGATGATGATGATGATGATGATGAT
>OX421447.1:15224289-15261789 GCA_949126865.1 Montipora capitata
GCGTTTATTCCGACGAACGGGAAGCGAAGAAAGAAACAACGTAAAAGCCTCTTGCTCTAACGTTTCTCTGCGTGTTTTGCACGCCGTGCTCAAAGAATTGAACGGGAGATTAGTGGTTCATAGTCTACCGGTACGTTCATCAGTTGCAAACAGCTGTGCGCTTCCCCAAAGCCCCGAAAAGTACTATACGATCACCCAATGAAATTCTCTCTGTATCCTAAAAAACGTCCACTATATCATCTTCCAAAATAGATTAGGTGGCTCACACCAGTTTCAACAATTTGGAGGTAATGCATGGTCTTATTAGAGGGATAAACTCTACAACACTGTTTAACAAAATAACAATGTTATGATAGCAAATGAAGCAGCAATAATCTCTTAACAAGATGCACTTGTTGATGTGACGTAATAGGTCACCATGGCAACTAGCCAAAGGTAAAGGTAAAAAGTAAAGTCTCTGTTACGAGCCTGAAGGCCCATTAAGGCCGGCGCTTATCTCCGGTTTCCGTAGCATGAAGCGACTAGGAGTATTTATGCTCCCCCCTGGATGGGATGCTAGTCCATCGCAGGGTTACCCCCAGCATTACGCCGGTACCCATTTATACACCTGGGTGGAGAGAAGCACCGTGAGAGTAAAGTGTCCGGACAACTCGATCCGGAGTCGAGCACACTAACCATGAGGCCACCGCGCCTCCCACACTAGCCAAAGGAGCCATCTAAAAATGCCCTAGTATTTGTCTTTAAACTCTTATATCTCAAAAACTAAGATACTGCGATCCCCAAGTTTTATTTCTGGAAAGTAATTAGCAGGCTAAGGTAAAGAATCGAAAAATTCTCTGGAGCAGATTCCGAACCAGCTTAGCTTTTTCAGTTGTGAAGGTGCCCATGAATCCGCTCCAGGGTTCGTTTGTGAGATATGAGCGCTTAAAGACAAATAACATGGCTTCTTTGTTGCCATAGTGACATATTGCGTCACATCAATGAGTGTGTCTTGTTAAGCAATTATTGGTTGTTTATATCGTGTCATGACTTTGCCGTTGCATGAAACAGTTGGGTAGATTCATTCCTTCCAAATGGTACAATTTGCTGAAATTGGTTCGAACCTCCTTAAACACCAATTTTAAGAATATTTTAACAAATCCTAGTTTTACAAAAGGCATTTTGGACCCGAACAGCTTTCGCAAAATTTGAGAAAAGAGTTCTAGAACACAAGGTTTCACCTGGACTTTTCCTAGGTTTTATCTTTTCTCAAATAAAGAAGAGAGACCCTAGAAACCAACCTTGTTCCCAGGACCCTTTTTCCACCGAAACCTCGGCAAAGAAAAGGCCAGGGAACGAGGTTGAAGGTTTCATACCATGTAGGTGATCGTGAGTGTAGTGGCGAACACAAACAGGCAGTTAATGTACTTGATGAACCTCAGCTTGCTATCAGGTAATATAACGAAGTGGATAAACAGATCAGCAAAGCGCGTTTTGAAAGCAATCAGGGTGGCGACAAGTCGCTGACGGAACGTTGGTGACGGCTCTGGCGGTTCTTCAATTTCAAGAACTTCCTTATCGGGGGCGTTGCCTTCCTCCTTTTCCTGCAGAAAAAAAATAGACCAGTGACCATGTTGTTTGACAGCGTTATTTCATCATAGAGGCCTTAACCATCGCAAAATGTAAGCCCTTGTCGACCTGGGGGTAACCCGAGATGAATATGCATCCCATCCAATGGTAAGTAGAAGAAGGAATCCAGATGGATTTCGAAAGAGAATCTCCGTTAGAGAGCTTAAGCACGAGACGTTTTTGAGACACGGACGCCAGCCGGAAGTGAGCTGTTTTCCCTTTTAACTTGTCTTAACACAACTACATTTATATTGGTAAGTATCTTTTCTCCATTAGAGATGATTAGTTTAAATATTTGGGAGACTACTTTTCTCGCATGCGAAATGTTCACTTCCAGTTGCCGTCCGCATCTCAGAAACGTCGCGTGCTTAAGAACCGTACCGACCTTCAGATTGGAGTACGAGAACAACTAAGAGTACGAGTTTTCTGTACTGGGCACGCGCAATACTTTTAAAGAACGAAAGTTTTCGAAATGCGCGTGCTCAGAACTGAGAGCTCGGCACTCGTGGTCGTCCTCGTGCTGCAATCTGAAGGTCGCTAATAAGAAAGATGTTACAGCATCTATAGATGGTTTGCAACCAATCTCCAGAGTGGTAAGACGTTCTCGTTGCCGTCGTCGTTGTCGTTGCTTTAAGGCCCGAACAAACGGCTTCAACATTGGCTTCAACATCCGTTCGGTATTGTTGAACAGCCATGTTGAAACATGTTGAATCAAAATTGAATCGATGTTGAATAAGTTTAAAAGCGCTTAAACTTTGCTTCAACAATCATTAAACATTTCTTTATTATATAGATACTGATGAAATACCAGGATTTCTCCTTTTACTAAAAAATCATATCTTCACCGCGCGCAGTGAACGTATCATTTTTATCTTTCACATGTGAGGATATAGCTGTCGTCTTGGTAACGAACACGATTAGCCAATAAAACGCGAGCTTGCTCTTCATTGTACGATGCTTTTGTGCTTTAATATAATTCTTCTCTACTACATTAACATTTTTATTGCAAATTTTACATTATCATGATTTGTTTTTCATAACTTTCATATCTTGTTTCATGTTACACGACATGCGTGTTTTAGTGGTTGGTGAACACTTTTTCATCATTTCGCAAATGAATAAAACAAGTTGTTTTAAATCTAGACATTTCATCAATATCTATATAATAAACAGAACATTACATGGCCGCTTGGGGATACGAATTTTATCTTCTCGTGCTGAAAGCATCTCTCACTCGTTCGCTTCGCTCACTCGTGAGAGATACTTTCAGCACTCGAAGATAAAATTCGTATCCCCGCGCGGCCATGTAATATCCTCTATTTTGTTATCGTGAATGTTGGTTGCTTCTGCAGGTACCGGAGCAGAGATTACGTAAAACAAGAGAAACAAAAGAAAGAAAACAAAGCAACCCCAAATAAAGACTAATCCCAAGTGACCAAAAATACAATGCTCTCCGGTAGAAAGACCCCGAATGTTGAATGAAGTTAAATCTGTTTGTCCTGCTCTTTCAACATTGTTAGGTATGCGCCTACGCACTAATCTGTTTCTCAATGACGTATTTATGTCCGCATCCATAGCAACAACCTCGTCTTCAGCCTGGGATTGAATACTAGGCCTCCTGTGAAGCTTTGTTGAATCAAATGTTGATGATGTGTTGAGACCATTTTCCGACCCCAGCAGTCAGCATCGTTCAAAAAAATCGGACAGATGTTGAAGCATATATTGGAGCCATTTTCTCGGGCCTTAAGTTCCCTGATAGGTTGATTTAGCAACAGAGCGGGAACATCAGATAACGATTGCGCGCGCAGAAATATGCCCTTATTAGGTCAGAACAGCGTAGAATCCAGACTATTCCGAGCGCTGTCTCGTCGTCAACTGAGGTTCCCGTTGTGTTGTTAAATCAACCTAACAACGGCAGCGGAACGGGCGCATGTTATTTTTGGCTGTTTTTAATCCCATTTGGTGGTCTCTGTGTTAAACGCTGGGCCAAGTGTCGAAGCTTAATTGATGACAAAAAGTGAAGCATTTGGTTGAAAATTAATTCCAGAGTCCTCATGTTTATGAAAAGCGCAGTAATCTACATTGTAGATAAAAGCCTAAGAAAAAGGACGCTGATTTTCTTTTGGTATTTTGGGAGACATGTTAATAAACATTGTACAGTACACATGTGATTCATATGTTGTTTGAAATAAACATTGCGGCAGTAATTCATCACACTTTGAAATCGTCAATTAAATAGCCTACTTGATGCCCGAGCGTCGTGATGTCATACTAGAGAAAGTCTAACATAATAATTTCAGCTCCATATCAATGAACAAGAGCCCTTTTTGACTAACACTGAATTCAAACCTTGAGTTTGTTTTCCTCTTCACGTTTTTGGTCTTCTTCTTTTTTCTTCGCGAAAGCCTTAGCTCGTTCTGCCACCATTCTCTGTCGTTCCTCTGCAGTCTCCCGGATTTTCTTGCTAATTTGTGGATAGTGGGTCAAGACCTCATCCAAATCGTTTTTGGTCAAGACAAACAAGTCGGAGTTTGTTTGCGCTCTAAAGCAAACAAAACCAAAAACTTAATAAACCCGACTATTTTCTAAAGCCGGCTCAAAAACTTGAAAGCTTCTGTCTTGGTAGAAAAAACGTTGTTGTAGGCTAGTAGAGCCTTATATTGTGCTCATTATCTCGAATCGAGGTAGGCATCTTCAATGCATGACTTTTTTAACCAAAAAGTAAGTCAGTTAGAGGATTTTTTTTTACTATTTAAATAGGTGGTTGATGTAACGAATCCCTGTAATTAACAATGCGCACCTGACAGAGGCTGTTCGAGGACAGCTGAACACCACACTGATCTCACCAAAGAATCTTCCTTCTCCCATGACATCAAATACGATAGGCTCAGCGTGCTCAGAAACCACTTCTACTAGACCTCGGTGGACAAAATACATCTAGACGGTAGAAAAGGGCATATGAGAATGAACATATGAAACATCAGCATGGGGTCGCGGTAACTGACAGATGTAAAATAGAAAAGGGATCCGCAACGGAAAGATCTTTGGAGGGCTATACCAAAAGACAAAGATAACGGTATTGTGCAAAAAGTACGAAGTCAATACTAGGAATTATTAAAAACTGGATCATTGGATATTGAAATTCGAGAGTTTTAATTGGCTAAGCCATCATGGGTTATGAGCCATTATACCATAATCTACAAACACGGCAAGCATATGCGTGATTTTTTGGGCCTTTTTATTTTTATTGTAGTCTAGTTTTCTATATTTTGGGGGCGTTTTTAATAAAACAATTATTCCACTCGCGCTTGTTGGATATGAGATGATTATAGCCAACTCGGCGCTACGCGCCTGGTTGGCTATCTATCATCTCATATCCAACGCGCGCTCATGGAATAATTGTTAAATAGTCTTTGAACGGGAAGAGTCGACTAAGGTTAGAGGGACTTGCGGCACGCATGCACAATTTTACTGGGTACTTGGAGTGAAACATGGCAAGTCAATCCGAGGGTCCCCTCCCACCTAATTCACTCGCCACCATATAGTTTTTTTTAAATCTGTTGTTGGAATCAAATGCCGGGTTGTCTATTATCGACACCTTTCGCAATTCGCGCAGCAAGAAAGCGAGCACATTTAATTTACAAGTCAAGTACAAATTTAAAGTACAATGTATCTTTCACCTCTTGTCCCATATCTCCTTTTCGAACCACATACTCTTTGGAGAGAAAATATACTGGCTTAATCTTCATGGACAGCATTTTCAAGAAACCGATCTCCGTACCTTGAAATAACGGCACCTGATGGAATGAAAACAAATGAAACAAATAAGCAAAAAAGGCATGTTATGTAATTGAATTTACTAGAAATCCGTAACTCAGAAGTGTCGATATCTGCCATCTGTCGTTGGCCAATCAGTTTGCGGTATTATCCAAATTTATAATACAGGTGAGAGGGATGGCTTTAGAGCAGTTAAAGTCTGGTATGGCGTAATGGTGATAGCATTCGCCTCCCACCAGTGTAGCCCAGGTTGGATTCCTTACTCGCGGCCATATTTGGGCTAAGTTTGTTGTTGGCTTTCTACTCTGCTCCGAGACGTTTTTCTCCGAGTTCTCCGGTTTTCCCCTCTTCTCAAAAACCAACATTTCTAAATTCCAAATCGATCGGATGCGGGACTTCCTCGAAAACCACTTTCGAGTGAGTGGAGCTTGTACCGCGAAATAACGACCAATCAGTGACGTCCTGATTGGTTCGGAACCAAGTAGCCGCACGAGGGATTGCTCGTGCTTAATGCAAAATCCCGGATAATGCACGGAACATAATGCCACCAGGTTTTTTTCTGCAAAAAAATCTAGCAGCAGCCGTTCTATACCCAAGGGTCTTTAATCCAAGCTTTGTAGTTTATTGTATGCATTAAACACCCTCCGTTGCAGTATGGGTACAGAATTTGAAGGGCGCAGCAGGACGCTCAACGAAGTATGGCCGAATGCATATCTACAGTGTATGTGAATGCCGTTAGGAGGTCCATGCGTGATCTCGGAGCGAGGAACAAATATAAGAACAGCAAAATATAATGAAACGGTTTTTTTCAGCGAAAGTTCAGCGCAGTTAAGGTAGCAACATTTGCAGTGGCGAAGAAGCCAGAAAAAAGACAGGCCGTTTAAACAAAATCACAAAATTGGCGTATTGTTTTAAAGGAAAACAAGTCACAAAATATAGAACATCCTCAGAAATTAATATAAAAAAAAGCGGTTTTCATCAAACTTGACACCGGCAATGTAAATCAGTCAGTGCATAAAATGACACTCATTGTGCAGTTGCCATGGCAACGGTTTTGCTTCCAGATCAAGAGTGTGTAGAACTGGTGTTCCCAACAACAACAATAACTTTATTCTAGCCTTATATCGTTAAAAAAAAAAAAAACGTTAAGCGAATTAACTATATAAAAGGGTATTAGCGTCCTAAAATAACTAAATGTTAACGCACTAGTAAGCTAATTTACATAAATAGATTACAATAATAGGGTCGGTCGACACTTATGGTGGCTTACTACTGTTTTCCGAAGAAAAAGATCACGATTTTGGAATTAAATAGGATATCTCTTCTGAAGTGTGAACAGATAAATGCAAATCAGGGGAAAATGCTTAATATAGTGACCGAGCTCCTTTCTAATCGACAGGGACCAAACACTTGAGCCCAAAGGTATAAACAAAAGAGAAAAATTGTAAATAATATATATATATATATATATATATATATATATATATATATATATATATATATATATATCCTCATAGCCGTACAAACAGCCTTGCATTATTATTTTTACATGTCAAAGGCCTTTTTCTCAAAACCTAGCCGTACGATTAGGGTTAAAATGTTGGAAATTCGTAAACAAGATGAAGACGAAACCGTCAACATTTTGTTTGAAAAGATCTATCAGACAGTTTTTCATTTATTATCAAAATAGAAGAAAATTGATGTTTTGCGAAAAACCTGTCAAACAAATTTAATTATTTATTTCTAAACATGATTATTTTTTCTCGCTAAGGATATCCTGAAATTTTAACGTGAGGTCGTAGGGCTAGTTCTTCAGAAAAAGGCCTTTGAAATGTCTAGTCTCCAGTCTCTTCCAGGAACTCGGTCACAATATTTAGCATTTTCAACTCATTTGCATTTATTTGTAAGGAAAGATTACATTTTACATCCATTGAAGTGACTAACACTGCAGAAGAGACATCCTGTTGCTTTAATTTCACAGATTTCAAAATCTTGATTATTTTCCTCGGAAAACTGTAGTAAGCCATCTTATTATGCCTATTTGCTCAAATAGGCTTCACCCCCATAAACCTTTTTGACTGTCTAGGCAAGCCAGCTTCATTTTGCGCACCGGCAACTCCGTGTCGTACTCTTTGCGAATGATGTGTGACGTGGCTTTAACGTCCCATGCAGTATGTGGACAAGGGTCTTCAGACGGGACCTATGGATTACAGTCCCCGTGTGAGTAAACTTGGAAGTCTCACCCCTTGCAAGATCCGGCCGCGATTCGGGCTCGCGGTAATTCGATGCTCAACAAACTGAGCCAACCACTTGGTTAGTAGAGAGTAGGTGAAAGAGTCCGGAAAGGGAGTCCACTTTTGCATCATTATCATTTCTGCTTTCTTACTGTTATTAAAAATGCTTAGCAGAAAGCCGTCATACCGTTTCAATCAAGTCTTTGTACAAACTAAGGGTTATATCGCCTTGCAATGACAGCGGTAATCCTTCAAACAGTGAACTCGCATCCACACCCTTGTTCCTGTGCCATAGATATTCATAGTAGCTAGGAAAGATTGAAAAATAGCTGTTTACACCTTGATGAAACGCTCTTAAAGCAAGATACGTTGTCAAGGACAAAACCGCGTTTGATAGTTGTTTGCACATTGAGCCTCCTTAATTCCAAAATATGAAAAGGGACGAGGAGATATAGAATCTTCGGCTACGCTAATCAATGCAGAGAGAGTTTCTTTTTATCAATGATGAATGGGACATTCTTGTAGAGGTCCTGATCAGACCTTCCGATTGCTGTTAATCGTAGGGGCAGCTCACGCCTGGGCCAAACAACCGTAGTGCGGAATTTACCCAATGTTCTATAAATTCAGAAACTTATACAGTGTGTTAAAGAGCGAATTCTCCGTTTCTCTCTTTCTTGAACACATCACTGTATTTGGGTCTTCATAAACATTCAATTCATACCTTACTATGCGCGATGTAAGGTTGTCTGATATGTCTTGTTCCTAATAGAATTAAAAGATTGTTTTAAAAATATTTTGACATCAAAATCCAACTATTGATATTAGGGAGCTTACGAATCGACGATGTTGGCACGACGGCGCCGTTGGGTAATGTCATAGTCCCGCATCACCGTCCTGTAGAATTTGAATTTACGATTCACAATAAAGACGACGACGTTTATGCACGTCCGGTAAATGTTCTCGTCGTCTATGAAGTTTGTTTTTATCTTTTCACAAGGCACGTTTTGCCTAACTTCAGAGAAACGAAAGCTTGTATAGCATACACTTGTCGAGCGAACAAGATTTTGTTATTTTATACGATCTTTACAATTTTAAAAACCCTGGAGTGTCGATACTGGAGCTTTGAAAGGTTCGATTTTATAAGAAAATAAAGAACGAATGCAAAGGTGAGTTTCGTTTCTACAGGGAAGACATTTATTAAATTGCTGAACAATTTCAGTTGGCTGACGAGATAACCACTTTATACAGTGGTTTAGTTCTAACTTTGATACATGCATCTACCTCAAGCGCTATGCCTATCCTTGTCGATATGGAGATTTAGCTTTGAGTTTCACTTGCGCTTTTATTCTTAGTTGGACTTTTCGTCATAGCATAGCAAAAGATCATGACTTATAAATACACACACACACAGACAAGAAAAAAGACATGCCTCTAAATGCGATATAGACTTGATTAATGTGGAAAAAAACACCTGAAGCATTGAGAGAAAGTTTGACAACTAACCTCGCGTACTGCTATTTTAAAGACGCTGGCAAATCGCCCTCACCAGCGTCGTCGACTTTGGTGCGACTCCGGCAAGTGCCCGAATAGGCATGCGCAGTAGGCATGTCACGCAATCTAATGGCGCCTTCGAGCAAACGTCGTCGATTCGTTAGCTCCTTATTTAATGGTGTAATGAACCCGTGAGAAGGATGACCAACAGGTCACAAGAACTGAAATTTTTTTCACGTACGAAATTCCTGACAAATGAATGAAAGCATCACTCTTTGCTCAAGATTTCTTAGCCACGTATAGGAATATCAGAATTGCGATACTAATTTAAGCATGAAGTAAGCCCAAAAATGCTATTGAATGATAAAAAAAACGAAAAATCTTTCGACCTGTCGCCGGTGGAAGAGTTACGAATTACAACCATAATTAGGAAACTCTTAAGATAGGAGTACGAATCAACTACGAGTAGAACTTTTCCCTAAGGGACAGGCGGAGGCTCAGGACCGAATACTCAATACTAACGGCTAATTGATTACCTTAAGAAAGTTCTTGATTGCATCTAGTCTCTCTTGATAACGAGCCCGCTGTGCGTCAGCGTTAGCCAATCCGGCAGCAACTCTGGCGATGATGAAGCCATAGAAAACAATTCCGAAGACCATGCAAAAGAGGGCAAAGCCCATCTGCCAATCAATCAATCAATCAATCAATCAATCAATCAATCAATCAATCAATCAATCAGTCAGTCAGTCAGTCAATCAATCAATCAATCAATCAGACAATCAATCAATCAAATTAATAACTTGACCAATGACACAGTTTGTGAGACACCAAGATCCACAATTAAACGAGTGATTAAGCAGTTTTTTAGCCAACAAATTCAATCAATCTGACCTTTAGCTTGTGTTATTAAGGAGTATTGGTTCAGGCGGTGGGTAACAAGTCAGTCAGTCAGTCAGTCAGTCAGTCATATCCTTTTATATCGTTTTGTAAAGTAAAACACACAAATACCTCTGGTATGTCATGCGCATGAATGTCTCCATATCCTACCGAGGCTGAGGTTGCTGCTGCCCAGTAGAGGCAAGTTAGGTACTGATAGGGGACTTCTTCATTCCCTATTGATGGAAACATAAACTGCATGTTTTGTCGACATAAAAGTACACAGATGCTGAGACTTCATGTTAGGCTCAGCGGACGTATTTGAGCTGATCGAAGATGACTGGGAAAACTTATGGACGTTCGCGCCCAAACTGTTCCCAGGTACAGATTTTTTTTTTACTTGCCACGCAGAAAGGTAATGATCTACTTTTGCCAACAAGGCAAAAAAATGGGAGGTCACCGTGCTTGTTTTCGAGATCATGAGGTGCACTTTTAGAAGATTGCGTTACTTTAAGACGATCTTAGCTTACAACTGTCAGCAATAAAAAAGCTACATTAGTGAAATTTAGATCAGGTAAACGAACTCAATTCAACATAACTAATATAGCTAAATAAACGTTTGCAGCTGATGCCTTTTTCTGTGGTGAAATAGACCTTCAAGAACGATACATATTAGCCTAAGAAAGAAAACTTTGGTCGCACGAGAGCATAAAGGGCGAAATATTTGTAACTTCTCACGTCCATTTTACCAAAAAACAAAAAATTGTACGTGAGAAGTTACAAATATTTCGCCTTTTATGATCTACGGGAAGAAAAATGGGGGTCACCGAGCATTCACGAGAGAAAAATCGCTGCGAAGTTCTTAAAACGATTTTTTATTCGCAATGTCACGTCATTGCGTGACATTTCCGAGAAGACCTGGGTCCACAGCTATCCCATGATGCCACTCGCTTTCACGTTCAATTCTTGTGAAAAATGTTTGCACCTTTAGCATAGTGTTTACCTTCGTGGTCTGCAATGCATGACGTGTGCGTGACATGAGCGAAATTCAAAAAATGCGCAGTAGCAATGGGCGCGAACGTCTTTAAGGGATGGTGTAGAAGTAAGAACCTTGCCCTGTGGCGTCCAAAATATGGACTATCCATTCTGCTTAATCGTAAGTATCCCTTCGATCGACACACTTCATTCGTGCAACTTTGTTAAAACGAGACCGTTGTTACAAGCAAGACATAATTCTACTTCCTCATTGGTCTAAGTCGCTAGTAAGTCACGAGAGAAATAGCGCGGGAACCTGAGCATTCGGTTCGAGCGTTGACCTTTGAGCGTTCACATCGTTATTGGATTTATCTACAAGAAAGTCTGGGAGATCAGACTTCCCGGTTCGTGTCGTCTTGATTTGGTCCCTTTTGTCTCGTCGACTCTCCAGAGACCGCTTCATGATATATCACTCCGGCTTCGACTCGTCAAGTGCCGAGTTCGTCTCGTCGACCTCTGAGATCGACTCGTCGCGGATCAATCGATCTAAATCCCTACGGGACGAGACCGGTAGAGGCCTCGGACTAGCTGCAAAATGGCGGATACGCCTGTAGATAGATTTTTGGATGGTCTTAAAGCTTCTCTTCGTGATGGTGTGGAACCTGTAATCTCCCGGTTAAGCGAAGAGATTTTAGCAGACGAGGAGGGCGTTGATTATCTGTGTACACACATCGACCGGCTTTTAAATCCGTTAACAAGAGTAAGCACTCTGCTTTTTATCCAAGAGGACGTCATTTCTCTTCTTGTCAGAGATCGTAAAGTAGTTAGTGAATCGCCATCCAAATCAGAGGATGGTGATATAGTACCAATGTCTTATACAGGAAGCGGAGGAAGACCAGCAATAGCTATTTCCGAGGAGCATCTAGAATATAGTCTCGGATCTAACTTCATAGCTAATTACCATGTGCGTTGCAAAAGCCCATTTCCGACTTGTTGTTTTTCTCCGCTTCAAAACAAATCATCCCGCGAAACTATTCAAATGAGAAGAGTTTGATTTGGATAAAAATGCTCAACCGTTACCATTTCAATGTTTTACAAGTGGACTCGCTTTCAAAAAAGAGGCGAGCAACAACTCAGTATTGGCATTTCTTTGAGATGATCCGGAAAAGGATCATTGATCAAACATCACCGACTCTGAAAAAAGTACCGAAGAAACTTGCTAAAATTGTCAACCTGAGGTGGCTAAACAAGCTAGATGATACAAGGAGCAAAGATCTTTGCTTATCAAAGTTGTAAGCTACACTCACAAGAGTCGGTAATATCACCGCACATACGACAGATATGTTGTTGAAAGCTCGTGCTCGGGGCAACAACCTTGATATGGGCATTTCAGTTTTGAATCATTCGCCCTTGTCACACGGCGGCCATATTATCCCGGGAGACCAAAAAAGCTTTGTTTTACCACGCCAAGCCTCACCCCCATGGTTTCCACTGCGAGCCTTGGCGTGGTAAAACAATGCTTTTTTGGTCTCTCGGGACAATATGGCGGCCGTGTGACAAGGGCGAACCCCAACCAATCTCACGAACCTAAACCTACCTGGTTGTTTGGCGATGAGTTACAGACTCAACTCAACCACATCAGAGCGTCTAATATGATTCTGAGCAGCACAGCAAGTACCTCGACGAACAACCGCAATCGCTCCTTTAATAAGGCGAACACAACTACCCAGTCTTAGAGGCCTTTTTTAGGCAAAACGCACACAGGGAAACCACTTATTTAACAAGTCGGCTCCGTACCAGTACCACTGGAAGAAACGGACCGATCCCACAACGGTCCGAAAATGACCGGCGACATACACCATGCAGGTAAGCGATTTTGAGACTGTCTTCCCATTTCTTTTGGCTTACTTAACTGGAACGTTTAAAGCCGGCAGTTTCGCTAATTATTCTCACATATGGCGAGAATTGACTTCTGATCCTGAAAATTTGACCACATTCAATGGCCAAACCATCGCATTTGATACACTGCCAATGCAGGTAAAACCCTTGATGCAAACCAAACTATCTGACATACAAGCAACATACGTCGACCTGCAAATTTTTCAGCTCCAGAAAAAGGGAGTCATTCAAATATATGAACATGAGGCAACATAATTTATCTATCCTGTAATCACGAAACCTAAAGGATGGACATCCCAGGACCCCCCTAACTACGCCCTTGAGAAACCTGAGAGAATTTGTAGCTACTACCCCCCCCCCCTCCCCCTTCCATCCCCTACTATCAGGGATGTGGCTCGCGTACTGAGACTCATGACCTCAACTTTACACGGGGTGATTTATGGCCCACAACACCATAAGTTTCTTGAAATGGGTAAAACACAAGCTCTCCACTTACACAGGGGGGCTTTTGACAACATGCCCTTATTCCAGGACTTATCCCAGGAAGCCCTTGAAGACCTTAAATGGTGGATTACTGCAGTGCCCAAATCATACAATCTTTTAGCCATGGTGATCCCCAGGTTATCATGACAATTCCCATGACAACAGGTTACATAGTTACAGGTTACCATGAGAACAGAAGCTTCATTCATCGGATGGGGATGTTCTATTGATAACATCAGTTCTAGTGGCAACTGAACCCAAGAAGAAGCTCAACACGACATTAATTACTTAGCAATGCTTGCAGTTGCTCTTGCCTTGAGGTGTTTCACCACTACAGTATCTGGTTATGGTCGACAACACCACTGCTGTAGCAATAATAAACAAGATGGACACCTGCCACTCCAGATCAAATAGTCGACTTGCACAACAAATCTAGCTGTGCTGTATTGACCAAAATATTTGGCTTACCGTTGTTCATATTCTGGCCGGGAAGGATAACACCAAAGCAGATAGAGAATCAGGGGTTTCTAGACGAGAAACAGAGTGGACTTTGCGTAAGCCTCTCCTCACAGGTGCCTTGGAAAAGTTAAGCGTTGTCCCTGACATAGACTTCTTTGCCTCAAGATTCAATTGTCACCTAAACCTTATGTTGCATACAACCCGGATCCGGACGCATTCGCTGTTAATGCTTTCCATATCCCATGGGAAGGTTACTTATCTTATGCCTTCCCCCCTTTTAGTATAATACGGCGGGTACTACAAAAGATTTCTGATGAGAAAGGCCCTTAGTAGTTCCAAACTGGCCAATTCAGACTTGGTGGCCGTACTTAGTGAATATGCTCATTGACTTCCCTTTGATCTTATCCTGAAAGAAAGACACTGTACACACGCTTCGGCTGCACAGTCACAGAATGTGTTTATAAACACTGTCATAGATGCAGCTGGCTAGCTGGTCAAGAGAGAGTAGTACGTTCCGAAAGTTTTATGACAAACCAGTTCAAGTAGTTGAGAATTTTGCAGAGACACTTGTTGCTTCACTTGAAAGTTCCCAACAATTAAAAAATAGTACAAAAATTTTGTTGATCTATCTGTTCATGGACACATTGCTTTAAAGTCTCACGTGACTTACTGACGACTTAGACCAATGACGAAGTACAATTACAAAATTAAACGAGACTTACCTGTATGGTGAAGTTTGATTAGCTCCAGACCAATAACTCGTAGAATTCTAATCAAACTTCACCTTACAGGTAAGTCTTGTTTTATTGTCTAATTAGCTACAACTTGACAACTAACAAGCTAGCTGTGAGACTTTTGCTGTCGAGATAATACATATTACTATGTGCACCCGTGCTTAATAATTAAGAAATCGCAGCTTCTTTCATTGATTGCCCAACTAATATGCAATGCTGTTTCGAGCAAAAGGCTAAAAACTCACTTATGAACGTCAACAACCACTTGCAAAAAAAAAAAAAGATTGGACGTAATTTTTTCTTAATTTTTTCGTCCCTATTTTTTAGTGATAAAGGGGAAAAAACGTAATTATCATTTGATGTATTTTCCTTCCCTTTCATTGGCCGAGAGCCCACCACGTGACCTGCAAATAACTGCCTACAAATAAGTGTTTTGCTGCAAATAATATTCTGCTCATGCGTAACTGAAACCACGCTCTTATGCAAAAATGGCAGTTCGCTTTCCTGAGTTTTCAGAAAGCGATTTAATTGTTGGGAATTGTGAAAAGCAAACTCAGTCATTGAATGATAAAACAATTACTGAACTTGGTTATCGCACAATATCGTGATTTGTCGGTATCTCGCTGATCAATTATTTGCCGATGCCGATCTGACAAATCACGATATTTTGCTTAACCTAGCCCAATAATTGTTAAGTATTAGTTATTGTACAGAAAACGCACAAAACGAGTACAAACTGAATATTCCACGACAAACATATCCCATGATTCCACACAACAAATCGTCCAATAAGATTTACCGGTATATATTTTCCTTAACAAATATTTCAAAAGGAGTAGAAGAATAGGGCCGATTATTCAAACGAAGTGTAATTTAGACCGTTCGTCACAACAATCATTTTACCTCAAGAAATTTCCAAAAGAGACTTGCTTCAAGTAGATAAATACTTTCCTCTTTTGCTCTAATTAACTTCTCGGCATTGTTTTCGACAATGAACAGCATATAGATTAAGATTTGAACAAAATGAAATAATTTGAAAGGCGGTTTTGTGACGCGCAGACTACAAGTTAAGTTCAAATAACCGACCCATGATAGTGTCTATAGGAAACCCACTCAGGGAAAAAGCTTGATTAAGTGCTGGTGGGCTATAACACTGATCATCGGCTGTGGCACTGATAATCCCAATGCATCTCTCGGCTATGGTGAATAATCACGTAAGAGGGCCACGGTTTCACTTACCCAAGTCTCGACCGTCTAACTCGGCCCAAGAAGTGTCTGCGCACAAGTGTCTTCCTTTTTTGACTCCCTTGCATGCTATCAGAAACCAACCACAGGCAATTCCATGAGTAAATGTTGTCATATAGATGGCAAACTTGAGCTGTCTGTAAGTAAATAAAGAAAAAAAAAAAAGAAAAAGAAAACGCTGAATGACACAGAAAAAACGAACGCGTATAAAACTGTTATGCTAGCATCAGGATTATCCGTACTCGTAAGTATCAGTCCTAGCATGCACTTTGCTACTACAGTATTATTTTTACTTCAGTTTCCTTGTTTTGATTTTCTATTTTGTATTCTTGAGCTTTGCAGTGTTACTATGTTACCCACCTAGAATAGTTCCGCGAATTGTGGGTAACCTAGTTGTAAACGCTGACGTCGATAGCCTAAGTGTCTTGATGTTGTTGTTTTTCTGGTAAATAGCGACCTTCAGATTGGAGTTCGAGTTTTCAGTTCTGAGCGCGCGATTTTCGAAAATTTTCGTTCTTTAAGGACGGTGCCACCTAATAAGAAGAAATTTTTCCCCGGAGTATGACTACGCAGAAAAGTAGATCTTAGTTTGGGTTATTGGATTGTAAAATGATAATAGGGGGTAACCATGCATTTTTCGGAGATAATAAGTTTGATTTTTGAAAAAGTGGACACTTCTTTGCTTAAGGACGGTGCCTACTAATTTAAAGGTATTTTTTGCGCTGTTTACTGAATATGCAGGAAAAGCAGATCTTAACAAGTGTTATTGAAATCCAAAAAGGAAATTGGGGATAACCACGCTTTTCTCGAAGATAATTAGTCAACAATATTTGTAAAAAGCTTTAAAATACAAAGTAATATATGGCGTTCTTTTCCAAATTGAAACTTAATTATCTCTGAAAAATGCGTGGTTACCCCCAATTTTCTTCTTGGATACCAAGAGCACTTTCTAACTTCTACTCTCTCCGTATAGTTTTAAACCACGCAAAAATATCCCTCAATAAAAAATTGTCAAGTACTTGTGAAGAATTTAAATTTCGTGGCTGGTATGACGCGGCGTTTCTTCTCGGCCAAGAGACTCATCAGATACTTTTCGAATTTTTTTATTGCATATTTTTGCATATTTTATTGCATAATATTTTTTTATTGCATATAACTCGTGAACTTTGCGGTTGGGAATCCTTCTGTGATAGAAGGCCAGACTGCTAACATCTTGACTTCGCGAACGGGACTTTGAGCGCGATGCTCAACGAGTTTGCTGGAATTCGAAAAGTATCTGATGAGTCTCTTTGCCGAGACGAAACGCCGCGTCATACCAGCCACGAAATTTAAATTCTTCAAAAATATCCCTGTATTAATAAGCACCTCCCATAGGAAACCAGAGTATCTCGAGATGCGCAGAACGTATGCGCGATAACAATAGTAGGCACCGTCCTTAAACAAAGAAACGCAAGTTTTTTCACAGTTGTTATCGGCACAAACGTCTACTTGCAGTAAAACAAACGGAACGTAAAATATCTTTAAAATAAATAGCAAATTGCAACCGGATGATTCTATAAATGTGTTTTATGATCACAAAAACGCGACAACAGAGCCATCCTCTGTAGTCACTAAAAAGTGCCCTTAATCAATTTTTCACGGCCCTAAAAATCAATCCCGTCTTCAATGGGCCTCAAACTTCCGTTTCATATACTGTAACAAAAAAATTGCGGTCACCACGCGATTTTAAAAGTTAAATTGGTTTTTTCAGTGTTTTTTTTTTGATTGATTTTTGCAATTTTGTCACTCCCCTCTTCGGTGAATAAAGACATTTGCACCTGTTTTTGTGATGCACTCTGGGATATTCACAATGGCGAAAAGTACACAAAGAAGAAAGTTTTGCACTTTTAGAGTGTTTATTTCCTTGCTTGTTTGGGACGATTGGATCTTTTTTCTGAAAGTGGCTCTTAAGTGACCAAAGCAACCTTGCAAAGTGTATTGGGAAATCTACGTGATTTTTGTTGTACACTGTAATGGTATCCAACCCTCTCGCGCTGAAGTGATCACCAAACTTGCATTGTCAATCGTTTCTTGTGGTGAGCTTACTTGATTTTGTAGGCCTTTTGAAGCCCATTAAAATTCGTTAACTAATTCTTGCTCAGTACTTGCGTCTGTTACTGGACGCCCCTTGATCTTGTTTCTAATTTTTGTCGGTCTTGGTGGCAGCCGATAGTACAAAACAAAATCAAATGCTTGCCTCAGATGATGCTTCGTGGTAATTCTTTGAAAAATATTAATTATTGCACTGAAAGTATTGATCCCATACCCTGTGTGCTTGCCTTCGAAGAATTTACTACATTTGTTTTTTATTACTTTCGATGATAAATAGCCCTGTTTCATTGTGGTAACTTAAAGATGGCTCCATTGAAATTATTAATTCTTCTGCACCGTCCACTTTAATATCGCGCTCCGATCGATCATTGTTTCTAGCTTTTTCAATATGTCGTTTGAAAACTGTTCTATTGCGATTTCTTTTCGTTGGTCTTTTCCTATTAGAGACATGTGTTTCGCACTGCAACCGAATAAATCTTCCGTAGCATTTCGATGAAAAAAAGATTAACTTGAAAAATATAAAATCAGCGCGTGACAAAATGACTGCGTGATGCGCAGAACAAACGCGCAATAACAATAGGTGGCACCGTCCTTAACTGTAATGCGCGTGCCTATTACAGAACCTTCGGACTCGTGGTCGTCCTCGTACTCCAATCTGAAGGTCGCTATCAATAAAATCAAGCCGGTCAGTTAAAGTATATCAGAGGTTGTACATTTGTCTTACACCACTTATTATTTCACAAACAAACAAACAAACAAACAAACAAATTCCAAACTGGGATCGAGATCAATTAGTTGTTTATTCTCTTTCTTAATTAACAGTATCTTCGCTTGAGAAAACATGTCACAAAACTTGACCATTAAAAATCAGTCAATATGTATGGGTTATTGACCAAGCATGAGGCTGGATATTGGCCAAGTTCTTTTTTTGTGTGTTTATGGACCGAGACGAAGTCGAGGTCCATAAACACGCAAAAAAAGAACGAGGCCAATATCTAGCCATCTTGACCGAACAAGCTTTGTTCACCAACACCAAAAACACCAAAAAATGATCTTTGATCTTGCGGGACCAACCGAGAAATCCCGAGTGGGCAAGATAGCTCCATCTTGCCCGCTCGGGTAGCCAATCACAGCGCGCGATTTGGTTCATCTTGCCCGTACACGGAGCTAGTCATATAATAAGAACACTTCATATGATATATGGACTACGGAAAGCAGCATTTAGTATTTTCCATAGCCTAAAATTTTTTAGGCGTGAACGGGATTTGAGCCCATCACTTCATGATGAGATTTGAAATCATCATCAATTTGCGGGTGGCCAACCATAGGCTGCGTTAGATAATATATGCTAGCATCATCACGCGACGCGAACTTACCCTATTAGGTTTGTGTTCTTTCCAATCGACTCACTCATGTACTGGAAGAATTGTTGCTAAAAGAGGAAACAAATGCAATTTTTGTATTTATTTTGCGGAGACTGTCAAATGACCCTTTTTGCATTAGATACATTTGAAATGTGGACGAGGCATTAGAAGGTGTACTATAATAAACACTTGAAGAAGACCATAATATGGAGTCTTCAACTCCAATACGAGGTGAATGTCAGCGATGTCATTTCCACAGATCATCTTGAATCGCATCAGAAACAAATACTCTTCCTTTAGCCATCTCAACTTCAAAAGGAACAAAGCACAAGGAGTGGTGACAAACGTCAGATACAAGCGAATCTTAAGATTTGCGTAAAGTAAAATATAATCTTAAAGGATGCGCTTGTATCTCATTGACATATTTGTCAACTCCGCATCGGAAAAGCTAAAATATTCGCCTGTGACAACAACAACAACAATAACAACAACAACAACAACAACAACAACAACAATGACAACAACAATAACAACAACAACAATAAAACTAACCCAAACAAATCAAATCACACGAAATCGCGTTACTCCGACGATTTTTGTTGTCTCCGTACTGATGGAAATCTGGCTTGAAATATGCCGACTCGATCGTTTTAACCTACCAAATTTCCAAAGGTTTTATGAGAGAGGAAACTCGAGACGAGTCGGAACTTGCGATTGATACGCTTACCAGTTTGTAAATGTAAAGGCATCTGTTCAGTCGAGACAAGGCCAAAATGTATAACACACCTACAGAAAAAGGAAGATAACCTTTTTTTATTGCAAATAAAGCACAGCAAAGCCAAGGAAAGAAGAAGCTTTTTTCCTATTCATTTAAATACTATATAGACATGTATTGAATCCCGTATAAGAGCGCAACCTTGCAACAACTGTTCCTTTCTGAAAAGTCTAGTTTATCGAGAAATCAGTTTTGCACTAGCCTGCGAACGCAGACGTATTTCCGGCGGTCGTCATTTAATTTTCTCCCCCGAAAAAATGATAGCGTCTGCGAACTCGAGCTGCCAAGCAATTTCTGTGACGTAAAAATCTTAGCCAATCAGAGTTAGGCTCATAAATCTCCAGAACCAACACGCATAGAACACGCAAAGTACTTGCCAGTTGTCCAAGGAAAAGATTCAAAATGGCTGTGAAATGTTCGTTATCAAAAGTTAAGTAGCCACCAAGGAGGATGCTATCAAGTATGTTGCGGCCGAGAAGAAAGGCGACGTTTTCGTCTATTTACCTACACGATTTGGAAGGTCCTTACTTTAAATTATGTAGCGTTGCTTGTGGTATTTTTGTTCGTGGGGTGCTCTGCTGACAAAAATATTGTGATTATGATTTACCCATTACCAATTCTTTTCGGATTGTTTTACTAGAATATTCTACAGTAAAATGTCGGACTCCCCTTTCTCTGATTCTGGAAGAGACAATGCCTTCAAGTTAGCGCCTTGAGTTTACTCTTTAGGAAGCGACGGTGTAAACATTTATACATTAAGCCCCCAATGAAACTTCCAAAGTCTTCTTTAAAGACGTTTTGTGGTCTTGGTGGTGCAAAAACAAGCGCCAGGATCGGTGATGGGCTAAGAATTCCGAACGCAATCGGGCTTATGCATATTCCGGGGCTTACAGTGGTGCTCGGGGCGACTTTACTGGTTGCTTTTCTGGATACTCTTACTACGGCGAAACATTCGAGAAAGCGTTACCAGCAGTTAAACTCCGAGATTTCTTCTTCTCCAGTGCGCTGCTTTAATCTTAAGCCGATCTCTTCACTCGAAGAGTAATGTCACCGTCAAATTGTCTTTTCATTTATTCCCTTACTTATCAGTTGATAAATAGCATTTCGTGCGACAGAAAGTCCATATAAATCGGCTCGAAGTATCAAAGAGGAGATGTCCAAAACACTCTTTCCAAATACATTTATCTTCTCCTTTGCAACCAAACATTTTGTTCGTCAAAGAATGCAACATTCGACACCGCAGGGAATCTTTTAATTCTTTGGCGTGTTCGTTTCAAAGGTTCGCTAGTGACAACGATTACCCGAACTGCACGCAGATTATTCGACTCTGCAAACCTCAGACTGAAATTGGGTTTTCCCAAAAATCGAAGAAAGGATCACTTTGGTTTTAGTTCATTTCTTGTTTCTTGGCTACAGACGTACAGCAATTTATCAAAGGAGAGAGAGAAGAAATGATAAGTAAGTTTTCTTGCTTCATGAGGAAGCAAAAGGCCGACTTTTGCTGCTTGTTTTGTTGTTGTTACGCATAAATAAGCGCGATCAAGTTCTCTCTATTGCTACTGAAATTATTTCAATACCCACAAAGACGATAAATTAAAAAAGAAAAACAAACTAAACTCACCAAGGTCTTCAGGCCAAATAGCGAGTACAATAAACTCGGTTGGAAAAGAACAGAGAAGGTCCAAGGCGAAATTTGTCCTATGGACAAGCAAAAACGAGAAATGCATGTTTTGTTACATTAAAGGCAGGTTTAATGAGGCAAAGCAACACGCAATTTATTACCTGAGATAGTGACGAGCGGTAAAAAGAGGATGAGTCACCAAAACGTTGTTTTTGTTGTAAAATGCAAGGTGAAATCTGATGTACCTGAAATAAAGTTGACACCACATCACCGGGACAGCATTTGGCTATTTGCGCAGCGAGGTCCATGCGGCAACGACCTCGGACCAATATTCCCCAGTATGGCCTTTGCACTTGGTTAGTAAGAGGTTATTAGTAAACACCACCCATAGGAAACCCGAGTATCTCCAGATGCGCAGAGCGTATGCGCAATAACAACAGTAGGCAACTTGCCTTATGAATCATTCCATGAACGCGCGTTGGATGTGCGATGGTAAATAGCCAAAGAGACGGGTAACGCTGACTTGGCTTTAATCAAGCGCATTTCCAACAAGCGTGAATGGAGTTACTGTTTTACCATTTTTTTTAATTCTGAAGGTTCAGATTCCAGGAGATTTCGCTTCCCACCAAACATATTTCCATCTTGGCCACACTTGGCGCGATCAGTCAGTACCTGACTCAACTTCCATACGGACAATCAAAGCCGGGACATGTTCAAGAGGTCTTTAATGTTCAGGCTCTGAGATTATGACTGCCCAACTCAACGGCACAGTAGGTGCGGATACACGGAGCACTTTTACCAGGGTAGATGACCCTTTTACCACGGGAAACTGCATTAGTGCGTGTGACCGACATTTTTCGAGGTAAATTTTCCGTGGTAAATTTCCATGGATACGTCAAAAAGATCAGGCGAAGCGCCCAGGACATTTAACATGGTAAGTTGAAAGGGTGTTTTGATGCCCGAGGTCCAAGAGCCAATCACGATGCTGATGAAGTTGTGATTAAATTTCGCGCCAATGAATTGCGTGAGATTTCTTTTTACCTCGGTAATCTTCGTAAGGTGTGACCGCTGGTATACTAAGACCCAAGTGTGAGGCACAGAGGGATAATTTATCATGGGAAATGGCATTTACCATGGCACCGGTGTATGCAACCGCACCTAATGCCATTCAACGACTTTTTTTTGTCCAATCTCAGTTGCTTTTTAAACGGTGTGAGTTAATCCCTACAAACTAGAAATGTATCAAGAGCAGTGATTCAAAAGTACTCACATATCCACTAAGCAAATAATGTCAAAAGAATAATTCAAAATCCACAGTGGAGTGCTGGTATGCAAAAAAGTCGCCTGGAATGATATTGTGAAAGGAAGGATACCAGCGACCACAAGCGATACGCCTTGCCACAGCCTGAAATACGAGTCGTCCGGCAAGATGGCGCGCCTATAAAGAGAGAATATCAGAAAAGACTTGAGAAAAAGTTGCAATTCCGTTCACGAATTTGTGGAACCTTTCTTATGGCTTACATTTACCTTGGCTGAATAGTCTAAGTGAGATAATATTACACTGAATTTGTTCGACATATATATAAATAAAAACGTTAGGAATTTCTTCATAAGTGCTGTTTAGGGGATTCACACCCCACCCCCTCAAAAAGTCTGTTCCCTTACTTATGGTAAGAGTCCATTCCACCCCAGTATAACTTTTCATATTGTTACGAAATTATTCACCGGTGATTTCCATTTGCACAAGTAAACTAGTGTTGACTTCGGTGTCATTTAATTAAGCAAGATTTGTCTCAAACAAATTAATCACCATTGCGGTCTGACTTTTGACTACAAGAGAATCTCACTACAAAATCGCCCTCAAAAATCGTGCAAAACTCAACTTTAACAGGAGCCATTAGTAGGAGCGAGCAATTCCCATACAAAGCCTAAGTCACGGCATTTTTACAGGTCAATCTATTTTTGGACAAACTTTGCAGCAAAACAACAAAGGCAGTTCCGATTCGGTGACACTATGACGTCAAGTTAGTTTAGTGTGATTGGTCATCGGGCTCCTGCGGGAGTCTCATTCGCGGGAAATTCAATCTAAAAATAAATCGGTCTGTGAAAACGCCGCGACAGGAAAGTATGGGAATTTAGCTAACCTCATGAGAAGAAAGGAAAACATTCTCAACACTGGATGCAAATCACGATACGGTTTGTCAAAATCTTCTTTTAGCTCCTTCGCAAAAGACATCCCGCCAATCTGTACTGGACTGAGAAAACAGAAGAAGGGATGTTAGGCTGGTTGAAGCTCAAAAGGAATTACTGTTAAGAAATTAAAAAGAAGAAAACATCACTAACTTTTGCAGTCAGACCGAGCAAAAGAAAAACATCGCGCATTGTGAATGCAGCCTTGGAAAAATGTTGAAACACTTTGCAATGCCTTGTCCCCCCACAATGTAGTTTTGCCAAATGGGCTGAGAAACTCGTGTACAAACAACATTGTGAAGGAATGGTAAGACGCGAAAGCTTCATATCTGTTTATTCGTGTACTGCTCCAAGGAATTTTGTCACAGACTATGGCTCCCTCCTTTTGGTTTAGGTGAGAATTAATGATCCGTTAAGCTCCAGCGCAAATATGGTAAAGAGAGGTCAGAAGATAAACAATGGGACCGAGAGGGAGAGAAGAGGGTATGGCGTTGTAACGTCCGCAACTGCGCGCACAATGTTACGTGATGTTGGGGAACATCGCCTCATATTTTACACGAGCGTTTTCGAGAATATACCTCCGTTGCTTCTAAATCTAAAAATAACTAAACTGCAAATCCAAGGGGTTTACTGGATTTAGAAGTCTGACATTCTCAGCACATCATCCATCGTTCAAAGGTACAGTAAACCTCGGACCTATCAAATAAACATAAACGTTAAATCTTTTCAAACCTCATGTCCGGTAGCACACTGCCACCCTTCTTTTTCTTTTTGTCCTTCTTGCTCTTTTTGGAGGATTCTGACTTCTGTGACGTTCTGGATCGCTGCAGAAAGCTCAAAGACTTTTTGGATTGCTCAGCCGCGCATTTGACAGAGAGTCGCCGGATCGCTGCCCTGGACGATTCAAACGCTGCCTTTCTCACATCCTTTAAATATTCATCGTTTGTTCCGGCGTCACAAATTTGCCTAAATAAGGAAAAGAACAAAACAAATCTATTCGTAAACGTAATAACAGGTCCCTGAAGAATATTAGGGGAATCTTTGTTTACATTTTCTGCCTCAGTGGCAGACAAGGCTACCATTTCTAATCAGTCAGCCGAGAATAAATTACTGACCATAGAAAGTGCATTGTGTAATGACCAATCTCTGATATACCATCTCTGAGCAATGATGCTTTGAAAATTCGAAAGTTTATTATTGCCAGGGATTCTTAGCACCTTTACTACCCAGAAATATATTAGTTGATCATGGCTAATGATTGCCTCATTATTAAAGCCTAACATTGGAGGGTACGTTTAACAAGTTCTTTTACCTTTTGAAGTCAATTTGATAAATCGATTCCACGTTGACGTGCATCTGTTCAGTAATAGATCACAGATGGCGTCAAAATATGGTAACTACATAACTGTGGCACACGATTGTCACTTTTGTTGTTACCACATTTTGAAGCCTTCTGTGATCTCTTACGCAGACGCACGACAACACGGATCTATTTGTTTTATATAATTAAGAAATGAAAGTTTCTGACGATGACGTCAGCTATGTGTCTGGTCTCTAATAGATCACAGGTGAAAACCAATCAAAATTCGTGCATTAGAGCGGTTTTCAATTGAGTGCCGAGGAGGCGAGGCGAGGAGGCAGTGTGGCCGAGTAGTTAGGGCGCTTGCCTTGAGATCCGGAGATCCCGGGTTCAAGACCCGCTCTGACCACTAGTTGAGTCCCTGGTTCAACTTCCCAGCTGCACTTGTAAATGGCCAACTGGTTTGCCTCCGGCCAGTTGGGATTCTTAACAGTTGTTGTTGTTATTCTGTTCCGTTGTTTCATAGGCCCTGAAAAGCCCTTATGGGTAGCGGTCAATTAAGTATGTAAATGTAAATGTAATTAGCGAATTGCTTTAGTTTTGCGTTACTCACTCAGTGATTGGTTCAAAGTTCTCGCGCCATTTTTTCAACCAATCAGGCCTCGGTTGTTCAAAAGGTGGATAACGCTATCAACCGGATAAATCACTATCCATCGGATAAACACTAGCAAAACCAATTGAGTTATCCAGTGGATAGTGATTTATCCAGTGGATAGCGCTATCCACCCTTCGAACAACTCGGGCCAGAAGTGTAACCAAAACCAATCGTGGCTTGCGCGTGCAAATTTTCCCGCGCTTTGTGTCGGCTATGTGTAATTACGTCGAGTTTTGATTGGTTTACTGGATTGTATCCGTCCTTTGTGATTGGCCAAAGTAATTACTTTGGTTTTGGTTTCACGACAGTCGATTGAAACTCGCTCTATTCAGCTTATTATATAATTGTAAATAACATGATGCCTCTTAAACAATGACGTCGGCAAAGATTCCTGTATACTCATCTATACTCACTGGGCTCAATTATTGTCAAAATTCAAACACGTGTTCGACAATTCAAACGTTCTATTAGCTAGTCAAACCTTCAGTTCGGAAATTCAACAATTCAATTTAGCTGTTCTTCAAACTTTCAATCTGGAAATTCAACAATTCCAACATTCATTTCGGAAATTCAAAATGGAACCTTCAATTCAATTCAATATTTGAATTGTCAAATTGGAAGTTTGAATGGCACGCATGTTTGAATTGAAGAACTGAAGGTTTGAATTGCCAAATTGAGGGTTTGAATTTCCAAAATGAAGATTGGAATTGTTTGAATTGCCGAACTGAAGGTTGGAATTGCCGAACTGAACGTTTGAGTTGCATGACTTGTTTGAATTTTGACACTAAAAACGCACCATATCACTGCTCACCATTATGTACAAACGCCCATTATTCCCTTCCGATTTAAGTTGGAAATTATTCTAGCTATTTTAGGAGAGCTCATTTGCATAATTTATTACAGTTTTGGTATGAATAGGCTCGTTTTATCCCGTTTATTCCTCTCTTTGGCTTAAACGAACGTAGGGCGTTCGACACTCCCACCTTCCCGTAGCGATGGCCAGCACGTTGCCATGGCTCCCACTCCTTTCGCCCCCGGGCTCGACTTTTCCCAAAATAATATCTAACTGGGGTCAGTTGGGAGTGAGGGTCCAGTGACGTTAACCCCCATCGCCCTCTGTGGAACATCCCATAACCAAAGATAGCGACGCATTCCTTTTATTCGAGACTATGTTCTCAAGACTCGATTAAATGAATATCCATTCTCCTCTTCTTGATCGCCATATGTACACCAAAGGTGTACAGAAGTTGCAACATTGAAAAATATCCGGCTTAAAACGGCTGTTATGATCCCTTCAAATCACACAAACCTTGCCACAATGGGAAAATTGATTAGCACATCATCTAAATCAGGTTTCGTCAGCATGAGAATCTCACAGAATGTTTTCGCTTTCACTGTAGACAAACGATTATCGCCAAAGATTAGGCCAACCTAAGTAAAAACAAAAAGTACAGAATATTAAAAAGAAAACTTTTAGTCCCGATTCTTATCCCGACCTTAAGTGCCTATGATTTAAATTTTTATCATATACAAAATAATTAAGTGATTTAAGCCAAACGCGATTTTTCATAGAGTTTTTATCCCTGATGTTGGTTCTACGACAATTATAACAATTGTAGGAGAAGCAACCGTAACACTAAATCCCCCAAGATAAATCACTAAAGCGCCGCAAAAAACACCGAAAGCAAGAAACCTAGGATATCAAGCAAGGTAAGCGATATATGCTCGCTTACAAATACAGTTTGCTCCATACAAGTCCTTATATTTTTTAAGCACATCAGCTTGGGATACCCGTGGCTCAATTAGCTCGCCAACCAGCACAACTGGAAGCTTTTTAACAACGGCTCGGCGGCCATGTTTTTCAACCGAAAGAAAAGAAACTGTTTGCGTACGAAGAGGCTTAAAATCCCGGATGATTAGTTAGAGACACCACCAAGGCAGCCGTGACGTCATAAGAATACGCTCTTCACTTGCACTGCCGTTTCTTGTTATCCATTTTCTCTGGCTTTACTGGATCTTGGCCACTATTTCATTGTGCCTACACTCTACGGCCGCTTGTACATACGCTCTATGGCTGCCTGTGAATACGCTATATGGCCGACTGTCCCAACGGTCTATGGCCGCCTGACTGTGCACACGCTATGTGGCCGCCCGTTCCGAGCTCTATTGCCTTCTGTGAATACGCTCTATGTTATTGCGGTACACCCAGTCAGCAGATTAAAAATGGCCGGAAAGTCGAGTATTCGATTCACGTAGTAGGCCAAAGAGTGTGCCAGTTGACGCCAAATTTGTGTTTTACACCGCATGCATAAATGGCGGCCAAAAACATTTTATTTTGTATATGTGCTAATTAGACTCACTAGCCTCGTTTGCATGGACAAAATACAAAAGAAATGTTGCTTCAGAGCGAGGCAAGTGAGTCTAATTAGCATATAAACAAAAGAATACATTTTGGCCACCATTTATGCATTCGGTCTATCCTTTTTTCATGTACGTGCCTAATGCCCCCTTTACACCAACCTTAAACATGTTTTAGAGATGTTTAGTTAAACACGGTTTCAAAGTGCTTTCTTTTTAATTAATTAATTAATTAATAATAATAATAATAATAATAATAATATATTTAGCTTTATAAAATTCAAAAAGCTTTACAACTAATGTCTCAAATTACAGTCCTACATTCAAATTACATGCAGTGTGAGAAACTCTAATTACAATAGATTTCTAAAGAAAAACAAGAAAATCTATATACTGTATAATAATGCAAATAATGTTTATACAATATACACAATAATAATAATAATAATAATAATAATAATAATAATAATAATAATAATAATAATAATAACAATAATAACCAACCAACCAACCAACCAGTTCGCACTTCCGGCTTTAACATACTTCATGTGGACCCAGGTGTGGACTATTGCGGATTTGCAGAAGGTTAGAGTGACTCGTAAGGTCATGGTTGTTAGCGGAGCTAAACATCCTTTGAGCTCCACAGATCTACTGTACCTACCTAGGAAGTTAGGAGGGCGGGGCCTTAAGTACATCGAGAGGGAGTACAAGACCATCAAGATAAAGGCAGCTATGAGCTTGTATTCCAACAATGATCCAACTATGCATCTGGTGAGACAGTTCGAGGAGAAGGCGGCTCGTACCGGGAGCAGATCGCTGATAAAGGATGCAGAAAGTTACGCAAAACAGCTGGGATTACGATTAGAGTTGCAGTACCCACAGCCAGTGGGGGTTACGGAAACTGGGAACGTAATTGACAGAAAGAAGTTCAGTGGGTGGATTAAGAAAGTAAACCAGAGCAGAGGCTGTGCAGAGATTGAAAGTGAGGGATGGCAAGGGAAATTCTATAAGCGGAAAGATGGAGAGATGAAGATGTGGACGAGGAATGTTTTGCTTGGCTGTCAGACTGGAAAACAGCTCCAATCAAGACAGTGGTGGGGCTACAAGAGTTATATCAGCAACTTCTGCCAACTAAGCTATACGCCTCGAGGAAGACCAAGACACACACGGGTGGTGATGAGAAATGCAGGCTATGTCGAAAAGCACAAGAGAGTGTCGCACATGTGGTATCAGGCTGCAGTGCACTGGTGCAAACCTTGTACCTGGCTAGGCATAACGCAGCACTCAAAATTCTATTCTTTGAGATGCTTAAGGGATATCAGCTGGCGGACGCCACCCCACCGTGGTATTCACCAGTCCAGCCCAAACCGGTGTATCAAGACGACAAGGTGACGGCGTATTGGGATGTGCCTGTTTTCGCGGAGCACCTGCAAGTAAGAGCCAACAGAGTGGACGCGAGGTTCGTAGACAGGGAAAACAAGGAGGTGATGCTTATAGAGATGAGCTGTCCCTAGATGGATAACAGAAAGCAGAAAGATGAGGAGAAGACCTTAAAGTATGCGCCTTTGCGACTAGAGCTCAAGAGACAGCACCCAGGGTACAAGATTCGACAGTTCAACATCGTTATTGATGCTTTTGGCGGTTACTCAAGGAGTCTGAAGGATGAAGTCAAGATGTTAGTGGGCTCAGATAGGTACCGAGACGTACTCAGACGAATGCAGAAAGCCGTCCTGAGCCACACCCTTCACATCGCTAAAACATTCAAAGTCATGTGCTAGCCACTTGGACACCTTTGGGGCGCTATTTGAGACAACACACAATTAGAATTCCGCAGAAAATATTTGGATAGATATGTATTTTATTAATTTTATGCAATTTTATTCCTATCTTATGCAAACTAGTAAATTTGGACATAATACTGGCTACGTTTATACGCCCAGTATTTGTGACTAGGGCCTGGCATTCAGGAGTTTTAAACTGCCATAATAATCTCTGTACACTATATATAATATGATCTCTATACTCTATAGCACTGGCGGAACAAGTGTGTTTTAACTTTACTCTTAAAAATATCGAGTGATTCAGAATTCTTAATGTCTACCGGTAGTGCATTCCAAAGTCTAGGGGCGCTGGCAGCAAACGATCTGTCCCAATAAAGCTTAGTTTCAGTTTTAGGTACAACAAGAAGCATTTGAAAGGAAGATCTAAGTGCACGAGAAGGTTTATACAAAGTCAATAGTTCAGAAATGTAATCGGGAGCTTGATAGTTAAGAGCTTTGTAAGTTAGCATCAAAATCTTAAAGTCAATTCTGAACTTTACAGGTAACCAGTGTAGTTGCTGTAATATGGGTGACATTATATTCATTCTTTGCAGCACCAACAATAAGCCTCGCTGCAGCATTCTGCACGCCCTGGAGCTTTGAGATTTCCTTATCTGGGAGACCTGTTAGTAAACTATTACACGAATCAAGTTTCGATGAAACGAACGCATCCACAAGTCTTTCACAATTATTCAGGTCTAAATATTTCCTAATCCTATAAATGTTACTAATGGAAAAGAATGCGGACTTGCATACACTGTTAACTTGTTTAGACGACGTCAGATGCGAGTCAACAAGCACTCCGAGATCTCGGGCAGCTGGTGTTGGCGATATAGTATAACCACCAACATCAATACCAGGAAGAGTAATGCTATGGAAACAAGAGCATAGATGAATTACTTCCGTCTTGTCGGGGTTGCATGCCAAACCATTAGAGGTGCACCAGATGAGAATGGCCTTCACACAAGCTTCAAACGTAGATAGAACGGCAGGACGATCATCAGACGAGCCCAAGGACACATATAACTGTGTATCATCTGCGTAAGTCATTACATTGAAACCATGGGCTTGTACCACATTCTCCAGAGGGGCAAAGAACAAAGAAAACAAAAATGGCCCCAGGACAGACCCTTGAGGAACACCATACTGAAGAGGATAATCGGCTGATCTGACATCCGCAATTAGTACTTGCTGGGATCTACCAATCAGGTATGATCTAAACCAGTTTAACACCTTCCCATGAAATCCATAGCGGTGTTCCAAACTACTAAGTAAAACAGAATGTTCAATGGTGTCAAACGCCGCCGATAAATCTAGCAGAACAAGTACAACATCCCGGTGGTTGTCAATAGCAACAAGGATGTCGTTAAGTAGATGTCGCCAAAAACAATAGCATTCTGCGCGATGTAATAACGTAGTTTCTGTGCTGTGGAAAGATCGATACGCACACTGAAACTTGGCTAAAAGCCCATTGGGTATAAGCAGAAATCCATAAGGGTTGAAACCTGTAACGCGCGTTCACAGCTTCCGAATATTCAGTGCGAACTGATTGGTTGAATGTTTCAGTGCTAAGTACCATATTTGGAAACCTCTCGGTCTTGTTGTTCCAAATATGGTACTTAGCAAATTGAATATTCGGAAGCTTATTTCCCAGCACACAAGGGGCCGTTACACGTTTCAACCCTTATGGGTTTCTGGTATAAGATAGTTCAGCGTTTGCGTAGCGGCCACACGTTCGAGCATCTTCGATAGAAATGCAATGTTTGTGATAGGGCGATAACTCGGATATGCCTCACGGTCAAGGGACAGCGTCTTGATCGAAGGGTGAATTACACCTTTTTTAAGGGATGATGGAAATACACCAAATAGCAGAGAAGCATTGACAATAGAGGTGATGGCTGGGGCCAGGGCTTCAATAGAATGCTTGAGCACACTAGTTGGAGCGGGGTCTAATATACACGACTTAGTATTGGACTTTACTAAGAGTTCGCTGATATAACGTACAGACACCGCAGAGAAACCACAGAATGTTGTCTGACATAATGGTTGACTAGGCGTTACTGACAAATCCATCATCGCCAAGACTGACGAGTGCAAACTATCTTTCAGATTCACTATTTTTTTGGAGAAAAAGGTGGCAAGTTTCTCAGACAATCCTTGAGGCGAGTCACATGCTGGTAAGAGCGGGGCTGACTTGACCTTGAAAGGCCATCAATCATTCTAAAGAGCTGCCTCTGATCAGACCCTGAAATTTGATTCTTGTAGTATTCTTGCTTTGCAGAATTTAACGCATCACTGTAAATGCGGCACTGATCTTCAAATATCTGGCGATGGACCTCTAAGCCAGACTTGACATATTTGCGTTCCGCCTGGCGCTTAGCTCTCTTCAGAGACCTCAAGTTGTCATCATACCATGGCGAGTAAGGACGTAGTGTCACAGTACGAAAGCGAACAGGAGCATGTAATTCAATGGGATTGCTTAGAACCTTGTTATATTGATCAGTCAATACATTAGGATCTGTGCATGCGTTTAAATCAGAATTATATAATGCAGAATCCTTTAAATCCTTGTTCCATAAATCCAAATCAATCTTGCGCAATTTTCTACACTGAAACGTTCTTGTTGTCGCACAGGGCTTAGGTATATCAGCGGTGCACACTATGGCACTATGATCCGAGATCTTGTTAGGAAAACCAACAATTTCAGGAAGGCCACGTAATAGAGAATCATCATGCCTCACTAGAACTAAGTCAAGGGTGTGTCCACGTTTATGGGTTGGACCCACAACCCTTTGCTCAAACCCAGCTGCTTCCAACATGTCCAAAAACTTCAAAGCATCAGCATCCTCGCGATTGTCAACATGAAAATTAAAGTCTCCAGTAATTATCAGGTTACAAGATCTCTGAAAAATGCGTGGTTACCCCCAATTTTCTTCTTGGATACCAAGAGCACTTGCTAAGTTCTGTTTTCTCCGCATAGTTTTAAACCGCGCAAAAATATCTCTGTATAATAAGCACCACCCATAGGAAATCCGAGTATCTCGTGATGCGCAGAACATATGCGCAATAACAATACTAGGCACCGTCCTTAAACACAAAATATACAGCGTTTTTGGATGGTTCTTTTGTTGCCATGGTAATTTATTACGTCACATGCATTAATATGTGCATCTTGTTAAGCAATTATTGGTGTTTCATATGGTACCATATGATATGGCTCAGTGTCGTACAGTCAATCTTTAAAATAACACATTCCCTCTAAATTTTTGAAACCGGTTTGAGCCACCTTAAACTCAGGATAATCATCACTTCTATGCGTTTGGATTGTGTTTAATGCTGGATGACCGGCTGCAGAAAGCACATTACACGACAAATGATAGTTTTATTACCTTTTCTCCAAGAAACTAAAGATAACACTATGACCATTTGAAGCACATTGAACTACCGCCGACAAATTTAGGATGTTTTAGCCTTAAAGTTTGGTGTGGCCTTGTTATTAAAGAATCAGTGATCAGCTCTAACTTATTTAGGGTGCGTTCGATTGACCCTATTCCGGAATAAGAAAACGTGGAGTGATGATTTAAAACGGTATGTCTAGCGCTTTTAAAGCAACAAGGATAATAAAGATATGTTTAAAATAGCATTTTAGCAAGTGTTTGATAATTTTAATGTGAATCTCCGTAAAAACGAAGGATTTCTAACTTCTATTCCATGTATTCCTATTCCGGAATACGGTTAATCGAACGCACCCTTATTACGCCCTGCGCAGTCTTTTTACTACTTAATTATGAACTGAGAGCAACATTTAAAGATAAACGGAAAGTGGGATTCCGGAGGGTTGGTGCGAGAAAGCGTCATCACAACACAGACCTCTCCAAAGTAGGCTCCAGGTCCCAGAGTGCCTACCACCGTGATGTTATCATCTCCAACAACATCTACCAGGCCTCGTCTGATGCAGTACATCTCTCGACCCATGTCTCCAGCGTAAATGATGCAATCACCTAACGTGACATAGGGATTAAAATTAGCCGGGGACATGGCCTTAAGCTTTAAAAGCGTTTTTATCTCTTAAAATCAATTTAAGCGAATTCGAAATGTTCGAAGATCCCCTATAGCTATGCAAAATACCTTTTGCTTGTTAATATGGTCCCTAAAGGTCGTATAAACTGAGCCAGAAGGGGAATTCTTGACACGCCCTTTTACATTCCTCTGGTCAGTATAAAAGCGTCTTCAAAACCTCATTAATATTTCATGAGCCTAACAGCTTATCAAAACACCGTTAAAACCTCACGTGCATGAGTTTTATATCCTGATAAAACATTCCTCCTTAGTATTCTCTATATAGAAATACTAATAATGCATAGCTTGTTTTTCTGGTAGCTAATATTCTCCTCTCATATTTTGAACCATTGTGACACCCTTTTTGTGGAACATGTTTGAAGGAGTCGTTCAAAAAATTCGCAGCTCGTGTTTTATCGTTTCTAAAAACACTGCTACATCTCGTGTTTTTAAACTCCGATAAGACACGGAGTTTATCTTTTTTTAAACATTACTTAATTAAGCCACCCTATCTCCGTGAAGCAAGAGGTATTTAAAATCCCCCCCCCCCCCCCCGCCCTCTCCGTAAGAAAAAAAAATACTTTATCTGGCTTGCGGCCAGTAAACCAACGACAACATCATGGTTGAAATATTGGACTACAAATCTCAATGTCAGGAGCTTGACGAAAATTTCACGCCATAGATAACTAAGACAAAGCAAAACAAAGCGAAACAACCAGTTGTTCAGTGAATAAGCCGGCGACTTCAAAATGTCAGCAGTTGCACATGTTTCTACCGAAATAGGCAAGACCATATTTCTTGCTCTAGTAAGCAGCCTCCACTGGTAATTTTGCCCGCGGAATAAAAAAAAATGCAATAAGCAACGCCATAGAAGGTTAGTCTACTAACTATGGAAGCGCATTTTCAATCATTGATCGCGTGCCGTGACTAACGAAAAAGGGCGAAGTCCTATCGTGCAAGTCTTTTATCTCTATCACAGATCCTACAACAAAAATTAAGTTACCTGGGGAGAAAATGTATGAAATAACTTTCAGTGACAACTGGCGCATGAAATTCGCATCTGTCTCCATAAATATTGGAACCTGGAATGAATATAAGGAATTCTTGGATAAAGAAAATTTTCGTTTATCAGAAATGACTTGGGTGTACATGTACTTGAGGAAAATCCAAGTCGAAGCTACGAAGTTTCGATTACTAGGCTCTTTCACTGAACTGGCTGACGTACACCCTGCAACGTTGTTGGACAGAAATGTCGAAAGTTGAATTTTGTACAGAAGATGGTATTTTTATCTCAGTTTTAGCAACCATAAAATAGTCAGGCTATATACAGTCCTGGAAAAAAATCAGCCCAAACCACCACTTGTAAGAGAATGAATTTCCCATTGTGGAAAGAATCCCTTTCAACTTGTTCTGAAGAAAAGAAAACGCAGAAATAGATGCAAAGTTACATGTCTAGAATCATGATCATGATGAGAAAGTTTGCATAATCTGCCAATTACCAACTTGAAAAAAGTTGTTAATTGGCAGATTATGCAATTGGGATTCCTTATATGATATAAGGCCAGATTGCCACCATCATTTTGATGCTAGCGGGACTTCAAACGCGATGTTTGACGAGTTAGCCGAAAGGTCTCTGATGAGTCCCTTGGCAGGGATGAAACATACGTATGTAAGGCTAGCCATATAATTATCTATTGTCAAATTCTTACACTTTTTTCAACTAGTTTCGGTCAACATGATAAATTCAAAAACCCCTAATGTACTCAAATTCTATATTACCTTTTCTAAAGCGTCCTTAGCTTGTTCATAGGTGACATCCTGTTGCAGAATAAGCGGCATATCTCCGATGAGACTCTTAACCCCAGGGATGGCTTCACCCCTAAAGAAAAATATTCTCTTAATTGGACTGAAAGAGATGTTACATGTTTATTCCGGTAAATTAAATGAAGAGATTTATCAATCGATGGTGTCTCGGGGATACTCGGAGAAATACGAGTGCTCTGCTCCTTTGAGGGAGTCGATCCTACGATCTTCCAAATACTAGTTCCGATGCTGTACCACTAAGCTATGGAGTGTTTTCACGTGACGTCACGGCGAGCATGTTGGTGTAACCAACTAATCCTCCAGGAATTGAGCCCTATTATCATGGAAACGTTTTGTTTTGTGTCGATGGGAAAACAAGGTTACTGATCACAGCAGACTCGTGGGTGTGTATTATAAGTGCCACCCTGAATCCATAGCATCTAGGTGAGCTACGATAGAGGTATTCTTCAAAGCGCACGCCAACGACTTGAAGAAGAATTAAAGATAATGGCTTTTTGCGCTATCATCTCGGTTCCTTTTACCTATGAACTCTCCAAAGAATGGATAGATAAGTGTCAGTTCTTTCCATCAGCGACTTGCTCAGATTTTGCTCCTCCATAAACTGGTGAACTGCTTTCATTTTTGCAAAGAATTCCACTCTGGTGAAAAAGAACAGATCCTTTTTTTTTCATCTTTAAAACTTTCCATTTTACTGGTCCCGATGATAATGGAGCTGAATTTGTCTTGGGACTCATCGGATTGAACTCGTTCACGTCGAAACTGACCCAGGCCCTTTCGCCGGAATAAGCGACGTCCGCGGTGCAAGGCCCACCTCGTTTCCGCGAGGGGAAAGGTCCTGGGAATAAGGCTATTATACTTTAATTATGACGATTTGATCAGTTGACCAGGTTGTAAGATTTCTGATTCTGTTTGTTCAAGTTGCCATAAGCCATGTACATGTTTACAGTGGCTGACTGAAAAAAAAAGCTTTCAAAGGGAGTCCAAGTGCAAGTGTTTTGTCAATAAGTTTGCATTTTTTAATGGTAAATAATTCCAAGATAAATAATATTCTCAAGTACCCATGGAAACGGTGCAAGGATGTTGAAGTGAAAATAATAACTTTGTTACTTACTTTGGTGCAGCTGAGTTTGCAATGGTAGCAGCGATACTACTGAGGCAGTAGCCATACAGCAAGAGCCCAGCGAGCATGACAGCTATGCAAATCAACTGAGTATCTGAATCGTGGGCGTGAATGTCTCCGTAACCTGTTGATGACATTGTCGCGGCTGCCCAGTAAAGAGCTGCGATATAGTCACTGACGCCGGCTACAAGGTTTTCCCGGCCAATGTGTTGAGCCCAGCTTGTAGGAGTGCAACTGAAGTATAAACACCTTAAATGTGAGCAATTCAGGCTGAAACATTTCAACAAAATCATTAATACTTTTTTTCCTGCTGAAGTGGTAAATATTTAAAAGAAATTTATTGCTCATGCAGAGGAAATAAATGGATTTATGCTGTGAGACATGCTTAATTAGTTATTTCCCATGTTGCAGCTTGGGCATTCCTGTCATCCGGGACTTTTCTCTAGATCATTTACCATTGTGCAAGCCAGGTGGAGGCTGATTCAACAGAATCCCCACCCCCCACCCTCCCTATTTTTACTTTTTTGTGGATGGTGGGTGTC
>OX421447.1:15274289-15276789 GCA_949126865.1 Montipora capitata
TGTTATTCATAACCGTAATTTTGCTTTTCCCGTTATTGTTTACGAAGACAAAGGAATAAATTGCGTGACTGCCGACAAGTCGAAAATTTGCATTTGCATGTATGTCGCTTTGATTACTAATCAATTTCGATCCGCAAATGCCGCCGATGAAAACATCCACAGGGCATTATTTCGAAGTTTAATATCCTTTAAATGCAACAAAGGTCTCGAAAGACGAGCGAAATTAAATCAGCAAATTATGCCCCGAAAAACTGAAGCCATGATTTTTGTCAGTGTTTGCCGTGACGCGTTACAGTCATTTCACGATAACCTTTTACCGACGCGTGCAAAAAAGTCCAATTTTTCCATGCAGAAAAATCAAATAAATGCGATCGACATATCATAGAAAGTTTTTTACAAATATTTTCTTTGAACTGAGAGCATTTCACCGTTTGAATCAGGGAAGTATGCCCCAAATCACATCACGATGGCCTAGCTCTCGCCGGCGCGTGCCCAAATTTAACCGAATACTTTTCCTTACAGAAATACCAAATAAATGTGATCAGCGCATCCATTGAGCCTTTGAAGAAAAATTTTGCGTTTGAAGTGAAAGCACTGTACCCGTTGAAATCAGAAAATCATTCCCAAAAGAGCTGAAGATGTGAATATTACATGAATTAAAATCGTGTTTGTCACGTGTCGGCAACCGTGTTTTACTTCACTGTCGCGCTGAAAATCCACGCCAAAAAATCATTCGTTGCTGCTGCATTTACAACAAAACAACTCAAGCTGCAAAATTCTCAGCCTTACGATGAATTTCTGTACAAAACTGCTAATGATGACCCCTTTGCTAAAGAGTTGTGTTTTTAGTTTACGACTAAACGGATGTACGGGTACGAAGTTTGTTTTGATACTGTATTGGTTGAGGTCACACTTGAGCTTTTTTTACCATAGTAAACGAAAGTTTACCATGGTAAATGGGTTTTTCAATGTGACCGGCTTTTCTCACTTTACCATGGTAAACGCAATTCTAGTCTGTTGCGTTAGCAACGGCGGTCGGATGAAAGCAAAGTTTACTATAGTAAAACCATCTGAAAAAGCATGGTTTATCTAGTGTTTATCTAAACTTTGTTTATTTAGGTGACATCTTGTCATGATTTTGAGAAGCATTTCGTGACTTTGCTGAATTTGCGTGTGCCCTCTATATACATGCGCTTTCTATCTACTTCCCTCACAATCTTTTAACGAATAACGAAAACATGACGGGATTTTCATACATTTCTTCAAACCATCCTTGTGGTCTCGGATATACCCCCGCCACTCTCCTCCGTCTTGCTAAAGCTCCTCTCCTTCTTCTTCGCTTTTGTAATCTCTTAATTCTGGTCGTGAGAAGAGCATTGGTGAGATCAAATTGCCTCCTTTCAAAAATAAGGTAAAGAGCCAGAAATCTAAATCTCTGAGCTTTACGGATTGCAACGATAAGAAACAATAGAGCCACAATCGAAGCTACAACACCTTCACGATCCATGGCGCAGTCACGAAATATATTAAGTTGTTGTGTTAAGACTCACGCGACGGAACTCGAAAAATTCCTGTCTGTCATCAACTCGACATTTGAGTAGCACTCTTGTGACAAGGAAACGTCTGGGAAATGTAAAAGTCAGCTTATGCGTTTTACCATAGTAAACTTTGCTTACCTTTTTTATACCATAGTTAAGGGTTTTTACCTTAGTAAACTGCTTAGTGTGACCTCAACCATTATCGCTCTCAACGCTTTCATGTAAATTTTGATGTTAAAAAGGTTCTTGTGTGTCGTCTGTCGATAGGTTTATATTTCTCCAAAAGTAAGCTTGATCATTTTTTTTTTTGGGCTTTAAAACATGTACGCAAATATCTAGCCAGAAGGACTTTGCGCTGGTGAGATTTTTTGCTCTTTTAGTGACGCACCGACCAGCGAACACGCAAATTATTTTCACATTCACCACACCGGAAACGATTGCGAAAAAACAAAGACAAGGCAACAAAAGAAAGACAAAAGGAGAGCTCATAAATACTAATGAGCCTTTTTGCGTATGTGTTGACGCGCATCCGCGTTTTTTTTGACGCGTTTACGCGTTTTGCGTATGCGCGTTTTTTGCGTATATTTTGGTTCGCTTATCTCCGAGCTGCACTGTACATGTAGCGACCAACGCACCGAGAAAAGATAATCACAATCATTAGCACCTAAAAAACGCGGAACCAGTAGCAAACAACTAATATCATCTTCAAAAGCACTATTGTAAATTGTTCGATCGTGAAACATACCCTGATTGCCTTTATTAGTCGATTTAGGCGCAGGAACGAAAATAAGTGCCACTTGTCATGGAGATTAGTCTGAGTGACAGCAAAAATCTCAATCGGGAGGATGGCTAACAAGTCGATCCAGAAAAGGAGGCTCCATTTGTAAGATTTCCTTATGCTGTGGAGGTCTGCGAGAAAAAAAAAGTAATCCAGGTGTAAAAGCTCGATCTCACTGAAAAGA
>OX421447.1:15281789-15291789 GCA_949126865.1 Montipora capitata
TTCACTTACTCACTAGCTCAGCAATGCAGTGTGTGAATGCTCAACAGGCGAAATTGTTTGTGGTAATTTTAAGAGAAGACTGCTTATTATAACTACACCTTTCTAATTTGTTCGAAAAGAACAAAGTATAGCATATGGCTCTGATTCTTTTTAAATTGCTTTGTTCGAAGTATAAGATTCGACTCCTTTTTTGGACTTTGGACCTTTTAATAGTTTTTTTTGGGGTCGGGATCCAGCTGCGCATGCGCAAGGCTTCTCTGCCTTGGTGAAGGCAGCCCAAGTAGAATTCGAACTTGGTATCTCTTCCTTCAGAGGCAATGGCGATGACCACTAAACCACGGAAGATTATGTGACAGATTAACTGGAAAATACGCATTAAAGAGGTGTGTGCGTGATCAGATTTTCGTTGCACGCAATGCAATATCCGGGTATCGTATGACTCCGTGACACATATCATAATTTTATAGTTCACAAAGTATTGTTAAAAAAGGTATTAAATATTTTTAGATAAAATCGTAGAGACTTGCAAAGCATCTGTCTACTGGATTTGAATGAAATCAATGCCGTTAACAACAGTTTTGAATGTAAAAACTATTTACGATCGCCCTTGACCTTATCATTGGGTCACGGTCTCACTGTATGTGAACTGTGGAATTCGGAATTGAAATTGGATATTGCCCAAGACATTGCAACATAAAAAAAAATCCGCTGAAATACTGTCGGGCTAAAAATCCTTTGAACAAAGTGTAGGCTACCCGTAGCCTCTTGATTTGGTTGCAAATGCGTAAGATTTCTTTGCCTCGTAGCTACACTTTTCTAAGATAGTCTAAGTAAGATTCGAATTCGGTATCTCTTCATTTATAGGCAATCGCGATGACCACTAAACCACCGAGGACTACGTGACAGATTAACGGGGAAATATGTATTTATGAAATGTGTGTGTGACCGGAAGCGAGTTTTTGTGTTATATTTGCACGCAATGCAATATCCAGTTATCGTATGACTCACGAACTCATCTGAAGCCCGCCGCACACAGTGAGGAAAGAGCTGAGCAAACTGCCTCACGTTGGGTCATGAAATGTGGACTTTGGACTTCGGACTACGAAATTGACCAAGATATTGCAAAAAAAATCTTAGTCTAAAGTGTGGGGTGTGACTCTCTTTTTCTGGTGGCGCGTGCATAAGATTTCTTTTGCCCACCGGACTTCTCATTGTGGAGAGACTTTTGAAAGACAGTACCCCAAGTAAGATTCGAGCTCGGTATGTCCTTATTCAGAGGCACATGTGATCCACTAGACTGCGTAAGGCTACGAGACGTACTTAGTGAATGAATTCGGTCTCATTTCGATGTGGATTGATGAAGGCTTATCGAACGGAACCGTACTAAGCAATGGCTGACCGTTAAATGAAATTTGAAAGAAAATTGGGAATTAAAACAAAATGTGAAGAAAAACAAGAACTTTTTTTTTTAAGTAGCATTTTTATGTCAACGGACCTGCCAGTAAAGTAAAGGTTGTTGCCTGCGAAAGAGGCAACTTAGAAGTCCCCACGTAAAAAGGGTAAATGTATTACATTGGTTCTCAACCGGGCGCGCAAAGTGGTATTGGTATTGCTTAAACGGGAGCGCAAGAGGTGTTGGTATTGTTCTACACGACCGAGGTGTTTCAGGGGTCACGAAGTAGAAACAAGCCAGGAGAACCAAAGTGCTGTTCGGGTTAGCGATTGAAAAATCAAATATTGATGCAAATCGAGATGCCTGGCTCAGAAATGGATTTTTCCCAGATACAAATCAGAAACAGGGGCGACGATTTGTCAGACGCAAATCGGAAACAGGGGCGACATGTTCAGCATGTAATTTAAACGTATCTCAAACGCCTTTCATACTATCTTACGCGAGGGCAGGTATAGTGAAGTTTAGAATTTACCACACAAGTGAATAATGATTTCCAGGCTTTCTGATTGGCTAGCTCGAGGTGATTAGCAAATACTCATCGCCTCTGAGCAAACGAAGAAAACCTAAAGCAAAATGGCTTCAGTCTCCTTTCGCGTCGGTTACCGAAGAGAACATATTTTTTTCAACTTAAGTGCAATATACTAAAACACTATTATTCACTTCAGTGTCTCGGTGGTGGAGATGTCGACCACTATTGACCTCTGTTATTAATTTGGTTAATTAATAATGCGTGAATAATGAAATAACCGAGTTAAACCCATCCAAGCTTTTTTTTACTAACCACAGTCTCTCTTAACCATTCGGTTGCCTCTTCGTTCTCCATATCTACAATGATGCTCCTTCTCGTGTCTTTCGGAGACTGCTCGTCAAAATGCATTTGGTTGATGTCGCACCGGCGTTCCACAGCTAGATACAGTTGCTGAGCCACTGAAAAAGCGAAAATCGTCTATCAGGATGGGAGAAGAAGGTAGTTATGTACGACATGAGCAACATTGATCGGAATTCGTGCCATTCATTGTTGTTTTTTTTTCTAACAGCACACTTTTGGTCATCATGTTTTCTTCCCCAGGGGTAAGAGGAAAAAGCCTCCTAAATGGTTAGAGTTTTTTGGTGCGCTGGATCTCCAGGACCTTCTGGCTGTCTTTCGTCAGTTTGGCCATTCTTGACAAGGAAAGTTCCTTACCTCTTAAAAGAAAGAATATAGGCTGATAGAAAATGAAAAAAAAGAGCATATAATTTTTGTTTCAATCATATAAAAGAAACATGTTGCCTTCGCGCAAGCAGAAGAGGACAACAGTCGTGCTTGAGGAGGTCACTGTAGTAATCAAAGAATCAAGTAACCACGTGAAGAAAAGGAATGCACGTGAAGTAGAAATATAATACCACTTTTTCACTATCGAAAATAGTTAATGGTTCATCAAAAAAAGGTAGTGGGGTTCTGTTGCTTAAATTCCAAGATGAAATAATTGAATATTGTTTTACCGGACTGCAAAATGGATTTTGAAAATCCGCGTCTATTACCCTTTGTTGCTCAGTTTCTTGTAAGCGGGTACGTCGTCTACCTAACTTTGCAACGGAGTGTCCCATCTAATAGCGGGGATTTCCAGGATAGAGTCCATCGAACGCGACCCTAGTTTTAGATACAGTAACCTGTACCTTGACATTTTTGGAACCGTTCGCGTCCAAGCTAAATGTAACGGTTTTTGGATTGCCCCGTAACAAAAAATTAACAACGATTACGTTGCAATAGTGGTCTACCTGTTGGATAATGTCTGAGAACTTTGTTCAGATCTCGTCTATCCAAAAGAAAGACTACACATGGAGTAGCTGCTCGAACGGAGGCCGACCTTGGAAGATTGTACACCATGCTCACCTGTGAAAGACAAGCAAACATAAGACACCCGGTCTAGAAGAGAATTTCAATATAACAGAAGGCTTTCTTCCAGCCTGATTTCGAGCCTTTGAAACCCGGCTACTTGTTCTAACATTGTTATACCAATAATTCGTCCCCTGTTTACGTTTTTCCTTCCCTTTATTTCAGCCTTTCTCCAGTCCTCCTTCCTTGTTGTAAGACATATTAAAAATACTTAGCTCGTTGCTTCTCTGGGTACTTAAACACAGGGTCAAATGCAGTGCGCTTGCCAATGCAAATTTCCGCTAAAAAACGTTTGTTCCAGCTAGAACAACTTTCCGCCAAAAACAAGGGTTCTTGCAGTGAGGCATTTCTCGTATTGGCCTGGCTTACATCAAAAGTTAAACGTACGGACGAGGACGTCTTAACCAAAACCAAAATTTCTCGCATCGACGGGCTACCATATTTTGTTAACCATGGTGCTCTACGCGCGTGCCTTCGGTGCAAGCCATGATTGCAGCCATAGATGGTGGAATGACATTGATATATTAAAAGCCGGCAAAACACTTTAAACAGCCAGTGTTAAATAAAGGACTGCAAGTAAAATCAAGCTTTTTTTCATCGAAAATATTGAACAAACGTCTTGTAACTTGTACGCTGTACTTGAAGAGGGATCAACACATCCCGCTTCACGCTTCACGCCTCACGTACTCCTTTCTCGTGCCTTCCATAACAAATGCCCCGCCTTTTCTAAAGCGAAGTCTATTCTTTTACAAAATGGTCTTAGACACTCACACTCTTGATCCCAATCTACTACCAATAATCACGCACTGTTATCAGCTATCATTTATTTTGCATATGTCCAAAGTTTTGTTTTGACCTCATGATAATCGATCATGCTGAATCTCAGCATTTGTATGAAAACAAGTTCTGGCTGTCCGATTAAATGGATACCTCGCCAAACAGCTGTCCCTCCGATAGGGTCACCAACACTTCATCGTTATTTTCACAAAGAATCTGAAAAAAAAAAAAATCAGTGGAGGCCAGTTTGGTACTTGGCTCGATTTCCAGCCGTTTTGAGCGGTTAAGATCCTCCTCCCAACGAGGGGTGTGTGCGGAGGAACGCGGGCGCACAAAACGTCTGGTCAATCCAGCCTAGTTTGCTCCCATCCAACAAATCATGAGAGTGAGACAGATTTACTCTTCCACCGGGGGGTCCTAGGCCGCCTGAGGAGTCAAATAAATTAATGTCAACAACGGCAGACCATCAACTAGTCGCGATAAAACAAGTTCGTTTGGTTGGGATTATTTTGTTACCGACCGCCGGCAAGATATTCGTAGCAAAGCCTGTAGCCACGAATTTCCGTGTAATTAGTTTTCATTTGTTTTCTCCGTTCTTGGTTGTTCCTATTATAGTTTTCCTAGTCCGTAATTAAGCCTCGCTTGTTTTTTTGTCTATCTTTGTCACACTACCTCGTTAACACCCTGTAAGGCCCGTATTGTTCTTTGTGTCAGTTTCGCTGGTATTGTTTAGTTTTCGTATATAAGTTTGTCCATGTTGTATGCAAAACCGTTTCTGTAATCCGGAGAGCCGCACAGATCTTGTAAGTGTCGTGTTTTTCTGAATTCGCCTTCCTTTGATTTTCTATTTTTGCCTTTCCTTATAATCCATGTATGTGCTCCGTTTTTCCCTTTAGTGAATCTTCAAGTAAACAGTAAGATATCGAAGTATGCGCAGAGTCGCTAACAAAGCCCATTCCCATTTCAAAATTACCTTTGCAAAATCCATTTTGGTTTGGGAATTAGTTCTCTTTAGAAAATATTTGTTCCTTAAATTTTAAGCCGGAATAAGAAAACAGAAAAACTTGTCCAAAATAGCGATTGATTGATTGATTGATCGATTGATTGATCGATTGATTGCCAGAACAAAAAGAGAATGATCGTGCTGCACGTGCGGCACGCATTTTAGTACATTCTTTGCAGTACCGAACAGCACAGGGAACCCAATGAAAGTTTTCTGTGAACTACCTATCCCACAGTGGAAATTCAACAGGCTGGAAAGTTATTAATTTTCATAGAATTTCACTGGAGTTTTGCTCATAATCATCCTGGCAGTGTTGAACATCTTTATTTTCCCAGAAAAGTAAAAAAAAAAACTAAAAACTTTTCTGCCTATTATTATGCATTTTGGAAATAATTTTAACGTGAGAACACAACAATTAACCGTTCAAGATCATTTTCTGGCTTCCCTTTTAGACCCAGTCATAGGATAGTTCATCCGTATCATGCAAGGTAAGCAATAGGTTGTTTTCACGCTACGTCATCCCCGCCATGTTGATGGACGAAAACAAAAGATCTCTCATTAGCTCCGTTTTGTTCGTCCACCAGCAATTGTACATTGCAGCAATATTATCTTTGTCTCTAGAGATTGATTGCAAACCACCTATACGATAGAGCTATATAAGTTATGTTTTGAAAACAAGGGGTTTTATTTGAAGTCGCCGTCAGCATTGACTTCCGAGTGCAATATCATTTATGCCTATAGAGTGTTTTCGCTCATGTGACCAGCAGCCATATTTGCATAATAAAACAAAAGGAAGAATTTTCATAAGAATAGAGTTCAATTCCCAAAAGAAAATATCACTTCTCCAACATGGCCGCAGTTTCTTTGTTTCACTCCTCCAACATCGCCGCCGTGCCGTCATGTGAAAACAACCTATTCGGGTTATCGTAGCCGCGAAAAGAATGTATAAAATTTATGAGAACAATCAATTCTGTTTTATTTAGAGTTCATTTGCATCGTTTCACGAGTCCTTCCGCTTGGCGTCAAGTTTTAAAGGTTATATTCACTTTCTTTCGCGACTAGTCTACTACTTGTAATAAAACCACGTAAAACCTCCGGCTCATTTTAACTTATTTCTCTACTCTGAGGAGTTCGGTGAAAGATATAGTTAACTGGCAATAAATGAGCTGAAATCAAGCAATTTTGGACAAAACGCAAATTTTAGCCGAACCGTTGCCTTTGCCACCGGAAATGGATTTAAAGAGAGTTTCACCTCTCTGCGCATGGGCAAACTGTCACGACCGCCCATTTACTTTCGTTGTTATTGAAACAATCGAAAGCACTGATGCAGGAAACAGAAACAATGTCAATGGAATTACTTTTGCAAATTATCATTTCCTTGCTGTTATGAACCTACTGCATGCGAATAGATAACTCGTGTGTAGAATAAAGTTTTCGCAGTAGTGTAGCAGCTGATCCAAAGATTACTCACTTTTCGACCCGTGCAATAAATTCGAGATCAAAACTAAATTTGATATTTTCTGTGTAAACCCACAGTATCTTTCACCAAATTTGGGCCTTAGTCATTCAGTGTATTTGCTTTAATACTCTATGTGATTAATTAACATCATCTGGTCCAGTAACAAAACCGTAACATTTACAACTGCTAGCGCCAAAGCTTGGACATGCGCAAAACCGTGAAACTGTCCTTTTCTATCATTGAATAATAGACCATTTTCGAATTCTCACGCCTGGACTGGATCTAGCATTGAATGGAGGCTAATGCGGACAGATCTTTTCAAATGCAAATTAATTTGCCGCATTAGCCTCCATTTCATGCTAGATCCAGTCCAACCGTTAGAATACGAACCTGGCCTATTGTATTTATTAAAAACTAAACTGCGGATATCAGATTTCCTGCATTTTCATTTGCTCGCCGGACAAAGGCTATCAGTTCATACTTTACCTGCTGTACCAAATATGGTCAAGGAACGCTTCAGCAATAAAGCGAGCTGAAAACATTTTGCAGCTCCGAGAAAAAAATGGCCGACAAAAGCCGTTTTGGATCAGAATTGACCGAGGCAGAAATCAATGCTTTGGTGGAAGAGTTGATCCTGGAGTTTTTTATAAAAGAATTATCCTACTCGGGCTTGATGGATATATAGAGGATATTACATGGCCGCTTGGGGATACGAATTTTATCTTCAAGTGCTGAAAGTGCTGAAAGCATCTCTCACGAGGTCGCTTCGCTCACTCGTGAGAGATACTCTCAGCACCAGAAGATAAAATTCGTATCCCCAAGCGGCCAAATAATGTTCTGTTTATTATATAGATATTGCTGAAATGTCTAGATTTAAAACAACTTGTTTACTCATTTTCGAAATGATGAAAAGAGGTCACCAACCGCTAAAACACGCATGTTGTGTAACATGAAACAAGATATGAAAGTTATGAAACAAAAATCCTGATAATGAAAACTTTTGCAATCAAAATGTTAATGTAGTAGAGAAGAATTATATTAAAGCACAAAAGTATCTTACAATGAAGAGGACGCTCGCGTTTTATTGGCTAATTGTGTTCGTTACCATGATGACACCTATATTCTTACATGTGAAAGATAAAAATGATATGTTCACTGCGCGTGGTGAAGACATGATTTTTTAGTAAATGGAGCCTGAATGCTGGTATTTCATCAGTAATGATTATAACCAACAGCGCGCCCTCGTAGAATTATTGTTAAATATACATGACAAACTTACCTCTACACGTCCGCGGTGTACGTAAAACATGTGATGTCCGATGTCTCCTTTGTTTGCAATGAGTTGATTGGGCATGTAGAAAACAGGACGGATAACCAGAGAGAGCATGCGCTTAAAACCAGGATTTAGACCTCTGAACAGTGGAGCCTGCGATCCAAAAAAAAAAAAAAAAAAAGGTGTGACTGGTCTCATCACGTTCCATTTGTTGACTACTGACAAAAAAACGCAATCTTCACATAGTCTAGGTAATCACTCGATTTCGAGGGCAATTTGGAATAAACAAGCACGAGTAAATTTGTTCAAATACGAAGAAAGTTTTACTACTGGGCTCGAGCAATTGGTAGTCTTTCAAAAACTGTGCTTATTTCAAATTGTACGAGAAAAATCATGTGATAACTTATTAATAATAGACATGAAGAAATTTTGAGATGAGCATATCGTAATTAATAATATGTAGATTTAGCCAAGCCTAAAAGCTGAGGTCCCGTGTTATTTATCTTACAAAAAGTTAACCTGGCTTGAGTCTGCGATCTAATTGAAAACCAGTACCTGTTCAGCGGTCAACTTCATAACAGCTGACCTCGATTAGCTTTAAACTTAAGCCCCCGATATGGTCACGTGATACTGGTCAGCGGATACCTTGCTTTGACAGGTGTCAATTAACCATAACATGGAGGTCCGATATCAAAGATGTTCCCTCGTAAAAACGCGGTTGCACCACATGGTTTCACATTGGCATACCAAGGAGGGTGGACGTATGTACGGTAACCAAAATTTTCTCGCACATATGGGTTAATATATTTTCTTACTTATGGTGCTCCGCTAGCGCCTGCCGCAAAAAAAAAAAAAAAAAAAATGTGAGAAATGTTTTTATTTAGGCATGTCGGAGTTGCAGTAGGAATTTTACTTTCCAGATCCGTTAAAAGAAGCAGTCAAAGAGGTAAGTACCGAAAAAGAATCCGGAGAAGATAAAGAAAACTCTTACCAGGCCGCTGAGTATCGCCAATGTACTAAAATCCTTATTGAACTAGCTTATTCGTTCCATGCTAGGAAAATATTGGCCTCGTTTTTTTTCTTGCAAGTTTATGGATCTGGCCTGAAAAAAAGGAAGTCACCAATATTTCCCAGTGCGGACCTCACGCTAGTTCAATAACATCTTTGTGTACACGAAATAAAATCATCTGCGCGTTGATTGGCTGAGAGCACGTCAATTAATTCCAAACAGAGAGCAGAAGGGTGAAAAAATGGAGATGAACTCCGAAGCAGTGCAATAAAGGTGAAAATGTGTCATTGATAGCCAATCAAATGCGAGCCCTGGATGGCGCAATTCATGGAACAATTTTTCTGTGATTGAGTGACGCGCATGCGCTGCTTTTGCTTCACCATCTCGAAGTTTTTCATCTGTATTAATAAGTAATCACATAATTTTTCTCGTTCAGTTTGAAATAAATAGGCACTTGTAAATGTTTTCAAAGACTACAAGCGAGCTCTTGCAGTTTTGTGCGTCTTTGAAAAAATGTACTCGTACTTAATTATTCCAAATTGCACTCGAAATCATACGATTACCTGAATTAATCAGAGGAACGCACTGTTATCAGGTAATCACGCAAAGAATGCGCTATTGATTGGCCGTCAGAGACTTTCTTTGATCATCGACCAAACAGAAATTCAATGCTTGACTTGCTATCTCTTTTTGAACTGAATTACCTATTTATTAGCACTTACCTGGAGACTTCATTTCTCTTAGCCAATCAGAATGGAGAAGATTTCTCATGTCTATTGTTAGCTAAATACATGATAAGATGGAGAGGTGTAATGCTCCCGTGAGTAGGATAGAATACAAGTTGCTAGGCGATGGGCGAAAGGAATCGAAGAGGAATCAGCAGGAATCGAACCTACGACCTCCGTAACACCGCACATCGGATATCATGATTTATTTGTATAAACTAAGGCGCATGACTTCGTAGAGCCCGCAGACCAGTGGGACACATTCAGTGTCCTTTAAAAGGACACTGGATGTGTCCCACTGGTCTAAGGTCCTAAGGTCCTAAGGTCCTAAGGTCCTAAGGTCCTACATAAACGACCTACAGCTCTCCAGTGAGTTCTAGTTGCTCAATGGGTAGAGCATCCGATCGGTATTACGGAGGTCGAAG
>OX421447.1:15304289-15314289 GCA_949126865.1 Montipora capitata
AAACATAAAATCACTTCACGACTATTCCAAGCTTTTCAATATGACAAAGGTATGACAGTCCCTCAGGAATGAAAACGTTATGAGCGGCGCTTAAATTAGGGGAGAAAATGAAAATTTATCTGTAAGTGTTGAAGTCCTTCATAAAACCTCAAATTCGACTATTTCACTTTGTTGTTTTGCTGACGACGGCAAAGAAATGGACAAAAATGAAAAACGCACGTGCAGAGCGTGCAAAGCTATTATTTTTGGCCACTAAATATGCAAATTTGTGACGTTTTTGTTGCCGTCGCCGTTGTCGTTCCTAAAGCTCCCTAATAGGGATCTTAAGCACGCGCGTTTTTGAGACGCTTAACGGCAACCGGATGAGAAAATTTCGCGTGCCAGGACAGTGGTGTCTTCGCGATTTTATAATAAACATCTCTAATGGAGAAAAGATACTTAGCAATGTAAATGGGGTTGTGTGAAAACAGGTTAAATGGGAAAAGAGCTCACTTCCGGTTGCATTCCGCGTCTCACAAACTCGCGTGCTTAAGCTCCCTAATAGATCTCCTATGAGCTTGTTATGTTTGTCATCCAGAAGTTGCAAACAACCTATTTTAGATGACGTTTTCCTTGCATAGCAGTCGCCCCTCACTCCAGAAACTGACAGCATGGCGACTCAAGATGATGCAACGGTTTATGCAACGGTTGGGTTGAGCTGCTGAACAAATACTTTAGCGATTGATTTGATTTTAACACCTCCCACAGCTAGGATGCAAAACACCATACTATATGATAACTAGATACGAATATGATAACAAACGGAAACGGCGCCACAAACCCCTGGTCCACGGTTTTTGACGCCATCTTAGCTGGGGGCAAACACGGCAAAACTTACAGTAAGTTTATGGAATTTTGGCCGACTTTGAACAACTGTAGCGCCGCTAAAAATAAACGGATTTCCAACTTTTGCCACTTATTTAAATACTTTTATTGATATCATTCATTCAACAGGAATAAGGCCATTAAGGAAGGTACGACATTTGTAAATTCGAATTACAAATCTTCTCATGTGGCTTCTAATTTCTGGGCATTTGCCTGATCTTGATTAGAAGGGTTTGTATGAAATCTTTAAAATTTCTTTATGGTCGTTGTAGCCTGAATCTGTTTTTTATAATTCATGAAAATAATCTCAGTATAAATGCCTTTTAAAAGACACTCACTGTGGAAATCCGCCTCTTTGTAGCGGCGCTACAATGGTTCCAAGTCGGCCAAAATCCCATACATTTGCTGTAATGTTAGCCGTCTTTGCCCCCCCCCCCCCCCCCCCCCCCAAGCAAAGATGGCGTCAAAAACCGTGGAAAAGTCTATTAAGAAAAGATTTGTGCTGCACTTACGGCATTAACTTTTATGCATCTCCTTACTCTGCTGAAGAACAACTTGAAGTGGCATGACCAAATTTGACGGCTTTGACGACAACGTTAGCATACGACAATTCAATGTTTTCTCCTCTTGAATTAGTACTATGGCCGCGTTCAGCTCTGGGTTGTTTAGCGAACATTGTAAAATGTAAACAAGATGGAATAGTCAAAAAATAGTCACGTTCGCAAAAATACCTATTTCAAGATTCCAGCCAGATTCTATGAAAAGGATTAATCTTTTCTTCCCTCGAACACCTAGATGCATGCCTTCCCTCATTATAAATGTTTAAGCCCGTATACTAAACAATAGACCTTTTCGGCTTGTACATTTTGTTTTCCCAATACAGATCATGTGATAATATTCAGGAGGTTTGGTCTTTTGTTTTGTTCATTAAAATGAGTGCATGCAAGCATGAATATGCCTGCATGCACTCTTTTTAATGAACAAAACAAAGGACCAAGCCTCCTGAGTATTATCACATGATCTGTATTGGGAAAACAAAATGTACAAGCCGAAAAGGTCTATTAAAGGCTAATGTGTACCAAGATAGGGTGCGTTCATATCAGAATCCATTATAGCATTGTTAGTGTTTATCAGTATTAGTGTAATTAGTATTTACCTGTGGTAAGCTGGATTGCCCAACTTTCCTCGTCACACGTGGGTGTACCGGATCCAAAGTTATGACATGCCAGTGAATACCATATGCATGCCATTAAATGAATTGTTATTGTACCAATGGCTGCATACTTGATTGCCCGAATAAGAGTTGTGTTGGATCCCAGTTCTTTCTCTCGGAATCCTAAAAGGGAAACAATGCAGAGGTTTAAAACATCTCTTGCGGCCACAGTAAAAGGGTAGCTAGCGGCGAATCCGCGAGAGGATTGGGGAGGGAAAAAGAGAGCCTGCTTGCAAGCCACCCTTTGGAATGCTCTGCGTTCACGGTCCACGAACACAGTATTCTGCTTGGTCAAATGTGACATGGGATGACAAGCCGCGGAAGCCGCCTACGATCCTACGATAACAAGGAGATAAAAACTACGACGGCGTTTGAGGCTACTGTTATGGAAGCTTTTTGCGAGATCTCTTGTAAAATCTAAAAAAAATCAGTAAATTGCCTATTTGAAGATACTTGAAGAGAGGGACGTGTTCGCAGTGATGCCGACTGGTTACGGAAAAAAAGATTTATCTTTCAACTCTTCTTTATGGCAGTAAAACTCAAAAGGCTATCGGAAGTTATTTGCCCACTGGCTAGCTTAATGCAAGACCAAGTCGAGAAGGGAAATTCGCGGGGCTTGAACTGTAGTGCTCTACAGGACGTGAGAGATTTTTTAAGCAGTCTTCCGCAAATAATATGATATTCGCATCGTCGGAGCAAGCGCTCGACAGTCCGAGTGCTAGTGGCTTCAAACTTAAAAGATACATGCTGAAAGCTCGATGAATCCCACACTGTGGAAATTTGGACTTCTAAACGGTAAGCGTATTCGCAATAAACTCCATTTTACCCTTGTCTCTCTCTCTGTCTTCATCGGGTTGGTACATTTCGCTGACCCCTAGTCCATGGACTACCCAAATGGACTACCCTAAAAATACTATTTCGAAAGAGTACTGTGCTTACTTAAGCCTCAACACCCATTTTAAACAGCATTGTTCAACAGTATTTAAGTCTAAGCACCCATTTTAAAAACGTTAGCTTACATGAAGTATTCGGCCAGCACAACAATAATCGAAAGCTAACTTTTTAAAATGGGTGCTTAGACTTAAATGCTTTTGAACAATGCTGTTTTAAATGAGTGTTGAGGCTTAAGTAAGCACTATTTGAGATGTTGCTTACACATGGATCAACAGTACTCATTCGAAATAGTATTTTTAGGGTAGTCCATTTGGACTGGGGGTCAGCGAAATGTACCCACCCGTCTTCATCAGCCGAGTTAAGATGCATAAACTATTTGCAGTTGTGAATCGTATACGTAAGCTATGAACTCCGGGCTTTTCCATTTTACAAGAAGTTTTTGGTCAGCTTGCGGCCATAAACTTGGCCTTTGCTGGTAATTTATCGGCGCTGCGATAAATTTGATTATTGGACAAATTTTAATCCGATCCTTTCGCACATCTTCGCTACTACTGTTGGTGCAGATTTTCAAAAGTTACGCGACCACTTTTCCCCGTTACTTCAAACTGAAATATGTTTGTTTGTTTGTTTGTTTGTTATTTGGAAGGGGTGGCTTGCAAGCAGGCTCTTTTCCCCCGCCCCAATCCTCTCGTAAATAAACCCCGGCTACGCCAAACATTTTCTGCAAGGAGGCCCCTTGACAGTGAAGCCCAGATGTCATTGCTGTGAAGACAGTAAACAGTGATGGGTGCCCTCCAATTACTCTTTGTTTTCTTCACAGCCGAACATCGACAGAAGACCCCGTTGAACACAGACAAGAGGTTATTCAGATCGTCAAAGTTACCTGCAGACGACTGATCCGACAGCAGATTAACAACTGTCACAGAAGACTGAACCAGTGCAACAGCAAACTACAGCCGGCAAAGACTTGAGAAACTCAACAACTTATAACTTCTAACTAACGTGACGTTGTACTGGACATTGCTGAATCGAAAAATGGAATTTCAGCTCAGGTTGTGGAAACGTCAGTCAATGTCATCCTAAACTGCCCTTCTTACGACTACACTCACAAGCCGGACGATCGTACTTCACTAATTATCATGATATGACTCCTGGGTTCAAACGATTTACTACTTTTTGATAAAGTAGTAAAGAAAGACATCCAGTTGACGCATTTCTGTTTTGCTGTCCGCCTTTATAAACACTTTTGGTCTTTATAACCGGCGTTCAAAGTATTGTTTATTTAGGTGACAGAAGGATAATGTCTCACAAAAAATAGGCCTGAAGTTTTCGGGACTCATTAAAAAAAATACAAGCTTTAATAATGTGCAAAAAAAACCACTAACTAAAGCAAACTTACCAAAGAATGATAAAAGCCTGTGCACTCTTAAAGTTCGGTTTAACCTCAATAAAGCCAATGTCTGATGACTTTGCATGTGAATTTCAACTCCAAAAGCAAGAAAATCCAACGGCAGAATGGTCAACAAGTCCAACACAAATTGTCCTCGAAGATAGCTTCGACGGATCAACGATGTATCGTTGACAAGAGTTCCTTTGCTAAAATATCCAACGCGAAATCGAAGCAACATGTCCAAGAGAAACAACACGTCAAAGATGTACGCAAAAACCCAAAAACCTGTTTCCTTTGAATTAAGACTTGCTTGAAAAGGAACAATTAGACAAGTGAGAAAGGTGCAAAATGTACTGACGGTTTCCCAGTATCGGTATTTGTTCGAGCGAGGATTGATCACAAAGGTTTTTTTTTCGAAATGCGGATCGCTATTAGCGAGAGAAGCCCCTCTGAAAGTTATTTGTACTGGTTGGTCCCACGAAGATGACATTTTCAGCAGTTAAAACTCCTTTGACTTTGTACTTCGAGAGCAGAGTTGTGTGCTGAAAACCGTTTGTTATTGTTATATTTCTTGCTCACGCTACAATGACGTGATAGTGGCTTTTGCTGGCTTTCGTGAATCTATTCAGCGCGCGAGTTTCACTCGTTCAGCCTCGTTCGCAGGTTCCGCAAGAGAATTGTTATAATTATTGGCCGAAACGAGAGGTGAATACCGAGACGAAAAAGAGGTTTTTATTCTCCGATATTCACCAAACCTGAGGTGATTAATTGTATTAGTATAATTACATAAGCGATTTTGAAAACTATATGCATTTTCTTTAAAACAATTAATTTCTTCGTCACCTCGACAAATCGGCTTGCGGCCGGCCATTTTGAAAAAGACCCTTTAGGTGACTGTATCGCCTAATAATCACCTCAAGTGCAACAAATAAATATAGATATATGTATAGTTAGTAACAGGGCTGCAAGTTGTCACGTGATTGACCGAGCGTACGTCCGTCGGTCCGTACAGACTCTGGGGGAGGGGGATGGGAGACTAAGAAAGTCTCGCGAATGCAGCTTTGAGGCGCAGATGGGAAAATTTTCTTGGCGGGAAACTTTTGTGCAGCCCGCGTTTATTTCACTTTAAATATGAAAACAAGTTTTTATTGTTAGTGACAAACAACGAAAGAGCAGGAACTAGCACAAGAGAAGAGACGACAAAATTTGATAAATTTAAGGGAAGAGAGCCTCTAGAGAAGCCGAGAAAGGAGAAGAAGAGAACATTTCAATGGAGAACACCGTAAAGATGAGAGAAATAGAGCGAGAGACAAAACACTTATTTACAACGGTTAGCTTTCAGGTAATATTTTCCTTCTTAATGCATGCCTCACCGCCTCTCATATTTTTTAAAACTTGCTAAAAAACACGAAGAAGACCTCAAAACGTTTGCAATTCCGTGTTGACCGAGATTCTAGCATATTTCAACAATCACACATCACTTAGCAATTCAAACTTACAGAAGACATCATTGGAGAGTTTTCTTGTCATTATTGTCTATTTTGTCTGACATATTATAAACGAACTCTCGACGCCCTATAAATTCATATTGGATCGCAGTACATTTATCTGCAACGAATGCACTTGTAAGCAATGTTTGGGAGAGTTTAGGTTCTTTTTGGCCAGACAAGACTTTCAAAAGTGGTTTGATAAGCTCGAACCTGCGAATTTCGGCAAAATCTCCAACAGCGATTGAGTTACAACAATCGTTTGACTTGTTTGTTCTGCAGTTTTGTATCCGGCTACGGTTGCCTATTTTGGAAATGGATTCATCCAAGAGAGTATGAAGTTAAGAGAGGTAATTCCTCATATATTGGCCTTGTTCTCATCGTAATCCCTCTTAAGTTATTTTTAGATCTCCTGCGAGATCCGGTATTCGCACGAGGGTTAACTAATTTTTACCATTCATTGCGTGAGAATTCGCTCAGCTGTCAACATTGGTAAAATGGGCACATATGGTTGGCTGGCTATCAGTTGACTTTGAGAGTTTCAAAGAAAATTTGAGTCGGTATTTAATTAAACCGCGTGGGTGCAGAGACCGGTGCATAGATACCTGCTTAGCCTAAAAACTCATCTGTTTAAGGCACTGCTGAAGCCGGAGCAGATAATACAGACTAACATGTCCTTAGGAGTGTGACCCGACGATGAAAAATGACGGCTTACGGGGAGATCTATATTCCTCGATCAGTCGTGCGGAGCCCATATGTTCTCGGAATCTGTCACCTTTGTCTTCTGCCAGTTTCACCAATACACTTACCTCTATTGTAGACCACTTAAGTTAACGTGAACAGCGTCATCTACAAATTTCTCCATCTTAAAACCAACGCTGACTGACTTAGATATAAGACGCCCCTCACAGAACTTTTAACATTTCGGTTGGTAAGGACGCCATTTTGTTTTTCTTAGCATACGAGGGGAGAACTACGCTGGGAGTCTAAATCATACATCAAACCCAGGCCCAGTGGGGGTGGCTCTTAACTACCAAACCGTTGCTTTGGACTCCTTCAAATAGTCATTTCTTGAGTCCCTTTAACTCTACAGTTAACGCTTTTCGCCAAGTGTGCTATATTTAAAACTCCTTTGTTTGGTTCGACTCACGACCATATTTGGTAAATCACGTGACCAAAACAGAAAATGCCTAAAAACTCAGCGAGTTAATTACGTTTTTCACAAATTTTTAACGCAACTGCGGCAACAGTACGTATGAAAACATTGTAACAAAATCTGTGGCATGGATTTAAAAAAGTATATATTTATCCAAAAATATTACGACTTCATAAGGCCCTCCTTTGATACACTTTTCAAAATATCTCTTCCTTTTTTATCCAAATGGAAATTCCATGCTGTAGTTTAAGAAAAATGATATGAAAAAACCGTCTCTTCCTTTCGCTTTTGAGAGTTCTTACCATGCATACGGAACCCGCGTCCGCAATGCACGCAGCAGTCGAAACTGTGCTATCCTGTCAATAATTTGCCCTTTCACCGAAAACGATAGATTTATGTGCGTAAATGACGTTGTTGTTGATATACCCTGTCAAAAGGACGCCATCAAAGTATTTTTTTCGCGAAGTTAACACAATTAAATACATTATCAATACAGTTTTGACGTCTTCTTACGCGTGATTCGAAATACGAGACTGAATTCATCTTAAAATAGTTAGAAAAAGCACAAATAACCGTCAAAGCACAACAGCTGACTTTCGAATCGCTGCTCGCTGGCAACCCAGGTTGGTTGACAAAAACGTTGCCACAAAATCTTTTAAATGGTTTCCTGGCACTCGAACAATTGACGTGACGTCGGATAGCACAGTTTTTCCCGCTCGCTGAATTCTGATTGGTCAATTCAGTTTAAATTTCAGTAGCTCTCGCCATATGCACGGTACATGTTTTTCACTGAAACGCACGGCAGAGGACTGGAACTAGTTGCGCATGCGCCTTCTGATTGAAGTGATAATGGTAATGGTAATGAATTTATATAGCGCATTTTCTATTAACATATTCAAATGCGCTTTACAAAGAACCATCCATGCTTTTTGTAGGGCTTTTGACTAAAAACCTTCTTTAGCAACCATTGTCTTTCTGTAGTTTAACATACTTGTCTTAGTTTTACAACAAGCCCATAACAACAGGAGCAGTGCCACAAAACATGAAGGATTATCTGACAAAAAGCTACCGCCACACCCAACCAGAGCGAAAAAAGTTAGTATGGGCGTTATGAGCGAAGAAAATACTGCTGTACTTAAACGCTGCTAAAGTTGAATGGTACACAGAACACGGATCAGTAATCACAAACTGCCATAGAATCGTTGAGTACGAAGGTACCGAATAATAATTTGCTTTGTAAACGAAATAACCGAAAACAGGTGCAAAGGAGACGCAAACCTCGACCAAGCACAGTTGGCAGAAGTGTTCAAGCTAGCTGTTAGGGAATATCGCCTACTACGGTAAACTGATCATGGTAGAAGCAGTCGAAAGACACACCAACACCAAGTACACAACGTCAGAAGCATTAGTCGACACAGCGTTAAGTGAAACACCAAATAAAGTATGAAAAACCAAAGAAGTACCAATCGACAGAGCGTTTCAAATTAGCATTGTTGTGTAAAAAATGTCCAAGCTGCGAGTGCTACAGTTTTATTACAATTTTCCAGACAAGTAGGTAAACAGAAGCTAATATGATTTAATACAAATGGACACCGACTCACTATATTTTGGTTTGTCAAAGCCAACGTTAGAGAAAGAAATCTAACTGGAGCTAAAGCAAGAGTTTGAAGACCGCAAAAGAAAAAAAGGTTAGCCTAAGGAAAATGGAGTGGCTGTACACCAGGTTTGTTCAAACTGGAGTTTGAGCCGAACAGGAGGCAAAGCTGTTAGCGGTAAAATCCGGTCTCAGGTTGAATCTACAATACTCGTCACATTTGTCACTATGAAAAAGGTGTTATTTTGCTTCAATTTTATTTGGTAAGGGTGTTTAAAAAAAAGCATCATCTGTTCTTCAGAGCGCGCGAACGATGTAAACAGCACAAAAAGCCAGCAAAAGTTCTTTATTTGACGGGATAAACAAAATGATGAGTAACAAGCGATGACAAGCTAAATTCTCAGGTTTTGCATCTTGTTGAAAACAACTTCTTTCATTGAAAAACTCCCGTTCCGTCCGTATTTGCTCTGTTCTAAACCGGTCTACACTACAGTGTATTACCGTCTCATATTTTGCGCGTTCTCTTGACCAAATATGGTAAAATGGCGTAATAGTGGAATAATAATGATCATAATAATAACATTTATTTCTATAGCGCAAATTTCAAATTAAATGCGCTTACCAGCAACTATATTACAATACATGTACACTAATAAAATATATAAATGTATATAAAATAGAAAATGGTAGTTGAAGCAAAAATGTTAGCTGAATAAGAACTAATACAAAAATAATAAAATCTAATCTAATCATTTAAAATCATGAAAAGCTTGTCTAAAAAGAAAAGTTTTCAATTTGTTATTGAATAAATTAAAGTTATCAATCTGCCTTATAGTCAATGGTAATGTATTCCACAGTTTAGGTGCGGCAGCAATGAATGCCCGATCACCAATTGTAGCCAACGTTTTAAAGTTGGGTATGGAAAGTAGCAATTGATTGTTCGATCTGAGACCATACTTTGAGTTCATTTGTATTTTCATTTGTATTTTTTACTCTCTGTTTTTTGGTAGCCCATACAAGAGACCATTACAATAGTCTAATCTACTCAAGACAAATGCATGTATTAGCTTGAAGTTCTCTGTGGAATCTCCACTAAGGTATTTTCTGATTCTCCTGATATTATGCAGGTGGAAAAAAGAAAGCACTTTTACAAGTCTTAATCACATGTGGCTTTATACTAAACGTATTGTCAATCCACACTCCAAGATTCCTGATGGGTCTATCGAGGGATGTACCTCTGCTTCACCAATTCCCAACGTACTGAAACTAACTTTTCGAAGCTGAGCATTAGTACCTATCAAAACAAACTCAGTTTTATCCTCATTGATAAGTAGTCTGTCCCTTATCATCCACTGGCGAATTACATGTAGACATTTTTAGTAGCAGCTATAGCGTTTTTTCG
>OX421447.1:15316789-15321789 GCA_949126865.1 Montipora capitata
ATTCTGGTTGACTGCTTGCTTTTTTAGAAAATCACGCCTTTTCATCTTCTGCTCCAGTTCGGATGATTTCCACGGTGAAGATTATAGACAACGTCCTACGCTAGACATTTTCAAGGGCTGCAGGCAGGTACTGTGAAAGCCCTGCATACACCACAGCAGCTTATTTAATAACAGAATGAGATCTTATTAGACTACAATGTTTTATTCTACTTTTTGGGCATTTGGAAAAAAAAGGAAAGAAAAGCAACTGTCTAGTCGTTCTAGCGCTGGAGCACGAATTGGCTACAATGTAAACTGGAATTAACAATTAACGCAAATCAAGTCAAATGTTCAGAAGACGGGAAATCCAGAGTACCCGGAGAAAAACCCCTCGGTGCAGAGTAGAGAACCAACAAACTCAACCCACATATGACGCTGAGTCTGGGAATTGAATCCGAGCCACATTGGTGGGAGGCGAGTGCTCTCACCACACCCCAAATAATGGAATGATACCATAGCCCCTTTAAAGAAGAAACGAGTGAGTTTCACTCCAGAGCGTGTTTGTTATCTTTGAAATGAATTTATTACCAAAGCTTAAAAAAGTAAAAGACCTCAAAACGGGACACAACATCACAAAATAATTCAACGTGTGAACGTGTGAGCAAAAGAGCCATTGCTGGCATGACGTCTGGGTGACCCCTCAAATGGTCTATATCACCCCCCTTCCCCCCACTTAAAAAAAAAATACTAGAATGCTGCAGTTTAATACCACCCAACTCAATGCCTTTTGTTTTTGGGTAACACGTACCACAGGCAACCCAGTTTACGCTTATAGAGAGTCTAGTATATTTTAAATAAGTAATGACACGATTTTTCTCGTGCAATTTGAAATAACTAAGCACTCGTATTTTTTTTTGAAAGACTACAAACTCCACTCGCCTTATGGGCCTGCTTATTTATTTACAATTGCACTCGAAATCACGCGATTACTTATACAAATGGCATTATTAAAGCATCGTTTGTGAGCGTTCTTTGTGGAAGTAAATGTACAAAACTGTAAAATTTGAGGAACCCACCCCGTGGATTTTCAGAATCCTCGAAGACCCAGGAGTAGTCAGATTGAATGGAACTAGAGAACATTTATCAGTTACGGGCGAGAAGAGCAGTGGAAGGTTAACATGGTTGTCGAAAGAAACATTTTATTTATACTTGAACAAGATAGGTAATAACTGATCAAATATGTTGTACATAGAGCATGAACAAAAATGAGTTATTAATCGATGTCTCTCACGAAGGGATTTGCTCCTTCCTTAAGATACTAGATTCCGTTGTTTAATTTAGGTGGAGAATATAGCTTTTCGGCGACCTCTTTGACATGAGCAGCAATTTCACCATAGTAAACAAGCACAGAATCGAGGCTCTCTTTCGTCAGGACAAGCGTGTCTACATGAGAAACCGCGCGGGCAGAGACTTTGTGTGGCCTGGAGTACACTAGGCAGATTTCCCCATAGAACTGGCCTTGGTCAAGTGTTTTAATGACTTTAGGCGGATCGTCATCTGTCAATATCTCAACCTGAAAAACACGGGTGGAGTTAGTCTTAGACTTTGCTGGGACTATAAATGTGATGAACAGATTTCTAACGAGGTAGCCATGGGCGGATCTAGACGGATTTTATCGGCCCATTTTCAGAGCAAACTCTCACATTATCAAATCATAGGATTCTCGTAATTTTTTTAATTGGGGAAATTTGCTTGGAAAAAAAAAAGGACCGAAACTGCCCTAATTAAGCATTACGTTACTTGGGATCCTGTCTTGATGTAATCAAGGACTTTAACGTAAAGCGTAAGCAAAATTTGACTTATGACGTGGGATGCCTGTGGTGGACCGCGTTCAAAAATGGCTTGACTGTCGTCGTAGTCAGATATGGAAATTAACCACGAGCTTGTCGGGAACTCTTGGCTTGATATTGACATATGCATGAGGTGTCTTTTTTATTTATACTCTAAATGTAAGTGGCTCGGTAAAGCTCGCACGGACTTCCAACGCACACGAATTACTGCCTTCGCAGACTAAATTAGCAGAAGAAATTATTCCGTATTTTGGCCCGGAGCAAAATTTACAGAAAATTGAATCCGCGAACGGAAGTGACGAAAATTGGAAAAGTCTTTGGGTCGCATTTATGTAAGAACATTTCGAAATCACGATTAATATAAACAATCGAACGGATTTCACCATTTCTGCGTTTTTGCGCGTTGCTATTGCTTTGTTGCTTCTTCAAACCATGAACACACAGAAGCAGCAAATGTTCAAAGTACTTTACTTACTCTCCGAAATGGAACCTTATTTATCAGATTTCACAAAATGTCATAAATCACATCCGTAACGCAACACGACAGTTCCTTCAAAATGTTCCTCAGTACAAAAACACTTTTACTGCTGTAAAAAGTTAGTTTTTATGGTCTCTGTTTAAGCCCTCCACATCGTTAAACACGGCTCCGTTCTCGCACTAGTACCAGCAGTAGAGACCTTACGCAACAGGTGAGGGGGGAGGACGGCGATCTATTCTTGTGTGACCCGCGTGACAGCTAGTTACGCATGCATTTTGACGCTATTTCCGGTCTGCGTTTGCCGTCCTCCTGGCGTCGAGGACTAGAAAACAAGGCGTTTGACGATGTCAGGAAAATGTGAATACGTTTCTTCCTTTATTTCTTTTATAAATCATGATTTTTCCTTTTCGAATAAGTAGAATGTGAAAAGTGTTGTATCTCAAAATGTTCCTCGGTACAAAAACACTTTTACTGCTGTAAAAAGTTAGTTTTTATGGTCTCTCTTTAAGCCCTCCACATCGTCAAACACGGCTCCATTTGTTTTGCTTGAAGTGGAGTTATTTTCATTGAAATCTAAACAACTTACAGGCCGGGTCTTCTCAATCACTCAGAAAGACAAGGTTGCTTTAAATGTAAAGGGAAATGCGATTTCTGTAAGAATTTTCTCGTAGAATCTGACCACTTTTCTCGCGCTAGTACCAGCAGGAGCTATTTTATCAGACAACACTTTCATTGTAAATCTAAGAACGTAATTTATCTGATCACTTGTAACAGATGTAATGTCCAATAGTTAGGATTCACAACTTTAAAGTCATATTTCGGAATCACAAATCAGCCATGAGTACTAACTCGTCCAAAAAATCTGACAATGGTCCATTGCCAATCCAAAATATCAGCACCCGTAATATCAACAACAACTAGCATTTTTATTGACAGCCCTGCCTGTTCCTTGCATTGATCAGTGCATTCCACGTGGACGCCTACTTGGCATCTTGTGTTACTTAGAGCACCAGTCATTCTGGTGCCGGATATTAATCATTCGTTAAATTGAGCTCCGTAATCGAAGAAAATTACTACCGGACAAAACAATGTTTGAAGAGTGCTTTTTTTAAAAGAAGGTTTTAGATAGGGTGGGGTGTTGCGAGTGACAAGAGGAAGGCCGAAGTAATTGATCAGAGACCTTTAGCTAAGGGTTTATTCTCTCAACCGCGAACCGCAAACTGAAGTTTGACGTTAGCCGTTCAGTTGTCGTTACAGGTAATGACGTTTATGAGCATTTAGCAAGACTTTCGCGCTCTTTCTCGAAAAACATGGAATTTTTCTGGCGCCATGTTTGTTTTTCCAATCAATCTTGACCTCGCTTAAAATGCCCAAAAACTCTTAAATATGTCACCGCAGAACCCTAAAGAGTTATCATAAAAGGAGCTTAGATATACAAGAACCAATCGGTTAGCCTTAAATGTGGGGTCGTTAAATTTAATTTGCCTAAAAAACTCTGCCGTATTTCACTTACCGCTAGAAGAGGTCAAACGCGACGGCGAGGCCAAAGATATCTTAACGTTTGCGGTTTGCGGTAATCCCGAAAAAACCCGTAGCTAAAGGTAATATTTGCCAACAGCATTGGGGAAGAATTTTTCTTACAGTTGTTCTTAAGTGGGTAAGAAGTAATTGATCCGGAAGGCGTACTCCGTGGGAAATAATTATGTTGGTCAGAAAGTAAAAATTCAGAATAATTACAAGGCCTATCGCCACAAGGATTATCATCACTGGGTTGCCAGTATGGCAAACCAGTCGGAAAATAGGTGTCATTTCTCTGCTTTTTTTCCTGTGTCAGTAAAATGGAAACCTGTCTCTCCCCTGCTAAGTATATTGGTTTTGTGCCTAGAGTATCGTGCGCGTATTTTTGATAAGTTTCAGGAGGTAGTGGAAATGCATAGATTTTATCAGGTGGACACAGTACAAACAATGGCGACGAAGCCGATGTAACGCGAATGGATCTTTAAACAAAATATACCCTTTTGGAGCTCAATAATGGAACAAGAATTCAGAGTTTTCTTAGCTACTTTAACCAGCGACTCAAACACCCCACCAAAGTGTGACCCAAGTGGAGGATTCCAATTCCATCTGATCCCGTCACTGGCAGCATTATCTGCGATCTGCTCTTCGTCCATTGCTAGGACAAGTTCTCTGAACTCTCTGTCCGCTCTTACGAAGTTTGTCCCATTATCGCTTGTAACTTCTTCCGGTCTTCCCCTCGTGTCCACCATTCGGCTGAACGCATTCAGGAAATCTGTGGTGCTCAATGAACATGCCATTTCTAAATGTACCGCTCTGGTTGCTGAGCACATAAACAGGCATAAGTATCTTTTAGCAGAAACTCTTCGATTAATCTTGGTTGTAAAGGGCCCGGCATAATCAACTCAGCATTTTGCAAACGCTATCATTGTTGTCCCAAGTCTCGGCTTTGGAAGTGGTGCCATGATCTGCGCTGCTGTTTGCGCACGCCTTCTCTCACACACCTTGCATTCTTTGTCCCAATTCTTCACCTCTTGCCGACCAACTATGACCCAGTATTGATTTCACACCTGAACCAGCACGTGATTGACCCCCGCATGTCGGCGACGGTTGTGGACATCTGGAACAATCAATTGGGTGATGTGGTGTTTCTTTGGCAAGATCAAGGGGTGTGCTGC
>OX421447.1:15326789-15334289 GCA_949126865.1 Montipora capitata
GCTTTTGGGATGTTTTGATCAGACATGTGTAACTGAAAAATGGTGGATGATTCCTAGTGAGTACACTTAATGACTCGAAAACACAAACAGACCCATGTCCATTTTCATTTACAACGATAAAAGAAAGAAAACAAAATACTCCATCTCGAGCTCCAAGCATCTCAGTAAGTTCTTAGGTACTGTTTATAAGACTCTGTTTAGGTTTATGCGGAGAAAGTTTTTCCTGGTAAGAGGGTAAACGTGAGCGATATATGAGAAAAAAAGTTCCCTGTTTAAACGAGTCACTGATAACATCACCTCAACTTTGATCAGAAAAAGGAAAGGAAAGGAAAGGAACTTTATTTAAGTGTCTAATCATCTAGCGCTGGAGCATTAATTGGGGACACTGCATGTAATTTAGAATAAACAAATCAACGGAAATCAAATCAAATTTTGGTTTTTGAGGAGAGAGGAAAACCGGACTACTCTGAGAACTCGGAGAAAAACCTCTCGGTGCAGAAAGAGAAGAAAAAAACTCAACTCTCGTATGACACCGAGTCTGGTAATCGAACCCGAGCCACATTGGTGGAGGCAAGTGCTCTCACCACTGCGCCATCCCTGCACCCCGTGTCTAGGCTAGGCCTTGGCTAGGCGAGCAGAAATCTGTAGTTGGCAAAACGTCGACCCTGTAGAAAAGGTTATTCTTCTTTCAAAAGCCGAGACAAGCTATTCTTCTTCGGGGTAAACGCCTCGCCGTTCTTTGAAAATTAAAGGTAGGAAACGTTAGCGACCCTAGATATTTCAGGTAATTTTAATTTTGGCGACCATTGTGAGTCACCAGCTCTCGTAACGCATAATGTGATTGGCTTATAATACCAAACAATTCCTAGTTACGAGAGATGCCACATTACTGACCATTGGGTCACTTTTATGGGAAAGTAATCTCTGGTACACAAGTCAGTGCAAGTGAACGATAGTACAATGCGATTCAGTAACGTGCTCATCACGAAGATGGTCAGATCAAGGTCGCATATACTGTAAATCTAGATATAAACCTTATTGATAAATTCACACAGAGGGAATGATCCATCACTGCAGGAATAAATCCAACAAACAAACAAATAAATAAATAAATAAATAAATAAATAAATAAATAAATAAATAAATAAATCCAAATACAAATAAATCCTCTCAAATACCGCCACACTCACTCACGAACGAGGTCGAGAGAGGAGGCTACGTCGGTCCGTGCAGCGATCATATACATTTGCAAAACAAGCTAAACAGTTAATTGATCTAAAACAACATTTTGACTTTGAAAAATTTAGATTGGGTAAAGTTGTTGATTAGCTTGTTTACAGCAAATTGTGACTTCAACTGAGCTCCGAAACTGTCCCGGATTTTTTCTCGACGGCCACCCTTGGAAGAATGTAGTACGTATGACTTGAGACATGCTGTTAGTTCTGGTCGAGTCCTGGATTCTTGCAATAATTCTGACCACATACCTGAATAGCTTCGACTTTCTCCTCATACTTCACCCGCCTGATGTCGGCATTTGCCAACATGGACGCGATGCCACCGAGGATTAATCCAAAGAGGGGCTTCCCAAAAATCATTACAAAGCTTGCCAGTGCTAGAAAAATATATAATCAAGCTAGTTATTATAAATTGGCGAGACCACGCCCTACATAGACAGGAAGCTTCGAGTGAAACGTAAAGACAAGGCTTCAAAAAGAGACCTTGTGGTGACTGCTTGTTTAAAATCCACCTTTAAGGTGATTCCTCAGAAAAAAAAGGTTGTCGAACGATCTTTTTTAAACTTTCCCTGAATGTTCCCTACAAATCCCTGTTTTGAAAACTATAATAAAAAAGATATTTCACCGTGCTTGCTTAACGGATATAAGGGGCCAATCTTACCCCATTGATGTCTGTACTGATACTAATCATGCGAACATTTCATCAGCTCAGGGTACATTTTGCGGTAGCTAAACGAGATGGTTTTTTAAGTAACACTCGGAAAAAACACCCCACAGGTAGAAAGTCTAGAGCATATGGAACACTGTCTTACATAGTTTATGGAAAAATCACTAAACTTAGAACGACGTCGACTCAAAAAGTTTCTCGGGTCGCTGTTTTCAAGATCATAATTTACATCCCTGAGTAAGGGGCTTTGTGTACGTTTTTAGCTATATATTTTTTTCCTTTCGATAAAAAGAAAAAAATTCTTTTAAAGGGAATAATTTGTACACCAAAATTATGAAATAAAAAATATAGGTCACCGAGCTCGTTTAAGAGTACACCACCATCGTACCTGTCTATCTCGATTATCGTGGATCGAAACAACAAAATTCGCCATGTTCTCGGAATGCGCGTGCTTATTCGCAAAGAATTATGGTCATTTACACCCTGCGAGCAGAGCCTCCTTTTGTCTTTTTCTTTACTGAGGAGGAGAAAAGTATATAGGCTCTGCCCGAATCGCGTCAAACGACAAACGGCCTTACAAGCTTCAAACCCTGCATAAATACAGGTCATATCATTCTTCTCTAAAACGGAACTCGACCTCCCGCATCCTTTCAAAAACTATTCAGTATGATAGACCAACGGGCTATTGGGAGGATTTTGCAAAAACCCATCCGATTGAAACGATTTAAAACTAATGATAGAGAAAGAACTTTTCACTGTTGTCGAGAAAACATTAAGTTGTGGAATTGCAGAGGACGAAAAAGAAATTTACGAAAATGTTTATTTTTTTTCATTGCTTTGCGGTGTTTGCCACTGCGGTGTCCTTCGTGTTTGCTTAAATTTTCTTATGAAGTACAAATTCAAGCTGCAAGAAAAAAGATCACCCGATCTAAATTAAAGAAAGCGCAGAAGCGTTGGATAGAGAAAGTTTGTACTAGTAGTCGCCTTGACACTTGCTTATCATAGAGGCCGACAGTATTAATGACAGAAAGAAATCCTTACCCATTTCATAAGTGTTATGAGCGTGGATATCTCCATACCCTGTTGTCGTCATCGTCGCCACAACCCAGTACAACGAAGTACAGTAACGAGCGAAGGCTGGCGCTTCTATCAGGTCTGCAATGACATTACATTTACAAATACGTGTCAATTGTCTGGGCGAGTAAAACAAATGACAATGCTTGCGAGAAACTTGCAGAGTAGATCAGAATTCATTTCATTTCATTTCATTTTACTCATTCTGCCATCAAGAACATCGCAGTATTTGAAAACAAGTATATAACAAAATATACTGTAAATAACTACAACACATTACGCAAGTTATTAAAATAATAATTATTGTTGGTATATACTCACTCAGTGATCTTGGTGTTTCAAGCAATCTGATTGGTTCGCTATCTCGGAGTAATTGAGCATTATTAGGGAGTTTAAGAAACCACGACGGCTACCGCGACGAAAACGTCACTTCAAAATATAAGTTGGAGCTATTCTAAGTACTTCATGATTGTTCCATCTTGTTTATATTCTTCAACATGAGCGAAGTGTCCTATAACTGGATTGGTAAGGACGGATTTGAAGTGAAGAGTGAGGCTGAAAGATTCACTGTAGTTTGTCCACGTTGTCGTGAAAACCTTAAAATTGGTCATTTCACGTAGTAGTTTTGACGAGTACGGGAGGGAGTTGTTCAAAAATGCGTGCCGCACGTGCAGCACGATCTTTTTGGTTATTTCAACCAATAATATTACTGCTTTTTGGCGTTGTCGTTGCCGTAGCCGTCGTCGTTTCTTAAACTCCCTATTCACTCCCTACGGAGATCCAAACAAAAAAAAACAATGGCCGGCGTAAACTCGGTAGGATTTCTGAATCGGAAATATTAAGAATACAAGATGATGCTGTGCTACAAAATACAAAGAGGGCCACAAAATTTGGCCTGAAAGTTTTCAAAGATAAGAAAAGAGTTCATACCTTTGCCAACCAGTGTTTAACTTCGTTTTTCCAGATAATTATTGCCGAAAATTAAACAATCTTTACGCCAACAATTTGTTTCACTCGGAGTAATTATATACCTGGACTTTCACTGAACAAAACGAATACTGTGATTGGTTGAAGGTCACGTACCCCTGATCAAATTTAAATGGCCCGACCGGGATATTGGCAGTTGCTGCCCGCGCCGGATGTTTTCCTGCGATGGTTGAAGGGATATATATTTAACAATTATCCGCCGAAGGCGAAGTGATTATCGGTGAATATTCACCGATAATCACTGAGCCTGAGGCGAATAATTGTTTTAGTATAAATACAGAGGTGATTATTTCAAAAAAGAGAAAAAAAATCATTTCAAAGCGAAATCATCTTCACTTACAGTGGCAAAACGACTACTGGCAGCCATTTTGTCCGTCGAGGTGATTATCGGCTGATAATCCGAGATAGCGAGCCAATGAGAGCGCGCGATTTTGTATAATCACCTGTGTATTCATACTAAATTAATATATTATTTGGCATTCATTCAAAAAGAAAAGAAAAGGACACAAGAAAAGAACGAAGAAAAGAAACAATTATGAACAAATATGTCGCTCCACAAAAAGAATTTGCTATTAAGTAAGAAGATATATTTTGAATGTTTTACTACACAAATCAATATTTTCGCTTTTTTGTATGTCCAAACTTAACGAGATAAAGAATTTCGGACTTTGAAACTTTGAAAATTTAAATTAAAAAAAAAAAATAGGCAACTCAACAGATTCTCTAAACAAAAGAAAACAAATTAAAATCTTCATGTTTTTTAATGCAAGCTTGCGCAGAAACCTGTTGTTTGCAATTGACGTTTCACGTGAGGGTCACGTTAAATATCTCTATCAACGCTGAGTAAATTGAATGCAAAAATTACCTTGTTGGCTGATCCAGGTGTCGCTCTCAGAGCACTCATTAAACGGGCAGGCAGAGTAAAACCAAGCACAGGCGAACACATGGATTACAATAATTACCTGGACAAAGAAGTTGCTTAATCGTACTTTCAACACGCTGTAAAGTCAAAAAACAGAAATTTAACAGTGAAATATATAATAATAATAATTATAATAATAATAAAAACAGAAAAGATTAATAAAGCATCAGCTTTTCACTTCCGACGTTGACGTTGAAAGCTGGCTCAAGTTCTTGAATAAAGAAGGTCTCTTTTATTTTACAATGATAGTCAGTTTTGCCCTTCGCTAAAATATCAAAATGATCCCACTTGATGTTATGTCCAGTGGCCTTGACGTGGTCAGCAATGGCTGAAGTATTGTTATTTTTAGCTAGGGCCTTAAAATGTTCGGTTTTTCTTTCGTGAAGCCGCCGTTTAGTTTTACCGATGTAAAAACCATTACAATCCCAACAATTTGCTCTGTAAATAACTCTGGATTGTTGTGAACGATTAATACGGTCCTTGTAAGGAAAGAAAGATTTTATACATCGAGTGCTCTGAAAAACAATCTTAAGGTTAACACAAGAGTAGAATTTGTACACACAAGATTTCAGGCGTTTAGCGACTTGGTTGCTTTGCAGACCTAAGTAGGGAAGTAGGATAACAATATCTTTCTTAGGAACTGTAGACACTGGATCGCTATGCTGATGTTGTCTGTTTTTGTTCAAAACATCGTTGATATGATAGTTGATTATGCCTTGTGGGTAGCCGTTCTGAAGAAGGAGTTTTCGAAGATCAATGAGGGCAGATTGTAGCAAGGAACCAGATGAACAAAGACGGTAGTAGCGATAAGTGAGGGAGCGGATGAGGTTTATTTTGTACTTTCGTGGAGTGAAGGAATCCCATTTCGTGTAGAGACCTGTGAAAGTTTTCTTTCGGTAGATGGATGTCGTGAAAGCGTTGTTTTGATTACGTGTGACAAGAACAGAAATTTGTTACATTTTCATTGCTGGTTCTCAGTGAAAAGAGAACATTTTTGAGAAATGAGACAATACTATTCCGAGCATGCAAGGACTGAATTTCGCATAATTCCAAAATTCATGACAATTTCATTTTGGAGGGGCAAAGGGACACTTTGTGACGCTGATCAAAAATAGTCGAGCATCTAATGACGTGCATTTCCGGCTAAATATATTTAAGGAAAATTAATTTCCTGCTATTCAAATACTCACAATCAGCATTGAATGGGATAAGTATGGTGAACATATTGAACGAAATAATGATTTGTTAACTACGCTATTACTCAATAGACCCTTTGCATAAATGGCGCCCAAATTTGAATAACAATACTTGATACATTTAAGATTTACGTTTAGGTTACGCAGCAATACTTCCGATTCGTATCAGGCGAGTAACTGATCAACTTATCAACTTATAGTTCGACTTGTCACGTTAACTGTCACGCTTTCCTTAACTTTACTACAATACTGTGAAAACCACGAGGAAATCTTTAGATGCTTAGACTTACTCAGACTACTATGAAAACTACGAGATGCGCGATAGTCAGTTGCGCATCTGACGTATGATCAGTGTTATTCAAAATGGCGCAGAAAATGCAGACGGTCGACAAAAAAAACCTCAAAAAGGTCACCCTTGAAACCACAGGATACCCAGGATTATGAACTGTTTGTGGCATTAAATCGTATTTTAATTAAGAAGGCATAAAGCGACGAAGAGCCAAAAGCCACGGGAATATCCAAGGTCTGGCGCTAGCAATAGGAAAAAAAGAGAGAGGAAAAAAGACAAATTAGCAGAAGGACCAGAGAAACATATGGGTGATGCGAAGCAGGGAAGGTTAGCGGAATTAAGACAAAGATCATATTATCAGAACTGGCCTTCAAACTCTTGACGAAGCATATCGGCGAACTTTTATCGCACTATCTGAATAAAAATCATGGGAATTCAAGAGGTGCTAAATCAGGCTCTAACAGTGAACGAGAATAAACAAAATCAGCAAAAGTCTCTGTTACGAGCCTTAGAAAGGCCCATCAGGCCGGCGCTTATCTCCGGTTATCTTCCATTTGGAAGGCAAAAATTGGAACAAGAGCTATACAAGTTCTTACGTCAGTACCGTGCCACACCTCATTCCACCACCGACGTGTCACCAAGCGAAGCTTTGAACAAACAAAAACTGCAGACCACAATCCCCGAACTCATCCAATTCAGACAAAATTCATCAGCAAACTTCTCTGAAAGAGATGCGTTACAGAAACAGGAGATGAAGATTTACGTTGACCACAAGACAAGTGCCCAAGAGACACAAATCACTCCAGGAAACGTTGTGCTTATGAGACAACCCAGACAGAATAAACTGAGCACACCGTACAATCCAAAACCTTTGGTTGTGGAAGAGAAGAAAGGTTCAATGGTTACAGAGCGAAATGGATCTCAGACTATCACAAGAAATTCGTCACAGTTTAAAGTTGTTCCTAAACATCTCATGAATGGTCAACACGAATCTGGAAGAAAAGGTGTCTCAGATACACCTGTGGTGCAACCAAAATCAGCAGAAGCTAAAGAGCACATTCCTTTGAGGCGCTCCCAAAGGCAGATCAGACCTCCCGTCAGATTCTCTGATTATGTACAAACACTCTACT
>OX421447.1:15339289-15346789 GCA_949126865.1 Montipora capitata
AACCTGGGAATGTTTGATTAATAATCCCTCTACTTAACCACTAGACTACCACATTACTAACTCCGAGGATATCATGTTTTTTTAATGTTAATAATTAAAAATTAGATTTTCTCGTCTTGCCTCGTTAGTCTAGTGGATATCGGAAACTGCAGAGAGAAGCCATCGATCAGGTTTCAACTCTTTGCCTCGCCTATTCTGAATCTGCTCTGCGTGTTTAAAATGTTTGTTTCTTTGAAGTAGATTTTAAGTTTGAAATAGATTGTACGTCGTGTAAGTTGAATAAAAAAGGGAAATGTCAGTTTGAGGGATGGCCATGAGTGTTGACCGAATAGACCTTATTCACGATAGCCGCCATGTTGGATTTGACTTTATCATGCAAATTAGCTACACACTTCTGAGGGGGCAAACAACAAAAGTTCGAGAGGTTATAACGAACATCTTAGCCACACAGATGATTTGTTTCACGTTCATTGAATGTTTATCACCTAAGTAGTAAGAGAGAATGATTACACAAGTTACTTCGAAGTGCTTTTTAGTGAAAAATTAGCAGATAACGAAGTAGAGAGTCAAATGTCGGAGGCAATCAAAAGATATAAAATTATTATAAAAGGTACTTAATTCTAAATTCTAAAATGTACTTTTAGCAATTTTAATTCAATATTTCGACGAGCCGATTTTCCACAATTTGCCTTTATTCCAATGTTTGCCCCCAGCATAACACATGGCTAATTTGCATGACAATTTGAAAACCAACATGGCGGCTATCGTGAATAAGGACTATTTAGAAGACTGAAAGCTTGATATGGATCATGGGAAATGGTCATATTTGTTTGAAAAGATAACCCAAGTGTATGGACGTAGGACTCGAACTTGGGAATAATGATTAACTCGTCACCTAACCACTGGCCACCAACAACTAAAACACGCATGTTGTGTAACATGAAACAAGATATGAGAGTTATGAAAAGCAAATCATGACAACGTAAAATTTTGCAATAAAAATGTTAATGTAGTAGAGAACAATTATATTGAAGCACAAAAGTATCTTACAATGAAGACGAAGGTGGCGTTTTATTGGCTTATCGTTTTCGTTACCATGACAACACCTATATTCTCACATGTGAAAGATAAAAGTGATATGTTCACTGTGTGAGGTGAGAATATGATTTTTCAGTAAAAGGAGAAATCCTGGTATTTCATCAGTATCTATATGATAAAATACAATACAAGACAATAAAATAAAATACAATATTCTTTACTTAACGAGGGTGACGTAATTGACCCGTGGTCCTTGAGGGCGAAGGGTCTAATTGTTTTAGTATCACCCGACTAGTCGGACAGAAAAGGCAATAATAAAGTTAGCAAATGCAAGTTAAAGAAATAATTCTTTGGGAATAAAACGAAAGAAAGCGTCACGCTTTTCGCTACTCGAGGACTACTAACAATAGTTGGGTGATACTAATACGGCATTATCAAATAGTGTTTAAAATATTGTCCCTGATGAAGGCCGTAAGTTAGATAATTCATTGGGTTAATAGCCCATTCGGCTTCGCCTCATGGGCTATTAACCCGTAGCCCTTGCGGGTTATGGGTCTAATTGTTAATTATCACTCACCAACAAGCTACATTAAACCCTAAAAAAGGTCGGGTTCCAAACTTCATGACAAAGCTAAACATTTTAAAATCAAAGCTTAGGCCTAAATACTCTGACTTCATCAGCGAGATTCTATGGTAGATCTATGGTAGACGTAAATAAATGTTGTTTCGATGACTGTCGGCCATCTTTATCTACACTAACAAGGTGAATGTTATGGAGTCTTAATTACGACATTACATAGGAAAACTGCACAATGAAATATGTCATGGCATTTATTTCATAGGTACTAAGATTTATCCACGAAAATCATAGTGACTAAAATTGAAGTGACTAAAAGATTGTAAATGTAGCAAATCAGGAACACAAACGACAAAATTTCCCTGTGAAGAAATATCGTTCTTCTATTCAGCAACGAGAACGACGAACCTTCGCTAGTGATGAATGAACGTATCGAATCGAAAGCCCGGCATCCAACAGACGTTGAACAAAAACCGAGCGCTTTGAAAAATGGCTGTGGAACGTTTTGCTTCTCTTTGCTCAGTTGAGGAATTCATTTTAGGACATGAAAACAAAAATGCTGCTCAAAAAACAAAACGAGATGTAAGATTGCTTGAAAGATTTTTGAAAACGAAGGTCGAAGACAGGAAAATGGAAGTTATTCCGGCGGTTGAGCTGAATGAATGCTGAATACATTAACCAATTTATCATCTCCGTCCGCACTGAAGATCGCAGTGAATACGAGCCGACTTTCCATCAAAGTTTAGAGGCTATCTTGGAACCACAACGGGAGAAAAAGGACTATTCCGCAAGCACAACAGACGACTTGGTATTTGAGAAAACCAGAGAGGCTCTTTAGTCCAAACAAAAACAACTAAAGAGGTAAGAAAAGGGAAATAAACCGAAAGCATCGGTAGCTTTGATTAGCGATAAATTAAAAATATTGTACGGGAAGAGTTTGCTCCGAAGCACTCTGGTTAAGCTAACACTCTTTACTTTGCGCTACTTTGGAATATTTGAAACACTGTGAGTGTTGTAAATTTTATCAAATAAGTTTTTGGTTGGGCGATTTTTAACCATTTTTTAGTGATTTCATCGCCCCATTCCGTTTGTGCGAAATAAATTTGTCTATCAAACACTACCACGAAAAAAATCTCGGTACCTATGAAATAAACACATTACGGCATGAAAAATGCTTTGTACGATTTCTATTCACTCGTTGTTTCGTATGGAAAAACTCACTCGTCAGTTCGCTGCACTCACTCGTTCGTTTTCTGATACTACCCAACTCGTGAATAAATATCGTATGCGCGCATTTTCCATGAAGTGATCTCTGTCCCTGATATGAATAACATCAAAGCTGTGTAGTGTGGACAGTCATCAAAACTATCAGCATAAATCGTTCTCTTCTTTGGTTATGTTAAATTAACCAGTAATTTAACTGTAGCTATTAAGCGCTTACCTCAACGTAAAATGAAAACTCGCACAAGTAGTTAAATGCAATGAGGTACCATGGGTGATCTTGAAAGGCAACCTATAAAGAGACGTTAAATTGTGAAGAAAAAAATAGGGAATTGAAGAAATCGCGCGATTGTTTATTTTCCTTTTAGTAAATCCCCCGAGAACAGACGGTGTCTACTGACAGAAAGGCGTCCCACAATGACCGCTCACGGAAATCCCAGAGAAAATTCGATATGGATTTAAACTTTATCAGGTTACTCGAGGTTTCTCAATCTGTATATAAAGGGCTTTCTCGGTGAGCCATGACTACCAAAAAAATGTTCTACTCACACTTGCATGAGCAAAAAAAGTTGTTATAACAAATGACATGATCCGTTTTCTAGCTGAGCGGTCATCTGCTAATGCTAATTTACCCTTAAATGCCTCCTTCCTCAAAGAAATCTATCCAAAATATGTTAGCGACCTAAATAACAGTGACTATCGCACTGGAGTACGAGTAAAGCTAGTGTAAGTGTTCCACTTTGTGCATGCTTACTTCAAAAACACTCGATTCTCCACGCTAAGACGCTTGCTAAAACTGAAATTCATACCGTATGAATCTGAAATGTGTTAGGAAAACCCAGCAGGTCAAACTGAGAACAGTCCTTTTTTTGTTTATTCCACCGAGCAGGACGTGAAAAAGCCCCTCGCTCCAACGTTTCGCGTGTTCTTGCACGCCGTTATGAAAGAATTGAACGGACGACAGGCTGTTCATAGTGTACTCGTACATTCAGCCGTTGCAAGCAGCTGTGCGCTTCCCGAAAGGCCCGAAAAGTAGTCTGGGGATAATTCCGATTACTCAGTGAAATTGTTCCTGTATCTTAAAAACGAGACGTTATGTTTCATAAACATCCACTTTATCATCTTCCAAAATAGTTCAGGTGGTTTACACCAGTTTCAACAATTTGGACGTAATGTCTTACAAGAAAGATTAACTTTACAACACTGCTTAGCAAAACGGCAATGTTATGGCAGCAAATGAAACAGCAATAATTTATGTACAAGATACGCTAATAGGTCACCATAGCAACAAATGAGCTTCCTAAAAATGTCCCATTATTTGTCTTTAAAACGAACTCGGGTATCCCAAGTTTTGTGACTGGAAAGTAATTACCAGACTTCGATAAAACTCTCTGCGCAACGTTTTAAGGTGATTCCTTAGTAATAGAACTTGTCGTACGAACTTGTCGTACGACTTTTCTCGAGCGTTCTCGAGCGTTCTAGAGACAAATTTGTTCCATCGGTTCACGCTACGTTTTGCAGGAACAGGAAGCACAACTTTGACGTAATTCTTGAAATAACAAAACAGGTGTATTGTATTGTTCAAAAGGAATAATTTAATGTTTGTTTTATGGCACAGGCACACGTCTTGAAAAGGCACTGGCTACAAATATTCCTTGGTTGTGTGATCTCAAGGAGACAATTTTGTGTCCACGAGTGATGGCTACGAATACTTTTTTTGCTGACGTAAATTTTATTTTACTTTGTTTCAGGACAAAAAGAGCAGGAGTAAGAGAATATAATTACGCCAAAACAAGATAGGTCACCAACCTCGACCCCTCGACAACATGTCTCCCCGATAGCGCGGTTTCACTCTCGGACTGAAATGACACTTTAGCATCATCAAGGCTATCACTCGACGTTTTGTTTTGCGAGAGTAAATAGTTTCCCGTTTTGGTCTTCTGCTGTGCGTGAAAACGGCCATTCTTCTTTCTAGCGAGCTTTCCCGTACGAAAGTTCGCCATTTTGAAATGTTTTTGTCCACGTTCGATACATCAATATTCACACATGGCTACGAGTCTTTATGGTTAAATTTAAACATTATTTTGTTTAGAAATATCCGTTGAGACTTGTGAGAGAAAGAAAACAGAACTGAGCCGTAAAATATGACCATAAAGCCTCTTAGCCATGCCTGAATACGAATGTGGCATACGCTGTGTTATGTTAGGGAATCATCTTAAAGACAATTCTCTGGAGCAGATTCAGAGCCACCTTCAAATTTTTCAATCGTGGAAATCGCAGTTTTACAAAAGGCTTTTTGAACCCGAAGTGCTTTCGAAAAATTGTAGAAAAGAGCGCCAGAACAGAAAGAAGAGAGGCCTTGGAAACCAACCTCGTTCCCAGGGGCTATTTCCTCCGAGACCTCGTCAAAGAATAGCCCTGGGAAACGAGGCCGCCCGGAAACAAGGTTGAAGGTTTCATACCATGTAGGTGATCGTGAGTGTAGTGGCGAACACAAGCAGGCAGTTAATGCACTTGATAAGCCTCAGCTTGCTGTCAGGTAATATAACAAAGTGGATAAACAGATCAGCAAAGCGCGTTTTGAAAGCAATCAGGGTGGCGACAAGTCGCTGACGGAACGTTGTTGACGGCTCTGTGGGATCTTCAATTTCAAGACCTTCCATATCGGGGGCGTTGCATTCGTCGTTTTCCTGCAGAAAAAAAAAAACACCAGTTACGATCTTGTTTGAAAGCGTTCTTTTATCACAGAGGACTTAACCATAACGAAATGTACACCCCTACGATAAATACGCAGCCCGTCCAATGGGAAGAAGGAATAGACCAATTCGGCTAACTCAATGTTGTACCCAATTCAAATCTCTCGGGGTTAAGATTCTTTGTGTGTTAAATTTACATGACAATGAAGCATTCATATTTAAATGATATGGAAATACGTGGAACAAAACGTTACTTTTATTCGCAAAAGATTTGAATTGGGTACAACATTGAGCTAGCCGAATTTGGTCAATTCTGATGGATTTCGAGAGCCAATCTTCATTGTTTCAATAAGATGATACATCATATATAGATGGTTTGCAGACAACCTCCAGAGATACAAATAACAATGCTGCAATGAGAAATTTGCTGGTAGGCAAACTAACGAGCTAATGAGAGATCTTTTGTTTTCGTCCACCAACATCATGGCCGCGATGACGTAACACGAAATTTACCTATAAAGCTCCCTTTTTTCACAGAGTGCATTCATGTAGCAAAAAAGGCCGGACGATGACATAGGGGACAACATTAATTCCCCTTGAGTTGTATTAATTCCAAGCTTGGTAATAACGTCCGAGACTAAATTGTGACAAATTTACGGTGGTTTTCATACCAAACAAATTTGCAGAGGGCAGGTTGATCCAGTGGTTAGAACGGAAGATTTGCACGCGGATGCTCCTGGTTAGGGCTAGCTGTATTATGTTTATTTGTGCGCTCTACAGTTCCAGTTCCAATCAACGGTTGTGTTTTCACTGCCATTAGTGAGGAGTGTAAGAAACGACGACAGCGACGGCAACGACAACGCCAGAAAACCATAATGAACATTATTACATGACTGGCTCCGTGACCGAGCACGATGAACCAAATCCTGCGCTGTGATTGGCTACCCGAACGAGCAAGATGGCGCTATCTTGCCTTTCGGGATTTTTTGCATGGTCCCGCAAGATCAAAGATCATTTTTTTGGTGTTTTATCCCATATAATAACTCCCTTATTGACCAAGCTTGTTCGGCCAAGATGGCTGGACATTGGTCTCGTTCTATTTTTTTGCGTGTTTATGGACCTCGACTCCATCTCGGTCCCTTAACAGGCAAACAAAGAATTTGGCCAATATCCAGCCATCTTGACCTCACGCTTGGTCAATAACCCACATATAATTGATTAAAAAAGGAAAAAATAATCGTCCTGCACGTGCGGCAACCCTACTTTGCGTACATAACAACGACGTGAAATCACCAAATTTGAGGTTTTGATGAAAAAATTAGCATACAAATACCAACCTTTTAACACTTTGCTAACTTCGTACGATGCGAACGAGGTGGAATAAATAGGCCACTTCGGAAAAACCATAATACTCTTCGTTTGTCCCCCCAAACCTTGCATTGCCATTGTTTCCAGTTTCTCTTAGGACTTACAATGGTCCCAAGAGAAAACAAAAACAATGCTTATGCAAAATTTGGGGGACAAACAAAGAGTATTATGGTATTTTCCGAAGTGGCTTATAATCGTGAAAGACAAAATATAGTGCAAAGTTATATTGTGAGGTGACGTTTTCGTCGACGTCGCCTTCGTAGATCTTTAAGTCCCTATTGATTCACATTTTTATGCTCGCGCAACCCAATCTCCCGCCTAATAATGTATACTGTCTGCAATGGTAACTGAAGCCTGATAATGTGGAGTGTACATTTCCATGTACTATTTCAAACACGAGTGCGAGTGTTTCATCAGGGTTTCCAAGCACGAGAAATCTGATGAAATCACGAGGCTGCAGGCCGAGTGCTTTTATTATTTTCGAGTGTTTGGAAACCCTGATGAAACACGATGCATGAGTTTTTGAAATGGCTTCTCAATCTCGCCTCAGGAATAAAGAGAAAATGGAAATATTCAACCTGCATCTAATTTGCTGAATTT
>OX421447.1:15364289-15366789 GCA_949126865.1 Montipora capitata
ACTGTTTTCACAAAAAAATTGCGTTTTGCTGCTGAAACAAACGTTGTGGACAAAGTTTCCATCTCAGCGCGATTTTGACAAATTGAGAAACTATTTTCAGTTGTTTTATCCAGAAACTTAATACAGTGTGTTAAAAAGGGTGAATTCTCGGTTCCTCGAGACTTTTTGGCTGGCAATAAAATTGAAAGCTCGTAACTTGAGTTTTGGCCAAATGTACCAAAGCGTAGGCTTTACCGCGCCCTCTCGCTTTCAGCTCTGAAAACAGAAGCCTTGGTTTGGGAAGGAAATTCGATCAACTGAGCACATTACTGTAATTGGGTATTCATAACAATTCAATTCATACCTCACAATGCGCGATGTAAGGCTGTCTGATATGTCTTGTTCCTAATAGAATTAAAAGATGGGTTGAAAAAAGCTACTAACTGAAATCAAATGCAACTATTAATATAAGGAAGTTTACAAATCGCCGTTGGGTCAAAACATAATCCCGCGTCGTCGTCCTCTAAAAATTTAAGTTTACCGCAGTAAAGACGACGACGTTCGTGCACGTGCGGTAAGTTCTCCCGCCGTTTCTGAACTTTGTTTTTATCACTTTAGGAGGCAAGTTCTTCAACCCAACTGCCTAACTTCAGAGAAACGAAGGCATGAATTTGTACTTTTATATACGATGTTTGCAATTAAAAAACCCAGAGATTCCATACTGGAGCTATGACAGGTGTGATTTGGATAAGAAAACGGAACTACCAATGTAGGCTGAGTTTCGTTTCTACAGCGAGGACATTGTAAACTCAACTTGCTGAACAGTTTCAGCTACCTGACGGCTAAGATAACGACTTTATACAATGGTTTAGTTTCAGCTTCGGTACCTGTATTATGCATGTATCTCAAGCGCTATGCTTATCCTTGTCGATATGGAGATTTGGCTTTGAGTTTTACTAGTGCTTTTCCTTTTAGTTGGACTTTTCGCCATAGCGTAGCGAAAGATTGTAACTTTATTGATACACAAACACAGACACAAATACTCGTCGTAAAGCGCAATAGACGTCTTTCATAATTGCAGTTAAATGAAACATCCTTGTCTTTTAATGCTAACTAGCTTTTCTCGCTACGACAGGCAAATTTCAAGAGTTTTTGTTTCAAAATGAGGGCAGTAGGCCTAATTAACTAAACATATTTTAAATACATAAGAATGCAAGGATGGTCGCTAATTATGAAAGTGATTCATACTAACGGTCTATTGATTACCTTAAGAAAGTTTTTTATTGCATCTAGTCTTTCTTGATAACGAGCCCGCTGTGAATCAGAGTTAGCCAATCCGGCAGCAACTCTGGCGATGACGAAGCCATAGAAGACAATACCGCAGAGCATACAAATGTGGGCATAGGTCATCTGCCAATCAATCAATCAATCAATCAATCAATCAATCAATCAATCAATTAATCAACCAATCAATCAACAATCTACGAATTAATAACATGATCAATGAAACAGTTTGTGAGACACCTACATCCAAAATTAAACAAATTTAGTCACTTTCAACTCAAGGCTGTGCTCTAACGGCGCCCGGTCGCCTGAGGCGACTACCAATTGGCTTGGGGACTGAGAAAATTTACTGGTCACCCACAACATTTGAGTCGCTCATTCACGGCTAAGTTGGGCAGGTATCCCTTCCACATAATTGAACAATGTAACATAATTCTCAAGTGGCGGGATTGTTATCTTTGTTATTTTTTGCATTACACAAAAACGTGTCAGTCCAGTACAGGTTTCGCTGGTTTAGGTTACATTTAAGTATATTGCTTGTATGCCCATAAAGGGTTGCTGCTTAATTAATTAATTAACTCTGTAAACCCCCATAATTCGAACTCCCGTTGACTCGAACTTTTTTCAGTTTCCCTTGTAGGCTCGAGTTATCGAGAGTCGACTATAGTGAGCTAAAAACATTCCACACTGCGCTTTGAACCAATCAAAACTGTGTTGCTAAGCAAGTTGAAACTTTTCATTGTGCACTCCAATCCCGTACCGAGACTTCCGGCTCGTCCCCAGAGTAGTCCACTTTTCTTTTGGTCAGCACCACAAACAAGGAATCTGGCCACTTCCATGGCAGTAGGTCCGCAAATCACGGACTTCCGGCTCGTCTACGTGCGCCCAGAAATTTGAAACAACAGTGGTTGTCAACGGTAACCCTAACCCCAACTGCGCGTGAATTGGAAGTGGCTAGAGTCCGTGTTCTTGGTGGTGACCAAAAGAAAAGCGGACTATGGGGACGAGATTGTGTGCACTCTGAACCAGTCAAAACTTCATAATCTTCTCTTCATTTCTTCGTGCTTTAATTAAGACTTTATCGTTGCCAAGTAAAGCCTTGATATTTGTAAATTATCAATTTAACTTTTAAAACAAAGGAAACCATCCAAGGGCCTTTTTGCAGCGTTCTTTAACGGTATTTGGTTGTGAGTCATTTAACTTGATCATTGTAGCTTATTGTAGCTTATTATAGGGT
>OX421447.1:15369289-15391789 GCA_949126865.1 Montipora capitata
AGTGTCAATCCTTCTAATGAGAACGTTCATTTCAAGTGTTGAAACTGGTTTGAGCCACCTTAAAACAGCTTATATCGTTTTGTAAAGTAAAACCAAAAATACCTCTGTCATGTCATGAGCATGAATGTCTCCATATCCAACAGAGGCTGAGGTCACTGCTGCCCAATACAGACAAGTTACGTACTGACAGGAGACGTGTTCTTTCCCTGTTGATGGAAACGAAAACTGCGTGTTTTGCCGATATAAAAGAACACAGATGCCGAGTCTACATGTTAGGCTCAGCAGGACGTATTTGGGCTGATCGAAGATGACCAGGAAAACAACAGGGATAGTTGTGAAGTGAGAGTCCTGCCCTATGCGTCCAAAATATGGACTTTCCATTCTGCTTAATAACAAGTACCACTTAGATCGACAATATTCACCGTTTTACAAGCAAGAAATAATTAGCCACAAGTTGACAACTGACAAGCTGTGGGACTCTTGCTGTCGAGATACTACATATTGCTATATGGCCCCGTGATTTCTAATTAAGAAATCGTACTTTTTTCATTGTTTTTCCGCCTAATATGCAATACAGTTTCAAGCAAAAGGGCAAAAAACCACTTGTGAACGACAACAACCACTTGCGCAAAAATTGCACACAAAATCTTATAAATTTTCATGTCCCTATTTTTCAGGGGTATAAATGTAAAAAATTCAGGTTTGTTTAGCTCTCTGACAAAGATTATATCCTACAAAATGTAATGCATCAGGTATTTTCAACTTCTTTAAACAAGCAATACGCACAAGAAAATTTATTATGACATCTTTATGTGGCTAAGCAAATAGTTCAAAAAGAGAAAAGTACTGATAGGGCCGATTATTCAAACGAAGTCTAAATAAGACTTGCTTCAGGTAAATTAATATTTTTCTTCTTTGCTCTTTGCTCTATAGGAAGTCCACTCAGGGAAAACGTTTGATTAAATTCGGTTTGTCCATATAAAAACTGATTATTTGCTGTGACAGTGATAACCCCAATGTATCTCTAAGCTTTGGCGGATAACCACGTAAGAGAGTCAGTTTGTCTTACCCAGGGATCGACCGTCAAACTCGGCCCAAGAATGCTCTGAGCACAAATGCCTTCCGTCTTTAAGTCCTTTGCATGCTAGCAGAAACCAACCACAGGCAATTATATGGGTAAATGTTGCCATATAGACGACATACTTGAGCTGTCTGTAAGTAAATGACGACGAAAAGATTAAACACTGAATAACAGAAAAAATAACAATAAAAGCAAGGCGACACACGCTAACACCAACCCGGTGTGGCCAACACATCACGCATGCGCACAACCATTTCACCCGGTCAATTGGCAGCCATGGACAGCTGTTTCGGCCTTGCTGGGCCTCATCAGAATGGCGTAGCTAACATACCAAGAGGCTGTTTCTAGCACCCCTTTAAATGGCAGCTTCATATGCCATACATAAAAGTATTATGTATGCTAGCATCAGGGTCATCCTTGCTCGTATTAGTTTATAGTACGCACTTTATTACTACTACTGTATTATTTTTACTTTAGCTTTCTTGCTTTGTTATTCTATTTTGTATTCTTGAGCGTCTATTATTGTTGTTACCCACTTTGAATAGGTCCTCCAATTGTGTAAACGCTGACGTCGATAAATGTAATGTCTTGTGGTTGTTGTTGTAGTTGTTAGGTAAATAATAAAGTCGAGAGGTAAAGTATACACCTGTTATTTTTTCATGACATCTGTAATAACAGATACTGACAGCTGCATTCGATGATCGATTGCGAGGTGTCGAAGCATAAGGGCAAGAAAATTATTGAATTAGAAAGAGCAAGGTCCGGTGACGTAAGGACGTTCGCGCTCATTGTTTGTGCGCAGCCCTTACTGCGCAGGTAACGCGACTGTCATATATCACGCATTAATTCAAGCATTATAAGTTAAGATCTTATGGTGACTCAAACGCCCGGGAAAAAATTCCAGGTCGGCTAAGAATGACACATTTATTTCCAATTCATCATGAAACGTTAAAGAGAAACGACAGGGAGACTGGAAAAGGTCGCTAATCGAGTAGTGGTTGAAAGGTTTGAAAACTCGAGGAAGGTTAGCTTTAGTCAGCGACGTTCCGTACATTTAATGGGGTTGTTTATTTATAATGTTTTTAATTACGTTAAGAACTTCTTAATTCAAAATTAATGCATGTTTTTGAAGTTCTTTTCCTTTACTTTAATGAAAATAGAGCAGAATTATCTTCTCTGCCTAATCCACTTGAATAGTGCGGACCTACGTGGAAACATCCAGAGATTGTATTTCACAAAAACTACAGTCCAGAAGATGAGCATGACGGCAATGGAGAGATATGATACAAAACACTAACCAAAGAAAGATAACGACTGCTTGAAACTTCGTTGTCATGCTCGAGAAAGTCTTTTTTTGAAAAACCCTTTCATCGATCGATCATGTCTTGGGTTCCAGTCTTTCCCCGACAGGTCACGCAAAATCGTGACACATGAAATTTTCCAAGAGTTTCGCAACGTCACATCGATTTTACTCGCTTAGATCATCGGTGACCCCTATTTTTTAAGACGTGAATCTTTTACTCTTTTTACAATTTACAAAATATGATGAAATGAAAAAAAATCACAATGTAAGAAGTTATCTTTTTTTTTAAATTTCTCTCCTTGTATCCTGAATTCCTGGACGTGGTGGCAACGAGTAGCGCTTGCGAAAACGCTCATTGAAGATTACTCTACCGCTTACGACATCCCCAGCGGCATGAAATTATCTAATAAACCAATTCCTTTATTTCTGTGCACAGAAACCTTCACTCTAACAGATCATTTTTATGATTTTCGACGGATGAGTAGATGAAGCTACATCTCGTCATAATGACCCATCTATCGAAATTAGGGCATTTTTCCCTAACCTTTCTCTCCGAAACAAAGTCGGTGACCCCCCCCCCCCCAATTTTTTTTTCATTTTTGTAATAAGCAATTTATTACCTAACTTCAGGCGAGAAATGAGACAAATTTCAATGTAGGAAGATTTTCGTGCGAACGTCCTTAAGCTGTGACCGAGATCAGTCAGCTATTTATTACCTCTCTTAATTAACCGTCGAGTCGATTGAGAAAACATGTCACAAAACTTGACCAATTTACCCAGCATTTGTATTAAAGCCTGCTTTTCAATATCTACCATGTATATTTATTGTCCATATAATAAAAAGAAAATCACAGGTTTGCTCTAAGATAATTTTTATGTGTTCGTGGCAAGAGCAATAGAAAATGCTAGCACCGACAACGGCTGCGACTTCGAGTACGAATTCAGGGATTTTTATAACTGCACATCCGTACTGCGCAGACAAGGGTACTCAACTCGTCCCGGCAAGTTGGTCTACAACCACTTTACTGTTGTGATTCCAGTGATTGACATTATTCCATTTTCACTTTATTTTATTTAACTTCGTCCATATTGTAAAAACAGAAAAAGGAAGCAAGTATGGAGAGGGAGGCCACAACACTGAGCGAAACCATTACTGTGGTCCCAAACAAAAATTGCAAATTAAAATGAGATTAAAAGCAGCAAGAAATGCTACAGTTCAGTGGTCGAGCCATGTTGCACTTCAGGCAGACAGATTTCCTGGTTCGAGGATTGACAGGATCGTATAGATTCAGGAGAGCGTTCATGTAAAATTCAACAAGTTTGACTTTGAAGGATTTCAGTGCGAGAGAGTTGACTCTAATAAAAGAAGGTAGACAGTTCCAAATCCTGCTTGTGCGGAGAAGGAAATAGGTTGATAGGTTAAAGTTCTGCATTTCTTTGTCCTAGAGGTGGTAATGTCATTGTTATGGAATGATCTTGTTACTCCAGTAGTCTTCCAAAAGGCGGTAGAATGACACTGTCAATGTTTATTAGACCACTGGTATCTTTGTACAGGGAAATTAAGTCCAGCATCTCGTGCCAGTAACTTATCAGTAGTAAATTGCACTGCATAAGCCTTTCTTTGTGATATTTCTGTTTGGAAGGGTAACATTAAGAAGTATTTGGTAGCCCTTCTCTGTACTCGTTCGATACATTAAATTCCGTAGAAGTACTTAATATTTATGACGAATTACGTGTAATTAGATATAGGGGACAGAGATAGAGAAGCAATCACAGAGTGTAGAAAAGGAACTCAGGCATGTTAACGCATGGCAATCGCTTATAGGACAAAGTTACGTTAAGAGAGGAAGCCATGGTTTAATGTTACTGAAACTTGGCATGCATCCTATATTAAGAACCCTCAATTGGTTGAAACGCTTACAACGTTAAAATTCAGGTCACGTGACCCATAATTGGATGACAACGAATAAAATCTTTAGTTATTTTTTTAAAAAGGGGAGTACAAAGTTCAATTTAAACTACTTTGCTATTATTGAGTAGTTAAGGGCAAAAGGTCACGTGAATTAAGAAAAAGCAAAATTTCTCTTCATTTAAATTAACTGACTAAACGACTTTTTTCTGCTTACTAAGTGGCATTTTTAACCTGTTCACTGACTTCAGCTATACACCATTGGCACCCTCTACTCGAGCGGTGTCATTGTGGAAAACTGGGACATTTCGTTCAAGTCTGACGGAATCTTCATCACGGAATCTTCCATAGTCTCGGACACCACGGGAAGCTACAAGTTCTAAAAGTGCTCGCTACAAGCCACGGAGTTCTGTTAATACAGTGGACAGGCATAATTATTTTGGGCTTCACTGAAAAAGAACACCACGACTGCCTTAATGCCTTTTTGCTCGTCTTATTTCTAAAGGGCTCACTGTTAACCGCACTAAGTGCCTATAAAAGCAGGAGTCACTTTGATTCTATGTATATATCCTGGCTAGTCAAGGCTTACGAGCGGACAGAAAGAAGGTAGCCGCTATTCAGAAAACAACAGTTCCTCAAAACTTAACACAAATCAGAAGTTTCCTTGGTTTTTCTAATTACTGTGCTCGTTTTATTCAGAGTTTCGCTACTTTAAGGCTGTAACTCTATCCTTGGAAAGAATATTTGCCACAAATGCCTTGGTCTCCCGGAGAAGATAACTTCAGACAATGGACCCCCGTTTCAAAGCCAGGACTTCAAAGAATTTTTGAAGCTGAAAGGTATTATCCATCACAAAGTAACTCCCTTTTGGTCACAAGCAAACGGATTGGTGGAATCATTCATGAAGCCTTTGACCAAAGCAATTTGCACCATAAGGGTGGAACGGCGTGATTGGCGAAGCGCTCTCTATCCATTCCTCTTCAACTACCGCTGTACTCCTCACTCAACAACCGTTGTTCCCCCAGCAGAGCTGTTATAGAACAGACCCCTTCGAAATGGAATCCCTGCTGTTGACACTTCAAACAGCCTCTCTACGGAACAGCACCGAAAAGCAGCAAAATTGGATCGGCAGCGTAAAGCCAAGATGAAAGGATATGCTGATCGCGCTCGTCGTGTAAAATAATCCACCCTCAAGGTGCCCAAACCGTAACATCCCCCTCCCCAATTGCAAGAGTCCGTAAAGACGGACGTTCGTTCGGTCAATCACGCGACAACCAAACGAAATAAGGTTAAAAATATTCTCTAAAAAATGGGGCCCGCTATGATGTCATTATGGGCAATCAGTTTACTTTTTCCAGCTGCAGTACTAGTAAAGGTTTAAAAGATATTTATCTTAAACACGTTATCTTTTGTACGTTCTGTTGTTGTTGTTGTTGTTGTTTTTTTGGCTTGGGTATAGTTATCACACCTCTCCTACACCAATCTCCCACTTGGAATAAAAAGGAGATCGATAATGCCTGCGTCTGGACGAACATTTTTAGCCTTTAATGGCTTCTTCTCGGATACTGAATGGGTTCAACGGTAGCATACGACAACACCATTTTTGTGTCTTTGATAATATCAAATAATATATAATAATTTCATTGGCTTTCCATAATTCACTGTTTTTATTATTACTGGGTTGCCATACGATAATACAATCGAAAAACGAGTAGAATTTCTCCGTTTTTTTCCTTTCTTTCCTGCTCCTTCTTCCGTTGCTCGTCACTAATATTATTTCCTGCCAGAAAAACGCGGGTTACCAAATGTAACGCTGCCACGCGATTTCCCGTCAAGGAAAATTGCCCAAATAATCCCCACGTCCACCCCGACCCGTGGCGTGAACTTACCCTATTAAGTTTATGTGCTTTCCAATCCTTTCATCCACGTACTGAAATAATTGATGCTAAAAGAGGAAACAAACATAGATTTTGAATTTACTTTCCGGAGACTGTCAGTTGACCTTTTTTTGAAGTGTGAACGAGACCTTGAAAGATGGACGACAAGAAACATTTGAAGAAGACCCTAGCCTCGAGCTTTCATTTCTCATACTTGGGGTATCTTGGTTACATCATTTTCTTAGATCATGAATCGCATCGGGAAAATAGTCTTTTTCTTTAGCCACCTCAAATTTAGAAGGAACAAAGCACAAACAGAGGTGCAAAATATGCTTGTATCTCATGTTTGTCAACCCTGTCTTGGGAAAACTATTGAAGCTAATGACGCAAGTAGGATTGTGCAATGCAAAACCAGGGAATCACCTTAATTAACCTACCAAATTTCCAAACGTCCTGTTTTTGTTTTTGTTTCTATTTCTTACAAGGGTCAAACTCAGCGCAAGACATTGATAATCCAGCTGAAACATGGGGTAGCTCAAAACCAAACAAAATCAACAACAGTCATAAACATTTTTTTGACCCTGGAGGGATCCTAGTCGTCTGTCACACGTCCTGAGAAAAAGAAGAGACGACGACTCGAGACGAGTCAGAACTTGCGATTGATACGCTTACCACTTTGTACATGTAAAGGCATCTGTTCAATCGGAACATGGCCAGAGTGTACAACACACCTACTGAAAAAGGAAGATAACCCAACTTTTTTTTTATTTCTCAGGTGCAAATTAAATACAGCAACGCAAGGCAAGAGGAAGCTTCTTTCCCTATTCATTTGAATACATAAATCTGAAAGAAATAATAGACCGAATGCATAAATGGCGGCCAAAAAAAAGTTCTTTTGTTTATGTGCTAATTAGACTCACTAGCCTCGCTCTCAAGCAATATTTCTTTTGTATTTTGTCCATGCAAACGAGGCTAGTGAGGCTAATTAGCAAATAAACAAAAGAATATTTTTTGGCCGCCATTTATGCATTCGGTCTATGAATCATGATATTTACCAAGGAAGCTCCACTCATGCAAAGTGGTTTTCAGGGAGGTCCTTGGAATTTAGAAATGTTGATTTTTGAGGAGAGGAGAAAATTAACTGGAGAACCCGAAGAAAATCCTCTCGGAGCTGAGAAAGAACCAACAACAAACAACCATTCCGTCCTGAAGAGTCTTTCAGTTAATTGTAGTTTAGCATCGCATTCAGTGTAAACGACAATCTTCAGACTGAAATTGGGTTTTACCAAAGATAAAAAAAAGGATTTGGTTTTAGCTCATTTCTTGTCTTTTGGATACAGACATAGAGCAATTTATCAATAGAGACAAGTGATAATATGTGAATTTTCATGCTTATATGACAAGTAGCAGCTTGACTCTTGCTGTTTGCCGTTGCATGTAAGCGCGATCAAATTCCTTCTACTGACACTGAAGTTATGTCAATAACTGCAAAGAAGATAATTGCAAGAAAAACACACTAAAACTCACCAAGGTCATCATGCCAAATAGCGAGTACAATTAACTCGGTTGGAAAAGAACAGAGAAGATCCAACGAGAAATTTGTCCTATGTATAAACAAAAAGACAACTGTAAATGGTACAGGTGTAATACGCCCGTTAGAAAAGAATAGGGAATTTAAGATCTACGACGGCTACAGTCGACGACAACGTCACCTCATAATATAAATTGGTACGAGTGCTTTCAGAGTTAAAATAGAGAATCAAGGATGCTCTGTTGCATGCTTACGTTGTCGTCAAAACCTAAAATTTGGTGAGTTCACTTCGTCGATATGCAGAGGACCGATAAGATACTTGCTAAAATCCGTGCTGCACGTGCAGCACGATTGATTATGCTCTTTTAACCAATGATATTACTGTTTTGTGGCGATGTCGCAGTCGAAACCGTCGCCGTTTCTTAAATTCTCTAATAACAGTCCCAAGGTTCTAGATAGATAACCTGCATACCCATGAGTTCTACTAACTCCGGATAGAGCATACGCCCAATGTACGGAGGTCGCGGGATCGAATGTTGCCTAGGACTCTGATCCTTCAGTTGTCTTTTCGGTCGTTGAAGCAACTAAAATCAGTGACACATTGTTGGTACACTGACGGAATTAATCGAGCATCCCTCCCTCTCCCACCTTTCAATGTTGTTTAGAAACTAAAACGCACTGAACAGTTAGTTTGGGTGCATTGTGCTATCCAACATTTCACGGGGGAAAGCGGGTGGGTGTTCCAACGACTTATGACTGTGATTGTAATATTGAATAAAGCATCGTATAACCTAAACGGCACGTCTAAGAGATTACCGTGTGTATTCTATAGATTTTCTAACAAATTTGCGCTACCATTTTATGACAATTGTTGTGTGGCCTTTGGAAGCACTGAATACCACTGGTAAGGAACCGAATTGTAAACAACACGTTTTCTTAAATAAAGGTTGGTTGAATTTAACGCATAGCGCAACGTAGCAACCCATCGTGTTTCGTAGAAACACGTCACGTCACATTAGAATGAACAATTATTACATTGATTGTACCATTAATTTGCCATGTTTTATTACCCTGCGTGTAGCCGTCTCCTATTTCCTTTATTGTAGAGTTCTATTGTGCGGTAGCAAGCGCATCGCAATATTATACCAAAATTACTATTAATTTACAAACGCAATATAATAAAAGCAACGAGTAAATATTTATTTTCCCTTTACAATAAAGAAGTTACATACCTAAGAAGTTAGCACTTCAGTGTACATTATAATGATTTTAGCAGTATACTGTTACGCAATAAACAACGGGTTACCATTGTAACCCGATGAGTTCATCAGAATACTTGTCTTTATCAATTTCGACGGGTTACAATAGTAACCCGTTGAAAAGAGATTACAACCTTCCCCACTCCCATATTCATCCCTTAATTTCCTGAGGTTCGAATCAGGAGACGTTGTTTCTTAACAGTTAGTTTTTGCGGTTGTCCCGTTCGTTTGGGCAAGACGAAATTCTCCGGATTCCCCCTTTTAAAATCCTAGAAGCTGAAGTGGGTGAAATTCCGCATGCCTTTGCTATGGCTCTAAGGCTCATATCAGTGTTCCTTCGCAGTTGAAAGACTGTCGCTCTGATCTCAGCGGAGACATATCTTCTAAAAACCACTTTAGGAAATTGAAATATTTGGATCATGAAATGGTTAATAAGCTGAATACTATGGGGATAGCATATAGCCCTACTACTTTTATTCTTTAATTAAGAGGCAAAAAACGCGGCACGTTGGAACAGCCATCTTTACGCGAACGTTCCAGTAGTTTCCTTATTGCACTCACTGCAAAGTTTCGTGACATGAAATTTACACGTAAAGTAAATTGTAGTTTTACTATGAAAAAATATATTTTGTTACATTGGAGCAAGTTTGAAGAGACAAAGCAACACGCAGTTGGTTACCTGAGATAGTGGCGAGCAGTAAAAAGAGGATGAGTCACCAAAACGTTGTTTTCGTTGTAAAATGCCAGGTGAAATCTGATGTACCTGAAATAAAGTTGGGACCTCATCAACAAACAGCATTTCTGTTGGCTAGTTAATAATTATTCCTAGAGCGTGCTTTGGATACAACCAATCTCATACAGAACTCAGACTGTTGACACAAAACAACCGGAAGTCGTTTCGATAGGGAGCTTTAGCAAAGACAACGGCGACGGAAGCAAGAACGTCACAAATCTGCATATTTATTGGCCAAAAACAATAGCTTTGCACGCTTTGCAAGTGCATTTTTCATTTTTGTCCATTTTTGTCTATTTCTTTGCCGTCGTCTGCAAAACAAAAACGTGAAATAGCCAAATTTGAAGGTTTAGGGGAACGTCAGCACTTGGGAGATAAATTTTCATTTTCTTCCCTAAATTAAGCGCCGCTCATAACGGTTTCCTTCCTGAGGAACTGCTACACCTTAGCCATATTAAAAAGCTTGGAATAGTCGCGAGGTGATTGCAATAACGCAAATTTATGTTTTTAGATGACATTCTCATTGCCGTTTCCGTCGTCGTTGCTAAGGCTCCCTAGCTTAAGAAACGACGACGGCTACGGCAACGACAACGCCAAAAAGCAGTAATATTATTGGTTAAAAGGGTTAGGGTTAGGGTGATTCACGTGCGGCACGTATTCTTGTACATTTCTCTCCCGTACTCGTCAAAACAACAATGCAAAATGACCAATTTTTGGGTTGGATTTTTGGGTAGGATAGCTCAAACTCATAGTTTGAAGTGACGTTTTCGTCGCCGTAGCCGTCGTGGTTTCTTAAACTCCCTTTTGCTAAAGCTCCGTTGTACATCAGCTGAAATCCGCTATTTAGCTAGCGAGCAAATCAGAAGAGTCATCGGCTTCTAACTCAGCTTATACTTGATACAGACAATCAAGGCCAGGACATGTTTAAGGTCTTCAATGCCTTTTAATGCTTAGGCTCTGAGACTATGGCAGCCCCAATCAATGGTAGAATATTACTCAATGACTTAGTTCCTGTTCAAACGATGTGGATCAATACCTATACACTAAAAATGCATCAGGAGCGGCGATTGAACAGTACTCACATATCCACTAAGCAAACAATGTCAAAAGAATAATTCAAAATCCACAATGGGGTGCTGGTATGAAAAAAAGTCGCCTGGAATGATATTGTGAGAGGGAGGATACCAGCGACCACAAGCGATACGCCTTGCCACAGCCTGAAATACGAGTCGTCCGGCAAGATGGCGCGCCTATGAAGAGAGAATATCAGAAAAGACTTGAGAAAGTTTTTAATTCCGTTAACGAATTTGTCGAACCTTGTTCAATGGCGGCTTACATTTAACTTGGGTGAATAGTATAAATGACATTATATTACACAGAATACGTTCGAAATATATGAAAACAAAAACGTTGGAAATTTCCTTATAAGCGCTTGAAACCACCTATTCGCATCAGGGAGTAAATGATACCGGTATAGCTTTTATTACGGTAGGTGTCCATTCTATCCCAGTAAAACTTTTCGTATTGTTATGAAAAATTTGATCTCTTACGACTATCAGAATGAAGTCATAGTTACTCGGAACTTTTGCCCTCATTTTGGCTTAAATATGCCACTTGACTTCGTACCTCCTAGCGAGATTAGAAACGCTTGTTATCATTCATTGAAACAAAAGACGATTTTAACCAGCAGCCATTAAGAAAGAGATCCGGTGAGAGAGAACTGGAGAGCACTCGTACCTGAGTGAAAGCCGTATAACAAACCCTCTTAGCAATTCCAGAAATTAAAATAGGGTTCCGAAAACATGACCTATGAGCTCCCGCTTTTGCAAATTAAGACATTGATCTTCACCGGTGATTTTCCAATATCCATTAACCATTAACCATTAACCATTTTCTCCAATTTTTGTTTAACAGAACCCTAAACACTGTGGCTGGATATTATAGTCATATCAATACAAAATCCGACTAACAATTTCCCTCAAAAATCATGCAAATATCAACTTTAAATTAACCTCAGGAGAAGAAAAGAAAATATTCTCAACATTGGATGCAAATCACGATACGGTTTGTCAAAATCTTCTTTTAGGTCCTCCGAAACAGTCATCAGGCCAATCTGTTGTGGACTGAGAAAACAGAAGAAAGGTAGTTAGACGTGGAAGCTCAAAAGGAATTACTGTAAAGAAAAGAAGAAAATCTTTTGCATTAACTCACGATTAGAGCGAGTTTCAATCAAGTGTCGTAAAACCAAAACAAAAGTAATTACTTTGGCCAATCAAAAAGGACGGAGACAATCCAGTAAACCAATCAAAACTCGGAGTAATTACACGTAGCCGACACAAAGCGCGGGAAAATGTGCACGCGCGAGCCGCGATTGGTTTTGGTTTCACTTCTGATTGGTTGAAAAAGTGGCGCGAGAGCTTTGAACCAATCACTGAGTGAAGTAATGCAAAACCAAAGCAATTCGCTAATTACTTTCGACCCTCAATTGAAAACCGCTCTATGCCTTTTGTTTTACATTGCGTCTTTTACTATCTAGTAACTTTTCGTCAGCGATCTCTTACGTTAAGAAAATAACTTTTGATGGCCGAGTTAAAACAAAACGTCGTGCTTTGTGACCAGCTCGCCACTTTTGGTTTTGGTGAAAGTTAATGATCCGTTAACTTTCACTAGCACTGCGAATATGGTTAACAAAGGTCACAAGATAACAACGGGAGCGAGAAGGTGAGAAGAGAATAGGGAGCTTAAGCAACGACAACGGCGACGGCAACGAGAACGTCATCTCAAAATATAAATTCGCGTTATTGTAATCGCTTCGTTAATATTTCAACTTTTTTAATATGACGGGGGTGTGGTAGTTCCTCAAAAATGACGCCGGTAGGAACGGCGCTCAATTTAGGGCAGAAAGTGAAAATTTATCCTCAAGTAATGACGTTTTCCATAAAACCTAAAATTTGGCTATTTCACGTTGTAGTTTTGCTGACGACGGCAATGAAATGGACAAAAGTGAAAAACACACGTGCAGGGCGTGCAAAGCTATTGTTTTTGCCTACTAAATATGCAAATTTGTGACGTTCTCGTTGCCGTCGCCGTTGTCGTTGCTTGAGCTCCCTAATATGGCGTAGTAAACGTCCACAACTGCGTGAACAACGTCACCTGAGATTACATACGTTATCAGGGAATGTCACCTCATAGTTTACACCGACGTTTCCGAAAATATATATCCGTTGCTACTTAATCTAAAATAACTAAACTGAAAGTCGCATAATTCGAGGGTGACAGTGAGCGTCTCTGTTAACACAAATCAAATTAGCTCCTTGTAATCAAGGAGATGATGTGTGTAATCAACCCGGGTAAATGAATACACAGGTTATTATTTTTTTATAGTGACTTCCTTTGAAGAAGTTGAGCCTGCGACCTTTCGATTACTACTTCGAGTGCTCTGACAATGAGCCTAAGTAGACACGTGAGAACTGGGTCCAGCCGACCTGCCCTGCATAGTATACTGCAAGGACTGCAATAGCCCAGGGGCCCGTTTCTCGAAAGTCCCAAAACTTTTCGGGCCGTTTTCGAGTGTCACAATTTCCTCTGTATCTCATGAACGGAGAGGATTTAAGTCGTCAAACTTCACAGCCAGTTTCCCTTTTGCTACCATAAAAACTTGTTAAAAGATCGGCTTTCCTGAAAAAGCGGTTGGCAGATTTGTAAATGGCTTTTCGGGACTTTCGAGAAACGGACCCCAGGTTCGAGTTCGCCATGACCACTGAATAAAAGCACTGAAAGCGCACTTTTACAGCGTTAGCCTCCAACTGAAGTGAACATATTCACAAATTCCAGCGAGAAGATGACCTATTTACAACTTTTTCTATTGTTTAATTTTCAAATTTCAGGCACCTTCCCGCCGGTTTTGGTGAATACTTTACTTTTGGTCGACACGAACCCTGTATCAATGTGTCATTGGTGTTTGTAATCAGCGGTAATTCTAAAATTTGAAAAGGGACTAGTGTCGATATTATACACTTAATGTATGGTCCCGAGGGAAACAGTTAGTTTTGTTTTTTCCGAGAGTCCAGATGTTTCCCGAGACGAAGTCGAGGAAAATATCAGGACTCAAGGGAAAACAAAACTAACTAGTTTCCCGGGGGACCAGACATTAAGTGCTTTGTTGTATATTTAGACTTTTCCGTCAACAATCGCAGCAAAACATCTGTGCAACTGTGGAATTGTATCCCGGTCGGGATACATTTGAATTTGATCAGGGGAAGGTAACCAAGAATCAACCAATCACAGTGCTCGTTTTGTTCAGTGGAAGGCTAGGTATATAACAATGACACATGGATACTTAGTACTCCTTTCTCGGTCAAACATACGACCTTCCGTCTTTAACTCCTTCTTTAGTCGATAACCATAGCAAAAAGACAAACCAGAAGGGCCCGTAAACAAGCGGTTGCCCAAAGCACGCAGCGTTTATATTCAAGACATTAGGGACCTTAAGATTCTACGACGGGGAAATCAATTAATTATTGACAAAGGCTTGTCAAAACATCAATCAACTGGAAAGTGGATTGACAGAAAGCACACAAAATTCGAATTTATGGAAAAACAAGTGCCTCAATGTTCGGTTTCAGTCCGTAAAAAACAGCAAAAAAGAGGATCTAAATAATTCAGTGAAAACCGGCCGAATTGTTGCCCATGAAAACCTGCACGTTTCCGACATAACAATTGGAAAACAAACTGTTCAATAATACCCAAGGAAAAATTCGGAAATTCATCTGCCATTTCTGCGGATGATGGCGTGAGCTTTCGTTTGTTCCGTGCTTTGTACTCTCCTAAAGCACGCTGTTTAAACCAATGAGAGCGCGCGTTATATAGAAACTTTATTATAAAATTCAACACATTGATACACTGCCCAAATATGATCATAAATTAAAAATCTCGATATATGTAGGTCTATGAAATGAATCATATATGAACTGCGAATATGAAATCAAGTGAAGATATGACCTTCGCAGTTATGAACGCCATTTTCTGCAATTGCGTAGAGAAGCCTGAAAAATTCAGGACTTCAACGGGGTTTGAACCCGTGACCTCGCGATTCCGGTGCGACGCTCTAACCAACTGAGCCATGAAGCCACTGACGTTGGGAGCTGGTCATTTGTGGGTTCTAATGGTCCCGTGAGGAATGAATCACGGGATTACAATCCCCGTTGAAACCCCATCACAAACCCCGTTGAAGTCCTGAAATTTTCAGGCTTTTCTACGCAATTGCAAAAATTGCGTTCATAGCTGCGAAGGTCATAGCTTCACTTGATATGTAGGTCTACATGACGTATATTCGGCGATGTATGTAGACTTCGCAAGAAAATGTGAAAATGGCGGACCGGCGCCGCTTTACAAATGTTACAAGTTCGGAATCTTCCATTTGTTATCAATGTGTTGAATTATAAAACAGTTATAGCGCTCAAGCTTGCGTGATATCGTCTAATTTTAGCCGACTCGGCCTTCGGCCTCGTCGGCTAAGTGTTACGCGATATCACGCTCGCTTTCGCGCTATAACTGTTAATTAATGAGCAAAACAATTGGTTTGCACGTGCAGTGTGAAAATTTGTACATTTCGTTTAATTTCTCTGAAAAGCTACAACGTGGAATGGCCAAATCTCAATCTCTGAGGACAACGTGAGCACATGGCAACGAATTTTTTTTTTTTTCGCCTGGTTTCACCACCGTTCCTCTCAATTCAGTTCCTGAATACTTCGGGTAGTTTATGCAAGTTCGACGAACTGGACTAAAGACGAAAATGTTTGGAAAATGAAAACTTGTAATTTTGAACGACGTTTTCGTTGACTTCGCCGTTGTAGATCTTAAGGACGGTGCCTACTAATTCGCAGGTATTTTTGCGCGGTTCACTGAATACGCGGGAAAAGCAGATCATAACAAGTGTTATTGAAATCCAAAAAGAAAATCGGGGATTACAACGCATTTTTCTAAGATAATTAATTAACAATATTTGTAAAAAGTTTTAAAATACAATGCAATGTAGGTCATTCTTTTCCAAAATGAAGCACATTATCTCTGAAAAATGCGTGGTTACCCCCAACTTTCTTTTTGGATACCAAGATCACTTGGTAAGTTCTGCTTTCTCCGCATAGTTTTGAACCACGCAAAAATATCCCTGTATTAATAAGAACCAGCAATAGCAAATCTGAGTATCTCGAGATGCGCTGAATGTATGCGCAATAACAATAGTAGGCACCGTCCTTAAGGTCCCTATTCTTTACTCGACCTAGTCGTGCTTTAGAGCAGTCTTCAAATGGCTGTTGAAAGGCATTACGCAAATGCAACTACATGTACTGCTATTAGTGATTGGTTCAAAAATCTTGCCCCAGTTTATCAACCAACTAGACGCTCTATGAGCGTACACTGGGTTACCTGTGGTACGTGTTACTCAAAAACAGAAGGGACTGAGCTGGGTGGTATTGAACTGTACCGTTCCAGTCATTTTTTTCAAGTTGAGGGTCATTAAGACCATTTAAGGGGTCACTCAGAAGTCGTGCCAGCAGAGGCCCATTGGCTCACACGTTGATACGACCAAACAGATCTTTTTCTGAGGTTAAAAACCTGACTACCAGTCTATTAATCATTTGTCAGAAAGAAAAAATTCCTGTCATCTTTAGAAAAAAATAGGCACGCATTGCGTACGTGTGGTAGTGCAGTAACAGGGCGCTTTATTCCATATTGTCAACTGAGCTGCGCTTTGTCTTCTAGGAGGTTATAAAGTTTGACGAATTCAACACAAAGAACACAATCGCCCAACTCTTGAGGTCGACCATAGTTTCTGCAAAGTCAAAAATTTACTCTCCAAGACGAGGTTCTTTGTCACCTCGTAATTCTATCGTTTTGGAAATAGCAGCTACTTTATTATTCATCAGCGTCACAATTTTTTGCTGATTTTGGGGATCATTTTGTTGAAACTCAAGCACGCTTCCAACACACCTGTTTATTTCGTGACTTAAGCACGAGCTGCTTACAGTGCACTACCACAAAAATCCTCCCGTATCACATTTCAACCCACGTAGGCAAATTTGTTAAGCTCGAAAATTACACACGATAAATTCACAAAGGCTGAAAATGTCACAAAAACCTTTTCGAGTGAAAACTTTATTGAAACAAACAATATATTTGCTATTAGAGGCAAAAAATTCTTCCTATTTCAATTGCGTGCGTGCAACCAAGACACACAATCCGTGTCACAAAGCATATGCAATTAAATAAATTTCTGAAAGTTCAGGAAGAACCCTTTTTCTGAAGAACCTTTTCCATGAATAATGACGCACAAAAGAGACAACAAGCTTTCTTTTAAATAACTGTTCAGTGTCGCGTTTCCATTTTTTTTTTTACCTGCAGGGTTGAGTACAAAATACTGTAAAATGCCAGACAACTGACTGCGACTTCAGTAAACACAGATGAATTCATGGCGTTCGATTCCTTCAGTGTTTGTTAAACCCATACAGAATTTGCCATTTGGTTCAATGTTGTATATAACATCAGAGTTAGCCAAATAAAGATAGAAACAAACCTCAATTTGTGATATCTGACGGCGAAAGAAGCAATTGTTGTCAAAGACCGGTACTTATTGCTTTGACGATTCCAGATATTTATTTTTTACCGCCTAATTGACTTTCCATTGTTGAACTCCATAAGGGTATCTTTTGTTTAAAGATCCACTAAAACCCCATTCACGTTACAATGACTTTCGACGCCATTGCAGGTTAAGATAAATATTCTATCGTGTCCACCAGAGAAATCTACGCATTTCCACTACCCTCTCGATCCTAAGAAAATACGCACAGAAGATTCTATGTACAAAGACACCACTTAGCAGGGGAGTGACAGGCAAGGCTTTTACCGACACGAAAAAAAAAAACAAACAAACAAAGAAAACAAAGAAATTTTACCCTTTTTCCGACTGGGATTGCCATACTGGCAACCCAGTAATGAGAAGGAAAACCAACTGACCAATCGCAACATGCACGAGCGACTGCCCTGTGCTTTGAACAAGTTACATGGAATAGTTTGGAATTCGGTTCATTGGACTGTGCACCTGCTGCGATTGATCGAGGTAATTACTTTCGTATTTATTTTGCGATACCCAATTGTAAACCTGTTAACATTAGCCTTGAATCTTTTTCAAACCTCATGTCCGGAACCACACTGCCACTCTTCTTTTTCTTTCTGTCCTTCTCGTTCTTTTTGGAGGATTCTGACTTCTGTGACGTACTGGATCGCTGCAGAAAACTTGAAGACTTTTTGCATTGCTCAGCCGCGCATTTGACAGAGAGTCGCCGGATCGCTGCCCTGGACGATTCAAACGCTGCCTTTCTCAAGTCCTGTAAATACTCCTCGTTTTTTCCGGCTTCAACAATTTGCCTGAGTATGGAAAATGAATAAAACAAATCTATTCGTACACGTACTTACAGGTCCCTAAAGAATAGGGGAATCGTTCTTCACATTTTCTGCGTCAGTAGCAGACAAGCCTATTGTTTTCTAATCCGTCAGCTGAGAATTGAAAGTACGTTGCATAATGACTTATCTCTGAAAATCTGAAACCGATATATCAGATAATATCTGAGCAATGATGCTTTGGAAATTCGAAAGTCTACAAAGAATGTATAGGACGATTAACGCCTTTGCCACCCAAGAATTTATTAGTTGACAAATGGCTCATTATCAAAGCTTCCTTATACTATTATTCCGCACGTGAACCCCAATTACCCTGGCAAAACCAGCACACAGGATCTTTAAGGGGCTTTTTCACAATATTACGGTCATTAATGTTGAATGTTAAAAACAAATATGTGGAACATCCGATAACCAAGATAGTGAAGCAATCTGTTTATTTGAAACTTTAATAACAACACTCAATTAACCATCGGCCGTTTTTATATCGGAGACGAATGATTCGCTTGGGACGAACTAGCACTGGCAAACATTTTTTCCGCGTCTGTTAAATTTGTCTAATATAAAGACGGGCACAGACGCCTCTGCCTGTAAATATCAAACATCATCCGACGGTTTCAAAAAATCGACCTCCAATTTATTTCATCAAAAGATTCCCTATAAAAAAGATTTTCGAAAATGGAGTTTAAAATTTTCAGCGAATTTTACTGATTTTTCGAGAAATCGGGCATTGTCTGATTTTGCCCATTTAACATTTAGATATGTCAAAATGAAAATTATTTAGTTTTCTCTGTAGATATGATTTATTGCTAACTTTTTAACTATATATATTCCCAAATATCACACTCTTTTGAATCCTCAACATGACGAAACCTGGTAAGTGATAAGCAATACGAGGAGCCCATCTGGAGCTTGCAACTTCCACACAGCGTCTGTGAAACGGCGTTTTCACAAGTAGGTTTATTTTTAGACTAGCCCTTACCGCGAATTAGGTAAAAAAACAAAGGCAGTTCCGGTTCGGTGACCCTATGACGTCAGCTTAATTTCTTGTAATTGGTCATCGGGCTCCTGTGGGAGTCTCATTCGCGGGAAATTCAATCTAAAAATAAATCGGTCTGTGAAAACGCCGTTACACGAACACAGTAGAGTTGCAGGCTCCGGCTCATGGGTTCCTGGCAATACTGAATGTTGAATGATTTTGGCAAATTTATCCTTTCAAACAAGGTTTAGTGGAAATTACAGCGAATGAAACTGTCATGCTTGCAAGCATTGATTGTCACAGGATAATACTTTTTCCCTTGAGTACCACAGAGAATATCACCTCTCTTGGCTATTTTTTTCAATAATAAATGGTTTGAGAAAGTTTCAAACAAATCAGGGCAAGTAGTATTAAAAATTTTCCTTCACGACACGCACTAGAATTGGAACAGCGCGATATGCGGAAAGACTGAAAATAGCTTGGACGTTTGGTTCTGCCAACAACAAAATATTCGCAGGCCGCCGGTAGATTTCTTATATGTTTGTAATGAAAGGTTAAGAACCCCTAGTAAATATTTTTTTATCGAAAAATCGATGAGCACCAGCTGAGATTTTTACCCTTGGATTTAAAGAAAAATTTAACAGAAAAGACCATGTTTTAGAGGGGGTTCATGTGGGGGTCTCTAAATTGTTTGGAAAAGCGAAAGAAAAAATGCGCATAACATGAGAGACGCACAATTTGTTAAGACGTTCAACGGCCACGTTGAATATTTAGACGGTAAATGCTGGATCGCAGTTTGTAACGTCATCGGATTTGAAAGTATCCGGATCCTTAGGCTATTTCCGTGTTGCTGTTTGTCTCGGTTTCGAAGTGAGTCTTGGTGCTCAACTATTGTAAGGGAAATGAGTTTGATTTGCATAAGAATACGCAACTCATTTCCATTTGAATGGTTGTGCCCCAGGACTCGCTTTGAAACTGAGACATGCCGCAACTCGGAAATGGGTTAATTCTAGATTCAGAACTTTCCACTCTGGAGAGCAGGTTAAAAACGTTGCGGATTCGCCAGATACGTGCGGACGGAGGGCGAATCAGCAAAGAAAAAGATGCCGAATCCGATTAAAAATATCCGGGTATGTGTGGACTGGCCTAAGTGTACTTGAGAATTTTTTTTTTATTGATGCATTAAGGGACAATGCCCATGGAGAGTCAACAATAGGACACAGAGTCCCTAACGCCTCCTAGTGTTTCCCCTCCCAAACACGATAAACCACAGAGAACACACCACAACACCGGGAACCCGTTCCATGCTCTTGCCAAATATAGTGCTTGGGTTCGTTTACGTCCCACAAGGTTATGAACATTGAAGGGGCCGACGGCTTATGGGCCTTATCCGAGAAGACCTGGGACCCGTTTCTCGAATGTCCCGAAAATTTACGGGCCATTTTCGGGTGTCACAATTCCCTTTGTATCTGAAGAATAGAGAGGATTTAAGTCGTCAAACTTCACAGTCATTTTTCTTTTTGTTACCTTAAAAACATGTTAAAAGATCCGATTTCCAAAACAAGCGGTTGGCAGTTTTTACAAATGGCTTTTCGGGCCCGAAAAGTTTTCGGGACTTTCGAGAAACGGGCCCCAGGGCCCGGTTGTTCAAAAGCCGATTAACGCTAATCCCAGATTAAAAATTAACCAAGCAGTTTACTCCTCTACTCCCAAACGCTGTTCAACGCTGATATTCGGCGAAAATTTACATTAGAAGAAGTCAATCTTGAAAAACAAAAATAAGCAAAAGAAACTTTCACCAAAAAGTTGAAAACATGAATCAAACAAAACCTGACACTAATCCTGGATTAAGTTAATCGGCTTTCGAACAACCGGCCCCAGAGAGTCTAGGTATTTGCAGACGTCATTTTAAAGGCAGCAAGTTCTTCTTAGTTCTTTAAAGACTCAGAGTGTTGGTTGTGCCGGAGTTGAACGGCCTCGGATCCCGCACAGTTGTCCGATCCTTAACAAACCGAGCAAACCGGTCAGCGGTCGGCCGGTTTTTCTTGTCAACGCCACGAAGTAAATTAAAACTTTAGGCTACATTCAAAGTGAATCACAATTGCAACATACAAACATTTCTTAAAACGGCTGTTACGTTCTCTCCAAATTACACAAACCTTGCCACAAGGGGAAAATTGATTAGCACATCATCTAAATCAGGTTTCGTCAGCATGAGAATATCACAAAATGTTCTTGCTTTCACTGTAGCCAAACGATAATTGCCAAATAGTAGGCCGACCTAAGTAAAGTAAAATAAAAAGTACAGGATATAGATTAACGAGAAAACTCTTAGTCTTATAATGACCTAAAGTGCATGTGATTGAATTTTCATCGTATACAAAATAATTAAGTAATTTAAGCAAAAGGCGATGTTTCATAGAGTTTTTAACCCTATTGCTTCACTGACAATTATAACAATTACAATATCTATAGGAGAAGCAATTATATCACTTTAACCCCTAAGACAAATAGCTTAAAGCGGCGGAAAAACCCACAAAAGACAAGAACCCCAGGAAATAAAGCAAGCTAAGTGCTGCCTTCTAAGTATCTTTCAAATACAGTGTGCTACATACAGGTCCTTGAAATTTTTATGCTCATCAGCTTGGGTACTTGTGGCTCGATTAGCTCGCCAAATTACATGACTGGAAGCTATTTACCCACGTCTCAATAGCGTGCCAGTTAGCGGCAAATTCAAGTTAACCGTCTCTCACAACTAATTAAGAACCGGCGAATCGCTCAAATTGTGATATTTTTCGTGTACATAGCTATTGTAAGATAATCATCACCTCTATGTGTTTAAATTGTGTTTAATGCTGGCTGGTAGGGTGCAGAAAGCACATTATAATTACATGACAAATTACATCTTGTATTACCTTTGCTCCAAGAAACTGAAGATGAAGCCATGAATATTTGAAGCACACTTACAACTATCTCCGACAAATTTTGGATGTTTTGTTTCGTGTCATTCATTTTTTCTTTCATGTGATATTGTTACTAAAGAAACAGTGATCCGCTCTTTCTTTTTAATTACGCCCTGTGCAGTTTTTCCAACATTAATCATGAAGTGAAAGGTATATTGAAAGATAAACTGAGAGTGAGATTCCGGAGGGTTGGTGCGAGAAACCGTCATCACAATACAGACCTCTCCAAAGTAGCTTCCAGGTCCCAGGGTGCTTATCACGGTGAAGTTATCATCTCCAATAACGTCAACCAGCCCTCGTCTAACGCAGTACATCTCTCGACCCATGTCTCCAGCGTAAGTGATACAATCGCCTAAAATGGAAAAAACCTTAAAATGAGCTAGTTTCTTGGGCTTACGCTTTATAAGTGTT
>OX421447.1:15396789-15409289 GCA_949126865.1 Montipora capitata
TCAATTGAGTGTCGTAAAACCAAAACCAAAGTAATTACTTTGGCCAATCAAAAAGGTCGGAGACAATCCAGTAAACCAATCAAAACTTGAAGTAATTACACGTAACCGACACAAAGCGCGGGAAAATGTGCACGCGCAAGCCACGATTGGTTTCGGTTTCACTTCTGATTGGTTGAAAAAGTGGCGCGAGAACTTTGAACCAATCACTGAGTGAAGAAAATGCAAAACCAAAGCAATTCGCTAATTACTTTCGACACTCATATGAAAACCACTCTAGCAAAACCAATTACGTTATCCAATGGATAATGAATTATCCGATGGATAGCGTTATCCACCTTTTGAACAACTGGGGCTAGGTTTTAGGATTTCTGATTCTGTTTTTTTGTTTGTTTGTTTGTTTTTTGAATAGTTTGCTCACATAATAGAAGTCAATTTACAAGTTGACATAAACTTTGTAGACGTTTAAAGTCGGCTGCCTGGAAAAAAAAAACTTACCTTATTACACGAAATGTTGGGCACATAATTTAGCGATTTTGAAAAATCCTTATTTAGCGGCACTCTAATTTACGGATTATTTGTAAATTTTGGAGCATAAGTCATTTATAATTTTCGCGACTTCATGAACTGAAACTTTGGCGAATTAAAGAAGGTATTCAAAACCTTTTTCGTCGACAATAGAACGTTTATGTGATAAAATCATAGAAGCCAATAGCTTCATCTGAAACAAAATCATACAACGTTAAACGTTCTGAAACTTAATTTGGAACGAAACAAACGAAAACAGCAACTGTTATATCATATCTTAAAGCTGTCCTCACTCATATTGTACATCGTGACAAAAGGTCAATGCCCCTTTTCCGAAGACCTAACATTTAACGCATTATACACCGATCAAGCCCAGTAGACAAGAAGTTACTTTAAATGGATCAACAGGTGGTAGCGGTTTGTCGCTGCTGGCAATTTTCTTGACTCCCTCCTTCACCCATCCCTTGAGAATACATTTCCTTCATTCAGAGCAGGTTATATAGTCGCATAATGCGACAGGCCAGCCTACTTGAATTGGCTCGACTATACTACTGACATCCTGAGATCAACCTCTATGTCTTCAAAGATAGTTCCACTGTCTATTTGCCTTTGAACCTCTCCCGAGTAGCAGGTGGTAAACGTTTCTTCGCAGAATTTCCTAGCCTGGCCATTAACTGTTAATTCATATGGTACACACTTTGGTGCATTTTTAATTTAACGATTTTTAGTTCGCTAAATTCTCTAAATTAAAGGACAGTGTCTAATCGGCGTGGGTGGGTGGGTCGTGTGTCGTGGATCCGAGATCCTCCATGTATACACGTCTTAACCCTAACCCTAACCCTAAACCCTAACCCTAACTCTTAGGGCAATTGCAAATTTGGACCGAGCACTGAGGGAGCTAATATATCTTTTTTTAATATTCAAACAAACACGACAAACCACCCACGACCCACCCACCCACGCGATTTAGTCTCACCCAAATTAAAGTGTCGCCAAAATTTCATGTAATGAGGTATCGGCTTTTCAAGCGAGCCCAGGTGCAAGCGAAAGATGTTTTGTAAATAAGGTTGCATTTATTTATGGTGAGTTAAAGGGTGCAAAGACGTGTAAGTGAAAATGACCCCTTTTGTTACTCACTTTGGTGCAGCATAGTTTGAAATGGTGGCAGTGATACTAGCGAAGAAGTAGCCATACAGCACGAGCCCAGCGAGCATGACAGCTGTAGAAATCAGCTGAGTAACTGAACCCCGGGCGTGGATGTCTCCGTAACCTGTAGATGTCATCGTCGCGGCTGCCCAGTAAAGAGCTGCGACGTAGTCACTGACGCAGGCTACAAGGTTCCTCCGGCCAATGTGTTGAGCCCAGCTTACAGGAGTGCAACTAAAGTGTAAACAAATTAAATATGAGAAATGCAGGCCGAAACATTTCAAAAAATCATTAACATTTGTTAAGAATCGTAATATATAGATTTAGCCAAGCCTAAAGGCGGGACTCCCGTTTCTAGCCCCAGAAAGCCGCTTTCTATATTGAATATAGTGTATATGGAAATTATTCTTCTTCTGCAAAGGTATTATTAATTCAGTGTGGACATTCGCCACAGCAATGATGAATTCAGTTCCAAAATAAGTAACCGCGGTAGCCAGCCACAAAATAGCGTGGCAAACAAGACAAACAATTGTTTTAACTCAATCCTGTTGAAGATTTTGCCGAAAACCGCAGGTACGAGCTTATCAAACTTATCTGGCCAAAAAGAACCTAAACTGTTCCAAACATTGTTTACAAGTGCATTCGTTGTAGATAAATGTACTGCAATCCAAAATAAATTTATACGGCGTGGGGGATTCAGTTATAAGCTTAATATATTTGAAAAAATAGACAATGATGATAAGAAAGCTCGCCAATGATGTTTGCTGTAAGCTTGAATGGCAATAATAATAATAATAATAATAATAATAATAATAATAATAATAATAATAATAATAATAATCTTTATTGAGGAGATCAATTTCACCGGAGAAGTGATTTACAAAAGAGTCCTCAAAGATTAAAATAAAACTAAAAGGAAAAATATAGACTAATATATGAATATATAAAAATTAGACTAAAGACTATTTACATTTCTTAACGCTGTTGTAAAACTAGCTAATGATGGGCTTTGTCTGATTGAAAGGTCTAATTTATTCCAATCGTTTGAGGCAAAATTTGTCGAAGACCAATGCCCCCAATTTCTACTAGACGCACTCTTACGGATATTGTTTTTACATCTTGTATTATAATCATGTTTATCTTTATTGAATTCTATATTAAAACGATGTGAAAATAAGTTATTTAAACATTTATAAATAAAAGTTGCCCTATGCTCGGTCCTACGTCTTGCGAGAGTCTTCCATTTCAGCTTATTCAGGGCCTCACTAGCAGATGATCTAATGGGCAAATCTAAAATTATTTTTGCATCTTTATTATGTAAAGATTGAAGTTGCAACATTAGCGTGGAATTGCCTCTATCCCCCTATACGATATCTGCATAGTCAAACAATGGCAGAACATAGCTGTTAAAAAACAGCAATCTAGCATCTAAAGGCAGACAATAATGTAGTGTGTGATTGTTGAAATATGCCAGGATCTCTGTCAACACGGAATTGCAAACGTTTTCAGGTCTTTTTCGTTTTTGTAGCGAGTTTTAAAAAATATGTGAGGCAGTGAGGCTTATTTCCCTCTCGTAAACAAGCGATTCCATTTTCGACGGTCAATGCCATTCTTAGTAACCAAGCCTTTTTCTTCGGTTAGCTTTCAATTGTATAGGTTAAGCGCATTTGCACTAAATTCATTGAACCGAGTTCGATATCATTCGATCAAGTTTTTCTTTTTCTTTTTTTCTATTTTTTCCAAGGTTTTTTCTTATTTTTTTTTTAATTCTAAGTGAAATACGGTGCTAATCTAGTCCTAGATTAAGTATTTTTTTTCCTCATTTGCAAACGAAAAACTTAACAGTGAAAATTGTTCTAAATCTCGTCCAAATAGCATCGCTTGTTTACGAAAGGGAAACTTGCGGCAGCAGAGGACTGCAGTAAGAAGGAAAACATTACCTGAAAGCAACCTGTTGTAAATAAGGCCCCGTTCAGACTAGGTGCCCGTTCTGTCACACCGTGTCCGGGTACCAAAATGGACGTTGTTCAGACACCCCAGTTCTATCAACGCAATGATTTCTTCCTTCGTCCACTGTACACCGGCCGCCATTATCGTGACTGCATCGCAGGGAAGCATGGAAAAAGGCGTGGGAACTGAAAAAAGTGTGTTCAGACAAGTTCCCGTTCCTAGGAACGGTGCCCGAGTACTACCCTTGGAGGTAGTGCCCGTGCCCGGGCACGGTGCTCAAATTTTTGCTCCGGCACTAACATATTCAAACTAGTGCCCGTCCCTGAGAACCAGGCACGGGCACCTAGTCTGAACGGGGCCTAAGTATTTGTCTCTCCCTCTTTTTCTCTCAGCTTTTAACCATGTTCTTCATTGGAATTTTCTGTTCTATTCCTTCTTCGGCTTCTTTCGAGGCTTTCTTTGTTTATTCTGAAATTTCGTCACCTCTTCTCTCGTGCTCTTTCCTGCTCTTTACCCCGTTGTTCGTTACTGATAGTAAACACTATTTTTCAAAAGTGACGAAGCTCAGTGGGATAAGCGTGGGCTGCACAAACGTTTCCCGCCAAGAAAATTCGCCCATACACGCCTCAAAGCTGTATTAACGAGACTCCCCTCCCTTCCCTTTCTTAGCCTCCCATCCCCCTCCCCAAGAGTCCGTACGGACGCACGTACGTGCGGTCAATCACGTGACAACCAAACGAAAAAAGGTTGACCATATTCTCTTAAGAATGGGGCTCTGCCCAAGGGCGCTTCGCGGCCCTAGAGCCCCGCTATGATGTCATTATGGGCAATCAGTTTACTTTTTCCTGCTGAATTACTAGTAAAGGTTTAAAAGATGTTTATCTTAAACACGTTGCCTTTTGTAATTTTCTATTGTTTTTTTTTTTGTTTGCGTATACTTATCACAGCTTTCTTGCACCAATCTCACAAACGAAAAACAGGTGATCGATAATGCCTGCGTCTGGACGAACACTTTTAGCCTTTAATGGCTTCTTCTCGGCTACTGCATGGGTTCAACGGTAGCATACGACAACACCATTTTTGTGTCTTTGATAATATCAAATAATATATAATAATTTCACTGGCTTTCCATAATTCACTGTTTACTGGGTTGCCATAGGGCAATCCAGTCGAAAAACGAGTAGAATTTCTCCGTTTTATTTTCCTTTGCCGGAAATCGGAAAAAGTTGAGCAATAAGGTCTTTTCGTCACGCCCCTCGTAAGTATTGTCTTTGTGCCTAGAGTACTAGTCTTCTGCGTGTATCGTTGGTAGGTTTCGGGGGGTAGTAGAAATGCGTAGATTCAGGTAGATTTTATCCGGTGGACAAAGTACAAGCAATGGCGGCGAAGCCGATGTAACGCGAATGGTGTTTTATTGGATCATTAAACAAAATATACTCTTATGAGCTCAAGAATAGAACGTCAATTCGATAAACAACACAAGCGGTGAAAAGCGACGAATGGACTTCGACAACAATTGCATCTTTCGCCGTCGGATATCAAACTGAGCTTTGTTACTAATATTTTACTAAATGTGGTGTTACGCAAAAAAATGAAACCATAAATGGAAGATTTTGTGGTAACTTTTTCTGGTTGGATATATATTTTTCCTTTTTTCTCCGTTTATTTGATTACAAATACAACGAATACACAGATTTACCAAGTATACAAAGATAACTGCTTACATTTACGATTTTGCTAACACTTATAATTGCAACATACAGGCATAAGGTTATTTGCACAAGGCTGAAAAACAAGCAGTACTATAACTTCTCAAAATCAGACCACTTTTCCAGAAAGGCACTGTGTTTGTTCGACATGAATGCTATGTATCTTTCCATTTCTATCTTCTCTACCACGAGGGTGACAAATGTTTAAAAAGGGGTTCGACATTATTTACTGCTTGGAAATAGAGAAGTATTTACCAATAAAGATAAGAAGGCTTCAAGTTAAAAAAGAAGAAAAACTCTTTCGGACTGTTACGTTCAGATCGCACTTTTATATTGTTAGCAAAGTTGTTTTTGTAACTATCTTCTTCATTTCATGTTTCTGGTTTATTTCACTATCGCCTTCTTGTTATGTAATTTAGTCAAGTTTAGAGTCTCGGATGATGGGCATATTTGAGGGGGTCTCAGCAACTCACTGAGTTTTATATCGCTGTTGTGATCATGATCGTGCTATTCCAAGCTTAAGCTTTACAAATGCATCGCTGTCTTTGTACTTGGGAGCTTCACCAAAGTAAGTAGATTTAGGTTGTTTGCATGCTCGGATTAGTTTATTGTTTTATTAACTAGATAGTTTTCTCTAGTATACATTATGTTAAATCGTTTCATCGCTATTCATCTAGTGTATTTAGTTACTCATTATTCTTAGTTTCGCTTCATCTGTAATTGCTTTTTAGTTCAAACCGTAATCGTTTATCATCAAAACCGCACCGCTACTTGGGAATAAATAATCTTATAGCGGAGCTCTGGCGCGCAAAGCGCGACAACGTAGCACCATGGGTAAGATTTATGCGAGAAATTTTGGTTATAACGTCAGCGTACGCCCGCCCGCGCGTACAGACTTGGGACCTTTAGCAAAGCGACTTTTTAGGAAGGCGACGGGGCCCGGAAGTGAAGTTTTATTTCCGTTTGATGTCGTAGGTTTAGCGCGAAGTCGTCTGGTCTTGGCGCCGACCTCAAAAGCTTGTTTTCGCGGTTTTTAGAAAACGTTACTGAATTTATCCGTTTGTACTCGTCGGAATTTGGCCTTTTAGTTTACGTACCTTGTGCAAAAATGCAAGTGAGTAAGGTAACTTGACAAAGGTCTTAGCTGTTTTGAATCTTCATTGTTATACAAATTACGTTTCCGGCTCTAGGCCGATGGATTGGAGCGACGAACATGACGTGCTTTTTCTGAGAGAAATGTTAACCAGGAATGTGTTTGGAGCAAAGAAAGGAAGTCCCGCTTGTGGACTGACTTGTTCGTCTCAGCAGCACACACAGTCCCTCTAAACCATCGCAAATGCTTCTCTGTCTCAACGGAACAAAGTTGGAATCTGTAAAGCATCTGCAAGGTGAGGCGGGTCTGCCTTTTGAACTCGAATTCGGCCTTGCAGTCAGCTGAATCCATGTTTTCTAGATCGAAAACATCGTACAATTGATAGCCAAAATCTGGATTTTTGAAAATTGTATAATGGAACAAATTCTTCGTCAGAAATGTGGTTCTCTGCATAGCTAAGAAAAAGTATCTCCCGACAAGTGTTAAATTTGTTCATTTTGGCGGACAAAGATTTCAAAGTAGTCGGCAAGGGTAATGAAGGGTGCTAAACGTTTATGTTTGGGCGGGAACAACGCCATCTTTGTCCAAGTTTCTTTCGCCCACCGATGTCGCCGTCGCTGCGAAAACTCTCGGTGCTAAAGGTCCCTACTGTCGGAGTGGACGTGGGGAGGCGGGACAGCCTCTGGGGACGGGAGTGTTTTTCTTCGCGGAAAATCGCGTGGCAGCGTCGCAATTGGAAATCCGCGTTTTTCTGGCGGGAAATCGTAATGCAGCTTTGAGGCGCGGATGGGCGAATTTTCTTGGAGGGAAACTGTTGTGCAGCCCGCGTTTATCTCACTGACCTTCGTTACTTTTGAAAAAGAGTTTTTATTATTAGTGACGAACAACGGGATAAAGAGAGGGAAACAGCACGAAAGAAGAGGTGACGAAATTTGAGAAATTTAAGCGAAGAAAGCCTCGAGAGAAGCCGAGGAAGGAGAAGAAGAACGACGTAAAGCTGAGAGAAACAGAGCGAGAGACAAAACACTTATTTACAACGTTTAGCTTTCAGGTAATGTTTTCCTTGTTAATGCATGCCTCGCTGCCTCACATATTTTGTAAAACTCGCTCAAAAAAAAAAAAAAAGAAGAAGGCCTGAAAACGTTTGTAATTCCGTGTTCACTGCAGAGATTCTAGCATATTTTAACAATCACACACCAACGTTGCCATTCAAGCCTACAGCAGACATCATTAGCGAGTTTTCTTTTCATCATTGTCTAGTTCGATTCGTGAGACATTATATATTGGATTGCAGTACATTTATCTGCAACGGATGCACTTGTAAACAATGTTTGGGACAGTTTAGGTTCTTTTTGGCCAGATAAGAGTTAAAAAGCGGTTTGACAAGATCGAACCTTCGATTTTAGGCAAAACGTCCGACAGCGATTGCGTTATGACAATCGTTCGTCTCTTTTGTCACGCGGTTTTGTGGTTGGCTACGGTTCACTTGCTTATTTTAGAACTGAATTCATCATTACTGTGGCAACTGTCCACACTAAATTACAATACCATTCGATTTATTGGCTTTTCGTGTGAAATGGATATGTCCAGTCGTAAGGGGCCTTGTTTGACTGTGAAATTGCAGCTGAAATTGCAGTCGAGTAAGCGAATTTCTACGCTTTAGCTTGACTTTTCAATTGGTAATTTTTGCTGTTGTTCCAAACTGAAGAGAGAGTGTGCGAAGATTATCAGTCAAACGGAAAATGACGTGAAAGAGATTACTCTGCATGTAAAAAAAAAGTAAACTCTCTGCGCTTACGAGCCTGAAGGCCCATCAGGCCGGCACGTATCTCCGGTTTCATTAGCATGAAGCGACTAGGAGTATTTCTACTCCCCCGTGGATGGGATGCTAGTCCATCGCAGGGTTAGGGTTAGCATTTCCCCGGTACCCATTTATACACCTGTGTGGAGAGAGGCACCTTGAGAGTAAAGTGTCTTGCCCAAGAACACAACACAATGTCCCCAGCCAGGACCCGAACCCGGCCAACTCGATCCGGAGTCGAGCACTCTAACCATGAGGCCACCGCGCCTCCCACACTCTGCATGTAAAATAGTAAAATTGTTGGTTATTGTTTGCAAGGCTTGTTTGTTTACTGCTGTCAGCGTGGAGGTGTTTGGTCACTGTAAACTGCGTACACTAATGACGATTAACTTTACACTTTATGCAGAAGCATAATTATTTCCATATACACTATATTGTTTTCTGGGGTTAAAAATGGAAGCTCCGCTTTTAGGCTTGGCTAAATCTATGTATTTTACAAGAACGCTTTTTTCGAAAGAGTTAAACTGTTGGTACTCTACTTTGTTTCACAGGTTTTTCTTCGGCCCCTCCGGTTCAGTTATGATTTCATCTGCCTAAGATGGTTCAAACCAATTTTGAGATCTTTCAAAATATTAACCGTGCTCATAGGGGTGAGTAATATGATGGCAGATCGGTTTTTGATCAAACATTTTTTTTTTGCTGCGTTAAACCAATTTCATTTTTGGGCGATGCTTCTATTGTAGCTGATATCGCTGCTCAAAGTTCCCCTTAATGGTCAATGCAAAACACTTACGTTTCTTTATAGCAATTGACTAGATACCAAATACAACTGCTGCTGTGAGTGATGAAGACAATGTTGAAAGCGAACTTCAGCGCTCGTGCTTTACCAATGCCAAAACTCAGGTTGTTTTCCAGTTTCGTGAAGAAAAGAGGAATCTGTTTAGCACGAGGAAGCAGACAAAACGATAAAAACAGTTGAGAAACTGAGAAACGCAGAGAAGAGAAAACGGTTCCTCTCTCTTGTCTACTGGGTTCCCCCCCCCCCTCTCTCTCTCTCTCTTCCTCCCTCCCTCCGTTGTTTTCCAGTTTCATGAAGAAAAGTGGCATCTGTTTAGCACGAGAAAGCAGACAAAACGATAAAAACAGTTCCCTCCTCCCCCCCTCTCTCTCTCTCCCTCCCTCCATCTTTCTAGTATACAACAGAATCAACTATCTGTAATGACACATAGGACTATAGGTTGGTTTCTATTTAAGCTCTAGCTTATAGCCATGTGTTTTCATCTTTCAAATACTACGCAATCAGATTCTTGGAAGATTTTCCAGCGATTCCTATCATAATGAAAGTGGCTATGAGCCACTGAACTCGGAAAATGAATTAGGAAAGGTGAAAACATAGGGACCATTGATTTTAAAGTTGCAGCTAAGTTATCTGGCCTAAGAATGGAAGCGAGGCTGCCGGTGACCCAGTTTTTATGCAAACCTTTGTGCTTTTCAAATGTTAATGTAAAGTAATATTATTAAAATAGCCCAATTTCGATATATTATTATATATTAATAAATATAACGATTTGTATGAGTTTATTACCCAGAGCCTCGAGATGATGCCTTTTATTTAGAACAACAATAAAAGCAAGGTGACACACACTAACACCAACCCGGTGTGGCCAACACATCACGCATTTGCACAACCATTTCACCCGGTCAATTAGCAGCCATGGACAGCTGTTTCGGCCTTTTTTTCTTTTTTGCATAAAATGTTTATTTACACCGCGGCCAAAGGGCCGCGGGTTAAACCAGATATTTCAAAGATCAAGAACACAAACAATGCGTTACAGGATGAAAGTAAAAAGATTACAAGAGGGAAACTGACTAAACTCCAACTAAACTAGCCGAAACTATATAGCGTAAAAGCTGTTCACACAGAGGGTTGCACGAAACTATTAATAAGTATATCAAATTAACATACGATTTCGCACGCGCGAGACTAATTACAAGCAAATGTTATTAACAGGCGAACACACAGAGTTGCTCGTGCAAACCTAATTTCGGCCTTGCTGCGCCTTATCAGCATCGCGTAGCTAACAAACCAAGCAACTTTTTTTAGCACCCCTTTAAATGGCCGCTACACATGCAAAACATGTGGTAAGTTGGGTTGGGAACAGCCAAACTTTTTCCCACGGCAAGCGTGTGGGAAGGTGGATCACCTTAAGCGATCGGTAAGTCACGCAATAAAAAGCAACAATAAAAGCAAGGTGATTAGCTACACCATGCTGATGAGGCCCAGCAAGGCCGAAACAGCTGTCCATGACTGCTAATTGACCGGGTGAATGGTTGTGTTACTGTTAATACAGCAATAATTTGTAAGATTGTTGATAAACAGCTACAACTCCCAGTGAAGTTTAGAGGGTAGTAAATTGACACAGACTTTATAACCTGCAATTATGCCGTCCCTTTTAACTAATGATAATCAATGCTACTAGTAATTTCAGCCGAATTATTGAAGTGCATTCGCGCAAAGGAAAAGGGCAGGGAAAGAAACAATTTTCGAGGACCGAAGTTTGAGGATACGAGAATGTACTTCTTCAAATGGTTTTAATTAGCGCCGATTACTATGACTATGTGACGGAGTTGAGATAACTTGTGCTCAAAATTTCTACCCATCATTTCTGAGGTTTGTGGTGTATGAGGCCACCTCAGTAGAAACAGCCATAAGTCAAAAAGGGACTTTGCCGAGTGCTGGAACATGTAGATGTAGATGATGTAGAGGAAACGATGACATAATGATCACTTTCGAGTTCACTTCAACTTCTCTTTTACAGAAATTTAAAATCGAGTAAGCATTTTCAGCTTTTCACGACGAACGATCACTGAAGTCCTATCGGGAGGGGTTAGTATCTGGATAGGGGACCAACTGGACGACGCCATATGCATCGTATGGCCTTTTTTCAATCAGAATACTCATATTTAACATACTCCTTAGCATTTGTCACTTTAGGCGAAATAATTATAGAGTAATCATGATGCAGCAGGCGTTCCCTGTTACAGTTGTCCTCCCGGTTTCAAGATTCGATCGAAAATTGTCAAATTATGAAGCAAGGTGATAACGACTATAAACCGTAGGCCCCGTCTCACAAATATCTTCTATGTTCATAAGTTCCCTGTTAAAGAACCCAAGCACTATTCGAGAAGAGTAGGGGATAAAGTCCCCGGTGTTGTGGCTGTCCTGTTCTCTCCAGCAGAAGTGGCCGGCTTGGCGGTGATGTCTCTAAAAAGGCTTGTGGTGTATGAGGCCACCTAAGCAGAAATAGCCACAAGTCAAAGGGACTTTGCCGAGTGCTGGAACATGTAGATGTAGATGTAGATGTAGATGTTTTGATCTTCGGCGATATCTTTTGTGAGGGTCCCAATAGGGTTCTTCAATCCCGCCATCCCGACCAACATTTTTCGTTCATCTCGAAATCCCAAACGTTTTTATCGGCCAATCCCGATCCCGGTCATCACGTCACAACATGATGTCTAAGCCTCGTCGTCAATTACAACTACAATTGATTTATAATGCGCCTTGCTAGTCTTTCCATTCACTCAGACACCTTAGGAAGTTAGTAGTGGTCAAAGAGATCTTTGCATGCCGAATGGAATCACAAAAAAGACATTAGGTGGTAAGGCATTTCCAGTCGCACCTCCTAGACTATGGAACTCTCTCCCAGAAGAGCTGCAAATCAAGATATAAACGATTTCAAACGCCACCTTAAAGCGCACTTTTTTCCCAAAGCAATTTAACACCTTAATCGGACTGATCTTAGCTTGCTTTGTTCTTATTTTATTACAACTGTATTTTAATGCATGTATCATACTAGTCCTCATACTGGGATATTATTTAGTATTCACTTTCCTTATTTATGACTGTTATAATATTAATTTATTATATCTTTCTAATTCTACTTATTCATATTGTAATGTACATTTGCAGGAGCCCATATGGGCTCCTGACATTTGATCAAACTATTTGTTAACCTGCGAAATAGAAGTAATAATAGAGAGCTTAAGCACGCGAGGTTTTTGTCAACACGGACGGCGACCGGAAGTGTTTTTGCAAAGAAGGTGACGTCACACGTCATAGACGTCAAGTCACACCTCAAAGCTACAAGAACGCGAGAAGGTAACAATGGTAGATCTGAACTTAGCTTTACATTCAGAATCATTTCAGGATTATCGATCGTAACTGGATTAAAAATTTCAAGCCGTCTTCTCTTCCAATAAAACAATAAGTTCATCC
>OX421447.1:15411789-15429289 GCA_949126865.1 Montipora capitata
TTTTATTTTCACTAACCCTACAGGCAGTAACAATAAATAACCAAGGAGCTCCGCTTTAAGGCTTGGCTAAATCTATATATTAATAAATTATTGTTAAACTCTGTTGTAAGTTTAAATTTAATAAAGAATTCGAGAGGTTATAAGCATCAGTGTTCCATAAAACGGTGATAATGGCCCGTGATATGAGTGCTAATGTATACAATCATCTATAAGAATAGTCTTCTTCCTAAAATTTCTAACTAGCACGAAAACAATGCCCGTCAAGCTAAAAATGGCGAACTTCAAAAGCAGGCGTTTCAAAGGGTGAGGAAAATGGTCACGTGGTAATCACTGCCGCCGGTTTCAAGTTTAAGGTATAAGTGAGGCTTTAACTCTCTAGTCATGAAAATAATAACTTTAAAGTGTTTTCAGTAGCATCCATCAAGAGGTAATTTTAGACTTCTCAGTAAATCGTAGCAATGGCTTTGGATATAATTCTGTTATTGAAGGGAATAGTTCTTCCGAACCGGGAAGCAGTTCCAAGAAGGAAGTTGAACTTGCAGTCCAGAAATGGAATGTCACCAACATCATTGTCAGCTTCATTGTTTTCATTACCAAGTGACTGTTCTTCTGAATCTTCATCGCTGCTAGACGAATCAAACTTAAGGACGCCTTCTTCGTCATGTTCATCCCCGCTTCTTTCCTCCCATTTGCCTTGCGGAGGGTTCAGCTCGCTCAAGGGAGAACGAATGCCCTAGTTGCACTCTGTGGAAGGATATGAAGGTAGCATTCTGGCTGTTGCCAACGTAGTTTGTTGTCTGACAGAGCGCTGACGTACTGCTGCGTCAAAAGTCTGGGCCCAATCCCTCATGCTATGTATAAATTGTGGCGTCATTGTCACAGGTGTCAAAGCCTGCATGGTAAGCATGGACGAGAGAAACATGGCGCGTTTGGGTGCAGGAAAGAGTAGATTTTCTAAAGTAGTACGTCCCCCAATGGACTGTTCTTTTAAGGCCTTCTTTGGCTACATTTCCAAAGTTTGCGGATCTTATTACGGTCAAAGCTCATGACAAAGATCACTCCATAGGGGTTACAAAAGGCAAGCGTCATCGTGGCGGAAATTTCCGGTCGTTTTCGTCGTTCCGACGGCAAAAGTTGAATTTACTCTTCAAAGTGACGATGTCTCTGATCCCGCTTCGTAATAACGATAAACACCGCGTCCCGTCCATAAATGCAATCCCGGCTCCAAAAAGGCCAAATCCCGAAACCCAAAAACCCTATTGGGGACCCTCTTTTATTGTCACTAAGATAATGTTTTGTCGCTTTTGAGAATTTCACGTACTGTTTTTCTCCTTTAAACTATTAGTTGCCCAGTTTCCAACTCCAAAATGGCACACTTTGTTGGATTCTACTTCTGAAAACTTGGCAAAGTCCCCTGAATTATGGTGTATCTTTTAAATCGAGATTATTCGTACAGTTCATCAATTGTGTTTATTTTTGGCGGCCTCATCATTTAGAACGGTCCGGTAACTTGGCACTCAAGAAAGGTGTATGTTTATCGAAAGAGCAAAAATATGGAAGTTTCTTGCCCTCCATACTGCCCTCCATTTCTACCTCACAAACCAATAAATGCGCAAGCACTTTGCACTAGTCAACGGATACACATAAAATGCTTACAGGATCTGACGGATGGAGTGACAGCCAGCTGCCCTCCAATAACTCGGAAATGGCTTTGCCATTTCCGAGTTAAGAATAACCTGAGACAAGAGAATTTCAATCGATTTGCCGCGTCCTGAAAAAGCGTGGAACCAGTAGCACAGATTAACTTATATCATCTTTAAAAGTACTGCATGTTGTAAATTGCTCACTTGTGAAACATACCCTGATTATCTTCATGACTCGATTGAGGTGCAGGAACGCAAAAAAATGCCACATGTCATGGGAATTAGCCTGAGTGACGGCAAAAATCTCAGTAGGGAGGATGGCTAACAAGTCGATCCAAAAAAGGAGGCTCCATTTGTAAGACTTCCTTATGCTGTGGAGATCTGCGACGAAAAAAAAAAGATTGATATCCAGGTGTCAAACCTGGATCTCACTCAAAAGAAATGATTAGTAAATCAACGGAGTGGCTATGAGCCACTGAACCCGGCAAATTAATTATGAAAACGGAAAATTTTGAGCCTCAATGCCAGGGTCTCTCTTCTTCCTTTCCCCTAGAGTAGAAACCTTGGGTTAGAGCTTGTTTGCATTTATTCATTGGTGATTGACAATATTATTCAACAATAAAAGTGCGGCTGTTACAAAGATGAATGTTGAGTTACTCTTAGTGTTGTGGTAAAAAATACATAGAATACGAGGTGAGAGTAGGAAACACTAAGACCTGTACCTCCATCCCACAACAATGGGGAAAAAGACAAGTAAGCGAAAAAAAAATTCACCATCCTGACACGACTAAAAATATGAGAATTAAGAAGGCCAAGTCTGGTTTTGAAACTCCCGAACATGGGGAGTGTCTAAGCAGAAGCTTATTTGACCCAAGAGCACCTGGTGACAGGTCTTCACACTTTGAAAATGAAGATTGGAAGAAATTAGCTGAGGTATCTAGTGGTAAATCTGCACTGTTATGCTTCATCAAGACTGATTAGAATAAATGTGATTCCGAGTAAATGCATTGTGTCTATAATACAGGCAACAAATGCAAAGAATCGTTGATGTACTTATAATATTTCGATGTAATTCTATATCATCAGACAGAGGTGACATACAGGTAGCAGAAATTTATATACTGCAGATGGTACAGTAGCATTAATAACACGCGAAAATACAAAACAAAGACGATACTGTCAAGAGAATAGGCAAAGTTCTCTGCTGAACGCTTGATATGGTAAGCTTCTTTGTATAGTAATAGCTTCCAGTTATCATCGCGGTCTATTATTTTTGTGCTACCACGCACGGTTTGGGTGAGAAATTCTTTGTTCATTGCAGCAGAAGGTGGGTTGTTCTCATTGATAAAAATGTCTGGTAAGTTGTATAAACCCTGTATGTGTTTGATCTGATCACAATAGTGTAGATGTTTGTATATAGCGCTTTCTTTGTCCGTGAGCACATGTTCTTGTGTGCGGACAAACAGAGTTCTGTTCGTTTTGCCGATGTACAAAGAATTGCAACCGGGGTAAGTGAATTCATATACAACATTTGATTGACTTAATGGTGGCGTTTTGTCTTTAGTGCTTGTGAAGAAACATAATTTTGTGGTCTTCTGTTTTATTCGGATGTCCAAATTCGGGTCGACGAGACATCTCCGAAGCTTACGCTTAATTTTCCTAAAAAGCTGTGTTGTTAGATCACCACCGAATGGGATGGTAAGCCAAATACTTGAATCCTGGTTGTTGTGGGAGGTGTGGTTGGTACTATGATCTAGAGCCCTATTCTGTGCGTTCGTAGTAAAGCGATCAATTAATAAGTTCACAATACGGTTTGGGAAACCGTTCCACGATAAGAACTTTCTTATTAGCTTGAGCTCGGTTTTAATTTTGTGAGGAGTGCAGAATCGGTGTACGCGGTCAATCAGTGTTCTAACCCAAGAAATCTATTTTATTTTATTTTTATTTATTTTATTAACGTTGCCTTAAATACAGAGACAATTAATGAAATAAACAATAAATTAGGTAAGGCTGGAGCCCGCAACAGCATAAGCCAATTACTCCGGGACCAATCATGTGTCGTCAGGGGAAAAAAACTTTCAAAATTAGTGTACTGTCCGGTAAAATTATCTTTTATATAAATGCCAAGGCCATCAATAGCGATGTTATCATGTTGATATCCAGAACATGCAGCATGGTATTTTCAAATAAGTCAAAGGTAAAGCGGATATTTCGATCAAACTTGTAAAAGTGTTCTAGAATAGTGGTGATTGTGTTGCGTTTGATGAGAAGGAGTGTGCCACCCACGTATCTGCAATAGAAGGCTATTAAACCCTGATTGATGAACTTCTTCACAGAAAGCTTCGATTTCGAAATTTTCTATGATTTTTATCAGTATAACAAAGATGGAATTATCAATCAATTTATTCATTGTCAACACCTTGAATAACTGTTAGTAAATATTTTGCAAAGGCGAGTAAAGCAGACTATAAACCACTGTTCTTTTCGTCAAATGTTGCATTTTTAAACCTACGACTGCACACAATTATTACATTTTAACATGCGTGTTAGCTGACTTCCACAGACATTACATCGGAATTTTGATGGTACTTAAGACTTACCTGGGAAAGAATATCTTGGTTCGGAAACAACAAAGTTTTATTTCTACATAATAAACCTCACCTTTTGTCATCGCTGAAGCCATGTTGAACCTCATAACAAAGTCGGCGACCAACACGGCGTCCAATAAGTACAAGAAGACCAGAAGGAATGGCGCGTTGCCGTAACCAATAGCGTGAAGGCTGATGGAATATGCCGATACGAATGTGTACATGAAAATGACCGTTATTATCACTCCAACGAGTACTTGTTCCCATATAAACGCGAGCCGAGAATACGGCATTATGACGTAGTTGGTCAACCTCGAAAAGAGACTAAAAGACAATGAAATTAGAAAGTCGAGGTCCAATTGAATTAACATATTGCTAAAAGCCAAATGGTCAATGCAGTTTTGATCTTCATGTGAGCGAAAAACGTCATCAAATCATGGTTTAGAAATTTAGCTTGCACATGTTTTAGCAAAAGAAGCCATGTAATAAAAGGCGATGTTTGAAAATGTTATTTCACTTCCTTAAATGTCGTAGAATTCCAGGAGGGATCAAAGAAAATCTTTATTTCTAAATTGTGCACATAGAAAATATTCTTTGCTCATACCTTCCTGGCGTGTTCTTCCCCTGGTCGATTTTAAATCCCTGCAAGAAGGGTAACAGAATGAAACGAAAATTTCTAAAAGCATTCTGATTCAACAAGGAATGATGTATGTACAAATTCCTGAACCACATTAATAGACACATCTAGAAAAGGGCTTTTTCCGTCTTCAATGCTATCTTCATATCAATCCGTCCCAGGTGGGAATGAGTGTTACTAGGTCAAAAATCACTTTTCTTTTTTCTTCACATTTCGAACGTTCTTGCATGCATTTATTTTTTAAAAAATCTTATTTTGACGGCAATTTTTTTCATTTTATGGTACACCATAACTCAAACAGATAAGCCCTCAGACCCTCAGACCCTCAGAAAGTAACGTCATTTACTCACAAGCTGGAACTTTTTTTAAATCGTCTGACTTCCGTCCGATAAGCTTTCAACGATCTGGATCGAGGAGAAAGTGACATCATTTACTCACTACCTTAGAAATGAAGTGTGTGAATACGGACAATTAGTATGCAGAACTAACGAATTTGAAAATCTGAAAGCCAATAACTCTCGTGCTGCATACTATTTAAGCCACATGCACACACTTCATTTTTAAGCTCGTGAGTAAATGACATCACTTTCTAATTTATCCAGATCGCTGAAAGGTTATTTGAAGAAACACCACCAAGTAATGGCGGGCCGTTAATTCTAAAACTCATTAATAATTCATAAGCTCGATAGCCAATATAAGATGGTTTTTTCTTCACGTGCTCGTACCCAATAAAAACACAAATGAAAGCCACACGTTTTTTGGAACACATAACCAAACCACGCGTAGTTTTTATGTGTTTTCTCATTGGAAATCAAGATTCATGCATAAAAACAAACCAAATCAAACACAAGAACAATAGTTCGCTTCCCACAGTTTCATCTTTGAATGCCACAGATAATGGACATCTTTAGCTTGTATAATTTGTTTTCCCATTTCAGACCACGTGATGTACCCAAGGGGATTTTCTTTTGTTTGTTCATAAGTTATGGGTACATATGCACGTGCATAAGACGAGATTTGAAGAAAGTGTTCCCTAGAGTGACATCACGTGGTCTGAAATGGGAAGACAAAACCTACAAGCTAGAGGTCCCTTCCATGACTCCTCCTAGACAGACTTACTCATCCAGTACTTTAAAGGGAAACAAGGGTCTACAAAAAAATTACCTTAAATGAAAGCCTGTTTGAGAGGATTTTTTTTTTAAGCCATGGCATGGTTCCACACAGCCTTGGAATAATGGCGTTTTGTTAAGCAAATCGCCATCTTGAACTTGCGAATGAAGTCGAGGCTATGACGTTTCACTAGACAAGGAGCGTCTTCCGTATGCGAAAAAAATCAACCTCGTTTCCAGGGTCTCTCTTCTCCGTCTCCCTTGTCGTTGAGAAAAGAGACCCTGGTTGCGGCTGGTCAAGTGGCTCCCAAAATCTGGGAGCTTTTCCAAATGTGTGTTACGGGAGGGGTGGCAGTGTGGGCCTTGTCATCATTCGGCATGCATTTGATTTTAAATTTGTGGCCAGACTACCATCGAAACTTGTCACGGCAAGGTATTTTATGTACTACACATTCCGTAAAAGGCAAAAAGTTGCTGTCTGAGCGATCGGACGAAAAATAAACTGGCGTCGTTCGAACATCACTCACGGTATGCCTGTGTGAAGGGCTGGATTAAAACTTACTTGAAAAGCTAGAGTAGCCAGTGGAATTGAGTGCTAAGGACGAATGCTCAATAGTTTGCGAAGAAAAGAAGGATTTGTCGTGCAATAAAGCACTAATTAAGTGAAACGTTTATCCACGGGAAACAAAACTGTTCGGCGATCGATCAGTCGGTGTCATCATGTTTATGTCGCGTATCGATCTGATGTAAATACGCAGGTATATCTATTTTGTTCTTTGGTTTTCGTTTTTCCTTCAAATGTTGAACAAAGTTATTCCTAAGTCGCAAGCTTGTACAGCGAGGGGACAGGACGTTTACAAAACATGGACCACCACTGTGGACCCAGTCCATGGACCCCTTAATGGGCACGGTCCATGGACTACCCCTGTGGACCACCCTTCGTTTTGTACAGTTTCAAGCAGAAAAATCTTTAGACGAGAAAGAGAAGTCATCCTGGTATTTATCTGGACAATTTAAGCAATAATTATTGTCTCTTACAGAGACATGAAAAATTCAAGAGGCTTCATAGGGATTCGAACCCATGACCTCTGCGATGCCGGTGCAATGGACAACCAATTGAACTATGAACTATGCAGCCAGTCAGTTGGGAGCAAGTCATGTTTTTCAAACGTCGTCCTCTTGTGGCCTTAGCATGTCTTTTGGGCCTGGCATGTCTTATGCCACGTTGGTAGGACTCAGCCGATTGGTTGGCTCAGCTGGTTTAGCATCTGACTACTGTGCGGGAGGTCACGGGATTAAAACCCCTGCCGGACCAACACTCCGGGACTTTAAATAACTGAGGAATTAATGCTGCTTTTGTAATGACATCTGCAAATGGTTAGACTCTCTAGTCTTCTTTGATATAAGGACGATAAACCGAAGGTTCCTGTAACGGCCGAACAAATATTTCGTCATTTTTTTTTTCCTCAATTAACCGCGTAGGGTAGCGCTAGATCTTCGTGCGTAGGCGAGGATTGCGTGTTCATATCACGCGAGCAGTGTTGTTCATTGACCCTGAAAAGCCACTAGGGGAGTGGTCAACTACATATTAGGGGATATAGAGGCAATTACTTAAATCAGTAGCCCATGCCAAGGAGCGACGTTTTCACTGACCGCGATTTATTGACGTCATAGCGTCACCGAACGGCAACTGTCTTTGTCTCTTGCGGAAAAGGTAGTCTAAAAATAGATTGGTCCACAAAACTGCCTTGGATATTATCTCCCAATGGCACGAACTACACAAGAGGGAATTACGCGTCACAATGATTCCCTTTCCCAAGCCGGTTCTATGTCCACCGTAAGAAATACAGACAGTTGACCTTTCGACCATTAGCCCTTTGTCAAAGCCAACCGAGGGCAATGTTATAAGATTGTTTTAGTTGAATGAAAGAAATATCAGAAGCCTAAGCCAGTGCTTAGCCAGTGTAGTCTCTTGTTTCCCCTTAAACGTGTTGGTATCCATTCGACAAATTTGTACATAACGGCACCACCCTGACCAAACTTGTGTATTTATCTGCCATTTGCGAAAATTTTAATCGCTTATTTGGTGTTGTAAGCTGTTGACCTTAAGAATACTCTCTTCTAACAACTTTGATTCTTCTGCCTACGTTTTGGAAAACGATCACTGCTTACGGTATTCACGACGAAAGACTCTTCCATCTTCACTCCCGCATGACTTCCAACAAACAACAACGACTTTCGCATATTTTAATTTTATTTGTCACATAAAATCATGGGAAATTAGAGTCGTGAAACAATACCCCCTCATTACTAAATACCTACCTGAAAGTCCAGAAACGCTTTGGTTATTCACAGGCGCCCCAAGCTCACAACGCGATTTTGCAATGCATAACTACTATGTAATAATAGAGTTTAATGGTGGATAGAGTTAAAAATTAAAAAAAAACAAACAATTATGCATTTTTCTTGCAATAAACTTTTCCTACCTCAAGTATGTTGTTCATTTCTCTTTTGTATCGAGTCAGAAGTCATTTTAAGGCCTTTTTGTCGATATAGTGAAATCAGTACTCGTTTCTACCGTCTTTAAGGCTGCACACTCGTCATCTCCGGGAACCGAACTGTACTCCACAATTTGGTCTCCCCTGACAAGCAAAAGTCCTCAATCCCAATAAAATTGCCATTTCCATAGAGCCCAATGATATTCAATCACCATTTACATATTACTTAGCACTCATAAGAGTCGTAAAGAACAAGAAAATCCGAAGTCAGCTGTTTAGCAATATTTTCATCCGCGAATGAAGGTGCACGCTTACCTGAGGCATTACGCGAGCCAATAATTTCGAATGAACCAATCATTTTGGCTCGCGTATTGCCTCGGTAGGCGCGCTTCCTCATTCACGGATAAAAAGATTGCTAGACAGCTGAACTTTTCTAGGATTTTCTTACATAATTAGTCTGAATAGGTGCGCATTGCAAAATCGCGTCGTGAGCCTGTGGGTTATTCAGTGTTGTTCAAAAGTGACTGAGTGTGATGCTAGTGACTTTTATTGAGTTCAGATTTAACCTTGTTTCTAAAGCGCTTAAATTTATCCCAATCAGATTGAAGTTGGGATGCTACGAATTTCTTCCAAAGGCGCTTACGTGAAAAAATCTACGAATGGCAGAAATGACACTTTGGCACATTTCTGCCAACACCATCAGAGAAGTATTTTTCCATTCATTCCCTATTATAGTGCTACTATGATCAAATTTTTATCCCTTGAATTTTTAGGTTTACCATATACAATTCCAGGAAACATTGAAAACGCCGTTTACCGTTTGGAAATATCTGCATTGGTTCCGAATATATTTAAGTTTGAAAAATGTGTAACATATGCAAATGAATTACTAATGAATATATTTAAGTTTGAAAAATGTGTAACATATGCAAATGAATTACTGATGACGCCATTCAATCAACCCATTGTAAAATGAAGTATATAAATAGAGCTATCTCGGTCAATTTGCAGCAGAGACCATTGAAACGTGGTAGTCTAATAGTTATACAGGCAACACACCTTCGGGTGCAAAGAAATTGAGATGTCAATTAAATCAACGTTTCTTCTGCAAATGTTGTTGAGATCACTTCATGAGTATATACTAAAACAATTATTCTTTTCAATCTCGGTGAATAGCGGCAGCCACTATTCACCTCGATTTCAAAGAATAATTGTTAATTATTCACTTCTGTGTTGATGGTGGACTCTATATCCATCACTACCACTATTCGGTGAATTAATAATGCCTCAATAATGAAATAACCGAGTTCAACCCATCAAAGCTTTCTTGTACTAACCACAATCTCTCTTATCCATTTGGTTGCCTCTTCATTTTCCATATCTACAATGGCGCTCCTTCTCTTGTCTTCCGGGGAGTTCCCTTTAAAAAGCATTTGGTCGACGTCGCATCGGCGTTCAACAGCTAGATACAATTGCTGAGCCACTGAAAAAGCAAAAATCGTCTATCAGGATGGGAGAAAAAGGTAGTTGTGTACAACAAAAGAAACATTGACCGGAATTAGTCCCATTCATTGTTTTTTTTCCTCACAGCACACTTTTGACCATCGTCATTTGTTCCTGAAGGGGATAAGAAGCCTCTCAAATGGTTAGAGTTTTATGGAGCGCTGACCATTTTGACAAAGGGAGTTCTTTACCTCTTAAGATAAAGAATATGTAGGCCGATAGAAAGTGTTTATAGAGCATCCAAATTCTTGTGTCAAACACACAAAAAAACATGTTGCCTTCGAGTAAACTTGCAGTTTTACTGGTGTACTTGAAGAGGTAGTAACCAAAGAATTAAGTAACCACAAAAGGAATATATATGAAATGTAATTCTAATTATAAAACCACTTTTAACGATGGAAATAATTTATAGTTCATCAACAAAACGTAAGGGTTTCTGTTCCATAATTCCAGTTTGTTTTACCAGACCCTGAAACGGATTTTTTTTTTAATTGCGTCTAACAACCATTGTTAGCAGTTTCTTGCAAGCAAGCAAGTTGTCTACCTAACTTTGCCAAAGAATGCATCATCAAAAGAGGATTTTATTAAAACAGGTTCCACCGAACGCTTGTCTAGTTTTAAAAACTCTGCCGAACGGCATGCTTTGCGCGCATTTCTTTGTTTTTATTCTACTTGATGTATCACTCGGCAGCGACAATTGTGTCCTTTTCTACAAGCGTGGCCACGTCACATTATATCGTCTTTTTCCCATTCGCAGTCACCTTTTCCAATTCCTCGCAATCTCGTTCCCAGAGCCTCCGTTACCCTTGCCCAGCGGAACAGTTGCTGGAGGCTCTGGAATAATCCAAAACCGGAACCAGAAAACGCTGGATCCGGATAATAACTGCGCGTGCGTGAAGATCCACAACTTAACTTAACTAACTTTTGGTCTTTTAATCTGGGGAAACACCTATGGAGCCACTTTACATCCTATTACTGTTCTGCAGAAGAAGGCTGTTCGAATTATTACTTTATGCTCATACTTCCCCTATTTTCAAACATTTGCACATTATGAAATTTCGTGATGTTATATATTATCTTAATTGTGTCTTTATTTTCAAATTTTATCATAATTTGTTACCTTCTGCTTTTCACTATTTTTAATCCTATATCAAGTAGGCAGAAGTATAATACTAGAATGTCTTCTAAATCAGCGTTTTGTATTCCTACTGCCAGGACTAATTATGGGAAGTTTAACATTCGTTTCAAGGGGGCTGTTCTTTGGAATAATATTGAGGCGTCTTTAAAAATTCTTCGCTTTCACAAATTTAAGTTTTCCCTTAAAAAGTCTCTTATTACGTCATATTAATTATCTTTTTTACTCCAGTCCATCTGAAGTGACATCTTTTTTTTTCCGTTGTCGTTCTCTTTGTGTGCGTATCTTTTATCACTATATTTGTCCCTCCCTGAATCGACTTTTTTCCTTAAGACGTAAAATTATTTATCCTGCCTCCTTGCTAGATTAGCTTCTTAGTTATTTTCTAGGGAGCATTGTACCTTTCTTTTAAACGTTTATGACTTATTTCGTGTATCCCTATTTACGTGTGGTACAAATAAACTCTTTGTTGTTGTTGTTGTTGTTGTTGTTGTCGCTTACTTTTCACTCGCAAGACAGTACACATGAGTATGAACACATCTCCTAATACACTTGAAACGTTTAAACTGCGGAAAATCAAAAATAACGCGAGAATTTTTTTTTAATCATAACAGAAGACTACTTAAGCAGAACGTGAGGCCGTATAACATAGAAGAGGATTGGAAATCCGAGGGGGGCGCAGGGGTAAGTAAAGGTTGTTTTTGAGGGAGTAACCCAGTCGGTTTCTTTGATCTTTCCCCTTTTTTTCGAGGATGGGGGGGGGGGGGGGGGGAGAGTGTGTAGGCACTTTTGGTCTTCGATATCCTAATCGGGTAAACTCTTGAAGACACCTTCAATAGGCGGGCAGGGAAATGTGTCTATTAAATGGAATGGCCCATTTAACGCAATCTCGTCAGGATATTCTCAGTATCTAAGTAAAGACATCCCCATGAATATCATTGAGAAAGTAGGGACTGTTGATGGAGTTGTCTGAATGCGCCCCTCTCAACACACGTCAACTATTGAGCGATGCACTTCAATGGCTAAGTGTCGCGAAATCGTTCGTAAATACTCTCCATCTTGAAATGAGCTGGCTGGTGGAATTCCAGATAAGTATTGAACAGAACTTTCTCCAGTGGTAATAGTATACCTATTGAAAAAGTCAGATCTTGTTCTTCAATATGGACCTGGTTGCTTGTAACCTTGCTTCATAATGTACAATTAATTTATTTGTAGACTGCAATTGCATTAATTTTATTTCTCGTTATTTTTTTATTTTATTTTATTAGTTTTAGTTATTGTATTAGTCTAATGCCTATTAAGTATCCGTGCTCTGTCTGCAAATTTAATGTTCGCAATAATCACCGAGCAAGTTTCTGTGACATCTATCAGAACTGGACACGTCATAAGAGTACCCCTTTTACTAGTCAAGAGTACACTGCTTTGTCTAATTCAAATGATGATTGGTTTTGTTCAACATGTCTTGCAAGTATTTTTCCATTTAATCATATTGACAATGATACTGATTTCTTCTTTGCAATGTCTTCAACTCTTAAGGTACTCTTGATGCTGAATTACTTAAATGCAAAAAAAATTAATTATTTTTTGACGGCCTTGAGACATCTCATCTCTTGATGAATTCCAATCTTGACCCAGACATTTTTTTAGTTTGTTTGTTTTTTTTTGCAGCAAATTCACAATTACTTTCAATCTACTTTTACTTAACTTCCTCAGAATTAAATAGAATTCCATTTCTTCCTTATGATACATTCTCTTCACTTCATATTAATATCCGTAGTCTCCCAAAACACTTTGATGACTTGCCCGAATATCTTCCAGATTGACAAAATTTGATCTTGGATACCTATCCCCAGAGAGAAGTGAAATTGTCACCAATCCAGACTGTTAAGCCGAAGCTTCCAACGGTCGTGTCACACGTATGAATCCAAAAGGCCTTCTTAAGGACGGTGCCTACTATTGTTATTGCGCATACGTTCTGCGCATCTACGGATACTCGGATTTCCTATCGGTGATGCTTACTAATACAGGGATATTTTTGCGCAGTTTGAAACTACCCGGAGAAAGTAGATCCTAGTAAGTACTCTTGGTATCCAAAAAGAAAATTGGGGGTAACCATGCATTTTTGAGAGATAATAAAGCTTCAATTTGCGAAAGAATGCCATACATTGCTTTGTATTTTAAAGCTTTTTACAAATATCATTCGTGAATTATCTTTGAAAAATGCGTGGTTACCCCCAATTTTCTTTTTGGATTTTAATAACACTTGTTAAGATCTACATTTCCTGCATAGTCACACACCGGGGCAAAAATATCGTTAATTAGTAGGCACCGTCCTTAAGCTGGAGAAAGTGGCTTGGTCTTAAAGCATTTGGAGATTCTTTTCGTACTCTGGGCCTTTATTCTATATCGTTAGTTAGTTTATACTAAAACAGTGGATAGCATTGCACGGCTACCCAAACTCCGGATATCCTTTGCTATTCACCTCCGAGCCTGTTGTGAGCCATGATTTAAAGTGATTTCGATAAAAATAAGCGCTCTTCACATTAATTCTCTATCCAGACCTATCCACTCTCCATTCCCATTCCTTACCTTTTTTCCGGATCATTTGCGCTCCAAAGTGGGGATCATTTGCGTTCCGGGATCATTTGCGGTCCAGTATCAGTGGCGGATTGTTCATACGAATTCTCATGCTAATATTTAGCATTGTTATATGCATATATAAAAGATCCAAAGTAACCCAGCCAGTTTACTTTATTTTGCTGTTCAAGATGGCTAACGAAGGAGCAGGCACTACTCTAGACGTCGATCGGGCGGTCTTCGAAGCTGTTGCACGTGCAATGTCAACTATAACGGACTCAAATTGAATTCCAGTGTTATCGATGCCCGTCTTCAAGCGTTTAAGCAGGATAACTCAGAGACGGTTGAAACAACGGTCAGGCGTAGAAGTAGAAAGGTAAAAGTAGAGAGAACAAGCAGCAATACGAACACGAAGAGGATGTTTTAGAGAAGATGGAGTCGAAGGGTTCGATGGCCGCAGGACAACTTGATAGTGCTACTGGACGAAGGTATTGCTTTAGTAAACTTGCGCATGAAGGTTATCAAAATGGCCGATAAAAGCTGGTATAGCTGGAGCCTCCTTAAATAACAATGACCGCAACCAGGTTTTCTGAGCCCGCGAGACTGAGCACCCCCAGCAAACCATTGTTTTGACGAAAACCGCTGGTCAGCAACCTGGTTCTGGTTATTGCTGTCTAAGGTCTTCCGTTTGGCTGGGACACAGTTGAGGAATACTTATCCGACGAGCTAGCCTCAGATACAGACGATGAAAAAAGAATCATCCGATCCGAGAATAGAGCCGCAAAAAGGCAAAGGAAGCCAAGAAAAAGAGGACCTATCGAAACCGATCCAACTACCGACCAGACCAGTCATCAATGTCTGCATACTTCCAAGGAGCTAACACAGCCCACTTCGCAGCTGCAGTTTAACCGCGGCGAGCCACATTGGCGCCCTCGTGGAGTGGTAAATTCACGGCAGGAAGGCCCATGTTATAAGTTAAGTATTTGATCAGTGCTTACTAAGTTAAATTAAAAGCTATTAGCACATGGCTAAAAAGTCCGTTGGGGTTTGTCATTGAAATCGAAATTGGCAGTACTGGTAGCAGCCCCGTTTCTACTTTCCCATTCACATTCTTTGTTTGTCCTCTAGATTATAGCATTGCCTGGATACTGGAACAGGCTAAGGTATCCAGAATATATATTCTGTCGCGATTTCTTCAGTTCAGCGAAGAATAAAAATTATCTTCGTTGCGAAGTTTAGGAGATATTGGTTTTCTACGAGTTATGCCGTGCATGTTTTGCATAAATTTATGGCTTTGTTCATACGAATTCTCATGCTATTATTTAGCATTGTTATATGCATATATAAAAGCAGTTATTCTTTCAGTTTGTCACTCTAGCTCCAAAGTAATCCAGGCAGTTAACTTTCTTTTATTTTATTTTATTTTTAATTTATTTATTTTTAAACAATTAAATAATTATTTTCGTTAACTTTCCGTTTACCGTGCTGGCAGTGCGGTCATTTGTATAGGAAATCGCACGACCTCGAGTACAATTGCACGAATAGCACGATCCTTTAGGCGAGTGAAATTTGGGAACTTTCAAAATCACTCTTCCCTATTAATCACGAATTGTACGAGAAGTTCGTGCGATTTTTTATTTCTATTACATTCAACAAAATTACGAAATGTGAGAGAATTATGTAATTAAGTCGAGTTCCTCAGCCGAGTTTTCTTCGAGGTTCGGATTTATACCACGCTCTTCCAACCAACAATGCCAAACATTGATCCAGGTTTTGTGTTGTCGTTACTGGCTCTTTCTTTTAAGTTTTGGATCCCGTCTTTACTCGACTTTGCGAAGCGACTGTTGGTCTTTTTTTTTTTTTTGTTGACGTTCAAATTTGCCACTTATGATTGTACTTACGCGTCGTTTCCATGGAAACTTAATAAGTACTCATACGGAGTACAATTTTGGAATTAATTGTACTGCTCTCGACCAATCAGAATTGAGTAATTGGTGAGTAAAACTATAACGCAAATAATTGCCCGAAGAATAAGTTACAGAATAGCCGAAGAATAAGTTAGCCAGTCAAATTGGCCAATCAGATTGTGAGATTACGAGCACTTGTGATCAAAAAAACATTATTGCTGATAAATGTCCCTTGCCAAATATCAGCGTGTTGATTCCTCTGGTTCAAAGCTGGGGTTTTTTGAGTTAAACAATTTCCTTATCGGGATGCAACGTAGCTCGTGCATTTTTCCGCGCGTGCATCTTCGATCTTAGCGGAGCACCATGGGTAAGATTTTTTGGGAAATCTATCCACGCGCGAAATTTTGGCTATGACGTCACGTACGTCCGTCCGCCCGTCCGCCCGTACACACTAGAGACCTTTAGATCCGACTACGATTACGACTACGACTACGAAATCAATATTTTTTACCTTCTTGCGCATGCCCGTAACGTGACAGGGTAACGCCACAAAATTCGGCGAGAAAAAGTTTGTAGCCGTCGTCTTGTTTACTACGAGTTTTCGCAAAAATCTCATAGTGGTGACAACGAACTCGCAAAAAACGAAGGTACGTTCAAATTCATCTCAATTTGATTGCCAAATTGAAAACGCCTGTAGCTAAAAACAAGTTGTCTTAAGACAGCTTGCTTTGAAGGATATTGGAGTTTGTAGACACTCGAAATTTTAATGTTAAATTACCCTTCTCTGTGTACCTCCTGGACTTTTAGATGTCATTAGAGAAGAGAGAAATGTTTGTGTGGAAAGAAGCCCACGAAAAAGCGCTTATCACAGAAGTTCTAACTGAAGAGCCACATCAGTTTAAACAAGGGACAAAGGAGCGTGGTGCAGCCTGGACTGCGATGGCTGAACGGCTTAACGAGATGAACATGGGATTCAAAGTGAACCAGAGGTCGGTTCGCGAGAAATTCGAAAAGATGATAAAGGATTATGAGAAGAAAGAGAGAATAGAGAAAGGAGCCAGTGGAGTTTCCGTACAATACAATGGTATTCACCGATCACTTGAAGATATCAAAGGTCGTATCGCCGAGTTAAATGAAGTCCAGCAAATTGAGAGCCAAAGGAAAAAGAAAGACAAGTCATCGGCTGAAGAAATGCGTAAGAAGGCAATGGAGAAATACAGTGCTACAAAAAAGCGGCAAAGTGAAGCAACTGACGACGATGAGGAGGTTCCTGCTCCGGCCGTGAAAAGAAAGTCCAAGTAAAATAATGTGAGTGATATCCTAACTGATTCAGTACAGGTTAAAAGAAAGGAAAGTAAGCTGAGGCAGCAGGAACTCGAACTTCGTGCAGAAGAGCAGAGACAACAGCGACTCTTTCAAGAACACCTGCTTACACAACAGCAGCAATCTCAGCAGCAACAACACACGATGAATCTCGCTATGCTTAATGCTCTTGGCGAGCTTCTCCAAAAAATTAAAAATTCTTGAACTTGACTTTTCATGTTACAACGAAAAATGAGGTAACCAGTTGTCTGAAAGCTTGTTTTAATATGCAAGTTATTTATACATGCCTGTTATTGATTCAAGTTAAATTCTTGCATTAAACTGAACTGCTCTTTTAACATTTTTTCCATTTTATTGAGGATGATAACAATTACTGAGCAACCTAAGCTTTATTCAATATTTTCAATTTTTGAAAGACAGTTATTAAAATAATGCCTGAAAAACATCTATACTGTTTCTTAATTATAATTGTCAATGCTTTTGGCAATACTGGAAAAATATGTGGATAACTGGTGGATCCCTGATGTTATTGCCTGGTCTCTTTCAAAGAACGTTTTAAAATAAACTGAATAGTCCTTCA
>OX421447.1:15436789-15444289 GCA_949126865.1 Montipora capitata
ATATTCACATGCATGATTTGGAGTACAATTTGGAACAAAAAAGCACGGGTACGGTTGTATTTCCCAGTCAGCAGAAAAAGCTGATTTTGTGTTGTTTAGTTCTTGTGTCCATCTTCTCTACCCTCTAAACACTCCTCTCTTTCGCATTTTTGTGACTTAAACGGGTCGGATCTTGGAGTAACTTCTTAATCGCAACACCAGCCTTTTTGACCATTTTAATCTTGAAACCCTGTTGTCTTATTTCTCTCTGATATCTCCCTTGTAGCTGTGAAATCGGTGTATCTGGTACAAAGATTACCGCATCGTTTCCGCTCTTCTTCTACCAGTCACTTCTCTTCTCATCTTTTATTCGGCTCGTTCCTCTGTCCTCCACTCTTTAGGCCAATGTAACGGTGTTGCCCCGTCTTGTTCGGCCTCCTTTCTCACCCTATATGCTTTATTTTCAGTAATGAGATTAGGACGCAAACAAAGAGTGGACCGATTGGGTTGGAACTTACGGGAGCATTGGCTCAGATTTGCAAGATTTGGTGGGATGAGGAATTTGCGGTGAGGCTATGTAAGAAAGGCATTGTGCATTGTGAACAAACGGTAAGCGGATTATATCAACTTGGCTGTATTGGCTGTGCAGACTCCCCCCCCCCCCCCCCCCCTTCCTGGAATGAGGTACAGAAAAGATCAGGCGTATGTAGATGAAAGATCCGCTAAAGAGTCAGCAATGATGAAAGGACAATGCTACTAGTTAAACAAGTGGGAAACAATACAACTTGAAAGAGACTATCCGTCTCAACATTAAGACAGGGAGTTACCTATCCTCGATTTAAAGGTGTAGCTAGAAACAAGGGGTACCAAGAGAACAGTTCTAACTCAGGAGGCCCTTACAGTTCAACTAAATTGTAGCAAGCTGTTATCATGGAACAGAGTTGTGGGGAAGGTTAATGAGAAGGTTCTCAGAATGCGGTATTCGGGGTACAGGACGACGTTCAGGTATGAAGTTGCTGACTCGGCCCTTAAAGTATATAGGGCGATAAAGGAGGCCGAACAAGTATGAGAAAGATCGCTACATCGACCTAAAGAGTGGAGGAGAGAGGAACGAGAGCAAGGAAAGATGAAGAAGAGAAGTGACTGATACAAGAAGAGCGGAATCGATGCGGTAATCTTTGTACCAGCTAACACCGGGTTGTGGAAAGGCTGGTGTTATGATTAAGAGATACTCCAAAGATCCGACACGTTTAAGTCACAAAAATGCGAAAGAGAGGATTGTTTAGTGCGTAGAGAAGATGGAAAAGGGCAATGTGATAGACAGAGCTTGACTTATGAGATAGAATGTGGGGAATGTAACAACATCTACGTGGGGGAAACGTCGCGGAGCGCGTACACAAGAGGGAAAGAACAAATAAAGTCACGCAGCGAAAAAGAGTGGCGATCGGCGTTGTGGAAACATTGCAAAGAAAAGCACGGCAGTGAGATACAGAAATTTAAAATGAGTGTTACCGGTTCTTACTCTAATGACGCCATGCTGAGACAAATATGTGAGGGTGTTTGGATAGACAAAGTTCAGGAAGGGTCGTTGATTAATTCGTGGAATGAGTGGAAGTATTTCAACATGCCACGCGCGATCGTTGCGAATGACGGCTCACTCTCTACGAGATAAGTTCTTTTGTTCTTTCATGCTGGCTGACAGGACGCCGGAGAGCACGCAAACTATTTTATTGTAATTTATCTTACATGAAATATTAAGCACACTGAGTGAAGAGGCTTGAAGAGCGAAATATATTTCAAGACTTTTAGGTTTTATTGTTTTTTAGTTCGTATAATGTGTAAAAATACGCGATGCCTTCTTCTTCTAATTCAAACTAATTTGTTTACTGGCCAAGTATTTTAAGCGAAGCGAAAAAAAGAAAACGCTAAAACAAAACCAAGTATTGCGTTCCGGTCAAATGAAAATTTTAACATCGCATGAGCTCTGAGGTTTTTGCTTTAAGTCAAAGTCACTGTGGCCATTGAAAGGCCTAACATAGGTCCGTTTCAGGCAGTCAAATGCCCTTGGCCCCATGGCCTTTCTCAAGATATATATATATATATATATATATATATATATATATATATATATATATATATATATATTCAGCTCAAACAATTAGGTTTTATTGTTTTTTAGTTCGTATATATAATGTGTAATTACTGGGTTGCCAGTATGGCAATCCCAGTCGGAAAATGGATGGGATTTGTTTGTTTTATTTTTTTTTATTTTCCGTGTCGGCAAAAGTCTTGCCTGTCACTCCCCTTGTAAGTGGTGTCTTTGTGCATAGAGCCTTCGGCGCGTATTTTCTTAGGATTGAGAGGGTAATGGAAATGCGCAGATTTCTCTGGTGGACACAATAAAATCATTAACTTAGCCTGCAATGGCGTCGAAAGTCATGTAACGCGAATGTGGTTTTAGTGGATCCTTAAATAAAATATACCCTTATGGAGCTCAATAATGGAAAGTCAGTTGGATAAACTAGGCAAGCGGTGAAAAACCAACACCTGGAATCTCAAAAGCGACGAGTAATGGACTTCGACAACAATCTATCGCCCGTCGAGCCGAAATCAAAGTGAGCTGTATTTCTAAAATAATATTTAACCAAGTGTGCTGTTATGTAGAACACTGAAACCAAATGGAAAATTCTCTAGTAACTTATGGGTTCACCAAAGACAGAGAACGATTGAACGAATCGAGCACCTTACGTGGATCTGTGATCAACTCTGCACAGTCTTCAGGTAAAAAAAATAATTGGAAATGTAACAGCCAAGAATTATTTGAAAGAAAGCTTGTCGTGTATTTTGTGCTTCATTATTCAAGGATATAGCGCATATTTGACACGATTGAGTTTCTTCTCTTCACGCACGTAATGAAATAGAATGGGGTTTTGCCTGTAATAGCATATATGTTGTTTGTTTCAAAAAAATTGTTCGCTGGAAAAGGTGGCCTTTATGAATTCATCATGTTTTATGATATGCGAGCTTAACTGGATAGTTTTTATGGCAATAGTAAAGCATTTTCTTGTCATAATGAGGTTAGCGTCTTTCTGGTGTGTTAACTTAATTAAATCGTGAGTTTGTATTTGCTGCCTGCCGCGTAACCTTGATTTCCACTCTCAAAATTACCTCCAGAACCTACTTTTTGCGGAGAATTAGCTTTTAGAATGATGTTCTTGTTTTGCATAAAGCAAGCTAACAAAATATGTACCTTGCTGAGTTCGCATTTGTTAGCGTTAATAGTCTTTTCGGTCCGATGCTTCTGTTTTATGAGGGGTATATTGTTTTGGTCTCCCATCCAAACACTAACCCCGCTGAACAGGGATTAACTTCAGTGAACTTTGGTATTACAAAGCTGTCACATTCTCAGAGGGCACGCTTAAACTTGCGGTGAAAAGAAGTTGTGAGGGAACTTGAAAATTATCAACATGTCAGCCCAGAAGCTTTCTCGCTTCTCTTTTATTTGTTATTCTTCAGAGACTGGAATGCTGTAGTTCAATACCACATAATTCAGTGCCTTCTGATTTTCTGTAACGCGTACCACAGGCAACCCAGTGTATGCTTCACGGAAGCATCTCGTTTCTCTTTGCTTTAAGTCAAAGTCACTTTGGCCATTGGAAGGCCTAACATAGGTCCGTTTCAGGCAGTCAAATGCCCTTGGCCCCATGGCCTTTCTGAAGATATATATATATATATATATATATATATATATATATATATATATATATATATATATATATATATATATATATAATTTTTGCGAGAATTTCAGCTCAAACAATTAGCATAACTTTGCTAAAATTTCAAATTTCATTCGCTGAAACACTGAACTATTTGGAAATTCCTGAAATACCCTGAATCGACTAGATGATCAACTTTCAATTTGACCAGTTGCATTGATGCTAATCATTGCGTGTGACAAGTAGGAGAACGCAGTATTAATGCAGATTGTATCAGGATTTTTCGCACTAGCAATCGATTGACACATTTGGCATCCCCTCAGCTGCAAAGTGAATGACACCGTAGGCGAATGGACCTGGGATTGAGACAGGTCCAAGATAGTTCCAAGCTTGTCTGTTTTACCTTTAACTCGATAATCTTTGATTATTAATAGTTGTATACTTGTATTATTTACTTTACAACTTCGCCAAACCACTTCCCAAAACACGAAGAGACCCCTTCTTTCAATTCTTCATACCTTTTCCAAAACTTTTCTGCTGATCATGTGAGACAATTCAGCTTGAAAACACAGCGGCAAATCATCAAAGATCCCTATTCCACTAACTCCATTATTGTGTATCCACTAAAAAAACGAATAAAAGAAGTATTTTAAAAAGGTTTGACAGCTGATATGCTAACGATACGAAGAGCTTGCAGACGTCTGCGTAATATATTATGTCCTAGGCTCTCATTTGGTGGAGACGAGCCCAAAAATATCCCGGGATCCGTTTCTCGAAACTTCACAGGCCATTTTCGGGTCACGATTCCCTTTGTTATTGTATCTCAAGAACATTTGCTTCAACCTCCTTTCGATTTTGTTGAACAGCGATGTTGAGACCGTTTGCTACCCTCTTTCAACCTTGTTCAAACGAAGTTGCCATTGATGTTGAATAAGTCTAAAAAGCCTTTAAAGCTTTGCTTCAACAACCATTCAACATTTCTTTTTGTCTGCGCGAACTGAATGAAGTTAAATCCGTTTTCCCCCCTTTCAACTTTGTTGGGTATGAGCGTGCGTACTAATAGGTCTCTCAATGACGTGTCCATATCTGTATCCATAGTAACAACCTGCGACTGATGTTGAATCAAATGTTGAATGATATGTTAAATCCGTTTGCCCAACCCACCAGTCATCATCGTTCAACATCGTTCAACAAAATCGAAAGCATGTTGAAGCAAATATTGAAGCCGTTTGACAAGTTTATGATAGCATTGAAAATCAAGGCAAACTACAGTAGCCGGCGGTGTGAGGCAAAGCAGGCGGCGGTATACCGCCGGTAACCGGCTTCTATTGAAACCCCTCTCAGATTAGCAATACAGTAAATGTAATAAATACATTTTGTCATATTATAGTGATAAATGTCGAGTAAAGAGATTCCGTAGAATACCCAAGCTGCAGACGAGAAAACGGTTAGGGGAGAAACATTTTAGGACCTCTAGTTTTGAGGAGATTAGGGGTGCTTACCATTTGCCAGAATAAACCAGTTGGGATGACCGGTGAATAATGGTAACAGTTTTTCTTAAATCAGCAAACCAGCCCAACGAGATGGCGCTTACCATTTGCAATAATTATTGTTTTCGGCTGATGAAACACTGGAAACTGGAAAATTTAGCAAGTGGTAAGGAAATTTCCGCTGTTCCATTCGATGGCAAATGCCATTTACTGTGGTTTGTGTATTTCCCAGTCAGCAGAAAGAGCTGGACTTGGCCCCAAGCTATCACAGGGAAAGGAGGGGGTGGTGATTGACAGAGTTAAGAGTCACTGAAGTAAACATTTTGCAGGTTAGGGCTTGTAACGCATTACAATTGGGTGCATTTGAGCATACGAGTTTCTCAGCCACCAAATCTTTTGCAATTAACTGCCAAAATGTGTTAGAGTCAACGCGCTTCAGGTGGCAGGTACAAAACACAGGTCACAGGTCATAGTTTTACCAATAAAAAAAGTATCGTAGACATTCATAAATGCTAACTTTAGGCCTAATTAGGCCTAAAAAAACGTTTTCAGGGCTAAGATTAGCTTTTATGAATGTTTAGGATACTTTCTGCATTGGTGAAGCAATAACTTGTGACCTGTGACCTGTGTTTTGTACCGCTACCGCGCTTCAGGCATGAACACACTACTTCAGAGACTCATGAAAAATCTGCGTTCGACAAAGAGGTAAATACCGTCACTTTTATTCATCAGCAGAAATGTTGGAATCAGTAGCTAGTAGCAGAGGAGAATTTGTTTACGATAAGGCTGGATAAATCAGCAGGCTTGCGAGTGCAATTGTCAGCTAAGAGTATTCGTGCATCCAGCTTACAAACCTGTACGTGATCTATACTTTTACAAATTAATTAGCTTTTCTGATTTAACATCGCCAGTCATCGTAGTCAAAAGAGGGAACCTGAAATTACTAATTGTAAATCTACAGGATAATACTGGACTTTGTCATTATGTTATATCCGTTCGATATAAGTTTGAAGACATGACTCGTTGCAATATCGCTGGCACAACTCGCTTAATACAAACGTCAGAAAGGTAGACGACTTCTCCTTACCTTGTAAATTAATCGCACCGAGAAAACAAGTCGAAATTCGCCAAATGGCAACAGCCGAGAAGAGTAATGGCCGCCACACACAAAACACTCATTCTCATTCCCAGGGTCCTCTCTCTCCCTAATAGAGATCACGTGACAAACACTTGGCTCTCGTATACAACAATAAGATCTTTTAGATCTTATAACCGCGCTTTGAAAATTTGCCTGTATTGTTACTGTAGTCGTACCGTACTGCACATTCCAAAGCAGTCCTTGTTGATTCGCGGATGATTATAGACACAAAGTCACCTGATCAATCTGTAGCACAACAAGTACTGCACACGAACTTATCGCAACATTAGTTATAGCCGAGGTGAAATCTCCGATTGCATCATCAGTCGTAGCCGTTGTAAAATCCCCGATGATGTAATGGTCTTAATTAATCTGGAACTTTCTCCGGATATGTATGGGTATGAACGATACGATAACAAAAAGTAGTAACAACTTACAGCTTTCTTTCTTAAAAGTCACGATTACATTTAATTGTTTTTTTTACACGAGTAAAGGGCTAGCAAAGTAGTCACACGAGTTACATAATTCAAGAATTACGTTCTCCACGGCTGTCTTTAGTACGGTAGTTATTTCCCAAGCAATTAATGCTGCAAAGTTGACACATTCCATGAAAGACGTACCGGATTTTTATGTATTCAATATTCACTTCTAATCAAGCGCTTCAAAAACACAAATAGGCGACAAATTTTGGATTAAATAAAGAGTGGAATATTCATAAAATTCTAAGTACTTTAACGTTTTAACAACTTTTGGCAAATAAATATCATAAATTGCGTGATTCTCAGTCCCACTGACTATATGGCCGAGCGGAAGTTTTGGTCTGCCCACCGACAAAACTAAAAAAAAAAACAAGAAGATCTTTCAGATCTTATAACCGCGCTTTGAAAGTTTATCTGTTTTCTTAGTACCACTATAGTCGCAACGTAGTACACATTCTAACGCAGTCCTTGTTGATTCACTGATGACTATAGACACAAAATCACCTGATCAATCTGTAACACAACAACGACTACACATGAACGTATTGCACCATTACTTAGAGCCGTTGTGAAATCTCTGATTGCACCATCAGTCGTAGCCGTTGTAAAATCTCCGATGACGTAATGGCCTTAATTAATCTGAAACTTTCTTCGGGATATGTATGGATATGAACGATACGATAATAACTCTATTA
>OX421447.1:15449289-15454289 GCA_949126865.1 Montipora capitata
GGTCGCTCGATTGGTGGGTCGTAGAAATCCTTAATTAAGGTTCGTTAGAACCTGATGATGCAAGTGTATTCCGTCCGCGCGTAGGGAAGTAAACTGTTTGCTTGAGATCGAAATTCGACTTTAACTTCGCTGTGTCAGCTTGTTTATATCACCGAGCAAGATGATCCCACAGTTGGAATGGCGCGATTCGATAAAAGACAAACATTTCATCAGATAGACCAGCATTTCCGAGTTCAAAGCTAACGGCGGATGATAGATTACCTCGACAATAATATTATTCACGCCTCTCGGGAGTCGATGTGGTCGACTGTCCAGCCATAAAACTTCGAGAGATTTATCTGCTAGGTCTTTAACAATCGAGAAGAGGATGGTATCTTTGATGTACATGCAAACCCCGCCATGCATTATTTCCTCTCGGTCACTGCGAGCAATATGGTATTTTATGTTTGAGTGAGTTTGAGTCAGGATCCAGCACTTGGCTAAATGGCCTGACTTCTGGCTGTTATACACAATTGCGGTCTCATTCACAAGCAATCCTTCCAAGCCGACCACATGCTAGATGACCAGATGATAGATTACCTCGACAATAATATTATTCACGCCTCTCGGGAGTCGATGAGGTCGACTGTCCAGCCATAAAACTTCGAGAGATTCATCTGCTAGGTCTTTAACAATCCGGCGAGAAGAGGATGGTATCTTTGATGTACATGCAAACCCCGCCATGCATTATTTCCTCTCGGTCACGTCGAGCAATATGGTATTTTATGTTTGAGTGAGTTTGAGTCAGGATCCAGCACTTGGCTAAATGGCCTGACTTCTGGCTGTTATACACAATTGCGGTCTCATTCACAAGCAATCCTTCCAAGCCGACCACATGCTGGAAAGGTGAGACCACAACACCGGGAACACTGTCCCCTGCTCTTTTCGAATAGCGTGTGGGATCTTTAGCTTCCTACAGAGTTAATGAACAAAGACCCTGAGTGCTGGTCCGGCCGGAGTTGAACTCACAACCTCCCGCGTGACAGCCCGCTGCTCAACCAACTGAGCCATCCATCTCCACAACAGAATCTTGTATGTGTGGCTTTAGCCATGACTCGGTTATGCAAATGATATCAAAATTTGCATGTTGAACAACATGGCGAACCTCATGAATTTTAGGAGTTAGCGACATAACATTTCAGAGGAAGAAGGCTGGTACAAAAGTTTTGGATGATCCCTTGCCAGAACGGTCAGCAGGAGGGTGTTTTAAAAGGACCCGTACACAGATGTTGGGATTATGCGACTTTCCCCAAGATTTACGCTTTACTTGGCGCGACTGAACAATGACGATTCCTCGGCGTTGAAATTGTTCTTTCCCTCTAACTGACCGTCCTGCTCTCTTTCCTCTATATCGTGCCCAAAACCTGTTTCCGAACCTGTTAAAGTCTTGCCTTGAAAGATTTGGTACCATTGCTTAAGTAGAAGATTGTCGAAACTAATATTAGACGGAGCTAATTACGAAGTGCTCCAATACCGGGCGCATAACATTTTTGCAGAATACTACTTATCTTAGAAAGCCGCAGGTCATCTCTGATAACCAAAATTTACATTGCTCTAAATTCATAACACGCGGAATTGGAAAAAGTCACTTGACGACAAGAATACTACGGCAAATTCTCTTTCAAAGTAAGAATTTCTAAGCAGGATGGATCAAAATGCCACTTCTGATATAACGGGACAATTGCATATCGCAGGGAATTAAGGTAAGTTAATGATTATTTGGCATACATTATGACTTCTATTTCAGCAATTCCTCCTTGTGGAACGAAAATTGCGGTAAATTATTCTTCTTAAATACCTTTTCTTCAAGCAAACGTTTAACAGATTGTGTGGGATATCGGAGCGATTCTTCCTTTTGGTAAGAAATTTAAAAAATAGTTATTTGACAAATCGTTTCTACTGTAATAGTTATTGTAAAAGGGACTTCAGTGAAGGCGAATACTCTACTCGCTAGTGAGAAGCCCAACAAACTACGAATACGTCCTCGGCTCTCGTTCGAAAGTCTTAATCTCTCGATCTATGTTTATTCGCTGAGCTTAAGTAAAATCGTAAAAGCATTATAGAACAACAGAGGGAAAGCACTCTATTCGCAGATAAATTCGACTTATAATAATCATGATATTTACCCGGGAAGCTCTACTCACCCAAGATGGTTTTCAGGAATGTCCTCCATCCGATCGAATTGGAATTTAGAAATGTTGGTTTTTGAGGAGAGGGGAAAACCGGAGAACCCGCAGAAAAATCTCTTGGAGCAGAGTAAAGAGCCAACAGCAAACTTAACCCACATATGGTCCGAGCTCGGAATCGAACCCGGGCCACATTGGTGGGAAGTGAGTGCAATCGCCACTACATCAACACTTACCAGATATTCGTAGTAGGCTATGACTCTCGAACGTACATCTGAAGAGATATTTATGTCTGCCTTTAAAAAAGAATCATTAAAGTTTCGTAAGTTGGGATTGACACGTGAAGAAAGGGTTAGGAAATATTTAAATGAGAGAAAGCGAATTACCAAAGGTGAACAGAGATAATTATACCTATAGCAAGCAAATCAAGAAATGGTACGAGCTCTTCGTTATCTTTTGTTTTGTTTTGTTATATTTTTGTTGCTATTATCACTGTCATTGTCATCTTAGTCGCCTTTTCCATCATCGGCAGAAGATTGCAGCGAAGGTAAGACTAATTCTACGAGTTTTACGAGTATGTACAATTGCATAATTTTCGGGCGACCGCCAAACCTTCTGTGCTTCGTCGACACGGTAACTTCGCTGTTTGACTTCGTTTAAAGTGCCCCTGTGACCAAAAAAATTTTTCTCATTTTTCTTTGGATTTCAAAACTGTTAACTAAACACTAAGCGACCAAAGTCTTAAGCCTTGATTTAAAAAAGACACCTGGGCCCGGTTGTTCGAAAGCCAATTAGCTTAATCCAGGATTAGCGTAAACTCTTGTTTCAAGTTTTTAACTTTTTGGTGAAAGTTTCTTTCGCTTATTTTTGTTTTTCAAGATTGACTTCTTCTAATGTAAAGTTTTGCCGAATATCAGCTTTGAACAGCATTTAGGAGTACAAAAATTAACTCCCCGGTTAATTTTTAATCTGGGATTTCCGTTAATCGGCTTTTGAACAACCGGGCCCTGTTTATTTTAATTGGAATGTTCCTATTTAATGGTGAGCCATTACTAACTTTAAGATCTTGAGAGTGTTGGATCAAGGAGAAAATGACATCAAAAGCTCACTAGTGCGTGTGTACGCCACATAATTAATATGCAGCACTTTCAGGCTTTCAGACTTTTAAGGCGCGTATACACGACAGAGTAAAAATGACACGGGTCCAATAAAAAGTGGAACGGTTCCATTCACTTTTGTAAAGAAATAGTGAACTTTTATCCGTTCCGCTACGGGACCATAGGTGGCTATGGTCCAATAGCGGAACGGATAAAAGTTCACGGGCCTTTAAACTCCCGTTTTGCATATACGACAAGCTACATTCACACGCTGAAATTTTAAGCTAGTGAGCCATGTTTTAAGTGAATTCTCCAAATTTCTTATCGAAGGTGAATAAGGACTTGAACAATGTCAGCATATAAGAGCCTTAAAACTGCGAAACTTGAGTTTCACGTAAAACCACAATTCTATAGCCTTACCATGTGATCTTTAATGACACGCAGATGATGTACGTATCTGGCTCTCTTTGAATAGAAGTTCGTCACCATTGACGTCATTCCACCCAAAATTAACCCGTAGAATAATCCAATCCCCACCAGCATGGAAAGTATGGAAAACCATTTCTCTCCCAATGTGACAGCATGTATATCTCCATAACTGAAAAGGAATAGTAGCGTTAAAGTATGCATTGATAAGTAAGTTGCTAATATTTTGCATAATCGTAAGGATTTCGAAAGGGATTAAAACTGCAGTACCCTAAGTTAGTTCAAGCTGAAGGAAGAGATCTCATCTCTCATCGCTAGAAATGAACGAATACAGCGTCGGTATAACGGCGTTCCCACACTGCTCACCATCATTATTGACCAAGAGGTTGCATAAAGCGTTAAGCGTTTTATGTTGGATGACTTTGGGCTAACATCATTACAGTTTTCCTTAACATTTGGTCGACAATGTTACAAGGCGTTAGCCGGGGCTAAAAACTTACCCAGTCCCTGTGACAGTTGCAGCCGCCCAGTAAAGTGACAAAATGTACCTCTTTCCAACACCGACCGTCTCCACACCTGAATTTAAAGTTTTGAGTTAAACAAATACTGCATATAGACACCATCAAATGTTATCGGTCTCAAATCATGCCTACTCTTAGGATTTTGAGATTCAACAAAGACAAAGAAATACGAACATGTGGTAAAAACTATTCACACAATGTTTTGATGACCTTAGGGTTTGTCGACTCAAATCTGTTGATTGCCCAAGACACACATGAACGAAAATAACGCAATTAAGCAACAACAATGGCAGTTTGGCTGACACAATTTTGTTTAGCGCTGCCCTCATCGTCCCTTTTATAGTGACTAAAAAGAATACTAACTTCTTTTACAACATGACAACGACTTTGCAAGTGAAAAGGAAAAATCATTGAAGGCCTTGAAAGCAAACCTTGTCTAGATCAAGAGTTGGAGGTTTTGTAAACATTATTACGTGAGTCGTTACCATGACAACTAATTCCTTTTGCAAAAAGATGAAAAAAAAACTTTTTTTTTCTACTGCAAGTGATCTGTCTTGAAAACTTTCATTATGGAAGGCCTTAGTATGCTTCTAACGTCACAAGGAAAGGAAATGGAAAAATCAGCAAGACAGAATTGGGTTTTATAGATTGCGCCAGCATAATTCTTGGCATAATAAATGGTGATTTTTAAAAAGTAGTATTACTAGCGTAATCGATATCGGTATACATTGATAAGCCTGAGACTATGTTTTAGTTACATTCGCAGTTTAATAACGGAGGGATGGCCTCCC
>OX421447.1:15459289-15479289 GCA_949126865.1 Montipora capitata
CTGGAAGAGAGTAAGGAAATCTTCAAATGAGGAACAGTGTTCTTCAAAAATTCAAGCAGAACTTTAGTTACATCCTTTTCTACTCCTCCGATCATTGCCGCCACTCGTTTGTAGTTGATCCTCTTAGGTGCTGTTTTCTCATCCTTTTCAAGATCTCCGATAAATTGGCGTATAGCGTCCCACTTTTCAATAATGCGAGAAATAGCAGGACCAATACTTAGCCAACCTATCTCAGTGTGCTCCTGGAATGTATCCAAGTCAACTCCCAGGTCAAAATGTCCTCATTGGTAGTCTTCCCTTCTTGCTGCACTGTGCTTAAAAATAGCATGTACATCCAAACAAAGCTGATCTACATCGTTGCCATACTTCTCTAAGCCTTTCCCAAAGGCATTGTGAACAACGTGAAGTACACAGCTTCCCGGATCCACAAAACCAGCAAAATGTATAATAATCATCTTTGATCATTTACTGCAATTCATTCAAAATACTTTTATTACATTTGGCCATCCCGAGCAAGTGCAATAAGTTTTTCTAATGGAATGCCATCATCCTTCATTTCTCGAGTCCCTTTAACGCTACAGTTATCCTTTTTTGCCAAGTGTGTTCCTTTTAACATTTCTATATCTGGTTCGACTCACAACCATATTTGGTAAATCAAGTGACCAAAACAGAAAATGCCTTAAAACTCAGCAAGTTAACCATGTTTTTCACTAATTTTCTAACGCAAAAGTATGAGAACATTTTAACACAAAATCTGTAGCATGGATTTAAAACATATATATTTCTCCAAAAAATTATGACGTTATAATACCATTCTTTGATACAATTTTCAAAAGATCATTTCCATTTTTTGTCCAAATACAATTCCCATTCTATAGTCTGCGAAAAAGGAGAGGGAGGTTCCCATCCGATGAAAAAACCACCTCTCCCTTTCGTTTCCTAAGAGTTTTTACATGTTTTTCAATGAAACGCATGGCAAAGGACTGGGACTAGTTGCGCATGTGCCTTCTCCCATGTACTCATGTGTGTTTAAATAGTCCTGCTATAAAATATCCCGCTAGCTACACAGGCTAAACAGCCTTGTTCCGACTGGCCTTCGATTATATTGAGGTCCTCGTTGAACACATACAAGAGGTTATTCAGATCGTCAAAGGCACCTGCTGACGACTGATTGGAGCGCGGATTAACCACTGTCTCAGAAGACTGAACCAGTACAACCTGAACAAACTACATCTGGCAACGACTTCACAAACTCAAACAATTTATATATACAGACTAACTTACTTGACATCGTACGGGAAATTGCTGGATCGAAACGAAACTTTAGCCCAGGTTGTCGAAACGTCAGTCAGTGTCTTCTCAGGACTACACTTAAATCGTACGTTTCTTCATTATGATATGACTTCTGGATTCAAACCATTTACTGCTTTTGATAAAGTTAGTAAACAAACACATAAGGGAGCATGGATGGCGTAGTGGCGAGATCACTCGCCTCGCATCAGAGCGGCCCGGTTTCGAATTCCAGACTCGGCGTCAAATGTGGGTTGAGTGTTTGCTGATTCTCTGCTGTGCTCCGAGAGGTTTCTCTCCGGGTACTCCGGTTTTCCCGTGTCCTCAAAAACTAATATGGTTTGATACATATATTAATTTGATTAATTTTATTTGTGCACCACTCCACAAGCTGTTCAGCTTTAAACATATCGTGTGAAAATAAAGGTTTAATTATTATTTCAAGTTGTTTTCGGCCACTTAAACACTTTCGTCATCATAACTTTAAAGGACTGGTTTTTTTAAGGTGACAGACGGAAAATGCGACACGAATTCAAAAACAGACGTGAAGTTTTCGGGACTTTAAATTTAACAAAAAAAGCTTTACTAAAGTTTAAAAAACGGCTAACTAATAAAAGCAAACTTACCAAAGAATGATACAAGCCTGAGCACTCTTAAAGTGCGGTTTAACCTCAATAAAGCCAATGTCTGATGACTATGCAAGTGAGTCTTGACTCCAAAAGCAAGAAAATCCAACGGGAGAATGGTCAACAGGTCCAACACAAACTGTCCTCGAAGGTAGCTTCGACGTATCAACGATGTATTGTTGACAAGAGTTCCTTTGCTATAATATCCAACGCGAAATCGAAGCAACATGTCCAAGAGAAACAACGCGTCGAAGATGTAAGCAAAAACCCAAAAAACTGTTTCCTTTGAATTGAGACTTGCTTGAAAAGGAACAATTAGACAAGTGAGAAAGGTGCAAAATGTACTGACGGTTTCCCAGAAACGGTATTTGTTCGAGCGAGGATTGATCACAAAGGTTCTTTTTTCGAAATGCGGATCGTTATTAGCGAAAGAAGCCCCTCTGAAAGTTATTTGTACTGGATGGACCCACGAAGATGACATTTTCAGCAGTTAAAACTCCTTTGACTTTGTACTTCGAGAGCAGCGTTGTGTGCTGAAAACCATTTGTTGTTTTTTTTCTTGCGTACGCTACAATGACGCAATAGGTTGGCAATACGCTACAATGACGCAATTCGTTGGCTTTCGTTAATCTATTCGCGCGTGCTCTCCTTCAGCCTCGTTCGCAGGCTCCGCAAGAGAATATATTTGCAAGCCCGGCGAGTAGAATAATTGTTTTATTAAAAACTCCAGGATCAAAAACTGTTTCAGGTTTAGTGATTTTATTTGGCACAAAATGGCAAAAAAAATTCAGCTTGCTTAATTGCTGACGTGTTCCTTGACCATATTAGGTACAGCAGGAGTTACAGCAGGTATATTGATAGACTGAGAGTGTCCGGCGAACAACCTCGTCGCCAGGGCGCTTTTCCCTGGCTTTGAAGGTGGGGCCCCACCTCCAAAGCCAGGGAAAAGGGCCCTGGGGACGAGGTTGTCCTGCGAGCCAATGAAAATGCTGGAAATCTTATATCAGTATTTCAGGTTTTAATAAATTTATTTTATATCTGTAATTTTATACCTATTCCTCTAATGGCTTACTATGGAAAGCCAAAAGTAAAAAAAGTAAAGTCACTGCTTACGAGCCAGAAGGCCACATCAGGCCGGCGCTTACCTCCTGCATAGTTAATAAAGGGGACTGGTTTTGAAGCTCGGCAAACATCAAAGGAGCAAACAAAGATGCCAAGATTTAGGTTGGAAAGTCCCATGACCGTGCACAATCTTTTGTTTTGCGCTCATACACTATGCATGAATTACGTAACCAACACGTTTCTATTGGTTAGTTCCTCAGTACGGAGTAAACAACGATTGTGTTTTGTGCACGGTCAAGGCCAAAAAAGAGAACAAAAACCTACAACAAAGAAATTTGTCGGGTTTCAAAACCATTCCCTTCTATTAACTATGCCTCCGGTTTCCTTAGCATGAAGCGACTAGGAGTATTTCTACTCCCCCCTGGATGGGAGGCTAGTCCATCGCATGGTTATCCCCAGCATTTCGCCGGTACCCATTTATACACCTGGGTGAAGAGAGACACCGTGAAAGTAAAGTGTCTTGCCCAAGAACACAACACAATGTCCCCAGCCAGGACCCGAACCCGGACAACTCAATCCGCAGTCGAGCACTCTAACCATGAGGCCACCGCGCCTCCCAAAATGTACAAAAGTGGTCAAGAATTTTTGTCAAGTCCAGAATTCTTTCGTCCAGTGGAGAATCATTTTTTCTAGTCCAGATTTTTTTACGCGGTCGAGAATTATTTCTTCGGCGAGAGCCTTTTTTTTAACCCGGTCGAGAATTTTTGCAACGAGCTGAGAATCATTTCTTGAAGTCAAGAGTTTTTCCGCCAGTCCAGATAATTTTTGACCGAGTCGAGAATTATCTTCTGCGGTAGTCGAGAATTTTCTTGAGGTAGTCGAGAATACCCGACAAGCCTTGCCGACATTTTCCGTCCAAATAATAGAGAGGTTAAGCATGACGTTTACGGCCAACGGCAAACGGGAAACGGCAGGCTCTTGCTTGTCATAAAAGCGTGAAAAAATTCTCTCATTTTAACTTGTCTCGTTACGTTCGTTTGAGAAGTTGCTTGATATCTGGAGCTAACAGGACAGAAATGAGCTAATATCAAGCAGGGTTCTTAAATTTTTGGCAAAATCCTAATTTCACTTACGACTTTTGCCGTTTGGCGTAAATGTCACGCTTAACCTCTCTAATCACATGAACATACGGGAACTAAAAAAAATGGCTGGTGAAAGGTCAAGCTCTTGATCTAGGCAGTTAATTTCGCGATTAGTTAGCTGTATATAGGCGAACTTTTCTAAGACGTTGGACGCTGAACAATCCAGCTTTAAAAAGACTTCAAAAGATAAAGCCAGCCGCTTCCGACGACAGAGGCAGAGATGACCTTCTCAGTGACTTTCTAGAGTTTGTTACAGGCAGCAATACTCTTTCTGTAAATAAGATACAAGTAGCTTTTAGTGCTGATAACGGTGATATGCGATGTCCAACGGCACATACTTGTGGTCCCCTTCTGGTTTTACCATTGACGATCAACCTTGTCCGAAAAGTTTAGTCATATTCTCCGTCAAGGATCTGCTTGGTCATTTAGTATTGTCTAGGGCTACGAAGAGAAATGAAGTGCGGCCTCAGCACTGCTAAGCTTCAAAGTATTGCAAACCAGAATAATAGCATTTGAATTTTTTTAACAATATGAAACATTTACAGGTACATATTATACAAGTTGAATGTTATTGTAATTCGTTTGGCCACCTCGTTGTCGTTCGAAAACTTTTCAACAGCGTCCAACAATGTTGGATAATGTTGGATCCGTTTGGCAAGGCCTGTATGGGTTAATGAAAAGATACTGGAAATACTCAAACAGAGAGACACCAGTTAATTCGAAATTTAAAAACCTTGGATCGATTTTATAATGAATTTAAAAAAATAATTCCTTCATGGAATAAGGATTCCCGGATTTGAGCTGTACGCACGGGCGTACTCGCGTATATGGACGCTACGCCCCTGGGCCCGGTTGTTCGAAAGCCGATTAGCTTAATCCAGGATTAGCGTAAACTTTTGTTTCATGTTTTCAACTTTTTGGTGAAAGGTTGTTTTGCTTATTTTTGTTTTTTCAAGATTGACTTCTTCTAATGTAAAGTTTTGCCAAATATCAACGTTGAACAGCATTTAGTAGTGGAGTAATAAACTCCTTGGTTAATTTTTAATCTTGGATTAGCGTTAATCGGCTTCCAGGGCCCGGTTGTTCGAAAGCCGATTAGCTTAATCCAGGATTAGCGTAAACTTTTGTTTCATGTTTTCAACTTTTTGGTAAAAGGTTGTTTTGCTTATTTTTGTTTTTTCAAGATTGACTTCTTCTAATGTAAAGTTTTGCCAAATATCAACGTTGAACAGCATTTAGTAGTGGAGTAATAAACTCCTTGGTTAATTTTTAATCTGGGATTAGCGTTAATCGGCTTTTGAACAACCGGGCCCTGGTGATTAGTTGACATTGAAGTTGACTGTAATACTTAAATGCAAGGAAACCACTTTGGGTCAGTTTGAAAACTTATTTTCATTGTTTTGTAAATTAAGGCTGGTTCACATTTGACATAGCGTCATGAGAATTTTTGAACTGGGAAAACACCATCAAGAATACGAAAATTGAATATGTTGAATGTTCTTCAGCTTTTGCTCTCTGAGTTCATACTTACAATTCTTATTCTTGTAATGCATATGCTCCCAGGCGTATGGTCGCTTGTGTTACTTTTACTAGTTTTAATGAACATTCAAGTCCTTTATTTAAAGATTTAAGAGTTGTTAAGCTGTTTGATATTATTGCCCTTCAACTGGCAGTATTTATGCATAAGTTTCATAATAAACTCCTACCTCCTGTATTTGACCATTACTTTAATCCTGTTAGGAATGTACATAGTTATAATACCAGATTATCTAGCAAAATGACTTATGCAATTCCGAAAGCCAGAACCAATTATGGAATCTTTAATATACGTTTTCAGGGTGCTAAAGTCTGGAATGATATAAGTGATGACCTAAAGCTTCTTCCTCTCAAACATTTTAAGAAAAACCTAAAGCTAACTTTTTTTGAAAACTATTAAAAATTCTCATTATCTTAACATCATAATTCTTCTGGCTTTCCGTTGTTTTTGACATCTTGTCTTTCTCAGTCTTTTATGTGTTGTTTGCTTTGGCGCGTGTGTGCGTATATGTGTGCATCTGACCTAATTTATATTAGCTTAATTACCAGAGTGTGGCTGTCCTATTTCGTTAGCCCCTATGGTTATTTGGGGCAGCCTGTACTCCTTTCTATTTTTGTAATATCTTGTAGTTTATTGCTTTACTGTTGGTACAAATAAAGTTGTTGTTGTTGTTGTGTGTGATGTGTAGCCCCAAGTTTAATTCTATTACTACTTTTCACTTCTGCTCAATTTGAATGAAAGGTATTATAATAATTTATTATTCATTTATATGTACAGTGGTGGCCATACAGCAAACCATACTGTTCCAAACTCTGCTTACAGTGTACAAAGAAAACACCTATTAACCAATGCTACAAATTTTCAGTCCAAAATTATGAAGACCCAGACCAATGTTATGCACACAACATCACAAAATCCAACAAAGCAAAGCATGCAACACGCTTAACAAATTCATACATTCGATTTTTTAAGAATTATATTTTAAATTTAGCTTTTTGTGCAATTCTTAATTGGCAACAGTTGAACTTTTTGAAATTTAGGAGTTAATACTAACTATCCTACAGTAAAGGAGCTGTTACACTGTGAAATGTTTTGTGCAACTTGTCCCGCCTCAGTGTCGTCAAAACATTGCGAGACAAGTTGCACGAAACATTTCACAGTGTAACAGCGCCTTAAAAGGTGTGTTGATTTTAGTGTTTAATTTGTGAATAAGCTTAATTAATTAATTAATTAATTAATTATAATTCGGTTTGTACACAAAATGTGGAAGTGGTCGATCTTCATTCAGTATTCCAAAGAAATCTCACCTTAATATCCTGACATTCCTCGATAATCTTAAGTAAAAGTAAACTCTGATCGCTGCTGTACTGAGTGTTTCTGTTGGCAAATTTACTTGTATCAATTAATAGATGACCTTTATTTCCCTTTAATGCAACAAGTAGCAGCTACTTAAAGTTACAGGGTTATCTGTCCGGTAAACATTCGCCACTTTCCAAATTTTACACGTGATTTCTTCGCTCTGACTAAGCATGGTGGTTTGCTATAACTGGACAATTTTTGACCGTTAGTGCATCCCAAGGAAACGCTCTTAGGCCTCTTGTTAGTTATATTAACACAGTAAATTTTTACGGTTTTTAATTTTGGTGGTGTTTTTTTCTGCTGGAACGTATTTTTGCGGATCAAGAACAATCCGCATAATCCGCAAAAATGAACCCCCGAAAAACTTGAAAATGGTAATGTGGAATTCTTTTCCCGATAAATTATCGTTGCATCACAAACGAAGTGACTCTGAGAAGAAAAAAAAAACGACCTTTATAGACCGAATGCATAAATGGCGGCCAAAAAAATATTCTGTTGTGTATGTGCTAATTAGACTCACTAGCCTCGCTCTCAAGCAACATTTCTTTTGTATTTTGCACATGCATACGAGGCTAGTGAGTCTAATTAGCACATAAACAAAAGAATATTTTTTTGGCCGCCATTTATGCATTCGGTATATCCAGGTGATTTTTCATAATTTTGAAAAATGTCGGGCCGACTTTTTTCAGGATTTCCCACTTGCGATCCGTTTCAATCTTGTACATTTATGTCATCCACGCTTCTCTTTCCTTATGCAGTCTTTCTTTTACGTTGTTCAACAGTTTTAAGTGGTTCTTGCAATGTTCATCCTATTTTTTGGGCATTTTGGGAAAAAAGAGCAAAGGAAAGCACTAATTGGGGACAATGTAAACAATGTAAACTGAATTAACAATTAACGCAAATCAAATCGAGTGCTCTCATCACTGCGCCATCCCTGCACCCCAAATCATGGATTATATCATTTTGAGTGACATAGCCTTTAAGGTGATTTCCTTGTTTTGCAACGCGCATCTCACACTGCGCATAACATTGCGACTTGGGAGATGGCGGCGTTTCACCCCCCGACCATTTAAAGGGAGGCAACAAAGGGCGCTTTTTGCTGTTCAAGAGCTTTCAAGAGCAATTGTGATAACTCTTCTCGGGTTAAGAAGGTGTTGTTTTGGAACTCGCCCCAGTCCTTTCGTTTGAAGCCGAAATTGCCCCTTTGCCATCCATTATTATAGTGTTGCGAAGACAAGAGCACGGTGACCCCCCATTTTTAATGGTTTTATTTACTCGTAATAGGTGTACGGAAAACAAATTTTAAGGAGAAAAAAAGTTGATAGTAGAAGTTGTAGTATTTACATATAAATGACGTGAAAATGCATTTGGACCCGGCACTGAGTGCAAGGTGATGACTGTAGCTGTCCAATTTGCTTACATTTCTTTGCAAGATTGAGCAATTTCAAATCACTTTACTTAAAGATTGTAGCCCGGACAAACAAATTAGTTAAAGTTTTCAGTAATACTCAGCAGCTTTTGCTGCATGACAACATTGTTTCGAACGCTTCTCGCGTAATTCGGTAAAAAACACTTAGAATAAAGGGCATACAGCGCGAAAACAAGCACGGTGACCCCATCTTTTTATTGCATTTTTTTAATGTATGAGTATCAATTGTGCCAAGTTTGAAAAAAATCTGGATAGTACGTCATTTTCAAGGGAATTACCTTAAAGAAGAAATGAGTGAGTTTCACTCAAGAGCGCGCTTTGTTATCTTTGAATTGAATTTAATTACCAAAGCTTTAAAAAGTAAAAGACCTCAAAACGGTACACGACATTACAAAATAATTCAACGTGTGAAAATAGCTACTCATCTTTGTGCTGTGGAAGTTTAAATGATAAAAGAAGTTAGTATGTGAATGTTTGCAAGCTAAGAGGAGACAATGAAGTGTTCAAGACAGCCACAGAGAGCCAGATGGTTCTCCTTTTCCATTTCTTAACCGCGGATCTTCCTATTTTTAAATCTCTGCTTACTAGAATTTTTTTATCCCAGAAATTCCGAAAATGTGACTTAGACATATTGTTTAGTTTCGTGAGATATGCAATTGACATATCATGGTCAGAATTGTATTTTACATGCGTAACGTGCAAACGATGACGTTACGTGAAAGGATTGGTTGGCTGTTTCGTCGGGTTTAAACACACGAGGCGTATCCGAGTGTTTTTAGATCCGATAAAACACGTGCTGTGAGTTTTTTGAACGGCCTCAAAAACATCCACAAAAAGCGTGCCCCTCGGGAGTCCGAACAAAGGTTCAAATTGTGAGAGGAAGATATTAGTTCACAAGAAAAACAAGTGGCATTATAAGCAGTATGGTAATTTTAAAAGCTTTTTTTTTTCCTTCAGTCCTTTCTTTGTTGCAGTCGATGGTTGAAGAAGGTTGGTTAAAAATGCTGCGTAAGAGAAATTTAAGAAAACTGAAAACTGCAGATGAAGAAAACCCTTGTTTGAAAAATCCTTTCCAAAATCAACGTGATATGTCACAAATTGATGTTTCAATATTTTCGCACAGTGGCAAAATGCAATACTTAACAAACAAGCAGCTAAAGCAGGAAGAAGCAGGGTTTGACGTGGAACGGGACTAAATCCAAAGTCTAGATAAGAACATTGTACACATGACGGCAGAGTCCTTGAATTTTTTGGTTGACAAAATTTGATGACGTTTGATGGGCAAAAGTATCTGCCCAGAAGTTTAGGACTATTTGATAAGGACCACAAGAGATCTTATGATCACTAGAAAGATCACTCGTGACCTTTATAATTGCATTGTTCGCACATTCCGCCCCGCACTTCCCTGGGACTGAAATCAAAACCGCCGCCGGGCTTTTCAGAATGATCATAGATTATCGATGTTTTGATATGCTGTTAGGCTCATGACCTATAATGAGTTTTTGAAGCTGAATTCAACATCAGCTTGTGGAACAACTGTCCGTTTCAAGACTGAATACGTTCAACTGAACAACCTTGTAGTTGTTTCACTGAGGTATGTTGAGGCTTTGACTTCGGGTTTCAAAACATTTGCCTTTTGCGGGGGTAAATGCAAGATAGATAGATAGATAATCTTTATTTAAACACGATCAATTCATCAGCCCATAAAAATACATATCACAATACGCTAAATATTTAAAATTCAAACTGTATACTATAAACTAAAAGCTGTTTTCCGTGAATGCCGTGCGTTAGACTTAAAGAATGTCATTAATCTTACGTTTCAATACCCCCAGAGAGTCTGTGTTCCTTATATCGCATGGTAGACTGTTCCATAATATGGCGCCATTGTAGCTAAAGCTTTCTCGGTAATAATTAGTGCGCGGTAATGGAATATTGAGCTCGTCCCTGAGGTCATAAGCAGAGTCACGCCACGTAAACTTTGAATTATAATTTTATTTATTTATTTTCTGCATTCAGTGGGCAGTAGGGTCTGTGCGAAATGGCTCGGCTTTATGATTAGGGGTAGCTGCAGGGACTTGTTGAAGGGATTTGTCCCATGTAGAGTTTGCATTTTTTTTGTCCTAGTCTATTCGATGCGACCTCAAATCTCAACGAAATCAATCAAAGTCAATCAAGCAGCTTAACTCAAGTTAGAGTCAGTGAACCGTACCAAAGAGGCAGTCAAACAAGTCGAAAAGCTTTGCAAGTACGAAGGTAAGCACCGAGGCTTTTAGTTAATGCAGCTAAAATGTAGGTGGTTTGCAACCAATCTCTAGAGATAGAGATAACAATGCTGCAATGTACAATTGCTAGTGGACGAGCAAAAGGAGCTAATGGGAGATCTTTTGTTTTCCTCCACCAACACGGCGGAGATAACGTTACGTGATCAAAAACCGACAACTTCATTCGTCGTTCTGTAAAATCCCTTCCGGCAATTGTTTCTTGTTAAATTTCATCGGTGCTATGTTGCATATTTCATATCCTCGATAAAAAAACCACAAAAGACCACAAAATCACGACTATTTGGCTTAAATATGATGAGGAATAAAAGATCGCGACAAACGATAATCAAAGGAGAACTGTGAAGAAGCCGTGGATACATTGCTTACAAAATGGCAGTTCTGTTGCGATCAGTTGCTTTCTGATCTTATTATTTTCATCTAAAAAGAATGCGTTGTCATTGGGATCCTAAACCAGGTCATTTTCAAGTATCTGAGCGGTCCTTAACTATGTAAACTTCGGGCTAAATTGCAGAATACGACACCAGCTAGTCTCACGAGTAGCTCTTACAAATGGCTACGCAGAAATGCATAAAGGGGGTAGTTTCTAAAGAAACTGTGGTGCTGCGTCGGTGGGGAAGAAGTACACAAAAATTTGGTTTTATCAACGGAGTTGATAATTGACCACCGTACAGGGATTCTAAAAGGGGGCTGGACAATCTGCGAGCCATGCAAATTTCGCATTTAAGTCTAAGTACCCATTTCAAATAGCGCTGATAAACTGCCATTTAGTCAAAGCACCCATTTTAAAACGGTTAGCATTCAATAACTGTGATTCGCATGTTGACTCGCCATCTTGGCTCGCACGACTCGCAGTCATGGCTCGGATGCCTCGCAGCCATGGCTCGCATGCCTCCCATGCTTCGCTGGCTCGCACATTGTCCAAACGCTTCTAAAGCGTTAGCCCTTCGTCAGAGCCAAGCTCTGTACATCACCGCTATTTAACAGTCACCTTGTTACACGATAACAGTACTAGTCAATAAAAGGCACATTTTTCGGCGGGTCTAAAACAAAGTTGTACCTTTCGGAAGATAACCCAAAACCCTCAATTTGGCTAACCCTAGGCCTAAAAACCAACCTTAGGCCTAGGATTAGCCAAATTGAGGTTTAGGGGTTTTTTTCCAAAAGGCAAAATAATAACCTGCAACGGGTGACCTTTCGAATGTGACCTGTGTTTTAGACCCGCCGCATATTTTTGGACAGGAAGATAAGCTACAATCTTGGACAGAATAAAATGGAACAGAAATGCCCCCTCTCCCCCAAATCAAGGATGAAGGTGCGTGAAGGCCAAAACGCGCCATTTTCCCATCACTGATTTTGGGGGGAGGGGTGGTCTCAATGTTCCATTTAATTTGTCCAAGATTGCAATCTTGGACAGAATAGAATGGAACAGAAATGCCCCCTCTCCCCCAAATGAAGGATGAAGGTGCGTGAAGGCCAAAACGCGCCATTTTCCCATCACTGATTTTGGGGGGAGGGGTGGTCTCAATGTTCCACTTCGCAGTTCATCAAACGCAACCTAAGCAATACACGTCTCTGTGGTGGGTCAACCGGCGCACACGTCGAATTCCTCTTTTATCAGTTTCCTTTGCAGCCAACCACAAGAAAAACTGCCACCTTTAAACTGATACTCGCATGCAATTATTGTTATCATATTTTGCGTTACTGTTGTTGTGAACAATCAAAATGTAAATTAGTTGATCGGTATTTAAGGGCCTGTTTACATGGAGATAGGTTGATCCTTCTAGAAGGGCACCCTCTTTGAAGGGTTGCCCTTGCCTATTATATTTTCCGGTTTGGTTACATGAGAGGTAGGGTCACCCTAGGGGTAGCGTCACCCTATCTGCTTGGTAGGGTAACCCTCCTAGGAGGGCCAACTTTTTGCCATGTAAACACTTGAGGTAGGGTCAGCCCTTCTAGAGGGGTCAACTTTTGTGGGATCGGATTACTGTTAGATTGCCGCGAAAGTCTGTAATGGTTTAAAGCGCGTGTAAGCAGGGAGTATTTTCGCCGTTCTGTGCTGGCCAAATCGTTTGATCAGAGTTCGGAACAGTCGGAGGACAGCAGTGTCGACATTTCGCGAAAAGATCTAGATGATGATGAACCAATTGTCGACGAGAGCACGAGGGAAAGCCACTCGACTCGGAAAGATGTGGAAGAGGACTTGCCACGAAAATCCTAAGAAGTGGTCATGGACATCGGAAGCGGTGGAGATACTCCTGAAGTACATCCAAGTGCGAGTGTGGACTTCGAGGCCGACCTATCCACATGATGCATGGCGTTGGATTTTCCCCGCTAAGATTTTTGCCCTGAAATTATTCAGGAGCTGGGAAAAGAACTTAAGGATATGAACAGCGAGGAATATGAATTTTACCAAAAAGAGCTGGTTGTCTCCCTCGGCGCCAAATTCAATAATCGCGATAGCCCTAGGGACAAGACTTTGCATGTAAAGGGGGGTTATCTTTTGCCCCTTACAGGATCACCCTTTCTCCATGTAAACAGGCCCTAAAGACAAAGAGGTGTATACGCCTAAAACTTCTGGTATGAATGCGCATAAAACAGATACGAAAGGTTTGAGATTTTGCTACGTCTTTTCGGGAGCGAAAACTTTTCAGGACCTTCCAGAAACGGGCCCCTGGTCAATTTCTGCCACATTACGGGTTTGATTTTAGGACACCTCTATTAAGTGGAAACCAGAATTATCCACAATTCGCGAGAATTGAAATTTACGGTCGATCCTTTGATTATGTTCTAGCTATTACCACAGCCTCCAAATAGATTATAAACGGGTTATGTCACGTCATTTTAGGGTGTTCAGGGGAAATATTTTGTTAATCACGAGCTTTATACTAGAAAATGGTAATGTAGAATTCCTTTTCTGATAAAATTATCGTTACATCACACACATGATGATTCTGAGCAAAAGAGACCTGCCATAAACTTGGAAACGTCGGGCCGATTTTTTTCAAGATTTATACCTAAATGCAATCCGTTTCAATCTTGTCCATTTGCGTCCATCCATGCTTCTCTTTCCTTTTGCTGTATTTCTTTTATGTTCTGCAACAGTTTTAAGTGGTTATTGCAAATGTTTCGTTCTACTTTTTGGGCATTTTGGGTGTCATGAAATTACATCATTCCACGGTATGTTCAAACTGTGAAAACACGGCGCAAAAACCGTCTAACCCAAGCCGACTACTAATCATCAGTTGTCGACCTTGAAGCGCAAAATTCATCTGCCTTTCGACAGAATCTTCAAAACTTACTTGTTTTAATACCCATTCAATGCTAGTGGGATGTCTCGAAAGAACTTACCTTCGATAAACAACGCGAATTTCTCATGTTCTCTTTATGTTCTTCCTCAACCTCTAATCGACACCTTCAGCCGCGCTCCATCACTTACGCAACACATTTCTCGGGCGCCTTTTTCCTTTTAAAGAGGCATTTTTGTACCAAGGCAGGTGAAAAAATAAGGAAAATAAATAAAACAAGTTTTAAGTTTCCTTTATTGTAATGTTCACTGCCTTAGCTTGATGATGCCATCACCATGCTTAAGTTTAAATATCCAGAATAACAAGTTCAGATCCATTTTACAGTTTACATTTCGGTCAGCGTAAAACGCAGACTGCAGACTGAGGACTGGGGTAAAATGCAGACTGCTGACTGCAGACCAGGGGTAAAATGCAGACTGAGGGTAAAATAAGGATAAAATAAAGAGTGTTTGAAAGACAATCCCGTTTTACATCTGTCAACAACTCACATTATCATGACTGCAGGTCGCTGCACCTTTTAGGGACTGCTGTTAAGAGTCCATGGAAAATGCGATCGTTGAAATCATCTGTGCTTTGTACACGAAAGCGAATGAAAGGATCCTAATAAGAAATTTTTACATCTCAGTGATACTGGCTTAAGCCGACCGAAACGTCAAACTGTTGCAAATCCACGTTATCCCGGTCTATGTCAATTGGTATTGTAGCCATGCGTGTCAAAATTGGTGATTTCTTTGCCCAAAAGCAACTCACTCAACGAAAACTATTAGCCTGCAGAGCAGGCGTTTTTTGACAGGCGGACGCTTGTTCAAGGTCTAAAGTTCGTAATGGGCCGCCATTTTGAAAGCACACAGCCGGCAGAGGATTGAGACGACAAGCAGGGGAAGGGGCGGAGAGGACGGCACCGTCCTCTTGGTCGCCGTCCTCTTGGTCCTCTTGGCGCCGTCCTCTTGGTCTGGTCTCCCCTTCCCACACTACCATTTCATACTGTCCTCTCTCAGTTTTTTTGACTGGCCTCAGGCCTCTGTTAGATGTCGGCCAATAGTTCTTACCAAAACAAAAATACGCCTGCTTTGCAGGCTACGAAACTATACTTTTTCCAACAACGACAAGGATTCAAACAGCTTCAGTTCTTACAGAGTTCGATGAAAATCCGGATTTATAACATGCGGTGGGGCAACCAAAGCGATGGGAGCTGTGTTGGGGTTTCAGTGTGAAAGTACAAACGGGTACGAACACTCTTTATTTTATGCTTATAACTCGTTTTTCATTATTATTTTATTTCACCCGCAGTCTGCATTTAACCCCTGGTCTGCAGTCTGCAGTCTGCAGTCTGCATTTTACCCTCAGTCTGCATTTTACCCCCGGTCTGCAGTCTGCAGTCTGCAGTCTGCGTTTTACACTGACCGGTTTACATTTCCCGTCAGTGTGGGGATTATAGCAGAACGTACTAGGAGTGGGTAAGTTGTTGTAGTTCTCGCGAATTGTGGATAATTCTGGTTTCCGGATTCCGGATTCCGGATTCCGGATTCTGAATTCTGGCTTCCGGCTTTTAGTGCTGCCTCCTTTTAGTGTCAAAATTCAACCGTTTAATAGAGGTTTGACTGTACCACTTCAAATACCTCACACGGTATTGGAGTGCATTCGTCTGTGACTACGATGCAACAAAGTGCCGTTGTTTTCGCAATAAAGCGAAGGGGCAGGAGCTTCTGCAGCAAACTCGGTCGTTCTGAGTTTGAACACGTGAACACAGTGAAAATGTTCACTCCAAGCGACTGAGCCCGAACCGAAAAAACCTGTTTCCTGCGTTTATGGGTTCGTTTTCTAGACAGACTGAAAAAAAAAATTGAGCAGCCGAAGACTGTTTATAACCTCTCTTTAAAAAAAAAAGACAAACAAAATACGAGTAAATTGGGGAAATAACCACGCAACAACAATAAGTACAATTTTGTGTACTTGTTTTATTTTGGTCCAAGAAAAAGTGTTCTTCACTAGCACTGGCTAGCGCTGTTTACAAGATCGAAATTTCGTTAAGTGACCACACGCTGAATCTGTAGGGGTTCGCTACTACTGAACCAGAGTTAACTGATGCAAACCAGAACGTACGTTGCCTTCCTGGCTAGAGAAACCGGAGATAAGCACCGGCCTGATGGGCCTTCTAGCCTCGTGGCAGACTTATTATTATTATTGTTGTTGTTGTTGTCGTTATTATTATTATTATCATTATCCAAGATCCTCCATCCTCCATCCTGCATTTCCAGTAAACCGTCTCGGCCTATTGATCCCTTGTCTACAGTTACTTGGCCTAGGCACTGATTTCAAACTGGTTAGCTTTCAGTTATTGTAGTGCTTATCAACAGTTATTACGGATCAAGTAACTTCGCTGAATCATGAATAAATGACAACGGAGTAGCTGCGTAGACGCGTAGCCACCTTCCTGAGAACTTGAGTGAATTATGAATAAATGACAGCTCTTGTAGCCGCGAAGCCACCCTCCAGAGAATTTCAGTGAATCATGAATAAATTACAACGGAGTAGCTGCGTAGACCCGTAGCCACCTTCCAGAGAACGTGAGTGAATTATGAATAAATACGAACCCGAGTAGCTGCGTAAACGCGTTGCCGGCTGCACCGTGTAGGAAGAGATGCGGGGTATTCTGCAATTTGCTCCCAGCTACGAATGCCTCAGTTTGCGATAAGCAAAAACAAGGATTGTTTCCAAAACATTTTAACCTTTCACGAAATCTAGAACGGATCATGAAATAGGCTGTATTTAAATGCACTTTAAAGATGCAAAAGAGCCAGGTGAAAATAATCGCCAACCGGTGTTTTTACGATGTTGTTAAAAGCCTTAGCTATGAAAGTACCAGGAGATAGCCATTTTGCTAGTTAAGAATAAATCGACCTCTTCAGTTTGTACGTGATGTTACTCTAGAGATCACAGTTTCTTTCAAATGTCGTCTTATGCAAGTGCTAAATAACTTTTACATTTAAGCACCTTTAGCTTTTAAATGTGTTACAAGGTACTGAATATAACCAATAGAATGATGAAATAATATTAATAATAACAAACTAAGAGAGCACTAGTTTGCTTTAGGTGAACACAGTTGTCACTGTCCACGGCAATTTCACGGCAGGCTAGTGGACCTGTGAACTTGGTGGATCGACGAGCAAATGCCTCTTCACATTCATTATAAACACAAATAGCACGGTTATGGAGTTCGGACATTGTGCGAGCTAGCGAGGCATGCGAGCCATGACTGCGAGTCATGGGAGCCCAGATGGCGTGTCAACATGCGAATCACACAGTTATTGAAAGCTAACCGTTTTAAAATTGGTTCTTAGACTTAATAAAGTTTATCAGCGCTATTTGAAATCATAGTTAATCTAGGGACTGGTTATGAAACCCTGGGAATTTCAAAAGCAGGAACAATACAGTCGCAATTAGATGTTGAACCGACCGTGACCCTGCGCAATCTTTTGTTTTTGGTTCGCAAGTTAATTTCGAATAAATTAGTCCAAGCTTTTGATTGGTTATCCTGCCGAAAAAAGCGTGTTTTTGTCGGGTTTTGTGCAGGGTCAAGGCCAAAAAAGCGAACAAAAACATGAAACAAAGAAACTTGTCGAGTTTCATAACCAGCCTACATCTATAAACTATGTTGAAATGGATGCTTTGACTTAAATGCGAAATTTGCATGGCTCGCATGACTTGTCCAGCCCGGCCCACGGTGACACCTCAAGTCTTCCACTGAGCAAAGGCTCGGTAACACATGCTGACTGCAACGAGTATCAATCTCGTCGGAACGAACGAAGGAAAGTCTAAGAATATTTCAAGGTATTACGTTGCGGCATTACTTCGGAGAGTGAAACGTCGGAAAATCGATGTTGATCGTTGCCATATCGATTTGAATTCAGCCGAGTGAGTGACAAATTGGCATGTCTTGAAAAAATCAACATCGGTCGTTGACTTATGGGGAAGGAGATGGTAATTCCTTCCGTGGTCGACCGTAACATGAAACAACACAATAGAAGTCACGTAACGTTTTCGCGGTTCATTAGGTCACCGGGACCCATTACTTTGCAGTAGTTTGACTATGTTGGACTCATCGTAGAGCCAACTTTTGATCCTTAAATTATATTATGTTACGAAACTCTTAGTTTACACTAGCAGAACAGGTTGCGGGCCGTTGTCCCAAATTTTAAAAGAATAATAACATTCAAGAAGGGCGTGACTTAAAAAATGAAATTATCATTTTGATGATTTATCAAGGGTACGCAACGCTTCCGCTAAATTCGAACAATTCTGAGTCTTGACTCTGAGACCATTTTGACACAGGAGAGATACCCTGTCACTACTTAATAGAAAATAAATTTGGTTAAATGCTTAAATACGAGAAAAAACAGATGCTGGGTTTCTCTTATCTTCATCCTGTGTCCTCAGTTGGGTGTATGGAAAATCAGGAATTTGGAATAGGAAACCGAAAAACTGAAAAAAATCGGAATCTAACAAAAGATATCTCATTGTCTCCTTTAGTTCGTCCACCAGCAATTGCACATTGCAAAAATCGTTATCTGTGTCCCTGGAGAATGGTTGCAAACCAAAAACAAAAGCAACAAACTGTTTTTTGCTCTCATAGTTTTTATCTTGTATTGTTATAGTTATGGAATGATAAAATTGTTCGAAGTTAGCCCAAAATTCACACGCACTCAAAGTAGGCAAGGTAATGAATGGTATGAGTTGGTTCCGTCAACAGGTAATTGACATATGTACTTTAGCTTCATTTGCACAGCGTAGAAACCACTTTGGCTGACATAATTAACTTGTGATCTCCCGTTAAATGAATGTCACCGGATTCCAGGCATTTTGTTCCTGCTCTGGGTTTACGAAATAACCGATTATCCTTGACTTATTAATTAACGAACTGTCGATGTATATGACCGACGAAGAGAGGTAACTTTGAACTGCTTGCATATCCCTAGAGCACAAGCAGTAGGAGTCCCTCTTCCAAATTCATGTGGTTTTATATTTTTCACATTGTTCACATAAACATAAAACCATCAAAATTCGTAACGACCCTACAAAAGCGATGGGTGTTTATACTTCGAGGCCTGGGTCAACTAAACGTCAACTTCACACGTAATATATAGCCATTCTAAGATTAAGTTCGACGATTGATTTAGTCGAGATCGTCAGGCAACCGAATTTGGATCGACAATCACCTTCCATCCGTCCAATTTAGATAAAAATATGCTTGCCAAATCTCACGCCTTAGGCGTGAGTCTCACACCTGCGGGTTGAAAACTTCGATCTCACGCTGGCTCACGCTTGCGGGCCAATTTCTCACGCCTGATTGAAAAATGTGAGTTGTTGCCGCCTTGCTTGACCCAATTTCCAAAAATATGTTAACTCAGACCCATGTAAGGAACGAAAACCATGTGTAAAATGAATAAATGACAATACCTTCCTCGCGATCTCTGATTTTTGAAGTGAAAAGCACTGGGAGTGAGCTCGCGTTTAGACGCGTTCATACGTCTTCGAAAGACTTCGGACGTCTTCGGAAGACTTCGGACTTCGGAAAACTTCGGACGTCTTCGGAAATGTTCGTGTCTTCTTCAAAAATCTCAGCACTCCCAGGATAAAAATCTCACGCCTATATCTCAGAAAAAGTTGGCAGGTATATAAAAAGGATGTCGATCTTTTCATTAATCGAACTGAATCGTATTAATTGCAATAACTGCTTCTTACGTTGAAAAACAATGTAATTGCGATTCTGCCAGATGTTCCGCGTGGCCAAAGACCTTTGTACCTCAAGGTACGTATGGAGACCAGTTTTCCAGCAGTGGATGAGCAGTGTGACTGGCCTGAAGGATCACAACCAACGGCGCACTATGGAGTGTCATAACGGTGAAAAGGTACGAAAACCAAGAATATTGACTGCGTACAGGATTACGTAAAATAAAAGTTTGGT
>OX421447.1:15489289-15499289 GCA_949126865.1 Montipora capitata
GTCTGTTTTTTTCGATTGGTCCAATAAGACCTGTACTTTTCAAAACAATTTGAAGGAAGTTCTTATTTTTTCTCTGGGTCCATTGGGCTGTCAATTTCTCTTCTCTTTCTTTCAGTTTGCTGCAATTTCTGAAGTAGATTTATGCTTTCTTATTATTTGTTTCCTTTCTATATTTGATAATTCACATAAACATCTAAGAAATGCAACCTCATAGTTTGTTTCAAAACAATTAAATTTACTTTGAATAATAGAGCAAAAGAGATCAATAACAGAATCTACATTTGAAAATACTTTTGTTACATTTTTTGATTCAGAACCATTGTATACAAAAACGTTGTAACTCGTCTTTTGCTTTGCATACCACTGGAAAACACAACTAATGCAGTAGCTAGAAATTCAGATCAAAAAGCCTGTGCTGCTTTCCTTATTATCTACGTCTAATTTCTTTAGAAAATTAGAAATAAAAACAAATTTTGATGGAGTAATTTCTGATAAATTGCTCTTCCATTCTCAATGATACTATCAACTGTTTGAGAGGTGCAATAGTTACAATACTTTTGAGGTGGAAAAAAAATTGAATAAAATGACACAGCAGAACGTTCTTTGCAAGAACAAAGATAAACATCATTTAAGTGCTCCTAGGGTCTAAAATTTTGATTTGGAACATATAATGAATGAACAATGCTTCCACTGTTGCTTTACATTTTAATAATGTTAACACATTTTAATCTCATAAGTACCAGTACATGTAACAGATGTTTGTGCACATATATTCTGAAAATGTTGTACCAAATTCATTAATGAATCTATTTCAATTGAAGTACATGTTGCAAATGGGTCCCATACCTAATAACTCTCTGCCATGAGAGTAAAAAAATTACACCTCCCATAAGGCAGACAGTATATTGCTACTGTGTACAGTTCAAGTGTTAAAATATATGCATGATAATTATCCATGAGCAAAGAATCAAAGGAAGCTAACATTGATATAACAGAAAGAAAGTCTGAAATTATAGGATGTGCTCTATTTAGCAAACCACTATAACTATCACTGTATGTAAACGGATATAAGTTATAACAATAACAGGCAAATCTGTCAAAAATAGGAGTCCCTGTTTGCATGATTGTGACAAATTAATTAAAGCTGAATACAAATTATTCCCGATGTTTATAATTTGAACCAAGTCAGCTAAAGAGGTTATTGGATTCCTAAAATTTTAAACAAGTGCCGACAGAGACATTGCCACACGTTGTGTGCCTGCATTTGCCGTACCAAATACTTCAACATTACCTTGACTGTTGGTGCGGCAATAGTTTTAGTTGGATCAACAATTCCTGGACCTGGGTTGTTTGTACGTCATTTGCAAGTCGAATTAACTCAGGAATGTAAAAGCGATACAAATAGACCTTTGTAAAGCCACAGATGATCAATTTGTTACATTTCATAAATGTGAACCAAACTTTTCAATACTGGCAAATAAATGGCCTCTAAGTAAAGGAGTAAGACAGTAAAAAGTAAAAAAGTAAGACAGAAAACCAGAATTTCCCCTTGAAGCATCCTCTAAATTCCTTTGCCACCAAATAAAAAAACAGAATGCATATCAACGACTAGTCGCATGCCCATACTGGCAATAACACTAGTTCTAAGAACAGTTCAGATCGCTAAAAGTCGGATCAGTTTTTCTCAGGTATTCTCAGTTTCGCTCAAAGCTGCTCTAAGGTTCTCAAAGATCACTAGGAGCTGAGCTGACCGGCATGTTGATGGAGATCAGTTTCAATGACCTTTATGTCGATCCCCGCTCTCGTGCAAAGTGTTTATTTGTAAAACAAGTTAGAAAAAAAAAATATAATTTTGTCTTTAATGTCAACAACTTACCTTTGGCTCCACAATCGAAAGAGATTTATTCTAACAGCTCGATCCGTACGACCCAGGCCGTACGACCGCGAAGTTTGAACAGTGAAGATGCATGCGATGATTCGGGCGCGACCATGCACATCCAACAGAAAATGACACATCTTAAGGGCTAGACTTTCAAAAGTGCTTCGTCTCGTGTAGATTAATTCGCATCCGAAAACTCACGTTTCGCTCGCAAACACATTTTCTCCCGGGATTCTCGTGAGGTGGAATTGTGTTAAGTCTACTTAAAGGATTGAAACATGAGAGGGATGGTTGATTTCTTCAAAGACGTACTGTTTATTTTGTCATGCAAAATGGACTGATATTCCAAGCATACATACATTTTAAGACTCTAATTCTTCTCTTCAAGTCTTTCTATTAATTTTTCTGACTCAACAATACATTTTTCAGCAGCTATTAATTGTTTTGAATAATCCCCTACCCCCCGCCCCACGTAAAGTTACAGTCGTGTAAGTAAATGTATGCAAGCATAAATTTCCATGCACTAATGTCACATGGAAAACAAGAAACGGATGGCATTTTATACCTCATGCGCAGTAAGCGCATGAGTAATTATCTGAGAAAAGGATAATTCAGTAGAGGAATAAGTGAGATGTAAGATCCCAGTCATGAACTCTAAGTGCAGTATAGAGAGAACGCGCTTCTTCGCGACCTCGGGATAGACCAGTTTTTTATGATGAGTCCAGTGATATTTGTAGGACAATTTTAACGGTTCAATGATTTGTTGTCGTTTCCTTAGGTACTATACAGCACTTGAGCGCACATTGTTTTATGATCACGTGCCCACAGACCGCCACATGGAAATTTGGGAAGTCAACTGCAAGGTTCACCGACGGGGCCTGGAACTAATCAAACCAGGCGTTCGCTGCAGCGAGATCGCAAAAGAGCTCAACGAACTCTTCCTGCAGCACAACTTATTAAAGTACCGTACCTTTGGTTACGGACATTCGTTTGGCGTGCTCTGTCACTATTACGGTCGAGAAGCTGGGTTGGAAATCCGAGAAGATGTAGAAACAGTCCTGCAGCCTAACATGGTGGTCTCCATGGAGCCCATGATAACAATTCCCGAGGGAGAGCCTGGAGCCGGGGGTTACAGGGAACATGATATTTTAGTTGTTATGGAGACGGGAAGTGAAGACATTACGAAGTTTCCCTTTGGTCCGGAGCAAAATGTCATAAAAAGTTGATCTTTGTAATTTTTCAAAAAAATGTAGAAACACAAACATCATCCTAATCACACAGAGGCGATCATTTGTGAAATATTGCGACAAGGCATCCATAGAATCAGGAATAAGCATTCCCTTTACTATTAGATACACTGAGCGTCACTACATCACGACGAAACTAAAGAAGAAATTCTAACAGCAGAGTTTAGAGTCTCTCTTGGTTAAATTTCAAAATCTTAAATAGCCGATTGGCCTTTGGCGGTTCTTTTTTACTGGTGACGCGAAGCATACAGAGCGTGCATAATTTCCGTAAATGTCAAAACTTTTCAAAATATATTTTAGAAAGTCAATTTGAGACAGAGTGCTCAGATCAAGTATAAAACGAAGGAGGGTTTTAGGCGACACCTAGGTAAAGCGGTCGAGGGTAGCTACGCGCGCTGTCCCCCTCCCCCCGTCCCCAGTGGATGCATGTAAGCCACACCATCAATGTTGGTGTCCCTGGGTATCTGAGCAACGTTTCCGCCCAAAGGTTCTTGGGACTGTTATTACCATGTGCTTGTAACTCTAACAAGAGGCTTCTTTAAGCGTTACTCGGAATACCATGTGGCGCAGAAGTAGGATGATACAATTTTGGAAGAGGTAGTTTTTATTTGAGTGATATTCAAATTTGCCTTGTAAGGAAGAACAAGAAGATCTTGCTGCAGCCAGTTGGTCTGGATGGCTCATTTATAACAACGGATAATGTAAATTCAACTGGTGACCTAGATATAACGGTAGTTTTTTTTTGGAACAGCTCGTTGGATCGGAAATGACTTGGATCAACCGGATGCAGCGTTGTCTATTTAAGATTTTGCGGGGATATAGTACGTAGCATGACATCAGATAAACTGCTTTCAAGTGAAAGCAGTGAGGCAAGGGAGTGTGAAACACTAGTGTAGCGAAAGAGAGAAAATGTAAAACCCATTCTTGTAATAAACGTGGGTAAGTGGAAACCGGTATCCTGCTGCAAAGGTTCGAAATTAACAGTGTCGTGAATAATGCGGCCATTGTCCTTCAGCATGAAGATCGTGAAACTAACAATTAATTGAAAGAAAAAAAAAGTGACATCGGCGGATGATGCTCGGAAAGAAACTAATAAATTTCAGCCATTTCCAACATACTGCTACTACAGGTTTTGACGGGCGCTTTCATCATGTTGTCAACAGGCAATATTAGAGTAAATGCCTTATTCATAACATTTCCAGAAGGCTGAATCCAGCATTCTCACTTTTTAGTTTCATTGTACTTGCGTCATTTGCCATATCACGTAGAACATAGACCTTTTTGCAGATACGGCGGCCATTTTGATTTCTACTGTTTCAAAAGACATTATGGGATGCTCACGGGGCAAATTAATATGTCTTTGCCCCCTGGGCATCCCATAATAGCTATTTGAAACAATAGAAATCAAAATGGCCGCCGTATCTGCAAAAAGGTCTATGGGCTTTGGGTTTCTGAATCAGCAAACGAAATTAAATGTGCCACAATGAAACCCCAACATAGCACCCACCGCTTTGGTTGCTCCACTGCATGTTATAAATTCGGACTTTCATCGAATTCTGTAAGACGTGAGGCTGTTTGAAGCCTCTCGCTAGTGCAAATCTTCTAATTCACGTCTGTGTTGTTTTGTTATTGTTGCACTTGTTTTGTCACAGAGTGAGGTCAGATGTCTTGATGAAAGACGTGTAGTGCATTGCTTTTAGCCAATGAAATCACCGCTTCGTAATTCTATTGTCCATTTCCTGCACAGAAAACTAAATTCTACACAGATTGTAACTCAGAATGAGATGCCTTTCAGGTACTCCGGTTAACTACTGTAGGTTGAAAACTCAATTTTCTTGCGCATATCAAGAAACAAGCAAAAACCAGCATCGAAAGTTAACTTAATTTCGTACACCTTGCACTTTCTAATAAAAATGATGATGATGATTATAATAATACGATTTTAGGCCTTCACTAGTCCAACTAACAGAAAGAGTTTTTTACTGCGCAAAGTAAAACAACAGGTTAGGGTTTTACTTGACTTTATTTAACGAGTGGAACATGCCTGAAAAATATTTCCTTAGAAGTTAGATTGTAACATTCACAAGTAAGTTGGTGTGGTAACGCCCCAACGCACACTTACTACGATCGAATCCTGTTCGGGGCCGGATTAACTTTAAGAGTTCATTAATTACAAACCGAAATTATAGTGTAAAGAGCTCTTAACTCTTTGCTTAGAGTAACTATGTCCTGAAAAAAGTCGATCAGGCGACTTTACAAAATCTATTAGCGTGCAATTTAAAAACCTTGGTTTGTCGTTAAGCAATAGATAGATTCAAATGCTCTTCGAAAAAATACTACTCGAGGAGTTAATCACTTAGTACACAACCGACCACAGCTGCAGCCTCGTGCAACTTCTCACCCTTCAAGAAGAAATTCGGACCGAGGTCATCACAAACTGGATCTGATCATGATGTGGTGTCTAGACGTACAGCCCAACCTTTCTTGAACCAATATCATTTTACATCCTGTGCTAATTAGAAAAAAACTGTAGTGCGATACCCCCGAGGAAATAATGCAAAGGGATGGACTACCCTTCTTTTACAAAGTCAACAATTACCAAAATAAAACTCCCCACGACTCTCTGTTTCTTCCTAGAAATTACAAAACTGTATGAAAAGATGATTTTTTTCCGATGGTGAGTCAAGGATACTCGAGTTCTCCCAATGGGAATTTAATCTATCATCTTCCTGTTACAAATGCGGATACCCTCTCACTGAGCTATTGGAGATGTGTGGCAGTTACGCAATAATATAGGTACAGGTGGCAATCGTCCAGTTAAGCTTCTAGGACTGAAATTGTAGAGATCTCGCATTTGAAGTGAAGAAAAAATTATCATAATTAACCTATGAGCCCTCCTTGGAAATGAGATGGTAAATAGCCGCACCGAGTTGGCTATCATGAACCAGTGAGTCTAATGTCCAATAAGCACGAATGGAATAATTGTTTTATTAAAATTTCCCTAAATTCTGAACGCATGGTCACTTGGACATAAAAGCCAATTCAGTTTCCAGCTTGGCAACACTAGACGAAATCAGTTTCCATATTAGGTCATACGGTATACGAGCTGCTAACGGAGATTGAGTGAGCCAATCTAGAGACGTTAGAAACGCAATATCCGAGGATGAAAATTGAATAATAAATGTTTTCGAAGGCAACTCAGAAAATAGTGCGAGTACACTTTGTAGCTGGACTTCGTAAGCTCTACAAGTTGCACAAGTGACTAATCCTACCTGCCTAGAGGGATATTTTCTCGGGCGGCTGATACCCCTTCCCTCACGAAGAAGGCGAGGTGCAACTGGAGGCTTCTCTGTCATAGTTCTGGCAATTTCATTCCATTGAATATTTCCCAAAAACCCAAACAAAGGATTCACATTTACATCTCAGCCATCAGGTCGTCAGCATCAGGAGGAGACTTGTCAGAGGCTTGTCGACGCGGTCGAGCAGGAGTTACACTAAACAAATAAATAAGAAAGTCAAAGAGATAAATTATGAGGAATACATTTTATATCTGCCAGCGATCTGATAACTCTGTCGAGCACTGAAAGGCCGTTCGTTGGACTAACGCTCGGGAGCCTTGCACAATGTCAGACAAGACGATAAAGAACAGAAACCATGACTACTCGTCGCACCACAAAGTTGAGGAACAGTTACCACACCCGACTTATTTATCCCGCTTATGTCCACGACACGACCACAACCGAGTTTAGCGAGACAGAGAGTTATAAGTCAAGTTCTCATTTTGCATCAAAAAATGTTTTGTGTTTCGTGTTTTCAAAACTTTTCATTTCAAAGCAATTTTGACGGAAGAATACGCCCAAGTAACTCACAACTTGGTCGTTTATCCAAGCTACTGCTGCTTTTATAAACTACTGAGTATAGGAAACCTACATTGTACAGGTAAAAGGCGAAATTCAAGTTCAAAAATTTGAAAATGTGTCAGCCTGCTGTTGGTAAAAGACTAGTACGCAGATTTATAAACAGACAAAAGATTAAAAGATAGCTTTTGCTGATTTTTTCCACAAAAGTAAGCATCGCTTACCTTTCCCCTGAAGAAGTGCTTGGTGTCTTTCTAATGGGGGTAACTTTGGGCAAAACAAGCTTGGACGCTGGCGATTCTCTTGGCTTTGGTTCTCTTCGGCGGCGTCTATCAACGAAGCATAAATTTGCTAAGTTGTCACGGTTGAGTGGACTGAAGGCAACTATGAAAGTTGAATTCTCCTCAGGCGGCACTGGGAGCATCATGCAACCCGTTACGAAAATTTTCGCGTTTATTAGAGATGCTGCCGACTCGTTCCCGAAATTCGTTCGTTTCTCTTAATAGGCAACCTAGGCCCCGCTCCGTAATAGTAATGCGTTTTGGAAAACGGTCGTTTTCCTTTTCTTGAAAAAGCATAAACCGTTTTCCGTCCAGACTGGCGTTTACACAGCGTTTTCGACCGTTCACATCTAATCATCGAAAACGGATACGAAAACACCCTTTTTTCGTCACCTGGCTTCGCTCGACCTTACTTTCTCCATACTGCGCATGCTTGAACTGAGTGCCACGAGATGGCACGATGCTTATAGGCATATTTAACCCTCAAATCCCAATAGTGCCGCTTATAGATTTTACTCTGTCTAATGCCAGACGATTTTACTTGTCAATAGGGGGCCATTCGCGGTTTAAAGGGCTAATAGCCTTTCAACAAAATGGAGGTGGCTAAACAAACCTTTTAACTGTCAGTTCAATTTCTTCATCTTCTTCCTCAGGCAAAAGGGACGGATTGAACGCCGTAGTTTTAGGTTCCTTCTCCTTCCTTCCTTCTTGTTTGTTTCGTGTCTATAGAAGGAAAAGATAATAAAACTTTAAACTAGTAAACTGCATTGTATGCAATATAATGGTCGCAGTAAAAATAATATTATTCGTTAATACTAGCAATACCACAAAACGAACCATCTTCTAATCCGACAAGCTGTATTTAAAAAAAACGTCACAAATGCTGTTTGTCTGTCATACAAATCAATCCACTGTTCATCACTGTCCGCTCACTATTAAGTACCTACATCTACATCTCTTGCTTGCGTATTATCATCATCATTACTATCATCATCGGTATCATCACCTGTATCATCTGACCTAAGGCACACAATAAAATTGGTTAATACACTGCATCTTTCAATTATTTACTGCAATTTCCATGATTGTGCGGAATTTTTCCTCCCATCAATCAAATTTCCGACCAAAGCCGGGAAATCGACTTCGCATCCTGAAAGTGAATTGGAGTTTTTGTTTAGTTCACAGCTCGAACACCATTATGATATACTCTTAGAGGTTCTTCAGTAAAAAAGATTCGTACAGATTCCATCGCTTGCCATGATTGGCGTCGAGTTCGAATCTACAAATGTACCGTGGAAACCAGAGATGCTCATTGATTTCGGCATCCGTGGTTTCGTGCCAACTCTCGGCTGGGCGTCGGAGGTTTGATTAACGGAAGCCAAAACGCAGTTTGGCCGTTGGGGCTTGAATAGCGATACTCACCGTTATGTAACGTATCGTCATTAATGTGCCAACCAGAGATCTATTGGCTGTCGAAACAAAGGTTCTTTTGTTCTGTGGTTGGCAAATATTAAAAGAATTTTTTTTTCATGAACAGTGAATATCGCTCTCATGAAAATCGCTAACCCTAACTCTGCAGCTTGAATCGCTACTAGCTCCTTGGAATCCTGAATCAGTGGTTTCAGTAAGTAAAAACAGATGACAAAGAGAGTCGGCTATTTTTCTCCTAAATTGAAATATTATCGTAAAAGTGAACCAACCTTAAAGGGACTAGCTCCGTGAGAGGGCAAGATGAACCAAATCCCGCGCTGTGATTGGCTACCCGAGCGGGCAAGATGGAGCTATACTGCCCGCTCGGGATTCCTCGCTTGGTCCAGCAAGATCAAAGATTTTTTTTTTTGGTATTTTATCCCATATAATAAACGCTTTATTGACCAAGCTTGTTCGGTCAAGATGGCTAATATTCGCAAAGTTCTTTTTTTGCGTGGTTATGGACCTCAATAAACACGCAAAAAAAGAACGTGGCCACTAACCAGCCATCTTGACCCCACGCTTGGTCAATAATCAACAATAGCCAATAATCTGTACTAAGACAGATTAAAAACAGATTCTTTCAAACCAATAACATTACATTACATTACATTACATATTTTTAGCCGGTTAAAAGTCTGGCAGCTGAAAGCTATGTGGACCTGGAAATGAAAATCAATACTGAAAATCATACTTACAAATTGTTCCCTATACTAGTTTCATAACTCTATAATTCTTACATGTATATGATGGATAAAATAAATGAATGGATCACTAGGACGAAATGATAACTTACAAATTGTTAATTTTCAGCTTATAAACATATAAAAAGCTGTCCTTTTTGCTGTTAATGACACTGTTGCCTCTTTCTTGAAGCTGCATGACTATTACTGACTATTCAGTCGGTCTAGTGTTCAAATTTCTACCGGTCTTACCGGCCAGGCCACTTATATCAGTGAGACCGGCAGAAATTTGAACACTAGACTGACTGAACACAGACCACAGACGAGCGACGAGGAACGGTGACATCAACCATGACACTGCTGAACACCATATACAGACAAACCACAGAATCGACTGGGACTCTGCTACATGTGTTACCTACAGCACTAACTACTACCAATGGATCATACTGGAAAGCTGGTTTACAAACTTAGAACAGAAACCAATAAACCGATGCCTACAACTTCCTGCACCCTACAAACGACTCATCGACGACATCAACAGACAAACAAAACACTGATTTACTCTATCACAGTACTGCCC
>OX421447.1:15501789-15514289 GCA_949126865.1 Montipora capitata
CATAACAGGATTTTAAATGTTACTTTGCATGCATGGAAAGTCAAAATTATTAAATAGCAAAAAAAAAAAAAAAACAGCATGAGAAAGACCACTAATTAAAAGCCAATGTTGTTTTCGGCTTCGTCTTTTAATAGTTTGGTGATGGTGTACTTTAAGGTTATTTGAAATGGAGCGAAGCACAGTCCATGTTTTCCATAGCAAGGCAAACATGGATCCTTTATCCTTGCTTTTCACCTCTTCAAAACGTAGTTCTTTGTTCTCCTACAGCTTGCGTGGCAAGCAACTTACCTTTATTGCGAATAGGCTCTAAACGCAATACTACAATTGCTCGGCCTAGGGCCCCACACAACCACAATGCTCGTACCAGTCTCCGACTGGTAGTAGCCTCCAGAATCAGAGGAACTTGGTTTCTTAACGTACTTTCCTACCGATATTTATCTCCATTTATTAATCACCTTGTGCAGTCAATTTTGCAGATGTTCACTTTCTAACAGAGGGGTCAAGTTCTCCAACTCACTTTACGTTAAGGGTACAGGTTGCTTTTTGAAGGTTTCATACAAGTTTCAAACTTATTATGCGATGTCCAGGTTCATTATCAATATATTATCAATATCAAGCTAGTTCCGAGGAGGTCCTTCGGTAATTTGGCTAAATCTACGTTTTCAGCAATCACAACTGACGATGGATTTAAATTTTCAATTAACCTTCTTGGTGAATCTTCGTCTTTCGGGCGCAAAAATTCACGTAACTGACCGGCAAGAAGCATTTGAAGCATACGGTGTTTTAAGTGCGCCCACGATCCCATGGAGCCGCTAAAACAATATGGCGCCTAGTGAACGCGGTGACCGAAGTACATTTTGTGCTATTAATTAACAATGTGAGAAACCGATTTTCTTGTACAGTAGTACAATGTATTTATACATTATTTTAGTGCGGAAAGAAAGGTGAGTCGTGTTCTACCTACCAGTTCCGAACAATTTCATCACAATAAAGATTTAAATTCAAAAGCTGTCTACTGTTTATCCTGGGTTATCAGACAAAACGTGATTTGCCAGTTGACGACCAGTTTTGAAAATCTAGTTGCCAGCACTCAGTTTTTGGTCGCATTGGCGACCAGTGAGTCACAATTTCAAGCCCTGACAGCCTTTCTGTTATCTTTACTATGGCCAATTTGTGATTTAAAAACTAGTAAACAATAATTAGTTTTGGCATCTAATATGAGTCACTTAATAAAACCACATGTTGCCTACAGTGAAAAATACATGTACACAAATAAATAAGGAAATAAGGATCACCTTCAAAGCAGAAAAAGTCATTATACTTCGCAAAAGTTTTTCTTTTTCTTTGAATAAAAAAGAAAAAAATTAAGAAGGTGGTGCAGAAGGGACCAAAAGTGCTGAAGGTGCTCCTAGAGGGATCCAAGGGCATGCTCCACCCAGAAAGTTTCAAATTTGGGTCACTTTGATTTGCTTTTCTTGCATTTTGGAGATAAGTTTGTTTCTTTACTCTTCCATGAACAAAGCTTGGCGAACCCAAGGTTTATGTTCAGTGGCAGGTTTTTTGGCATTCAGATAAATTTTCTATCAATTGAAAGTAGGCCGTGAATTTAAATGAAATATCAACCAAGTTTCACCACAGGCCACCCAAACTCATAAATCGAATGCTCAGTCAACGTAACAATTTGTAGCCCAGAACACCTCAAATTGATCGACACAAGGACACAAGGTGAAATAAAAGTAAGTTTATTTTATTTATTTTCGTCTCCCATTTACTGTAAAATGCAAATCATTACGTTGACTGAGCATTCAATTTATGAGTTTGGGTTGCCTGTGCTTAATGGAAAGTTAACTATTCTGCCTAAATGTAGGTAGTGGTTTTATTTTGTATGCACCTGCTTCCTTTAGTTGTCTGATCTTGGCTTTTTTCTCGTTAAGAACTGCAGCAAACTACGACAACAAAAAAAGAATTTTGTCAAATGATTTTGCCAGGTATTAAAAATATACATGTATAAAATCGAATACTGGTACAATGTACAATGACAGCTTCTTGACTGATTTTCTAATTTTCAATCTAATCTTTATTTTCTGTCTAATTTGAAGCAAGGATGGTGTGTAAATACCAATAGTAAATTGTTCACAGTCTGAACAAACAAATTTACAGCTGCATGTACATACACATGTAGCCGATGAAACCAACAAACCTTTTCAAATAAATCTGTTTCCATATGCTCTTTTGCTGTCACACATTCATTCAAAAGCTGAAAATAATCATGCAGTCACTTCAAATAACATTACAGAGTGCGTTGAAGGACTAAACATAATATGGCTTTTTTGAAAGAAGGAGCAAACAGATAGGGTATTTTCTCTGTCAATTCAGGGTTACATCATGACGTTATGAGATCTACTGTCCCTCAGAGCAGGTCATTGTCACAGAGACAAAAATGGGAAAAACAAATTTGCAATTTTTTTTATGGTTCAAGTAAAATCCAGAGGCAATTTGGACCTTAGTTTCCTAAAATTCAAGAGTTTTCAAGGCAAGACCAATCCAGCTTAGAGTAGAGGTCGCAGCAGCTACTTAATATTGGTGGGACGGCTTTTTGGAAGGTGGATACAATGTAGCTGAAGAAAAGGGAAAAGGTGAAGGTTGTAAATCTACATCAATAGCAACCTCGCACACCTCTCTACCAAGCTGCAACTCAACTATCAAGCTAACTCAGACTCATGCTCAGATGGCTAACAGCAAATTTCATATAATTTTAAAGACGATTTATTACTTAGCATGATGCACCACGAATTGTTTACTATGAAATGAGATGCAGTCACTCATGATCCGCTTTTGCGATCCAGCAAAAAGCCTAAGGGGCCCTTTCTCTAGGGGTGACTGATGGGGGCATGCCACTCTTAAACGGGCACCGCCAAACACGAAATCTTAAAAGCAAAATTGACAATCACATTTACACAACTTCATGGTGTCGTTGTTAAAAAGGCATGTAGCCTGTGAGCAAGCTCTCCATTGGGGTCTCACAGCGAATAGCGAAGCGAGCCGCGAGAGGTTTGGGGCGGAGGCAAACCTCACCCCAAACCTCTTGTGGCTAGCTTCGCTATCCACACGCGATCCACTGCTTGCACCCGAAAATCTTGTGCGAGACCCCAATGGAGAGCATGCTCGCAGGCTAAAAGGCATGACAAAAGTCAGACCGGATTACCTCGGATTGCTTTAATACCTTGGATCATGTAAAAAAGGATCAGGCTTTGAGAAATCACCATTATCATAGCCCTAATCTTTAAAGTGGTACTACATGTATGATCAAAAAATCATTTCCTTTTTTCCTTCAGATTTTGAAAGCGTGTTTGCTTAACACCTAACTGGCAAAATTTTGAGCTTTGAGTTTTATCCAAAGGCTGTTTATTTTGAGTGTAAGTTTTGGATTTCACGGTCCGCCATTACTCACGTTCAAAACTGGCCGATTGGACCTCAGAGGGTTGGATCTAGAGAAAATGACGTCATTTACTCACTAGCTTAAAATTTCAACGTGTAAACGCAATTTATTACATATGCAAAACACGGGTTTAAAAGTCTGAAAGCCCAAAACTCCCGTGCTGCATATTAATTCGGCTGCATACACACGCATTGCATTCTTAAACTAGTGAGTCTTTGACGTCATTTTCTCCTCAACCCAGCTCTCTCAAGATTTTAAAGTTAGTAATGGCAGACCAATAAATAAGAAAATTCCAGTTAAAATAAACAGGTGTCTTTTTAAAATCAGAACTTAAAACTTGGGTCAGTTAGTGTTTAGTTAACATAGTTTTGAAATCCAAAGAAAAAAAAGAATTGTTTTTTTGGTCGTAGTACCACTTTAAGCTAACCTTGGTGAAATCAGGGCAAACGTCCAATAGTTTTGATTCACAAAACTGTTTTTCACTCAATCCAAATAAGCAATCCAAATTGATTCAGGCTGACTTTTGTATGTGCTCATTGTCAAAATGCATTTTATCTTAGGTTTGAAAGAAGCTGTCTTTTACAATGTTTTCAATTTAGGGAAAAGAGTAACTAACTCCTCTTAGTGAAGTATTGGACACTTTTTTCTCAGCTTTCGGTACTATTTTATAATTGAAACCAGTGGATGATAACTATTATTTTTCTTCACATCAACAATAAATACTATATGAAGGCCTAAATTGTGAGAAAATTATTCTAAAAAAGCAGATTAGCCTCTAAAAGTCACTACAGTGAATAAACAACCAAATTAAACAAACCTTAAGGGCTTCTTCCCTTTCTGAAGAAAGCCTGGCATTTTTTGACATTAGAGATGTAATTTCTTCCTAAAGCAACAACAGCAACTCATTTCAAGAAATACAATCATGTACATGCTTAATTTTATTTGGCATTGGTATAAATAATATTTCAGCAGCATCATACTGTACTAATACCTTAAGCTGTGCCATCTGATCAACTGCAAGGTCAAAAACGCCTATCGTGATAGGGACACGGTTGTCAACTTCAGCCAATGTTAATGACCCCAGCTGAAACTAAAAAAGGAAGTTGCACCAACTTTTTTTTGGATGAAACACACTGCTTTAAATTAGGTCATTTGCCTACTGCACTAGCTGTCATAAATTTTGTCCAACTACATGTAAATGACAAAATCAGACAGCCAGTTTATTGAACATACCTTAACTCCATCTCCAATATTTTTCTTCCAAGAAAACTGAAAAAAAAAGAATACTTGTCATTGAAGGATTGTCCTTTGAAAGGAAATTACATCAAGCACAGCCATACTATTGGATTGGATAATCACCAAGTGGGTCAATCTATCTGACTAGTGCTCAGTCACCCTCCCCTCCTCTCCTCCCACTCCCTCCACTGGTCTTTCAATCTACTGGTCACTCAGTCAAAGGTGTACATGTATACAGTAACTGCAGACTGCAGACCGTAGATTGCTTACAAATAGCACCGATTGTCAGTATTTGCAGGGAACCTCCACTATGACTAATGAATAATACCTGGTAATAATAACCAAACAAAACAGTTGCAATCAAATTTGATCCACAAGTTTCTTCAAAAAAGTGTTTGTATCGCAAAAAGTGAATTGCATAATCAATTATTTTCACTTTCAAATTTCCCGGGCACAGTCATCTTGAATACCGGTAATTGTCATTTGTGGTTGCCCTATTGTTGAAACAAAATTAAATAGGGAAACCAAGACCAACTCAATTATTCAAGATGGCGGTGCCTGGGAAATTTGAAAACCAAAATGAGTGTTGTTGAAAATCATTCATTTCAGGTACAAACACTTTCATTGGAAATTGGGAACGATGTATATTGTGGTTTAAAGGGGAACTCAAGGCAAAAAATAAGCATTTTTTATTTACACTTTAGACAATGCACAATTAATGGTTTTAACTTTTTTCTGGCATATCCATCGTTTTTTCACCTACAAAAATGTTTTTATTCTGATTTTGGGCCATCAGCATTGCAGCTCAGAATGGAGGAGTCAGTGGCCATTTTTGCAGTGCAGCTTATGACGTATGAGTACATGTATGGCGTGGACATGTGAGAGCGCCCCAAATAGAAGTAGTGTTTTGACTGATGTTTGTTGTGAATATTGAGTCCATGAAGAAACAGCAAAACAACGAAGAAAATCTTGACAGCAGCACTTGTTTCTCTCAGCAGGCTGCTGATTGTTTTTGAGCCAGCACTGTAAAGGCCAAAAAAGTGGGATTTAACCCAATTTTGAACGTACATGTAATTTTCTCGCAAAAACCAGAAAACAAGAAGAAATAACCCCACAAACTTACTGGTAACTTTATTTACAATGTATGTTAGGCTTTCCAAAAACAATGTTGGAAAAATTGCTGATTTTGGCCTTCATGAAGTTCTCGACCTTTAAAGTTATTTTCTATGTCTTGTTCGAGCTTCTCTTTAAGCCAAGTTGAAGCACCCATTTTAAAATGGTTAGGTTTCAATAACTGTGAGTTAGGGTTAGTCTATGGTCTGCGGCCTGCAGACTGCAAGTGTCAGACACCAGTCCGTCAGTTACTCCGAATTCTTAGGAGCCTACAGTAACAATAATCACTTCAAAGATTCAACCTGTAAATCTGTTCCCCTAAGCTTTGTTTGGTAAACAAAGTTATCCTGCCGTGTGGCCTGCCCTGTCAATGCTCTGCCTGTCTGTGCAGCAAATTCAGAAACACTCATATCTGCAGCTTTGGCCATTGATTGCACCACTGATGAAGAAACTGCAAAATGACAAGTCATACAGTATGCAAATTGAGAAAAGGTTTAGTCAATTCAGATCTATAGGTCCTTCTTATAAGCTTATTTAGAGCTATCCGATTAGCGCAGCCAGGATATGTTTGCACAGTTGTTGTTGTGATTACCTTGTTTTTAGATCTACGTGCATATGCATGAGTTAAAATAAAAACTGACTTGACTTGACTTGACTTTGAAAGTTTCTCTGTTTCTTTCTGGTTGTTACTGTTCGCTCGTTTGTGCACGAGTCAAATTGATCAACTCCATCATGAGCTGCCAAAAAATATGATTCCACATTCAAAAGGATAATTTTCCTTTATCAAAGTACATTTTGATATTCTTATGGTTCTTACCAGTTTCGCGCCAAAGTTGTCTCCCGTTGCAAATCGTCAGATCGAATCCGCCTTCGCCTCCCTCAAATAGATCCGCCAAGAGATAGTATTTCTCTTCCCCATATTCTATCCTGGTGAACGTCTGTGGCATTTTAGTAAATATTCAAGTGAAGCAATCGTTTCGATCTCTGAGTCATGTGCACTTCTGACAGGCGCTAAAAAACTCCCACGAAGGAATGGTTACTACATGTCATGTGTGTCACAAATGTCACAAAATCTCAAATTAATAGTAGAACACTTACTAATTACGGTTCTTTTAATAGTTGGTACTTTGCATTTTTACAATAATTAGCGCCTATTGTTTGCAGGAGACAAAATATGGTCATAATGCGACAATAAGAGGCAGTTATTAAAAAATTGCAAAACATGCCGTACACGTCACTGAAATACATGTCACGCAATTGTTAATCCGATTGAATCGCTAAGTGCAAGCCTGTGTTTCGAACCAACCTCTTCAAGAGCGTCGAATTTCGTGGCCAGTAAACTTCTTTTCTGTGAATTAAAGGAAAGTACTTCACAAAGCAGTGTGAAAAGGAAATGGCCAATCTTTTTGCCGTCACTTTTGCCGAAAACAAGCAAGTTTATCAGCCAGGCGAAACCATTTTTGGAGCTCTTCTTCTCAACACAGACAAAGAACTGACACTGCGAGGAGTTCGTGTTGAACTTCATGGATTGGGGCATGTTAGAATTCGTTCCGGTAAAGTGACTTACGAGAGAAAAGAGACTTATCTAGCACTGCAGGCAATTTTACTCGGAAGAGGTACGTGGGAGCTCCGATTTTTGCTACATAAAAATAATATTCGAATATTGCTTTGAACTAAACAGACCCATTTTGAATCGTCCTTAAGAGGAAACTTCGATTGAAACGTCACTCCCTTTTTGTGTCATATTTTGAAACGGAGTTTGTTTTACACGAATGCGGACAAATTTTAAGCCTTAAGTTTGTAATCGTTTTAAGTTGCAAGTCATCAGTGTCATGGTCTGCCATCAATCATTCTTCTCACACGATGGTGCCACCTCCAAGATGCTTTATTCGCCTGTCAGTTCAATTTTAGATCATGTGACAATACTCAAGAGGGTATTTTTACTGGGTTGCCGTATGGCAATCCCAGTCGGAAAATGGGTAGATTTTTCCGTTTTATTACTGGGTTGCCAAACCCAGTCGGAATCTCGGTTTCATTTCGTGGGTTTTTTTGTTATTTTTTTCCGTGTTGGGAAAATTCTTGCCTGTCACTCCCCTGCTAAGTGGTGTGCATAGAGTCTTCTCTGTGTATTTTGTTAGGTTTGAGGGGGCTGGGGTAATGCGTAGCTTGCTCTGCACAATTAACCTGTAATGGCGTCGAAAGTCATTGTAACGCGAATGGCGTTTTAGTACATCTTTAAAGAAAATATACCCATATGGAGCTCAAGAATGGAACGTCAAGACAGGCGGTGAAACATAAAGATCTGGAATCTTAAAAGCGACGAGTAATGGACTTCGACAGCGTGAATCTTTTGCCCGTCGAGCCGAAATCAAAATGAGCTGTGCTTTTAATATTTCGCCAAGGTGGTGTTAAGTACAACACTGAAACCAAATGGAAATTTCTCTGGTAACTTACGGGTGCAACAAAGACAGAGAAGGAATCGAACACCACAAGGAGATCTGTGTTCTCTGTTGTGTCTCACAGTGTTTACTGAAGTCGCATCTATTTAAAGGTTGCCCGTTTGTCTGGCAAGTAACATTCATTTTGTACTCGCAAAGGTTAAAAAAAATTGGAAATGTGACAGTGAAAAATTATTTGAATGAAAGCATGTTGTCTCTTTTGTGCTTTATTATGTATGGTCAAGGTTCTTTCGAAAAGGGTTTGATGTGAACTGTCAGAAATTTACTTAATTGCACATGCTTTGTGATTGTATGTTTCGCTTGCACGCACGCAACTGGAATAGGAAGGGTTTCTTGCCTCTTATAGCAAATACATGTATGTTGCTTGTTTCGATAAATGTTTCGCTGGAAAATATTTCTGTGAAATTTACAGCTTTTGTAAATTTATCATGTTGTGTAATTTTCGAGCTTAGCAAATTTGCATACATGTGTTGAAATGTGATACGGGGAGAATTTTTGTGGTAACGCATAAGTCACGAAAATAAACAGGTCTGTTGGAAGCGTGCTTGAGTTCCAACAAAATGATCCCCAAAATCGGCAAAAGATTTTGACGCTGATGAATAATAAAGTAGCTGCTATTACCAAAACGATGGAATTACCTGGTGATAAATAACCTTGTCTTGAAGAGTAAATTTTTGATTTTCCAGAAACAATGGTCAACCTCTGAGAGTTGGGCGATTGTGATCTTTGTGTTGAATTTGCACATTTCTTGTCAAAATTTATAACAATTGAAAGAAAAAGAAAACTAACAAAAACAAAAACCCGGTATCTAAGCATCATTTAACACAGATGCTTCACTGTTTCGCGAGTAAACATGCTGCGGTAACTTGATCACTGCGCCCGCTGAATTCGATGTGCAATTTACTCGGTGCAGCCAAAAGTACAATTACAACAACACAACTAAAATCTCCCAAAATGTTTTTCGCTGATGGTAACTTTTTATATTCGTGGTTCAAAATTAATGTTGTTTTCATGTCGTAAATTTTGTTACCAATGGCAAAATATTTTATTCTCAATCGACCGTCCTGAAACTTCCCTCTGCTCTTCTTAAAAACTGTGTATCCATATTTATTTACTTTTACATCAATAATTGTTTTGCATAAAGCAAGCTAACAAAATCTGTATCTTGCTTGGTTCACATTTGATAGCATTAAAATATAATTTTCGGTCCTATGCTTCTGTTACTGAGTGGTATATTTCTTAGGTCGCCCATCCAGATACTAACCCCGCCGAAGAGGCAATAACTTCAGCTTTCAACTTTTGTTTACAAAGCTGTCAGATGCTGTCAGTGCACGCTTACACTTGTGGTGGAAAGAAGTTGCATGATCAACACGTCAGGCCAGAAGCCAATGTTTTTCGATTCTTTTTATTTTCTTCAATCTCTCTGGGTTCAGTACTTTGCTAGTAACCACATGTCTTCTCAAGGGGCTATTTATCTAAGACTTCTACCATGGCGCTGCAATGATAGACAATACCAAAACAATATCGTGTACTGTTAGACCTACTTATTACGCAGAGACAACTGTCAACATGTCATCCCAGAAGACAATGTTTTTCACTTCCCATTTATTTTCTTCAATCTTTCTGGGTTCAGTACTTTGCTAGTAACCACATGTCTTCTCAGGCTATTTACCCAAGACTTCTACCATGGCACTACAATGATAGACAATACCAAAACAATATCGTGCACTGTTAGAGCTACATATTACGCAAGGACAACTTGAATCTCCTGGAAGACAACACACAGCTCAGTTGACATTATGGAATAAATCGCTGTGTTACTTCACTACCACACGTAAGCAATGCATGTCAATTTTTTTTAAAGAGGACAGGAATTTCTTCTTTCTGACAAATGATTAATTAATAGGCTGGTAGCCAGGTTTTTAACCTCAGAAAAGGATCTGTTTCGTCGTACGAACGTGTGAGGGCCTGTGAGCCAAAGGGCCTCTGCTGGTATGACTTCTGGTATGACTTCTGGGTAACCCCCCCCCCCCCCCCCAACTTGAAAAAAATTGCGTGGAACGCTGCACGTACCACAGGCAACCCAGTGTACCCTAGTTTTTTTTTTTTTTTCCGTGTCGGTAAAAGTCTTGCCTGTCACTCCCCTGGTAAGTGGTGTCTTTGTGCATAGAGCCCTCTGCGCGTATTTTCCGAGGATCGAGAGGGTAGTAGAAATGCGTAGATTTCTCTGGTGGACACAGGAGAATCATTAACTTAGCCTGCAATGGCGTCAAAAGTCATGTAACGCGAATGGCGTTTTACTGGATCTTTGAATAAAATATACTGTACCCTTATGGAGCTCAATAATGGAACGTCCGTTGGATAAACTAGGCAGGTGGTGAAAAACCAACACCTGGAATCTCAAAAGCGACGAGTAATGGACTTCGACAACAATCTATCGCCCGAAATCAAAGTGAGCTGTATTTCTAAAATAATATTTAACCAAGTGTGCTGTTATGTAGAACACTGAAACCAAATGGAAAATTCTCTGGTAACTTATGGGTTCAACAGAGACAGAGAACGATTGAACGAATCGAACACCTTACGTGGATCTATGATCAACTCTGCACAGTCTTCAGGTAAAAAAAAATAATTGGAAATGTAACAGCCAAGAATTATTTGAAAGAAAGCTTGTCGTGTATTTTGTGCTTCATTATTCAAGGAAAAGGTTCTTCATGGAAACGGTTTGATCCTGAAATTTAGTTTGTTGCAATATTGCGCACATTTGACATGATTGAGTTTCTTCTCTTCATGCACGTAATGAAATAGAAGGGGTTTTTACCTCTAATAGCAAATATGTTGTTTGTTTCAAAAAATTGTTCGCTGGAAAAGGTGGCCTTTATGAATTCATCATGTTTTATGATATGCGAACTTAACTGGATAGTTTTTATGGCAATAGTAAAGCATTTTCTTGTCAAAATGAGGTTAGCGTCTTTCTGGTGTGTTAACTGAATTAAATCGTGAGTTTGTATTTGCCGTCTGCCGCGTAACCTTGATTTCCACTCTCAAAATTACCTCCTGAACCTACTTTTTGCGTAGAATAAGCTTTTAGAATGATGTTCTTGTTTTGCATAAAGCAAGCTGACAAAATAGGTACCTTGCTGAGTTTGCATTTGTTAGCGTTAATAGTATTTTCGGTCCAATGCTTCTGTTTTATGAGGGGTACATTGTTTTGGTCTCCCATCCAAACACTAACCCCGCTGGACAGAGATTAACTTCAGTGAACTTTGGTATTACAAAGCTGTCAGATGCTCAGTGAAAAGAAGTTATGAGGGAACTTGAAAATTATCAACATGTCAGCCCAGAAGCCAAAATGTTTCTCGCTTCTCTTTTATTTGTTATTCTTCAGAGACTGGAATGCTGTAGTTCAATACCACACAATTCAGTGCCTTCTGATTTTCTGTAACACGTACCACAGGCAACCCAGTGTATGCTTCAGGGAAGCATCTCTTCTGTCAAAGAGTCGGACATTGTGCTCGCATGCACAAGATCTCCTCTGACAAAAACAACACGCCCTTCTAAATCACCCCGAAAAAGTCATCACAGATACATGTATTATTACATATACAGCAATGAAAATGAGCTTTTGCCCAAAAACATGATATCTTCACACATGAAGATAACAAGTCATGTTATCTTCACATGTGAAAAGATCACTGTTGCTATAGTTACATATAAAAACACGCCTTTCGATGCCTTTCATGAAATGATTTAGTATTTCATTGGTGTTTGTATAATAATAAATAAAAAATTAAGACAGAATCCACCAGAAGTTCGAGTAACAAGTGGACAAAACCTAGTACCAAGATTATATACATCGTATTGAAAACTTCTGTACAACTGTTTTAAATATCTTCTCAAAAAAGATCATTTCTAGCAACACCAAACTTCAAAAACAACTGTTGAACTTCGTAAGAAACACTTGAAAGTACTGGTGAAATGAAACTGATGATGAAATTTTACCTTTGTTTGCACAATTTCTCTGAACTTTGAAATTTAATTTTTCTCGTTCCCATGGGAAATTGTTTTCGGTGTTATTTCAGGCAAATATTTATATCTTTAGCTTTCAGGAAATGTAAAAAAGACTGTAAAATACTTAAAATTATTCTGGTACCAGATTTTTGTCCACTAAAACTGAAATTGCTCGATTTTCTATCAGATTTCTTAATATTACATGGCCGCTTGGAGATACAAAATTTCTCTTCTCGTGTTGA
>OX421447.1:15519289-15524289 GCA_949126865.1 Montipora capitata
TTATTATTATTATTATTATTATTATTATTATTATTATTATTATTATTATTATTATTATTATTATTATTATTAATAGTGTCTTGATCATTATATTTAGTACCTTTTGTTTGCACAACTGGGTAATGTGTCTGCATAAGTTGCTCGTGTTCATGTTTGCGTCGCTGGTGAAGACCAATTGGCAATTCCGAGATCGGTTAAAATTAAATGCTTGCTTTGTATGAGTGCATTTGTGACCAATTTTCTGGTGCCTCTTCTATTCCCTCAGCAACCCAGTCTGAAACATAAAGACCGAAACTTAGGACTGGTTTGCTGTCCGGCAGGCCAGCTATTTGCCCGAGCCCGTATTGACCGCAGCGCATATTGCCCTGGTGAGAAGGTCTTGATAACTGGTCATGTCAGTAACCAAAGCAGCAAACAAGTCACCGGAACTGAAGTTCAGCTTGTCCAAAAGACGGTTTATAAGGCTCCTCACGGTAAGCTAAGAACAGTCACTACCTCTATACTTCCTTCCTGCATCCCCACATGTAAGTGCAACTATTTGATGCTAATTTGTCCTAAGACTGAAGCTTGCTGCCTCCCTTTAAGATCTACGTTAATAGCCCAGAGAAAGCAAGTCTTAGTCCCGTAAGGTAGCCGCATCTACATGCTCTTATATTTTTTCTCCCTTCCAGGTGTCCTCCCAATCCCTAGTCGTTGTTTGCTCTTTCATTTTCTTAAATTTTTGAGGCGGGTAAAACATCAAAAATTGCGTTCTTTGATCCGCCTTTGCTCTGAAATTCTACGTACATGCTTGTTACCGGTCCAGATAGATCAGCAATCGTTGGTTCTTTCATTTGTTCTTTGACTCGTTCGTTCGTTCGCTGGCTTGTTCGATCGTTCCGAGTCCTGAAAAATGCATGTACGGTTCCCACTCATTGTTCTCCTTCGTTCAACGATGCTATGTCGAATTTTATGTTTCGGAATTGAGTGTCTTTGAAAAATATTTATTCGTTGTTATTTATTCCAGATTGCACGAGAAAAAATCGTGTTATTACCTCTACTATCATTCACTTTTTTTGACGATGTTCATTCGCTCGCACAAATCTTCAGGATGAGGCAGGTACAAAGGTCGGACCGGTCCGACATTTGTACCTTCCCCTTCGCCCCTTTGCCCCTTCGCCCCTTCGCCCCTTCGGGATGTGCTTCTTCGTCCTTAACTTAAATCAATTTCAGTAGAAATTTGATCAACTCAATGACGACATTGTTATCTAATTCTGTGATTTTGTTTATTTTAAGACACTACTCGTACAGAGACAGAGAAACTCCACGTTGTCAAAAACGAGCAAGGTCTTGCCCCTGGAGAGGAGAGCGATTTACAGTTTGATTCCTTTACCATTCCGTCTGTCCAACCCACAACAGAGGGATTCGGCTGCGTCGATATTTCTTACCAAATAAGGGTAATTATTTTCAAGGGAACAGAAAGATATTTGTCAAATTTGAACTAGAGGAAGAATTTGTTTGAATAGTTTTTTAAAAAGCCGTTTTAATCAGAAATGCCTTACATGTATTTTCACTCAGTATTTATGATGTAATAGACCAATTTCGATATATTAAAATTCAGCCCTAAACAAAACGCATCATCTCCAGGCTTTGGGGAATAAATAGTAGGGGAACTATAATACGTCAAAATTAGTCATGGTTTAGGCGCCTGGGAAATCAGTCATTCTGCAATGAATTCATTTCAATGATGCTGTGCTTTGCTTAAAGAGGCCATGTCACCTTATTTTATGGTGTTTAGGGAAAACCTTTAGTTTATCACGGGTTTAAAACTCGAAAATGGTAATGTGGATTCGTCTACTGATATAATTATCGCTACATCACAAACAAGCTCTGATCTAAAACGGCCTTTATTGAGGCGATTTGCCATAAACTTGAAAAACGTCGAGCCGAATTTTTTTCAAGGTTACCCAAATGCAATCCCTTTCAATCTTGTCCATTTGTGTCCATCCATTCTTCTCTTTCCTTTTCTTTTGTTTCTTTAATCAGTGTTTCAAGTGGTTATTGTAATGTTTCATTGTACGTTTTGGGCATTTTGGTTGTCATGAAATTACATAATTTTGCGTGAAATAGCCGCCTTGTGCTGTATTCCCTCAAGTGTGCCAAAATTACAGTTTCAGGAGATCAACTTTAAACGTAATAATCAACTTAAGTGTCAACTGTATTTAGCGCTAGGGCTCAAGTTGGGGACACTGTATAGATATCAAATCAAATGAACTCATATCAAATCGTAGGTCGGTATTTGAGGAGAGGGGAAAACCGGAGTACCCAGAGAAAAACCACTCTGAGCAGAGCAGATAGCCAACAAACCCAACCCACATTTGACTCCAAGGCTGGGAATCGAACCGGGCCACTTTCCACTTTGGTAGGAGGCGAGTGCTCTCACCACTGCTCCATCCCTGCTGTAATCACGCCCCCCCCCCCCCCCCCTTCCCCCCCTCATACTCAATTGGATACTTGAACATGAAACCTTGGGGCCTGCAATCTAGCAAGAAGTCTTCTGATTAATAAATTCCTTTTCGTGGTTATGTAAAGCACTGTCAAGTTAGTCAAATAGACCATATTCGTATTCTCAGACGATATTGTACTGGAACTATTGTAGCTTGTAATGGAGGCTAATGCTGGGAATGCATTAAAAGGTATTTGCATTCAAAAAGATTCCCCCGCATTAGCCTTCATTGCAAGCTAGTTCCAGTTCAATACTGAGAATACGAATATGGTCTTTTCAGTTGGCTTGTAAACTACTGCTAATTGTTCTTTTTCTGACTGGTAAAATTTACACCATGGAAGGTTGAATTTTTTTTTTTTTTTTTTTTTTGGGGGGGGTGGGGGGGGGGGGTTGTTTTTTTGTTTTAATGTAACCATCAGTCTTGTCTCACGGAAGCTCTGATGCTCATTTTCAGTTCATTGTGCGCGTGGCCAAGGCCTTCAACACTGATATCACATTTCCGGTCGTAATAACGTCCGAACCACCGTGTCCCCAGCCATCTATTGATCCCGTATTGAGTCAACAGATCTACCGAGCTCTTGCTAATTACCTGGTGTCTCGTGCTTCTGCCGAATTGGCCAGTAACGAAGCCGGCGAAGAGGAAACAGAGCCTGAACAGGTCGGAACGGCGAATACTTATGCTGGTAGGTTAACTTTTTGTTGTCTGTTTGAAGTTTGCAAGTTCATGTTGCTGCGATCGCTGTACACTTGTAGTGGCCATTCCCTACCTTCCCCTCCCAACTCTCTTCTCTCAGGCACCCACCCTTCCCCGAGAAGTGCAGGACAAGATAGTAATAGAATAGAAAGGTAAAGTCTGCCTCCGAGCCAAGTGGCCCATTAGGCCGGATCTTATCCCGGTTCCTGTAGCATGAAGCAACTAGAAATATTTCTACTCCCCCCTGGAAGAGATGCTAGTCCATCGCAGGGCTACCCCCAGCATTAAATTCGCCGGTACCCATTTATACAACGTGTCTTACCCAAGAACACAACACAATGTCCCCCCCCCCCCCCCCGGCCAGGGCCCGAACCCGCACCACTCGCTCCGGAGGCGAGCGCACCAACCATGAGGCCACCGCGCCTCCCAAATAGAATAGTAGTTCGAACATTTTTCGGTTAATAGAACAGCACAATGAGTGACCAAAGTAAGTTTCCTCGTGGATCGAATGCAAAATGGCACTTAGTATTCTATTATTCTTTCATGTTTGTGCTAATCGCCCATTTCCGACTTGCTGCATGCCTCAGTTTCAAAGCGAATCCTGGTGCACGACCATTCAAATGGAAATGAGTTGTGTATTCTTTTGCAAATCAAACTCATTTCCCTTACAATAGTTGAGCACCAAGACTCACTTCGAAAGCGAGACAAACAGCAACTCGGAAATGGCACATTGGTCTAACTAACCTGGTTTTGCAGCAAAAATTCGTTTCAATCTTACATATGCCAAGGAGGCTAGTAAGTTTGATTAGCATTAATATTAAAGAGTAATTTACTAGCCGCCATTTTTGCATTCGGTCGCTACGGACACTATAGTTTTCCTACTTTGATTCATAAAATCGTTTAGAATGCTTTTTACCGTATCCTTCTGTTGACGCAGCTTGAGAAAGGATTCGAGAAAATACGATGAAATGAAATGAAATGAGACAGAATGAGACCATAGTTAGTGATGAGACAAACGAAATGGATCGGAGTCGAATTTTGATTTTTAAAAAGATTAACGTCTGGTTCAATCGTCGACCTTCACATGTGCCGAATCTAATGCAAATGAGCGAAAACAATGTATGTATGTATTTATGTATGTATGTAAGTAAATCTTTATTTAAACACGGAAAACCATCAGTTAAGCTTAAGTTAAAAACTAAAACTAATTACAACTGCTTTACATGATTGCCGTGTGGGAATCCGATATATCAGCTACCTTCTTGATATTTCGCTTAAAATGCTCAACGGATGCAGCATTTTTTAAGTTTTTGGGCAAGTTATTCCATAGCATGGCCCCGCTGTAAGAGAAGCTTCGTTTCAAATAATTGGTGCTTGGTTTGGACAGGGTCAGCCTTCCCTCAGAGTTTCTTAAGTTGTAAGCAGAGTGACGCTGAGAGAAAAGACTTTGTAGATAATCCGGAGCAAGGTCATTCATGGTTTTATACATCATTAAGGCTTTTTGTTTCTTTCGGCGAAGAGATAGCCTCTCCCAGCTGAGGGTGGAAAGAAGGTGGTTTGAGCTCGCATCAAAGGGTGATTTAGTAATAACTCTGGCTGCGCGATTCTGTAATTTTTGGAGCTTATCACTCAAGTAACCACTCAAACAGTCCCAGACAGGGCTGCAGTAATCAAAATGAGGCATAATTAAGGTGTTATAAATTAGAATTGCAGTTTCTTTGGATACAGGGCTCGAATTGCGACCGATACGGTCGCATTTGCGACTTAATTTTTCTTATTTGCGACTAGAAAAACGAGAGTAGTCGCAAATTTGCGACTAGG
>OX421447.1:15529289-15534289 GCA_949126865.1 Montipora capitata
TTCATTTGTCGTGTAAAAGGCCCACGAAGCGAACGGGTTTCGAAGCCGAGTGCTTGGGAAGTTGTATCTCTTTCCTTTCCCTCGCTCGCCCCAATCACTTAGCTTTTAATCGCGCACCATTCAAGATAAATTTGTAGCAAACCCAATGAAGAGCCTGTTCTTAGATTAGTAGACTCGAAAATGTGCATCTCGTCACGTTGAGCTACTTCGCCTATTTTAAGTGACCCAAGTTTTTTTTTGTTTGTGTAACTGAATACCTCGTAAAAAAGTGAAATGATTTTGATGAAGTTGGTGTTTTGATTAAGATAACTTAACGTACTAAAGGAAGTACTCTGCTTTTAAGGTTACTATCAATTTGAGGTGGTTTGATGAAAATAGCTCTTTGAAATTTATTATCGAAGTTATACCGCTTCTTTGGCAGCAAAAACAACGAGAGAAAATTCGAGTTTGAACGGGATTTGAAACTATGATCTCCGTCACCGGTGCAATTCTCTAACAATTGTTTTATCAAGCCAGTTGCGAGCTGGTAACATTTTAAACTTCGTAATAAAGCTGTAGATGATGGTTACCTGTGAAATGCCTATGAAAGTCATATAGTATAATTTCTTAGATAATATGAAGTAAAATCAGTGCACAATACCCAATTTGCGCTGTAATTGACAGTTGAGAATGAACACTAGTATGCCCACACATGAATGGGGAGTTTCAAAAATCTGATGGGGTTGATTACAGGTTGTTTGTTTGTTTTTTGTTTTTTTTTTTGCTTATGCTCCCTTACCCCTACCCCCTTCTCCTTTTCTACTGACCTCTGTCCAGCCTTAGCGCGGCCACTGTATCGAAAAACACACCAAGACCACAGCCCGGGATCGATTAACGATCTTAGCCTTTCCAGTGATCACCTACAGCTTTAACACCATTAACTGGAAATTGTTTGAGATCAAGAAATCAGATACTAAAACCAGAAATCTACCTGCTCTTCCAAAAATGCAGCACCCAAAAGCTGATACTAATAGATTGTATCTTCCAAGATCGGAAGCTGAACGGGGTCTTGTTCAACTTGAACTAACTTATAACACCACAACCATTGGCCTGGATGCGCATACTTAGCATCAACAAATGATCAACGCCTTCATCTAGTCCGACGCCATGAAAAGGGGAAATAGCTTTACTCTACCCCAAGAGAGCCTTAAAAATACAAGCAAGAGTTAGAATTCCAAGAGATCCACCGAAATGTGATTAGGCGTCAGTGTTATACGCAAAACGCGAATCAGGGCAACTGCAAAACGAGAAGGCTTGCAGCAAGTGCAAAACAGTGGGGGGAAAAAAGCAATGCATCATATCTCGAGAAGCGGATTTCAATAAGCGTCACGAGGTGTCCCCTTGCTCTTTTCCAACTTCAACATCACTGCTGCACAAAGCGTCTCCAAAATGCTGCTCCTCCAATAAGGATAAAGAGCTGCATTTACAATAAATTCAAAATAACGCTAATCATACTATGCTTAGACTTAAGGTAATTCCTCAATATTGCACTGCGCATCCTAAAATGCGCATATGGTGTGTCAATATTTATACATTGGTCAAATTTGCAACATTGTAAATATGACGAAAGTCGATCATACATGATAAAACAGTTCAGTCTCAAAACACAGGAGAGAAGTTGTGAATGACCCATAATTCTTTGAGAATTGGCGAATTTTGTTTCGATCTACGGTAATCGAAATAGTCAGCTACTATGGTGTTTTACTCTTAAACGAGCACGGTGATCTATATTTTTTGTTGCATCATTTTGGTGTACACATTATCCCCAAGGATGTAACGTTTTGAGCGGACGTCTTTTTAAGTTGAGTGATTTTTCTATAAACTATATAAGACAGTGTTCCATATGCTCTAGACGTTCTACCTATCAGCTGTTTTTTAAATGTTACTTGAAAAAGCCTCTGGTTTGCTACCGCAAAAGGTACCCTGAACCGATGAAATAACGCGCGGGATTAGTACCAGTAATGGCATCAATGGGGTAAGATTGGCCCATTATATCTTTTAAGCAAACACGGTGACTTATCTTTGTTCTCAAAACAGGGATTACTAGGGAACATTTGAGGAAAGTTTCAAGAAAATAGTTCGACAACTTTTTTTTCTGAGGAATCACCTTAAAGGCACACTTCGTGTTGGATGTCAAAATTAGGAGTGCATATAATTACGTGCATTTCTGGGCATAACTTCACATGTATAAGTGCAGCGAATGTTGACATGAAGTTAATAAACAAATGACTCCAATCGGCCAGACCTAAAGCAGAAACAGAGTGACTGATCATAGCGGCGCAAGATCAAGCTCTACCCACCAGAGCATACCAGCATCACGTTATAAAAGATGGGACAGACCCACACCGCCGCGTTTGCAGGAAACTATTACATCTTTTCAGCTTTCCCAGAACTCGCCAAGACGGAGTATCCACCAGCACAGCAAAGTGGCAACTCACCTACACTGGAATATATGCAAGGAATACAATATAGACACTGTATACAAGTGGTATGAACACGCTCCAAAAACAGTAGTGAGGAAAAGAAGACAAGCCTCTCCTCTATGGCACGCCCATCCAAACAGAGATATAGAGCATCAGTTTGTGGGAAATAGAATTGACAGCCCACATCTTCACAAGTTTCCGTAGATGTAGTTTAATTTGGCACTATTAGTCTAAAATACAAATCAGTGAAATCCCAGACAACCGCAACCTACGAGAAATCCTAAAGGCAGCACTTCTGGGAACAGCATTTTAGTGCCTTCGCACCATTACATGGTCTTTTTGTATTGGCCCTAGAAGGAAAAGTGGACAAGGCGATTAACCCGGTGACTCCTGACAGCAATAAAAATGTAGCTTGAGTTATAGACATTGATCAGGAATGAAGTTTAACACAATTAAGTACCATAATCATGTATTATTATGCCATTCCCGGCCCATTAAGTCGTTGTATTTAAGTAAGTACATTTCCGCATTTGTTAATTGAGAGACTCGCTTATTCCTTGAATAATCCTTCTTGAGATAAGATTTACTTGTGGTTGTGCTTTCATCTCCAAACTACTTGTTGTGTTTTCAGAAACAAGAAGAAGAAACTACAATAAATTTGCTGTTCACTCACAAAGGACTCTCTTTTTTTTTCTTTGAAAAAGGCAGCCGATCAGGTTTTAGGAATTTCTTGTTTCATGGCACCATGGTAACCATCTAGACATCATCTCCACTTGTCGCTTCGTCTTCGTTTTCTGCAAGTTTGTCACTCAAACGTTTTCCAGTGTAAGCCTTCTACATACTCATGTCTTCATATCCAGTTCCCATGCCCTCGTCAGGTGCCAACTCGTTGATCCCTGGCATAGCTTCGTTGGGATCATATGGCTCACTGGGGTAGTTTGGTTCTGTAGGACCTGGAAACACCTCACTATTGGATGGACCATAATCTTCTCCACCCGTTGGACGGCCTTTGTTTAGGTCGATAGCAGGTACTGGCCCGCCTTCGTCTGGTTCAGGTTGTTCCTTAGATTCTTGATTTCCATTTTGGTCACCCTTTGGACTTTCCTGGTCTGACGGACCCACTGTATTTGAGGAAGGCTCTTTTTGAACATGACTCCCTTTTCCCGTCCATTCTTTATCGTTCTCTTTCTGATTAGTCTGTGTTTGTGCGGGGCTCTGGTTGCCATTCGTTTCAGTGTCTTTACCCGTGGATAAAGCATTTCCTTCGCTGAAAGTATGCGTTTTGTCATTAAGTTGACCTCCTTGCTTAAAAGCTGAACTCTGTAACTGGTTTACCATTGATGTTTCCTTTCCAGGTTTGTCATAATTTTCTCTTTCGTTTTCAGATTGCGTTTGTTGTGAGGTTGCAGCTAACTGATGCACAGCATCTGGTTTGCCCGTGAATGATGCTGGCATTTCTTGTTGTCCCTCCATAGTGTTATTAAAGTATGGTTGTTGTGTTTTATTATATGCTTGGCTTGATGCTGGCATTTCTTGATGTCCCTCGATAGTTTTCCCATTGTAAGGTTCTTGTTTAGTATCATTTGCCTGGCTGGAATCTTGAGAACCATTTGACTCGGTATTTGGTTTTATCTGTGGACCAGTATTGTAGTTAAACCAGGCTGATGGTTGAACCTCGCTTTTTTCTCGTTTTGTTAACAAGACGCCAGAGTTAGGATCACCAGTGATCATAAGATCATCTGAAAAGAACAACCTACTAATCAATCAATCCATCAATCATTCAGTAAGTCAGTCTATCGCTCAAGATTACTGAGATTTTATCCTTCCGCCTGAACAAAGAGAGTTTATCTCCCGGCCTTTTAGTCCTGAGTAATGTTTCATTAACAGTCCCAGAGTAAGTGCATGTATTATTATACAACTAATTCGACGATTTTAAATTTGATATGCCAATTTTTTTGGAAAAACAAGTTATCAAAGATAATTAATGTCGATGTAAACGTTGTACGTGCCGGTTCAGTGGTAAACGAATATCTAATAAATTAATATAAGGCGATTTGGGGTTAAGACTGAAAATCTAGACCTCTCTTCGCTAATATAAACGCAGAGTTCTTTATAACAAATTAGCCCAGCATAGTCCCTCTCCAAAAGCAATAATTAAGTTTACACGCTTGGGAATGCCAGAGACTCGCTCTAGAAGAATTTCAAGGAAATGATATCAGAGTACGTTTTTGGCACATGTGCGTCGTCGAGGTATACGTCCCTGAGTACAGTGTAGTTCGTTGGTTTTTTCCAGCTTTATTCTCAGTTTAATTGCTTTCTGGTGTCACAGCCCACTTTAGCGGAAATAATACGATACTGCTGCTGTTGATTTTGGTCGGGATCATTTTTACCTTTCTCCAAGAAAGAGGATGGTAAATGAATGGGCTTTTATTTTAAAGCCGTCTTGTATACACTAAGGTTTGAACCAGTCGGATGACTCTTCAGGAAAATAAAATTATTGTTTACCTCTGTGTAACATTTTGATGTACTTGGCATCGG
>OX421447.1:15551789-15559289 GCA_949126865.1 Montipora capitata
GAACTTGAAAACGCCAACATGACGAGAGTTTGTTTTCTAAGGATTCTGGGTAGATTTTGGTTCCAGACCCTTGAATCCAAAATGATTGATCCAACACGTTCCATTCGTTTGGCCACCTCGTTGTCGTTCAACACTTTTCAACAGCGTCCAACAATGTGTGATGCGTTTGGCCAGGCCTGTATGGGTTAATGAAAAGATACTGGAAATACTCACACACTGAGACACCAGTTTAATTCGAAATTTAAACTTGGCCCGATTTTATAATGACTTTAAAAAATTAATGCCTCCAGAGAATAACGATTCCCGGATTTGAGCTGTACGCACGGGTGTACGTGCGTATATGGACGCTACGCCCCTGTAGTACCAAGTTCTGGATTTAATTACATCAAAGTCGATTGCGGTAGACGATATCAATAGCTTTAATTTGACTAGAATTTTAGGCGTTTTCTTCTGTCAAGTCATTATGTAATTCTTCTTGTATCCTGGTTGCTATATCAGGGTAATGTTTACACACATCACTGGTTTGCAAGTCGTTTCTTTCCAGCATCAAATAGAAACTGTCAACACCTCGCATCTTGTAACTCTTGCAGCTTGCTCAACGGAATAGTATGCAATACATCAATAGAATGCCCATTAGTGTTCACTGAACACAAATCAGGATGTGTTAAATTTACAAGGCATTAAGAGGGAAATCTTGAATTGGGGCCGGCTGTGATCTACAGGCCAAAAGCGAAAGCAAAGCCCTTTTAAACCCTGGCATTCTGAGCGCATATAGTAGCGGATTGACGAGAGAGTTGGCTTGAAATAAAAAAAAGAGAGGCAATACTAGGTAAATTGGTTTTGGAAAAGGAAAGAAAACAAAGAACGGCAACGAGTTCATTGCAGCAAATGAAACAATAATGAATGGCAAGGCCAGAACTAATGATACAGAAGTTACAATAAATAATATCTTCGTCAGTTTTCTTTCTCTCCTACCTCCACCATGGTGCTGAGGATATCTTCCGCAATAAAGCTTAATAGCGATAGAAGAGTAAGCAACAAGGATAATCAAAAAACAAAAGGACCAGAAAAACAGCAAGGCATAATAGGATATTTTAGAAAAGAAAGAAATAGCGCATACACCAGCTGTTATCCAAATAACTGAGATGGCTGCGCCATAGATTCTACTTTTGATAAGACGATGTTTGAATGGCCGAAACGTGGCGTGCAATCGCTCAAGAGAAATAACAGGAAGGCTCCCCAATGAAGAATTTATAAAGAAAAACGTAATAAGAAGAAGAATCCGGGTATACATATCCTCATCGTTAAACCACGGAAAGTGGCATAACCGCTTGCTGTTGAATACATATAAGACAGTGACTATTGAAAGTCCTCCATTAAACATGTCTGCAACTGCCAAGTTGGTCACAAGGTACATGTTGGGCTTCCGAAGACTGCGCTCCCTAAGGTAAACAATAATAGTGAGGAAATTGAGTGTTACTGTAACAACAGACTCAATGCCAAATACTACAGGTAGGGCGATGCACTCAGCTGAGGAAAGTAACTGGAAATCGTGGAGGGAATCTGAGCCGTTTAGCTGATAGGAATAGTTATCCATCTAGAAAAAAACAGGAAGCACGGAATGATATTAGAATCGTAGCTGAGGACTCTCTCGTTGTACTGCATGGTCTATTCGGGGGGTTTTTCGATTTGAAGCTAAGAGGTTGGGTGATTTAGTGCTTAAGCATGTATTCCGGCCTTCGTCCCCTGCCCTCCTTCCTTCTGTTCGTTCGTTATTTGATTAATTAAAGGTTTCTTTATAAACTTTCAGGTAGACGAGTACAAGGTATAATAAACAAGGGGACATATGGGGTCGACTTCAAGTTTTTGTAGCCATCCCAACGTATGTAAAGGAAACAAACACGAAACAAGAATTGACATGACTGAACATCAATAGTAAAGTTTAATACTTCCGCCAGGGTAATCAAGAGTGACCCAAGGCCTGATGACAAAAGTCAAATGAAATGGACAAAAAGGGGGCTGGGTTAAATGTCAAATACTCCTCACTGCAAAGCAAGACTCGGGTGGGTCACCAAGAAGTGAAAGAGAGGGTGAGACCAGATCTAGAGAAAGTATTTTCTTTATAACCCTAACTACTTCAAGGGATCACATTATTAATGCTTGGCTTCTAATAGGGCATAAGAGGGCTAAAGGACTGTATCCAATTGCAAGGGTTTAGGTTTGTGACTGTGACATGAGTGGCATCTCACTTAATGGACACAACACTGAAGAACTGTGCTGTCATGTCAAAGAACGTTTAATAAGACGTTTACACCTGGAAAGATACGTAATGGTCTGGCCTTTTCCGGGTAATAGATTACTAATAGTATACTGCTCTTTTGATTTCTGGTTGCGGATCGAATATGTCGATACAACTTTGTTTTTCGAGTCTGGCGATCCTTGAGTTTTTGCAAGAGATTATGAAGGTAAGAGAAGTAATCCCTCATACTGGCCCTATTCCCATCGTAATCCCTCTAAAGTTATTTTTAGATCTCCTGCGAGATCCGGTATTCCCACGAGGGTTAACTGATAGCCAATCACATGTCCTCATTTTTACCAATGTTTACAGCTGAGCGAATTCCCACGCAATGATTCGCGTCGTTCGCGATTTACCATCAAACAAAAATGGCGGAGGATGTTGAGACAAATGCGTATATACATTTTGTGGACGAACGTGACTTGTTGACTACAGAGTTAACCGATTGCAATGACTTATGTATCTTGGAAGGAACGAGTTATGTAACCGACAGGATTTTGTACAGAATGGCAAATGGAAGACTATAGTCGATAAGTACGATCTCTCTGACTTTAATAAACGCATTCTCGGTTTCCTTTGCGGGATTAAAATATGATGATTTAATTCTTATATGGTGATAGAGTAGGCAGATAGAGCTCTACAACAGTACCCAACATGAAAGGAAAACTTGAATCAAGCGTCCGATAAACATTTTTGAACCCGTGTTATCGGATTCAAGTGAATTTGCAAAGCACGTATGTTAAATATAGCTGTCTCCTTAAAAAAAGATTTAACACGGTTTCGTATATGGCACAACCTTGAATGTGGTATCATTGAAAACTAGACAATTAAGCGATTTCAGTTATAGATGTTGAAACCTGTATCTTGAAAGGATCGAGTTTTATAAGCGACAGAATTTTGTAAACATTGGCAATTCGCAGACCACAGTCAACAAGTAATATATCGCTGACTTGGTTAACGCGTTCTTGATTTTCTTCGCGGGATTAAAATATGACGACTTAATCTTAGATATTCATAAATTAGACAGATATCGGACATGAAAGGAAAACTTGAACAGACAGTGCGATAAAAATGTATGAACAAGTGGTATCGCATGGAAGTCAATTTGCAAAGCACGCATGTTAAATATACCCGCATCTTTCAAAATTATTAAACTCGGTTTCGTACATTGGACAGTGTTGAAATTGGTGTCACTGTAAACAACACAGTTAAGCGATTTGAATGATATATCTTTGCATCTTGTATCTTGAAAGTAACTAGTTTTATAGGCGACAGAATTTTGTACAAAATGAAATATCGCGGACTACAGTAACCAAGTAACATATTCCTGACTTGGTCAACGCGTTCTCGATTTTCTTAGCGGACTTAAACTATCATGGTGACTTAATTCTATGATATTCATAAATTAGACAGCTAACGCTTTCAAACAGTACCACACATGACAGGAAAATTTCAATTGACCACACGATAAAAATTTTTAAAACCGTAAGATCGGATTGAAGTCAATTTGCAACGCACGCGTAAAATATAGCTCCCTACACACGGTTGCCTACACTAGACAATCGTAAAATTGGTATCAGAGTGAATTATACAGTTAACCGATTTCCATGATATATGATTGCAAACTGTATCTTGACAGGGACGAGTTTTGTAAGCGACAGAATTTTGTAGACGATGAGAAAGTGCGCACTAAAATGGACAAGTAACGCAATGCAACCCGGGTAAACATATCTGCATCTGTCAAAACTATTTAACACGGTTCGATAGATTGGAAATTCTTCAAATTGGTATCACTGTAAACTAGGCAGTTAAGCAATTCCAAGGAGGTATGTTTGAAACCTGTATCTTGCAGACAATGAATTTTATCAGGCCATGAAACTCAATTTTGAAAACGGAGAGTGGCATCGTACAGAATTTGCTGCACTTTCCCTCCTCCACGAAACTTCCACGTAACGCGCGCGGTAACATTATCCGCGGGAAAATTGATATCATCTAAAAATAACCTAAGAGGGATTACGATGGGAATAGGGCCAGTATGAGGGATTACTTCTCTTACCTTTATAATCTCTTGGTTTTTGCAAGTGTGGATTCTGTCGATTTTGTGCCTGAATAATCGAATATTTCAAGCTTGTGTTTCGCATCGGTGTTCTAAAGATTTTTCTGGATGTTTAACTTGATAAAGTTTAATAGAAAGAACTTTAGACAAGCCACCCCTCTGTCACCCCGAAATTTTCCTCCGCCTCACGGCAGTTGAAGTACCTTCCCAGGCAAGAAAATACCTTGCGCGCCCAGAAAGTCTTTGCCCCATACTACGCGCCTAGCCGTAATCAGCTGACATTTAATCTGTTTGATAATCTTTATATGCACCAAATCATCTTCATATCCACTCGGGGACTCCTAGGATGCTTCCTCGAGTTATGGCCTTTGAGGTAAAACTCCTGCGGGGTAATATAATTAATGAAGGCGCTCTTATCTCGGGTCCGTCTGTGCTATTTACCGTTACCGTGATTACCCCTATCGTGTTTTTAAAAGGCTACTGATATAAAATTGAATCAACCTTACTTTGATTTTGCTCTCAATTTCTGTATGGAACAGCGGACTGAATCACGAGTTTAGGTCACGGATGCTGGCGTCAACCTCAAAACAAGATTTTCTATCAATATCCACATAAATCTAAAATAGATATTTCTGATACTTGGATCTTATGATTTATCGTTACTTCTAGTTGTATGTTCACGGCCGGCGTCGTGGCCATTTCTGAAGACTAGTAATAAAGTGTATTCAGAAAAACATGAAGAGAGAATTTCATTAAGCAGGCATTCAATGCTTAGATAAACTTGTAAATAATTTAAATAATTTTGTAAATTATTATTTTATAATTACAATTGTTCCTGAAAAGCCCCTGTGGGGATGTTCAATATAGTATGTATGTACGTAACTCAAGTGACATTTCCCTTGTGACACTAATGACTTCCGCACCAACTTACGTCAGTATGACATTGCTTTATTTTAAAATTTCATGTCTGCTCTTACCGTATAACATGAGGCAAACGTATTTTTGTTACAAAATGTATCCCATATGTGAAGGTCTGATTAACTGGGACACATCTATAAGACCAGAATAATTCCACTGAAAAAATCTTCTTCAGGCCCAGTTGTTCAAAAGGTGGATAGCGCTATCCACTGGATAAATCAATTGGTTTTGATAATGTTTTATCCGGTGTATAGCGTTCCTCCTTTTGAACAACCGAGGCCAGTTGTTTTGTGTGTGTGCGTGGGTGTGTGGTGTGTCGACGTTCTTTGGGGAAGATGAGACTGATGAGATCCAAGCATATTTTCAGAAGCTTTTTTTGTTGCGACAAAAAAAGTTCTTTTGTGCACTTAACTAAGATTACTTGGTACTATAAGTCTTTAAATATTTCTTGGCAACAGTGGCGTAAGTTAAAAAAAAAAGATTTCGAAAACAAACATACCTGAATGATTTGAATTGAAGTGTTGCAGAATCAAAGCAAAGAAAGCGCCTGCAAAATGGGACCGAAACTGAATTAACGAGAATTCTGCAAGTATAATTGATACCTTTAGCAGAATGCTTGATTTCAGTCCTTTCACTTTGTATTTTAAATCGAGCCAAAACTTAAGAAAGTTACGGCTCGGACAATCTGAACCAGCTGGCCGAAATGAAACTGATGAATCACATTTCATCAGTTATCGCGTCATTCAATGATAACGAAAGTGTTGCAATCATGCATGAACAGCTTCCCAATGCCGTTTCTTCAATATTAACAATATATGTACAATATATTATATATTAACAATATATGTACAATAGATGTCACTCAAATGTAGCTCCAGTGATCACAAAATGACAACTACCACTGAAAATGTATTATTATTATTATTATTATTATTATTATTATTATTATTATTATTATTATTATTATTATTATTATTATTATTATTATTCAGTTTCCTGCATTCTTTCTAAATTCATCAATGAATACTGTATCGGTCTCGTTATTTTTTTTATGCTAGGTTAAGTAACCACCATAGCTCCAACATGATCAAGAAACAGATAATTATTTTCAGTTGAGGGGCCTAATGGAATCTTGAACAAACCGCAAAACGGTACAAACAAAGCTCAAACCCGAAAAACGCACGCCAAATCATCAAAATCGTAATCGAACTTAAGGGCGCGTTAAAATCGGTTTCCGATCGAACACAGCATCTGAAAACGGAGTTTGTCACGGATTTCTCTCAATGAAATCCTTCCTGCCATGGATTTATAATTAGTGAAATCCGCAACAAAATCTGTCTTCAGATTTTATAATTTAAATCCGGATTTCCCAATCAAACGCATCCTTCTTCATTGGTAAGATTTGTTGGGAAATCTATCCATGCGCGAAATTTTGGTTATGACGTCAGCGTACGCCCGCCCGCCCGCTCGCGCGTACATACAGTCCGGGTGGAGGTGCAGAGGCAAGACAGCCTCTGGGGAAGGGCGTGTTCGGGCAATTTTCCTTGGCGGGAAATCGCGTGGCAGCGTTGCATTTGGCAACTTGCGTTTTTCTGGTGGGAAATCATATTAGTGACAAGCAACGGGATAAAGAGCAAGAAATAGCACGAGACAAGAGGTGACGAAATTTAAGAAATTTAAGCGAAGAAAGCCTCTAGAGAAGCCGAGGAAGGAGAAGAATAGAAAATTTCAATGAAGAACACCGTAAAGCTGGGAGAAATAGAGCGAGAGACAAAATACTTATTTACAACGATTAGGTTTCTTGTAATGTTTTCCTTCATAAGGTGGCTCAAGTCTCAACGCTTCCAAGTAACACTCTTATTAGAAGGATCGGCACTACAACGCTGTATCATGTTTTGGTATCACCCAGCTAGCGGAGTAATGCAAAATCCTGCATTTTAATTGGCTATGCTACAGTTGGACTATTAGTAATAGTCCTCGAGTAGCGAAAAGCGTGACGCTTTCTTTCGTTTTATTCCCAAATAAATATCTCTTCAACTTGCATTTGCTGACTTCATTATTGCCTTTTCTGTCCGACTAGTTGGGTGATAGTAAAACAATTAGACCCTTCGCCCTCAAGGGCCACAGGTCAATAGCCCATTCGACTTCGCCTCATGGGCTATTGACCAGTAGCCGTTGCGGGCTACGGGTCTAATTGTTAATTAGCAATATCGTGGTACAAAATGAAACA
>OX421447.1:15571789-15581789 GCA_949126865.1 Montipora capitata
TGAGTGTGGGTCGGCAAGGAGAAGAAGAGAGGATAGAGGTAGGAGAGCACGTGGAAGTTAGTGTGGAGGTAAGAGCTTTACGAAATAGACTACTGGAGGTAATGGAACAACTCACACAGGAAATGCACCCATCTCTGAAGTCGTGTGATCAAAAATATCAAAGGCGCAGGTTCATAAGATCAATGAGGCTGTGATTTTGATACCAACAACGAATGTAACTGAAACTAATGATCTGCTATATGCCGCTGCATATGTCACCTCAGATATGCTAGGGAATATCCCAAAGAAGAGGGCCGGAAGGAAGAAAAAAGAATAGCATTGCAGCATGGCGGAAAGATTTAAGCAAGATTGAGGAATTTAGAAAAGAGGGAAAATGTAGCTAGGAGAGAGAGGTCAGAGGAGAATGGATCAAAAAATACAAATTTGGGGAGAGAGGAACGCTCTATGTGAGCGACATGTTGAAGCAGAAGATAACAGCGGGTGGAATAAAGATCAAGAGGTACGATGACCGCTGCCTCCAGTTCCATCAAATACTTTGTTTAGAACAAATCAGAAGTTGTTTTATGATGAATTAGATGAGGTTAAGGACAGAATGGCGGGAAGGAATGATCTGCGCAGACCAAGAACAGGCCCTCAGAACCAACCCAATCAAGTGCTACATCGATAAGACAAATGACTCTCCCTTGTGTAGACTGTGTGGAAAAATCTCGGAAAGTGTGTGGACCGTTGTGAGCGGTTGTTCCAATTTAGCACAAAAAGGAGTACAAAAAGCAGCATGATAAGGTAGCATTAAGAGTCCCATGGCAGTTGAGTAAAAAATATCACCTTGAATGTGGAAAGAAATGGTATGAGCATCAGTGTCTACCCGTGTTTGAGAATGATCAGGTGAAGCTAGTGTGGGATGGTACTATCGTCGCTGAAAGACGCGTACCACGCAACAGACCGGACATAACTATTGTTTTGAAAGATAAACACCAGTGGCTACTGGTTGATGTTGTTGTGCCAGATGACTGGAATATTGTGACGACTGAGGCTTGGAAGATTGAGCGATACCAGGAGTTAGCTTTTGAAGTAGGACGGATACACCAGGTAGAAGTTGTAGTGGTGCCATTGGTTATAGGCGCCCTTGGAACAGTCTCTAAAGACTTTGCGAAGTGGCAGGAGTACCTAGGTATACTGGATATAACTGGCAGCGCCCAGATGAGGGCCTTGTTGGGAACGTCACATATCCTCAGAAAGTGCTGAGTCTCTGAGCTACGGGAAGGAGCTGAGACGTGACATAGAACACCCAGCAAGAATTGAAAGATAGAGAGAATCTCATAATAATAACAATAACAATGACAATAACAATAATAATATTGTATTGTACTCGGTAGTTGCTGCTTTTCTTTTGTTACAAGGGTGGAAGAAAGAAACGCCTGGGCAATCAGATTGTGCGCGAAACAAACCAAACACGAAATGGAAACGTGTGTACGAAGAGACGTCATGGAAACTCGGAAGAAAATATCTATTTCAAAGGCGGAAATGGAGAGAATAAAAGTGAACCGCAAGCTAACGAAGAGAGGTAGAAAGAACCGGGATTTTTTAAAGATGGAATGTAAAACGCTCTCTGTCGGAGAGTTGGTTAATTACATGAAAATAAATAAGGCTGTGCTACGGATGTTGAAGAAGGGATTTGTTAGAAGAAAGAAAGTAGAGGAATCAAGGTCTTTTAACCGAACTTATTAAGTGGATCCTAGCAGAGTTTATAAGGGTTTTAATAAACTAGCAAAGGATCAAGGGATGAATTGCTTGACAACACTGAAGAGGCTAGCGGATTTTGGAAATAGTTGTGAGAAAACCCCGGGTACAGGAGACGTCTCTGCCAGCTGGCTAGAGGAGATGAAGGATGTGATCAGTGAGCATGTGCCACTCCCGGCCGAGGAGGAATGGGATCTAGAGGTTGATGAGGTAGTGAAAACGGTGAAAAAGAAAAAGAACTGGAGCTTCCCGGGGCCGGATAAGATATCTAATTATTGGTGGAAACATGCCGAGGCCCTCCACAACGGAGTGATGCACTGCTTCAAATATATCTCTAAGCTCCAAGGTGACTTTCCCGCGTGGTTTACTGGAGGAAAGACTACACTGATCCCCAAACCCGGAGTGGTAATTCAAGGGCGGATCTAGGGGAGGTGCACTGGGTGCACGTGCACCCCCCTCGGTTATCAAAAAAAAAAAAACATTTTAGTTAAAAAATTCTAGAAATAAGAAATAAGTTTGAACCATAACATATATACGTAAACGTAACAATTGTAAACAATCACACAGCAAGCGCCTGAAATTACTGTCATGTTACACTCATAAGTCTTCCCAGTAATGTAAGTTTAGCTAAAAAACGACAAAGCGAATTAAGCTACTAGAGGATATTAAAAGCACAAAAACTGCATTAAGTTAGATTGTGCACACCCACAGCCAAAATCCTAGATCCGCCCTTGGGTATCAAGGGATAACCAAAGACCAATAACATGCCTGAATAAAGTTTATAAATGGTTCACCGCTTGTTTGTTAAGACCTATGGATCAGCACCTGGATGTGTACGGACTGATGGAGGCGGGGCAGAGAGGGGCGAAGGAAGGATGCAGTGGCACCACGGACAGTTTGCTTATTGACCGGATGCTTACCCAGGATTGTCACCGTGGGAGGAGAAACCTCAGCATGGCATGGGTTGACGTGACCAAAGCCTGTGACTCGGTGGACCACGAGTGGTTGAGTGAGATGATGTCGATACATCTATTCCCAAGGTGGCTAGCGAGAGTGGTTACCAAGCTTTCTAAGGCCTAGAATACCAAGATTGTTACAAGAACTAAACTGGGGGTGGAGATGTCGGAGACTATCCAATTTAGAAGAGGACTGCCTCAGGGGGATTCTCTATGTTCGCGCCTATTTACTATTTACCTGAATCCCATCTCTTAGAAACTCAAGGCAACTGAAGAATATAGACTCTCGAAGCCGCTGAGGATGGAGATGAGATCCCAGGAACAAAGACCAAACAGCAGAAGTCCGTGTTAGCTTCAAGTTTACACATTGCCCGCCACTTCAAAAGAATGACATAAGATAAGACACTAGTAGAGCATTTTCTAAGTATTTTAATGTTATATCTCAGACAAGGAGATTTTAATTTTTTTTTCCCTTCAAGCTCTACTTCGAAGACATTTTAATGTATTAAAAATTTCTATAATAAGTTTTCAAAAGTACCAAAACACTCTTTGTTTGCCCCTCCAAATTTTGCGTAAGTATTGTTTCCAGTTTCTCTTGGGACCATTTTAAGTTCATGAACCAAGGAAAAAATAAAAACAATGATTATGCAAAAGTTTGGAGGGACAAACAAAAAGTATTATTTGCTACTTTCAGATAACCCGCAATGCATTTTGTTTTCCCCACAAAATTTTGTATAAACCATTGTTTTCAAATGCAATTGGGAATAGTTGACAATAGTTTATGCAATTTTTTGGGGAAAACAAAATGCATTGCGGGTTATATCAAAGTCGTTGCTGGTATTTTTGATAGTGGCTATTTGCGTGTGGTTTTTTGACACAGAGTGTGTTGCTTATTTCCACGCACGCAATGAAATGAGGAGTACCCTCTACTAGACCGCTTTCATAAATGGCGACCACCTTTACATTCTATTTGTATTTATGTTAATTAGACTTACTACCCTCATTTTGGAACAAATATTCTTTTGAAATTTGCTCGTCGTAGCGAGGCTAGAGAGGCTTATTAGCATTACAACAAACAACTATGTTATTTGAGCGCCATTTAAATTTTGGAAGAGGTCGGTCTATAGCAAATATGTTTTTTGCTTCTTTCAATAAAATGTTTGGCCAGAAAACGTTTTTGTGAGATTTTTCTGTCTTTGTTGATTGATCGTGTTCGAACTTAACTAATTTGCATATGTGGGTTGATATTTGATATAGAAAGATAGATACGGTTTAATAAAAACACCACATATGCAGCGAAATGGCTGAATTGCGTAGCTTGCAAACGTTTTAAATATTTGTAATATGTAACAAACATTTATACAAGTTGTACTTTGAAAAAAAGACAATATTGAATAACACTCAGCTCGTTTAGTTTATAACTGTTGATTTATTCTGTGGTGTAAAACATTTTCTAATTTGGCAAATAAATGGATGGTTGGTTGGTTGGTTGGTTGGCTTTATAGAAATATTTTCAAAATGGAATAGTTTATAGATCAATAAAAATTAATCAAAACTTTAATGCTTAAAAGGCTATTTGAAAATTATTGACATTGTGGCAATAAAAGATCTGTTACAGCGATCGGACTTGATGTTCGGTATGTTGAACCTGCGCGTGTGGCTGAGGTTGTAGGTCGCTTCGTGGCGACTAGGTGAAAGAGTATGCATAGAGTGGGACGGAGTTATTTTCACAAAGATGACAAGAATTTTTAGTCATTTTGTATTTCAAGTGTTCTTTCTGGCAAATGATTAATTGCTGCCCCAGTTTGTGAGCCTGAAGAGAACGCACGAGGCAGCTCTCTAATCGGGAGAAGAACACGTTTTTCTTCGAAACGCAAGGGGAAGGCGCAAGGGATTGTGGTTATGCGCGAATGGAGGAATTAAGATGCGCGGTATGATTTTGTTACACAGAAAATTAGAGCCCGCTCTGTTTTTCATTTCGCTTCTCGTATCCTCAAACTATGGTTACTCTTTCTTTATCAAGTCATCAGAATGAAATTTATGGCCTAAAATTTTCAGTTACACCGTAGATCGCCTAAAACTTAAATTTATGTTTTAATTTCAGTATAAATTTTGTTCAGAACTCGACGAATGATGAAATTCAGAAATTCACTTCAAAGAATACTGACTGTTTAGTCTGGATATTTAGATATTAAAGCAGACTTTACACTGAAGACTTACGAAACAACTTATGATCGAATGAATGTTGTTTACAGTTTTCAACTATCACCTTGCCGAATGAAATCAGTGTTACTTTTGATACTGTGCCAAGTGTATACTGGTAAGCATTGAATTTTCTGAACCACTTTAAAGGTTCAGGAAGGCTTGTAAATTCACAGTGTGCTACCAGGGCTCCAGTGTGGCCATGTAAGTGGCTTTCCACCAGAAAGAGTAAATTGTTCGTCAATGGAATGAATGCAACAGTGTTTCCACCTAGTATGAATAGGTGTTGTAAAAGCGAGGCTGACAGAACATTCTCATCCACGATGCTGACAGGGAGTTCACTTCCAATAACAATTACTGGAACACTTAGAAGAAACCTTAAGTGGGACACACCTTCTCTAACACTAAAAATATTGTGGTACTCCCTTGGTTACTCTATCATAATTCTGATTTCTGATTAACATGGCATAGACTATAGGATATGCTAAGGTTGAGTTAAGGGATGCTGTAGGATCAACAGACTGTAAAGGAAATGTGTCAAACAGTTTTGCAATTGTTCGGGGCTATGAGAATACAAGCATTGTTTCCGCTCCGTCCCTGAATTGAAGATTGCGACAGATTTTTAGGAAAGTGCCATCTTGAAAAGTGATGGTGAATTGTGACTGGAATTGGCATGTTACAGTCCCCCTATTGTTATAGGACAAAAGCTCTTTGTGTCAGAACAATAGGGTAACCGCAGCACGTCACAATTATTCAAGATGGCGGCGCCCACGAAATTTAAAAGTGAACATAGGCGATTTTAAAATTCACTATTCCTTTGAACTAGTTTGGTTGTAAACATAATTCCCTTCGGTTTAAACTTATTCTGTAGTAAGAGTGGAGGTTCCCTTTAAGGGTTGGTAGTGCAAAAATGAAAACTTGAGATGGGGGTCTGCATTCAGGAGTTTGATCAGATGGTTGGTCTTGAGAGGTTCGAGATGGTCGTCAAAGCCATTTTAAGTTCTCGTTCCCCAACGCCAGGCACATTTAAAATTCCATCACGGCATTACAACTGGCCAATTAGGTGCCTCTTTAAAAATAGCTGCATAGTTACAATTAGATTTTAAAAAATTATCATTGGCCTCAGTATGGGGGATCCGTTCCCTAACCTCATATTCTTTTGCCCCGAGCTGGAGGTCTTGACAAAAAGGTAAGTCGCATTCTGATGACCAATGACTTATTCTATTCAATATGTGTACTAAGACGTACTTAATAACAGAGAGAACCCCAAAAAGCAAAAAAAGAAAATTTTCCTTTTTAATGAGGGACGTTTCTTTGTTTTTCATTTAAGTTAACGTGATGGGAAAAAAATAACCTTTAGCCTTGAAAAGGCCAATTTTTTAAACATTAGCCGTGTAAGCTTTCCGCCCATTGAGACCCTCTTCGTATGCCTTGCATAGTATGTTTGTTCCCTCTTCTTGTAGTACATTTGAGTACAAGCTAGACACGTCCATTAATACTAAAATTGTATCTTGGCCTATCTTTGTTTTCTCTATAAAACTGATAAGATCAGGATTGTTGTTTAAATGCGATAGGCTGCAGCAATGTATCCATAAACGAGGATATTCTCTCGGTAGGTAATTATGTTCAAACGTTTGTAAGCTTAAAGGCTGCAACGCCCCTGACTTTATCTTCAGTACATTTATTGATTAGCTTTTAAGCTTTAGCTTTTATTTGATTTACCACGAAATACAAATAAGGATAAAACAAAACAGTTACACAAAAGCAAACGAAAGTGGCGAGGAAGCCCAAAAAGAAACCATGAGGCTTATAGACATTGGGCTCCCTCAGAGTAAAAATAAAGTTAACATTAACGGTAAGGCCTGGATCGAAAGTCAAATACAATGAAGGTAAGTATAAATTAACTAATTACATAGACTGAGTTGACAGAATATAAAGTATGATACAAGTAACAACAAGAATGAAAATAATATCAGACATGAGAAGAAATATAACTATTTACTACAAGATTTATAACTAATAATTCATATATAATTTTTTTTTTCAATTTCGTTTTGAATAAGTGGAGAGAATTAGATTTTTTAATATCATTTTCTATAGAGTTATAATAAGTAGGTCCTTGGAAACTGACAGAAAATTTACGAAAGTTTGTTCTACAAGAAGGAAGGTGAAAATCGTTCGCATGTCTAGTGGCATAGCTATGGACTTGTTTGTTTAAAGAAAAATAATTGTTGAACTTTGAAGGCAAAAGAGAATGGTTAAGAGCAAACATAAGTTTACCCAATTCTAGCTGTCTAATATCGGAAAGTTTTAGTAGTTCTAATTCTTTGAAAATAGGGTCTGAATGAGAATCGAAAGTTGATTTAGAAATAATTCTGATAACTCGCTTTTGCAAAGAGACAAGACGGCGAAGATTGGTTTTGTACGTAGATCCCCAGACAATAATACAATAATGAAGATAAGGATAAACTAAACAATAATAAAGAGTTTTTAAACAGGGTTTAGGTAGAAAAAATCTTGCTCTATTAATGACACCTATTGATTTCGAGATTTTACGAGCTACTTGAGAAATGTGCGGTTTCCAAGACAGATGTTCATCAAGGACTACACCGAGGAAGACCGTTTCCTTAACCTGTTCGATTCTCTGGTCATTTATGCATATTTGCATTGGAAAATGTACCTTTTCTTCTAGGCTTAAATAACATAAAGTTTGTTTTCGTCAGGTTTAAGGAGAGTTTGTTTGCCTTAAACCAAGTGGATAATTTATTAAGTTCGGAATTGAGTGATGCTGCCAGGTATACAGGATCTTTATGGGACATAAATAAATTAGTATCATCAGCGAATAAAATCAGCTCGACGAGCGTCGATATGTTATTTAAATCATTAATATAGAGCAAGAAAAACAAGGGGCCTAAAATGGATCCCTGGGGGACGCCACAGCAGATAGTTTGAGGAGAGGAACATTGACCGTTAAATTGAACGAATTGCAACCTGTTGGAGAGGTAGCTTCTAACCCAGTCCAGAGCCACGCCACGTATACCATAGTGTTCGAGTTTGTCAAGCAGAATATTATGATCGACGGTATCAAAGGCCTTAGAAAGATCAAGGAAAACGCCAACGGCATGTTCATTGCGATCAAGAGCAAGAGAGATTTTTTCATGTAGGTCAATCAATGCTAACAAAGTTGAATGATTTTTCCTGAAGCCAAATTGATTATCACATAGAATTTCTAGTTTACTTAAATAATATATAAAGACGGTTATAGACAACCTTTTCAAGAAACTTAGAAAAGCTAGGGAGAATCGAGATCGGTCTATAGTTCGAAAAGAGTGATCGATCACCAGCTTTAAAGAGTGGTATCACGCGAGCAATTTTCATTTGGTCGGGAACAATGCCATGAGAGATAGATAAATTGATTATATGAGCTAAAGGATCGGCTATGATTTGAATTGACTGTTTTATGATGGAAATGGGAATTCTATCATGGCCAGCTGCCTTACCTGGTCGAAAAGCATTGGAAATTTCCGATAGCTCATTTGGAGTCACTGGATCAAAAAACACCGATTGACAAAAGTGACCAGAGAGAAAACTGCGGTGAGAGACAGACGAGTGAATTTCTTTGGCTAGATTAGGTCCGATACTAGAAAAATAACTACAGAATCTATTAGCGATGTCTACTGGATCCGTAATTTCTTGGTTGTCAACTTTAAAGATGGAATTGGTTTTAAACACTTTCTTTTTTGTCTTAATAATTTCGTTTAGAACCCTCCATGTAGCTTTGGCATTTGATTTAGAAGCATCGATTTTCTTTTCGTAATATATACGTTTAGCGATTCTTAATGAGTGATTCAATTTGTTAAGGCTAATTAAGCTGATTTAGTAGGCTATTAATTGGACACTTACAATGATTTGTTTCTTGCGTGTTTAAATGGTCATCCACCAATAAAAACGGTAGAATTGGGGCCCAAACCAAATCCAGCCATCACCGCAAAAATATGAGGGCTTATAACAGCACACAACCAACTCCACAAGAAGGCTTAGATCGAAAAATGAAATTGTGTCTAAGGCTGTAATTACATTGCAATAAAGCAGTCAATAAGAGAGCAAAAAACCCTGGTGAAAATCTTTAAAGGATCTTTAAGTTGAAGGACCTTCAAGGATCTTCGTGAAGATCTTTGAAGATCCTGATAAAGATCTTTCAGATCTTTAAGAGGATCCTTGAAACTCTTGGCCTGGATCCTTGAGGATATTCAACTTTTTTGCCAAGATCAAGAAAGATCGTTGAGGATCCTCACAGATCCTTGCAAAGATCCCTGAGGATCATTCTTCAAAGATCTTTGCCAAGAACCTTTGGGGAACTTCAAAGATCTTTGCCAAGAACCTTTGAGGATCCTCAAAGGTCTTGTCCAAGACCCTTAAGGATCTTAAAAGAACCTTGCCATGATCCTTGAAAGAATGTAAGAAAATCCTACAAAGATCGGTCCCTGTTCCTTAAAGATTGTATGAAGATCTTCCATTATCTGAACAATTTCAGTCATGAGACTGCCTCGAAAACCCTTAAACCCCAGTCTCTGCTTGTATTAAAATTTTATGACAGTAAAGTTTCGTGATAAATGTCAATCAGTATTTTGTTCACCTATGATCAATTTTCGTTGTTCATAGAAAAAAGGACAAATTAATGACTAAAAAGGCCACATTCCTTGCTGGGTTTTGGGAAAGCATATTGTATGAAATCTGCTTCCTTGAAGAAAGGAAAATTCAATTAACGAATGCTCCCCATACAATCGTATCATATGTGATGGTGTTTCAGAGTGGAGGTTAATGCTAAGAATGGTACTCAGGTGGAGTAACCATAAAATAAGTCAGTTCATTCATGTACAAAATAATTTAATTTAAAAACTTGACAAAAAATTTTAATAAATGAACATTTCATATTGTCTTAAAATAATACTTTGGTGAATCAAAGAAAATCATGAGTGCAATGTTCTACCATTCTCTCTGAAACGTAACTTTTGGGGTTGTTAATTTGTCATCTGCTGGTTCAGTGGCATAAAAAGCATTACATTATGACTTAAACGTCTATAAATGTTCACAATAAGTGA
>OX421447.1:15586789-15591789 GCA_949126865.1 Montipora capitata
ACGAGAGCAAGATAGTTGAACGAAAGCTAAGAGCTAGATGAAGGAAACCTGACTCAACCTCGTTCCCAGGGTCTCTCTTCCCTCTTCTGTCGTCCTCAACGACGAAAGCATTAGGCTATCGCATTCTAATCAGTCAGCTAAAGAAAAAAAAAACTATTGAATTTACCAATTAAATATTGCATGTTCATTGCAAAATGAGCTATCTCTGAAATTTGGACGCTATTAACCAAATATTCTTTGAGCAATGATGATTTGAATATTCGAAATTCTACAAAGAATGTACATTTGAAAGTTCTATATGGTTGCAAGGAAACAAGACGGATAATTTTACAACAAATCAACGCTCACCTCATTTAGAGCCGCCATTTCATGCGGGTCCTTCACCAACTGCACTTTCAATTTCCATGTCAAATGAACCTCAAAAACTTTGATCGAACGGTGAAAATGTTGTACCAAGCAGACTTTCGAGTTAGATTGCTGATTTAAACAGTGTTTGTGACGAGGATTTTAACAAAGGTTATTTAGATTTGCCATGTTTGAAACTGCTGTAAACACTTTCGCGCTTGCTTTGTGCCGCTTGGTCCACGCATGAATTGACATGTCAATTAATCGACTTTGGCTAGTTTTCTTCTGCAGTTGTTGTTGAGATCACTTCGTGAGTATATACAGGGTGATGGGCTCCTGGTATATACTATAAAAACAATTATTCTTTTCAATCTCGGTAAATAGTGGCAGAATATTTACCGTCAAGGCCGAAGGCCGAGTCAGCTAAAATTAGGCGATATCACGGTTCGGCAAATATCCACCACTAAATATGCCTGCTATACCTAATATGGTCAAAGAACGCGTGAGTAATAAAGGAAGCTGAGAGAATTTTTGCCATTTTGTGCCAAATAAAATCAACATGGAAGAGTTGTTGATCTTGGAGTTTTCAATAAAACAATTATCGGGTTTATATATTCTGCTGCAAACGAGGCTGATCGAGAGAAACTCGCGCGCTGAATAGATTCACGAAAGCTGGCGAAAACCACTATCACGTCATTGTAGCGTACGCAATAAAAAAACAACAAATGGTTTTCAGCACACAACGCCGCTCTCGAAGTACAAAGTCAAAGGAGTTTTAACTGCTGAAAATGTCATCTCCGTGGGACCAACCAGTACAAGTAACTTTCAGTAAGGTTTCCCTCGCTAATAACGATCCGCATTTCGAAAAAAGAACCTTTGTAGTCAATCCTCGCTCGAGCAAATACCGATACTGGGAAACCGTCAATACACTTTTCAATTTTCTCACTTGTCTAATTGTTCCTTTTCAAGCAAGTCTTAATTCAAAGGAAACAGTTTTTTGGGTTTTTACGTACATCTTTGACGTATTGTTTCTCTTGGACATGTTGCTTCGATTTCGCGTTGGATATTTTAGCAAAGGGAGTCTTGTCAACAATACATTGTTGATACGTCGAAGCTACCTTCGAGGACAGTTTGTGTTGGACTTGTTGACCATTCTACCTTTGGATTTTCTTGCTTTTGGAGTCAAGACTCACGCGGACAGTCATGAGACGTTGGCTTTACTCAGGTTAAACCGCACTTTGAGAGTGCACAGGCTTGTATCATACTTTGGTAAGTTTGCTTTTATTAGTTAGCGGTTTTTTTAACTGTAGTAAAGCCTTTTTTTTATGGAAAGTCCGGAAAACTTCAGGACTATTTTTGAATTCGTGTCACATTCTCCTTCCGTCACCTCGGAAAATTAAACCAATCCTCTAATTAAAGTTATTATGACAAAAGTGCTCAAGCCGACGAAAACTACCTGAAATAATAATAATGATAAACCTTTATTTTCGCACGATACGTATAAAGCTGAATAACTTGTGGGGTCGTGCACAAATCAAATCAAATCAAATTAATACATCTTAAACCATATTAGTTTTTGAGGAGAGGGAAAAACCAGAGTACCCAGAGAAAAATCTCTCGAAGCACAGTAGAAAACCAACAAACACTCAAAACATTGACTGACCGTTCGACAACCTGGGCTAAAGTTTCGCTTCGATCCAGCAATTTCCCGTACAATGTTTGAGTTTGTATAAGGTGTTGACAGACGTAGTTTGTTCAGGTTGTACTGGTTCAGTCTTCTGTGACAGTGGTTAATCCGTACTCGGATCAGTCGTCAGCAGGTGGCTTTGACGATCTGAATAGCCTCTTGTATGTGTTGAATAATATGGCAGGACTATTTAAACACTCGCGAGTACGATGGTTTTGGCGCGAGTGGGCAGCGACTGGCATGCAGGGGACAAGGCGGCCAAAACAACGAAGCAACCCTCGATTTACTCCCGCTTGTTTAAATAATCCTGCAATAAAAATATCCCGCCATACGCAGGCTAAAGACTGTGAAGAATAGGAAACAAGTGGTTGTTTACCAGGAGGAAGGGGGAACCGGTTACAAATAAGTTTGTTCAAATAGTAACTGAAGCAAAACCTCCCCATTGGAAATTCAGTTGGGATTAACGTGTACCATTTACAGAATTTGTTCAACCTTACCGAGAAAGTCTAGAGGGAATTTTTTTGGTAAATGGTAAACAACTAGAAACTGGAGTAAAAAACTGGAGCACACCAATCACTGCCCACTGCCTTCACAGCCAATGACATTTGGGCTTAACTGACACTCAAGCAATAATATCACGACTTCCGATCGTTAACCAATTGCGACCTTAACGACCTGGGGCCTGTAATGGTGATGGGGCTGTTTCTATGTGCGATGTAATCTTAATTATAAAATTCGTGACCACTTGAGCTCCACTTGGTTTTGGAAATCACTAGGCTCCGGTCCAGACCATTCTTAGTACTTGGTATAAATGACTTTGAGAAGACAGCAGTGAAAATAGACGCGAAAAACTGAGAGTTTTTTCTCCCGGGAGATATCAGATAACATCAGCTAACACACATATTTATCAATGAACCGACAACGGTTACTATGAACTCCTCCACACTTAATTGATCATTTTATTACGAACGGACGAGATAAAATTGGCATGTCTGTTACTGTTCACCTTGCAAATTAGCGACCACTCTCTAATTTATATGTAATATAAGGCCAAGTACGAGCGTTTAGGTGCTAGAATGATTAAAACCTGTCCATAAAGAATTTCCATATGTGTAGTTACCTAAGAGACCTACAACGAAGGCATGGACTGCTATTCAAACACTTAACAACCCGAATGATATGTGCTCCATGTGGAAGGATATGCTAATGAAATCCATAGACCAACATGCCCCACTTTAATCTAAACGGGATGGATCCGAGGCTCTGGCGATGAGAATGAGATTAATGTTCGGCGAAGCCTGGTTTTATTTACGCGCATGTCAAATTTTTCTTTTTACTTTTTTGAAATCTCTGCATTGCTTCCCTTTTAGGATCCCGAGAGAACGAACTGCGATCCAATACAACTCTTATTCGGGCAATCAAATATACAGCAATCGGTACAATAACAATTCATTTAATGGCATGCGTATGGTATTCACTGGCATGTCATAACTTTGGATCCGGTATCTCCGCATGTGACGAGCAAAGTTGGGCAATCAAGCTTAGCACAGGTAAATACTAATTATACTATATGATTCATTTTATATACCATTTCATCATTTATACTAATACTAATAAAAACTGATAAGCAAACACCTAGAATGCTGTAAGATTTGGTTTGCATGGGCTTCAACATTTATAATGAACAAAGAAATCCGAGTGTTCAAGAAAAAAATATGAATATTCCTCATTATAGAATCTTGAAATAGGTCAGTTTCTGCGAACGTGAATATTTTGCGATTATTCCATCTTGTTTACATTTTACAGTGGTTTTTTTATTACCCAAGGGTCGGTATGTTTGCGCGTATATAAAGTTACGATGATATAGTATTTACATATCTTGAATACCAGAAACAATCTCGATTTGCCAGAACTGTGCGCGCACGGAATAAATGGGTAATGATGACGTTTGCACACCAACTGCTCACAAGTAAGTCTTGGATACTGATGACGTTGAGCAGAAAACGGCCGAGAGCGGTACATGGGAACGTAACGTTAAAGATATTTTGGGTTCAATATTTGTTGAGAATATCTTGCCATCTTTCACGGAGTGCCACACATTACATGCCATGCAATCTAGCGTTGGAAAAGCTATTCGAAAAGTAACAGAAAGCTTTTTTCCGCCTTATTTTGTCTTAAGTCTGTTTTTGTTTTGTTTTTGTTTTTGTTTTTTTTTTTTTAACAAGGGGCTCGTAAAGTGACTAAATTATCTCACGATAAGGATAATCCTTTGGTTTGATTATAAGAGTCGCGGGACGATTTCGTTTTGGAAGCACTTTGCCAATTGACGAAGATTGTGGAAGCACGCACGAATTTTTTTTCCAGAAACGATTTGTCAGACACAAATCAATGTAGAGAGATCGAAAGACTCAGTCTACAACCAGCAAGTGCTATTAGAAAACGATTGAAGATAAACATTAGTCAAGTAAAGCTATGATCCTCGCAGTTATGGACGCAATTTTAACACGATACTGGTGCGACGCTCTAACCAACGGAGCTATGAAGCCACTGACATTGGGAGCTGGTCATTTTAATTTGGGTTCTAACTTTTCAGGCTTCTCTACGCAATTGTTAAAAATGCGTCCATAACTGCGAGGATCATAGTTTTACTTGATTTCATATCCGCAGTTCATTATGTGATTCATTTCATATATCATTTCGTTCATAAATATTAGTGATTCTTAAAGAATTTACATTGCAAACGATCGGCCTTGTTCCAAGTGTCATGAGCACATTAAGGGCATGGGTGGGGTGGGGTGGCTAACGCCATTTTGCAAATTTGCAAACGGGAGGTACTGGGGCCAACACCATCAACAGCAATTCTCGGTTCCCGAAATCTCGTGCCAGACCTCCAGTCTTCTTGGGAGGCCCTCCCTCCGTTAGTAAACCGCGAATGCGGCTTAAACACTGAATTAAATTGGTCTGAGGC